>CM040405.1:118596295-119231295 GCA_022702515.1 Ilyophis sp. 1 JC-2022
AGAAGGAGAAAAACGACAAAATAAGTTTTGGGTTTTATTGTGTGGATGTGTGAAGTTGTACTTTAATGCTGTGTGGTTACATGAGGTCAGAACATACATAAATTTATGTTTTTAAGGGCAGAGAATCTGTGGTAATTGTGGTTACTTCTGTAGGAAACCCTGAAAAGTGTCAAATTCTAGGGTGCTGTATAGGTATGGGGCATGCCCCACCAGGCCGTAACTTACTCATGCTGCAGCCTCCTCTTCTCTGTGTCGGGGCTGAGAGCACCGACACAGAGAGAGCAGATGAGAGGCTCTGTTCTCTGTGTCGGTGCTGTCAGAGGAGCTCCTCCAACTATGCTCGTTACTGTAAGGGAAGTAAAACCTTTGCGAGTAAAAAGCCAATACTTTATCAATACACCTGTTCAACAAGCATAAACATACAAACATATTGAAAAGCGATATTAACCGAATTTTAACCGATTCTGCACATGCCGTTTTTTCAACAATGGTGCTTTACGGGGGCTTCTTGCTGAAAGCTTAGCTTCGATCAAACGTCTTCTGACTGTAACAGTACTTACAGGTCATTTTAAATCATCTTTGATATTTCTGGAGGTGATGATTGGCTGAGTCTTTGCCATTCTGACTATTCTTCGATTTCATATTGGATTTTCTGCCATTTTGAATGGCATTAAAGGTTAACAAAGCACTAAAACCTCTTATTTTAGATGAGAACTGTTACATTTGTTTTTTTCTAAGTATTACTGATTGATCCTGGTCCAAATCTTGACAAAGTACTGCAGTCAGCGTAAAAAAACCATAAACTTTAAGAATCTGGCTCAAAAGTGTCTCTAGTGGTGAAACGTTAAGTACTGCACGTTCAATCTGTGATTGGCCAGAAATGTCCTCCTGTGACGTATTCCCCTCGGTGACGAAATAGAAACCTGTACAGGTACGCCCATCGATAGTTTGGTGGCTACGCCCTGAAGTTTTAGAGTGAAGGCGGCCTACGCCGCAGCTATAAATGCGAATCTCAGCAGTTGATCTGCATGGAGAGGAGAATCAGGAGATAGAGCGAGCGAGTGATAAAACTAGCTTACAGTTGAGCTTTTTTGAATATTCTAGTGATAGTAGCCTATTTATTTTTGGGATATATTTTTTTATAGCTAGCTTGATAGTTCAATGTTTTGACCCTGCCCTACACTGCAGCCAATAGGACAGGCCCTGCCTACCTGCAGGACTTAATCCAGAACAATGTTCCTGCTCGACCACTTCACTCTTCTACAGCAGGGCGACTCCCACTTCCCCCCCTCCGTGTCAATGGCTCTCGCTCTTCCCGACTGCGGAGCTTTTCCACCCTAGCTCCTCAGTGGTGGAACAAACTCCCCATTCCCCTACGTTCTACTCCAACCCTGCCTGCGTTCCGTCGTGGCCTGAAGACACACCTCTTCAGACTCCACATTGACTGATATACTAATCTAGGACCTCTCATGGTACTTGTTTAACTTTTTGTTTAAGTTTATAATAGTATTTATTTGAGGTCAGAACAGAAAGTCTGACGACCTTCAAGCGCAGACTCACCTCTTTCAGCTGCACCTCTCTCCACCCCTCCCTACCTCTTTGTGACTCCCTTGATTATGTTTTATGAATTTTTGTTTAAGTGGTTCAAGCTTCTAGTTAATAATTGTAAGGTTACTTATTGGTTACATATTATTGTTACTTACTCATTGGTTACTTATTATTCACATGCCAATCACCAATATTGTGTAGTTACCCCCCCCCAAAAAAGAAAAGAAAAAGAAAACATAAAAACAACCCCAATCATACCGACTGCGCCTGGTACTTGAATTCGTATTTACCTTTTAGGGTTGTTTTAATGCACTTGTTCCTAGTTCGGAAATGCACTATGTACGTCGCTCTGGATAAGAGCGTCTGCTAAATGACTGTAATGTAATGTATTTAGAATAGAATTTTAGTATAGCTGATTTACCCACAGCTTACTGTGAAGTTCCACATTCAATGTTCATTACTAGGGATAGCTGCTGCGTTATGGGATGTTCTTTGTCTCATCTGCTCTGTAGTTACTTCGATGATGTTTCTGTATTGTATGTCGCTTTGGATAAAAGCATCTGCTAAATGGCTAAATGACAGAGACATTCTAGTATGGCTTGTAAGAGTACCAGAAAATAAGTTATCAAGTCTTTTGATATTGTTGGGTCAGACATCAGGAAGTGATGGCATGCCAAGAATATGCAACCAAATATTAAAAATTACTTTATTCTACATTGTTAAACTATTTTTTGATGCACGAAAATGGGGGGAACTATGTACAAAAGGTTCTATAATTTGTAAATGGTTCATCCGTCAAAAAAAAACCTGTCATTGTATCCTGTCAAACTAAGTGCTAGAGTACAAAAAATGTGTCACTGTTCAATGAATTATGGTGCTATACTCACATATATGTATGTATTATATATATACACTGCTCAAAACAATTAAGGGAACACTTAATCATCACAGTATAACACCAAGTCAATTCAACCAAACCGGTCATGCTGGATGATGTTGCAGGCAGCATAACATTCGCCACGGCGTCTCCAGACTCTTTCACATCTGTCACATGTGCTCAGTGTGAACCTGCTCTCATCTGTGAAGAGAACAGGGCACCAATGGTGAACCTGCCAATTCCGGTGTTCTCAGGCGAATGCCAATTGAGCTGCACGGTGCTGGGCTGTGAGCACAGGTCCCATTGTAGGATGTCAGGCCCTCATGCTACCCTCATGGACAGTATGGTCAGAAACATGCACACGAGTAGCCCACTGGAGGTAATTTTGCAGGGCTCTGGCAATGCTCCTCCTGTTCCTCCTTGCACAAAGGAGCAGATACCGGTCCTGCAGGTGAAAAGATTCACAATCGTTTACGCTTCCTAACTGGACAGATCGATATCCCAGAAGTTTAATTGACTTGGTGTTATAATGTGTTGATTAAGTGAGCAGCGTATATAGTTGTGATCCCCATAATAGTCTGACAACTGCTGCTTATTCCGCTTGGTCTCTGGGAATCGCTGCTTGCAGCTCTATGTTTTGCTAATATTTTGCTCATTTTGTGTCAAACACATCCTGCAAAATTCACTGCAGAAATGACTAAAACTGCTTTAGGAGTATATTCCCTGCAGCTTTCCTCTTATTCCATCCCCAAATTATCCTGTGGAAGAACAAAATAAAAAAAATAAACAAAAGTACATTCTTGGTTTGTCATTGATTTGACCATACAGCATTTGCATGGCTTTTTGTTGCAGGCACTAAAGTCTCCACTGCCTGCAGCATTACACTATTGGCCTACATACAGTACACAATGCATACATTTAATTTCTTAGTTAGCAATTAAGTGATTACTGGAAAAATGCAAAACAAATTAATTCAGTAATATTGTAAACATGACTAACGTTACTGAAACGCTTGATTTTCTTTAAACGGTTCCCTTACGCAAGTCTTCTTTCCATATTTGTCTGAAGTTGTTTCCTCAAGCAACTTCAGACAGTTGTGGGTTTAATTAGGTTTTAACCAGACTGTAGCCTATAACTAGGAAAGCTTGACGGAGGTCCACTGCCTAGTAACGATTGCTCGGCTATAATTGGACTATCGCTGCTTGGAAGAGGGGTTTAGCGAAGGGTCAATTCAGACAGCTTTCAAAATGAAGGCAACTAAATAATTGCCTACAAGAGCACCATAATTCATTGGACAGTGGCACATTTTTTGGTTATTTTGGTTCTGTACCCTCTTAGCACTTTGAGTTTGAAAGGATACAATGACCGTGCAGACTGTCAGCTTTAATTTGAGGGTATTCTCATCCATATCGGATTAACCGTTTAGAAATTCTAGAATTTATTCTCTGCCAATATGTTAATTGTATCAATGAATCTCATGTTTAACTCATTGGCAAACATTTGACATTAAATAATGAATTTAACTGAAACATTATTGGTCTTGATGTTGTCCTTCACAAAAAAACCTTACTACTGGCATCTCTGATGTTGAATGCTGTGTGTTGCTATGAGGGCCAAGGAGTGACAAAACATTTACTAATGTCTACTAATCAACTCATCACGAATCAAAATAATGTCTAAAATGGGGACCATGTACAAGGTTTAAACATTTGTTGTGTGAGTTTAATCATTTAGAATGTTGGGCGGCCATATTGGCTTGGCAGTCTGCGTGCTCAGTGTTCCAGAATTCAATGGCAGTTAAGTGTGCTAGAGGAATATGCATCTTACACTACTGGTGCTGTAGATGGGTGTCAGAAATTGTGCAATGGGATAGATGCTATCATGACGGATGTCATGATGACTGAAACCCTTCCTCCCTCATCCATTTACAAGTCAGTTTTCATTGTTTTATGTGGCATCATGTGAGCTCAAATGTGCACATTTAACAGTGTATATTAAAAGTATTATGATTTTTCTACTCAATTCAGAGTGAAAACAATTCGCATGGCTGGGCCTGGATTATGCTGGGTTAGATGCTACAATTCAAATATGGCAGCCTTCATAAATTTCACTATGCATGAGCCATTTTATCAGAACCGGGAAGAAAACGGACAACAAACGGCATTGCAAAACCCTAAATTAAATAAAATGGGTGCAAAGTACAAAAGCAGTTTTTTTTTGTTCTTTTTATTGAATTGTCTTTTTTTTTTTTTTTTTAATTGTTCAAGTAAAATAATGTGGAATTACAAGAAAACACAGGAATGTAGCAACTGAAAAGTAAAAAGTAAAATAAGACCACCACCATATTCCCACCAAAACAGCGCTCCCCCAAAAGCTTTCACAGAAGCAAGGCATTCCCAAAGTAAACTGACCTATCACATCTCTCCCATTAGATCTGTCCCATCCACTTGCATTTATAATAGGGGGACACCTTAAAGTAAAAGTAGAGAGAAGTTTTGTTTCATCGTCCAAATATGCAGGTGTTTTGTAACTGCTGCAGAGGTGATTTATTTGAGATTGCCATGGAATTCACTGCTCATTTGACTCAAGGTATTTACCTCAACTTCACAACTACTCAGTCCCCTGTTAATCTAATTAATTCAAGATCCTTTGCACCAATTCAGAAATTTTTGAGACAGAAATGGCTCATGTTTCAGGAAAGATGCAGGAGAAATATCTGTACCTGAAGAAATGCATTTGAGAGCAACCAAGAATTGACAAATAAAAATAAGCAAACAGTGGGGATAATTTGTCAGTTGTGCAAATGTATAATCTTAGAGGCAGATGGAGAGAAAATGACTATGGAGGCCCAAGCAAAGAGTAACTCCAGCATAGTGCAGTAAATTATTATTTCACAGATTCCCTCTCGTCTTACCAGGAATAACCTATGACTTATCACTGACTTTTTGCAAACAAAATCAGAACATGTCAAAAAATATCCAGAACCTGTCTAAAACCTTAAACGTACATCTAAACCCCAACTCACAATCATTTATAAATTTTGCATGACAATCTTGACTCTCATTAATAACTTCTGCACAGGTAATCCATATATTCAGGGGTACAATTTGACTTTAGGGGTAAAGAACATACTCTTCAGTCTTCTTTAATGGGTTTACAGTACATTGCCTGAATGAACAACCCCTCCAACCCACCATCCCATACTTAAAAAAGTTCACATGTCCTTGCAGCAGAGTCAAGACAAGTCTATATGAACTGATATCACCAGTGGCTCACAGAGCTCAATGTCTCTACTCAGTGGGGACATTAACCCCATCACCATGCTCCTCAGTTTTTCACTCAGTACATGGTAGCTGTCCAGGGAATTGTTCATATTCTCCATTTTGCATCCTTGCTTGCATTGCTTGAACATAATTGGTGATCAGCTCATGTTAAGGGCGCACAGTAGAGGGGAGGGATGCACAGAATTTTAACAGGAGTGATCACTGTTCAGAAACCTGCAGTCTCCTTGTCTGCTCTTCATTCCCATTAGTTGTCTCAGTTCCGTTCTCTGAAAGCTGTACCACCACCTTTACTCTTCCCCATCAGTCAGCTATCCTTTCTCTCTCTTTGCTCTTCAGGTCTTAGTGCGACGAGCATGGGTCTGTTGCTGATGGTGATGAGTAGAAGAGGAGCGAGTGTTGCTTGCTGGGGTTCGGGCTTGAGCAGCTGCCAGAGCAGCCACGCTGCGCAGCACCCTGTCAGGCGTCCCTTCGCTGGAGCCGGTGCTGAACTCTCGGAGTGACAAAGAAAGGGGGTCTCTCTCCTGGTGTCTCCACTTTTCTTTGCGACTCTTTCTCCCTCTATCTGCTCTTTCCCTGGGACATGTCTTCTCCCCAGGTTGGTCTCTACGCTCCTGGCTCCTTTCTTGGTCACTGCAAGAGGACGGGGCACGGGAGTGGGAGCAGAGGGGGCCAGTGCTTTGGGAGCTGAGGCTATGGGTGCGCTGGCTGCTCATGCTGCTGCTCCGGCTCCGGCTGCTTCCCTCTCCGCCTTCACTACTTGCACTGCTACTTGTACTTTGGCCCCGGGGTGACCCGCTGCCTCTCCCCTCCACTTCTTTCTTTGTAGCCTTTTTTGCTGGTTTCTTGCCTCTTTTAGTCTCTAGTTCCAAGGGAGGCACCAAGCAGCCTGGTCGCTGGCGGGTGGAGCGAGAAGCAGTAGGGCTGAGGTTGGTGGAGACCGGTCTGTTACTTTCTGCTTTATCTGTGCAGGAATTTGTCTCTCCTGACAGTCTTCCCTGTGTTTTATTGCTCATTCCAGGAGCCCTAATCTGCCCCACTCCTCTTCCTCCTTTATCCACTCCTCTTCCTCGATGACCACTTGACCCCTCGTTCCCTCCTCTGCCACGCATGGCTAGAAGTTTGGCTGCAGCATTCAGGGCTGAGCACCTCTTTCCCAAGACTTCTGGAACAGCGGGTGACACTGATCTGCATTCAGGGGAAGGCTGAGGGCCTGAGGATTTTCGGGTGACCCTAGCAGACACGTTGCTGCCATGCTCGGCTCTGGCTACTCTGTCTGGAGTCCTTGCTGATCTTCTCCTGTTATCACCATCTTTCTCCACTTCCATTTCTCCAGTCTCTTCTGCTTGTTCAAGCTTCTTTTGTGCAGCTCGGGTGAGGCGTTGCTCCTTTGTATCCCCACAAGATTCATCAGAGTCAGATGAAGAGGAGCAGTGCTGTGGTGAAATTGAAAACAGCGTTGGAAAACAGGCCGACTCAGAATGCCTGGTGTGAAGGCAACCAGGCACCCTCTCCATGTTCTCCCCTTTCTCTCCGTCAGCATTCACTTTCTCTCGTTTCCTTTTCATAGGTGTCGCACTTTCGCCATCCTTTTTTGAGAGAGGTAAATGTGTGGAAGAGGAATGTGAAGACCCTGAAGAAGAGGAGGAAGAGAATGCAGATTCTTGACTGCTCTGTTGACAGCTGATTCTCTTCTGTGCAGTGTTCCTGTTCGCCTTGGCTACATTTCTGTCCTCGCTCTCTTGACCATCAGCCCCCTCAATTTCAAGAGTAGATTGGTTCAACTCACATGGGGGTGGGCCTAATTCTTGGCTCCCAGATATGCATGCGACTACTTTGTTGTTTGGCTGAGATGAAATCCCTTGCTCATATAAACCTTCCAACTCCATCCCTTCCTTCTCTATGTCTACAGTGTCATTTTGCTTTGCAGACTCCCTGTCCTGTGCTCTTTCATTCATCTCCCCCTCTGATGCAGTTTCTGTATCCTTCCCTCCCTGATCTACTGTTTCTGCTTCATTCTTGATAGCACCCTGAGTAGGACAGGATGATAAAAGAGTAGCAGCGGATCCATCCTGTTGGGGGCAGTCACTGTTCAGGCTACTGCTAAAACTGTGTACTTCTGTTTTTAGAGCAGCTCTGTCTGAATTTCGGCTAAGTGAGCAGGCTGGGGGTGGGGGTGGAGGTGGGGGTGGGGGTGGAGGTGGGGGTGGAGGGTCCAATTCAACCTGTCCTTCCCAGATGGGTTCACTTACTTTTGAAGAGTCCTTACGAGGGCGACCCCTCTTGCGTCTGGGAGAGGAAGAGGGGCTCCCTTCTACACTCCCTGTTCTTTCCATCTCCATAACCAGGGGAGGGGAGGACAGCTCTGTAGGAGAATCGGTTACCCTGGGGGGCGTCTTAGGAGGACGACCTCTCTTGCGTTTCCCCGGGGAAGTTGTGTTCACATTAGGTATGAGATAAGTGTAAGCTTGTAGAGAACTCAAGGAATCCTTGCTTCCTTCCAGTTTAGTGTCCTTCTTCCGAGGGAAGTTGGGGGATAAACTTGCCCTTCTCTCTCCTCTTCCCCTTCCTCTTCCTGGTTGCTGCTCTCCTAACTGAGCAGCCATGCGAGATTCGGTCTCTAGCCGTCGCCGCACAGGTAAGTTCCTCAAGACCGGCATATCTGGAGAATGATGGGTGGGTGAGTAGGGGGAGATCACTCCAGCCCTACTTGGGTAAGCTGAAGGGAAGTTTTGGGCTACCTGAAGTAGTGGTGATATTTTTGAAGGTGACGTTTGTGGGGTTGTTGCGTTTTCTTTTTGAGGACCGCTGGCTCTGTCAGGAGTCCGAGGTGCAGTTCCTCTACTTAGCTCATCTGCTGATTTGCTTGTCTGAGCACTTCCATCTGGTTGCCTAATAGCGGATCCCCCTCCTCCACTTGCTCCCCTTTTCCTTCTCTTGGGCTCCTTGTCTTCTACCACAGTGACCAGGCGGCCTGGCAGCTTACGGAGGACTTTGGCAGAGGGTGAGTCTTCAGGAAGGCCACTCAAGACCTCCCCATCAGCAGACTGCCGCTTGCGTGGAGATCGGACAAGGGTGGAGAGGACTGGAGTTTGAGAAGACAGTGTTACCAAATGCTGAGTCTGCTGCTCTTGGGCTGGGTTGTTTGTGTGTTGTGTGCAACTATCATAATGTTGGGTGTGGGCAGAAAAACATTGGGGTTTAGGGGAATATACAGTTTGGGTCAAGCTACTTGTATTCAATACAGTCCCTTTGAAATCCCCCTGTTGCTTCTGATCATTCACAAAGAGAGACTGAGGAATAGCCTCCAAGGGCACCTTGGGAGAATCTGATTGAGTCCCTTCGAACTGGTCTTTACCTTCTCCACTTAAAGAATGACAGGGAGAGTCTGTGAAGGTTTGGGAAGTGTGAAGGTTTACTGCAGGAGTAAAGGCAGTGCAAGGCATAAGGCTGGGTAGATGTAGAGGGGATGCAGGACAAGGTGCTGATTGGGATCCAGGCATCAAATCTGAACAAGAGGAAGGGCAAGCCCACCCAGGTTTTGTTGGTTCTAGAACCCTTGGGAAAGGTGACATTGGCTGGGCTTGCTCTGTATGGACAGAGGAAAATTTGGTTGATGCAGAGAAATCTTTGGTCGCTTCCCTTCCTTGCAGAGAACAGTGGCCTCTGTCAGGCACTGCTCTCAGCATAAGTGGTTGTGGCGTGGATTTGACAGAGACAAGAGCAACATGATGCTGTTGAGGAACATGAGCAGACTGAGCGAGAGAAGCAAAGGTCAAATCTTTATCCAAGTTCACCACTTCCGTTGCCTTTCCTTTATCCTGCTCAACCTGAGCATGTGTTTCGGTTAGACTGGGGTCTCCACTGGTTATTGTTGTTGCCCCCCTGAGTCTCCCACTTGCACGAGTGGAGGGTGCTCCCTTCTCCTTGTGTTTTCGGTGGCGACGGTTGGGTGTGGGATGCAGGGTTTCCTCAGCACAGGGCGACGGTCCAGACTCCTCATCATCACTGTCAGACGTCGGAGGCAATTTCAGACCCTCCTCCTTCGCCTGGTCCAGACCTTTCCTGGCTGCTTCAACCTGTTCCTGTAAACACAGCAAACAGGAATAGTTGACAACATTATTCATCGTGCTTTTTTGTATATTACTACTAGTCTAAAGGCCCAACCTTTCCACAAACTGCCGAAATGGCTACGTCGGTTCCTCACGCTAGGTAGCCGGCAGCTACCAGCCAGCCAGCTCGTCTCTTCTACTCATATAGACCGTAGTAGTATTGCACGCCCACACAACCACAGCTTCTGGCTTCAGATTGTGGTCCGAAGAACAATTTGTCAGCTTTCATCACTGCGGACCCGTTGCCCCGTCCCACAGGTGGACTCAGCCATTTCAGAGCAGCAAAACCAGCGGTACAGCAAGTTAGTTGTGGTCTCATCAGAGGTAGTTCGTGAAAATTAATATGTTTTGTTTGGTAATACTCATTTGAGCATCCCGGGGTTATACAAAACGACTGGCCATGCATTTTTTTCTTAACGATTCATTGCGCTTTTTTGTATATTATTACTAGACTAAAGGCCCAACCTTTTCACAAACTGCCTAACTGGCTACGTTGGGTCGATTTCAGATTTGAATGCAGGGTCATATCTTATCTAAGGTAAAAAAGCAAACGAACCAGAGGCACATTATCAAGTGCTTCACGTCCCATTTAAATACCCATTACACTATTGCGTCGAATATTGCATTAGTTATTTTGGTGCCGATTGGCCACTTGGTGGTGCGATAGCATTCAATCGAAAATTCAGTATTTAAATAATGTCTGGTCCACTGACTTAGACATAAAAACAACATTCTAAATCTCCCTCCTCACAAAGAATAAATTTGTCTCATGGAACTATATAATGCATCAGATATACATTTGTCGGGACAAGTTGGGACAGTATGTAAAATGCACATAAAAAAGCAGAAATCAGTGATTTGTAAATTCTTTCACACATTTAATTGAAAACAGTACAAAGAAAAGATATTTAATGTTTTACCATATCAACTTTATTGATTTTTGTAAATATACGCCAATTCCGAATTTAATGCCTGCAACACGTTCCAAAAAACTGGGTGGGACTGAGACCTGGAATTTAAATTAGGAGCACTGGTGCGACTATAGAGGTGTCAAATGAGCTAGCATTTCCGACCAAACTAACATTAGCTAACAATTTTTTTCCCTCAAGGCTATTATAATGAAAATAGCAATCAATAAGAAAATTAATTGAACATCGGGGCGAGGGTGGGAATCATGTGTTAGCATCTAGCTAGCAAGCAAGCTTCAACATTGTTTGAATGAGAAGCCAGATACTGATTCCAAACTTTTGATTACAGATTGTAATCAAGCGTCCACAAGTTCAGGTTGGCTAACGTTATCTTGCGCTTTGCAAATGGTACTGCTGCAATATGCCATGACCTTGGTATTTATAAGTTACAAAATAGTAACACAATATGACAATGTGGAATTATAATTTCCAATCATGTTCATTAAAAAAAAGCCTTGATCTAAAAAGTACACGTAATATAGAATACATAGAATCCAAAGAGAGTGCAGAAACTATCATTAAATACAAACATTGAGCAACGTCTTATATTTTGCGTAGGTGTCTATTTGTTTATTCATATAAGCATACTTTATGTTGGAGAAAATAAAAGATCTTCACCCTATAAGTTTCCCTTTAGTCGTTTTTACCTAGTTCTGACTTATAGGCTCTTTCCTGTGCTGTCATTCTCCCTGCAATCCCTGTAATCGACACATAAGACATAAGTGTGGTTAATAAATTAGCAAGCTATGTCGAGATGTTAGTGATACTTACAGGATGTGTCATATTTTTCAGCAGTGAAATAGATCCTAACTTGCAATGTTTTGGAGAACAAATGTGGAGCATCACACGATGCCACTGACTGACATCATTAACTGGCTAGTTAACGTTAGGGAAAAAGTATGTCCCAGAGTGAATCATGAATATTAAAAATTGCACATTGCAACAGTATGATAAATAAGTTATGTAAACAAGGTGTATTGTCTGTTTTGACTGAAACTCGCACCATTTTGTAAACAAATGTGACGTGACGTTGTCAACAACACTGAGAAGTTTGTGGAAACAATACTTTTGGTGTAACGCATCTAAGGAAACGTACAATTTAGCAGCAATGCGTGAATCCCAGTGATTTGAGCCATCTAACCTTATATAGTTATGCATAAAATGAATCCCTCTCAACTAAATTAATATAGCTAGAGTTACCGTTACAGTGGCAAGCTAGCAAGCAAAATTACAAGTAACAATCACATAGCAGCTAGCTATCAATTTGTGTCTGAGATGAGCCGTTAGCTACTAGATTCATTTTCTTGTATGAAATGGCTTCTGGAAGTGTTTGTTTCGTAAACGTTCCACATGAGTAAATTGTTCTGTATGCAGTACAGAGGGTTGTGCAGTGAAACAAATTGGCAATTTATGCAAAACATGAGGGAGAGAACATGATAACATAAGGGAGAGCTTGTTGTTTATTATCATTGTTGTTGTTGGATAAGGGGGAGTAATGGTGAAGGGGTACATCAGCATGGTGGACAATTCAGTTGCATGTTTGCTTCCATGGACAGGGTTGGTGGGATTTGTAATGATGCCGATGGCTCTCCTGAGGGCACGTGTGGTCTAAATGGCTTCTGTATGAACGGTTAAATAATAATAATAAATATATATATTTAATAATAATTTTTTTTTGCTTAGCAATGCCATGCTCATCAGCTCTCCTCTTCATTCTCAGTCACCCTCTTCTGCCATCAGTGAGCCAAGGACCTCCTCCATGCCAGACCTGTGGCTACTTGCAAGTAATTTTACCAGCCGCGACAGCAACTGTCCATTGACGAGCAGATGGTAGCCACTAAGGCTCGGATTGGATTTAAACAGTACATGAAGGCGAATCCTAAGAAGTGGGGTTCTACACTGTTTGTTCTGTCCGATGCACAGAAACAAAATTCACCAACCGGAAAGGGCCTGAGTCATGATGCTGCATCAACCTCCTGACTCTGTACCTCGGAACAGGGTACCAGGTGTACGTTGACAATTGGTACACCAGCACTGCTCTGTTTCAGGAGCTGCATGACATGCAGCTTGGAGCATGTGGGACTTGTAGGGAGAAAAGGAAAGGTTATCCTGTTACTAAGGTGAATGAAATGCCGAGGAATGCTGAGAGGGGTACAGTAAAGTGGCTGTACGTAAAATGGATGGACACAAGGGAGGTCAAGATATGTTCCACATTCCACACAGAGTTTCAGGGGGACAACACTGAGAAATGTGCGAAACACTGATGGCACTTGAACCTCCTGTAATGTTCCAGTTCCAGTTTCAGTAAGGGAATATAACAAGTTCATAAGAGCTATGGACTTGCCAGATAGTCTTCTGAAATACTACAGCATCAGGTAAAAGACTGTGACATGGTACAAGGCCCTGCTATTCCACTTTATCGATGTTGCGGTCATCACAGCTTCCTGGTGCATAAGGAGCTTACAGCACAGAAGCAGCGCAGGCCCGCTGCTTCTGCAGCTGCACATGGGGACAATGATCCTTTTGGAGAAATGTCCTCTGGTGTGATGAAACCAAAGTTTTACCGTTTGGCCAAAATGACCATCGTTATGTTTGGAGGAAAAAGGGTGAGACTTGCAAGCCGATGAACACCATCCCAACCGGGGGTGGCAGCATCCTGTTGTGGGGGTGGCTTTACTGCAGGAGGGACTGGTGCACTTCATAAAATAGATGGCATCATGAGAAAGAAAAAGTATGTGGATATATTGAAGCAACATCAAGACATCAGCCAGTTAAAGCTTGGACGCAAATCGCTCTTCCAAAAGGACAATAACCCAAAGCATACTTCTAAAGTTGTGGCAAAATGGCTTAAAGAGAACAAGTCAAGGTATTGGAGTGGCCATCACAAAGTCCTGACCTCAATCCAATCGAAAATTTGTGCGGAAACTGAAAAAGTGTGTGCAAGCAAAGCGGCCTACAAACCTGACGGAACGTTTGACCCAAGTTAAACAATTTAAAAGCAATGATACCAAATACTAACAGAGTGTATGTAAACTTCTGACCCACTGGGAGTGTGATGAAAGAAATAAAAGCTGAAATAAATTATTCTCTCAGTATTATTCTGACATTTCATTTTCTTAAAATAAAGTTGTGATCCTAACTGACCTAAGACATTGAATGTTTACTAGGATTAAATGTCAGGAATTGTGAAAACCTGAGGATCTGGCTAAGGTGTATGTAAACTTTCGACTTCAACTGTACATAGCTATATTCGGACTGAGGTGTTTAGTCACTGTATGAAGTTGCACATGTCTACATGAACTGTGATTTTTATTGAATTAAAAAAATAAAAAAAAAAACATTCTACAGCCCAATTGCACCACCCAGTAGTTTATTCAAGTAAATTATCTGGGGCTGTTGTCAGGAATGAGCTATCAATGGACCCACAAAGGTTCATCACATTTCATTTGGAATTAAATTTTTGGTAAAAAGCCACAGCCACATACAAATTCATTGGCTAACTGCGGGCACAATTTTAAGGTTGGAACTTTTCCTATGCTGGGATGTTATATAATCAAGAGTAGACGCTATATTCCAAATCGGTGAAAGCATCAAGGAGGATACATTATAAAGGTTTTTCCAAAAATTAAAAATGGCGGAAAATCTAATAGGCGGACCTCATTGGACCAAATGCAAAGTTGTTCATCAAGATGAGATGGATCTCTGAACGCTGATTTCGCAGCAATCGAAGTAACGGTTCAAGAGCTATGAGTGTTTAAAATTGCAAGTTCAATGGGCTGTTATAGCGCCAAAATGGCCGATATCAAGGGCTTTTGGTTTCCCAGTTAGGGTCCTTTACTGCAGCGGTCTCCAAAATGTTTGGTTGAAATATCTCCTTTTTTGCAGAGTAATTGCCATATAAAGGTTTTTCCTGGTATAGCGCCCCCAAGTGGTCAAATTTCATGCAACTTAACTTGGGTACTCATTACACCATCTGGCAAAAAAGGGTACCAAGTTTGGCATCAATAGAACAAATCGTTGCAGAAATATTCCTCACTTCCTGTTTGGCTACTTCCTCAAAAAAATGTGTTTGTTTACTGCGGCCATATTGTTTGACTTAGCAACGAGCAACTACTTAATTTTTGGTCGGAGAACAATCAAGATGACATGCCAAATTTTGTGGTGATATATTCAATGGTCTAGGTAGGAGATTATTAGCTTGGTCAAAAGTCACAAGACAGGAAATTCAAATGAGCACCACCAAGCCAAGAACTTCAGTTCTCTACACCAGTGATTTTCAACCACTGTGCCGTGAGAGATCGTCAGGTGTGCCGTGAGAAATTATCTTATCCTATTAACTTCACTTAATTAGTAACACTTTTGGTTGGTGGTGTGACACAGGATTTTTTTTATGTAAAAAATGTGCCTTGGCTCAAAAAAGGTTGAAAAACACTGCTCTACACTATCAGGGATTTCCAGTACTCAAATTTATTTTTTTATATCTGACTGCTATACAGTTCTGTAGCTATGTTGGTCTACTGCAGAGATCGACATAAGCAATGGCCCAATGGCCCGGGGCCAGTAAAAAAGTATTTCGGGCAAGTTGATTGGCCAGTCGCTGGTCCGTTCGGGACAGTGACGTTTCCGCCAATCACAGTCACGAGTCAGTTCACGTAATGATGCTAAGTTAACTGGCTGAAGCTAGCCCGCGATTGCAGTCAGTATTTTCACCTAGCTAGTGAAGGTTTCACCTCAGCAAATAGCTCCTTTGAAAATAATGTCAAAGGAAGCGTATGAGGCTACTAAAATAAGAGGGGGTTCTGTGCTGGCAAAGCGGGTGGCGGACAACCCGTCAGATGGGCCACTTCATGTCTGGACACAACGGGCAAACGACGACACAATCCAGCGGGTGGAGAAGTTAATAAACACAGCTTTCCACATCGTAAAAAGTGAGCTCCCCTTCACCTCTTATGAGAGAACGGTCACCCTTCTAAAGAAGAACGGAGAAGAAGTTGGCTCTCAGTACACCACTGATGTCGCATGTCGAAGGTAAGTTACTCAGCTAGCTAATATGTTACTATAACTTGTCAGTCAGCTAACAACTAGGGATGTGCGCGTTTAGTCGACTAGACGATTAAACGTTGCTACCCTCGCTAGTCGGCACCAGAAATACTAGTCGGTTAAACTTATTATTTTATTAATGTACACATTTAAATTACATAGACATAATTTGCACTGAAATGTCATGTTTTCCTGGTTAAATGTTGCTTTATAAAAAAACGAGCATCCGTTACTAATGTTAACAACGCCGGATTAAAAAAATATATTTTTTTAAACGAAGGAAAAAAACAAAACGCATGAGCCTGTTCGCCCTGCAAGTTAAACCAGCGAGGTGGAAAGAGTAAGTAGGCTTATTGCATTGTTGAATAACCCAATAAAACTAATCTAATGTCACGTCGATCAGTCGGCCTAATTGTTATTTTTTTGTGTTCCTATTATTGGTAGCTTTTCTGATGACCGATGATTATTTCTTTACTGTATTTGCTATGCGATCGCGTTCACCCAATGAAAATACCGTTGTAATAATCAGGCACGTTTCCTAAAAACGTTTTGTTATGTTGAATATTGTTTTCAATAAATGTTATTTGTTAACTTTTATTTAGTGAGTTGTCATGTTTTGTAGGATAATGTGCAATGTTCATAATGCAAGGCACAAAGTGCCACACATTTCAGCGGCATTTAAAATACGATTTGGTTATTGAAGAATGTGATTAACGGTTTCAAATGGCTCTTATAATATACGCAATATTTTTTCGGACAATGTTTAACCTTATCGATTAAATTGTGCTCACAAATTCAGTGTGAATTGTACAAATCACACTGCAGGCTCCATTAAGGTTGTAGTTACCATTGAAAACTGTCTGGCTGCTGGATGGCTCATTCGGTTAAGATACCAGGTGTTGTGGTGCATGGATGAGCCTCATGGCCTCAGATCAAATCTGGACCTTGTCATGCCGACTGTGGCCAGTAGCTTCGCACAGGGTATGGGAGGGTTCAGTCGGACAGGGTTCTGCGTTCCATCGGTCTTGGGTGAGCCCCGCTGGCCGATAAGATGCTCGTAAGACTGCATGCCAAAGCCGCATTTCAAAGGTCCCTCCGACGATGCTACTCTGTGCGAGTTTAGCTGCGGCCTGCGACACGAAAAGTAGCTGTTGACACCTGTTTCGGAGAAGAACCATGGACGTCCCAGCTCTCCCGAATTGGCAGGGTGGTTGCAGATAGTAAGACATTCCAGAATGGGATGGGAATTGGATATATACAGCCCCGAGTTTGGGCAGAAATAGTTTTTCAAATTTTCTAAAAAAAAAAAACTGCCAAAAGCACTGAAAACAGGGCAAATCACAGAAATGGCAAAACATAGGGAAAGGCACGGAACTATCAAAAAAAAAATTTGGTCAAATATCACGGAATTCGGAAGCCCGCAAGTTCTGTGACAAACCATCCAGCTATATGGATGATTGACTTTATGGTACGCGTGAAGGAGATGCTAGCAGGAACATTGCTGAATCAACTGAGGCATGAATCAGCTGTGGTAAAGTTCCAAAAATCAGACATTGAGTTGCAAACCTGAGAAGCCCTTGAAAAAATCACTGCTGCTGGAAAAAATACTGCTAAACTGCTAAAGTAGCTGCTAGAGTAGAAATCTTAGCAGCCACAATCAATATTTTACCAGCATTGGGCTGGTGGCGGGTATTCATTTCACACCCTGCTGAGATGTACTGATGAATTTATACCATGGCTTGGATAAATACTCGATTCTGATTGGTTGACAGCTGTGGTTTAAATGCTTGTAAATGAACGGTCATCCGGGTCACAAGTTTGATCATCATTGTAAATTAATGCGCTGCCTGGCCAGCTACACAACTATGGATGGAAATGGCAAGCTATTGCAAATGTTCAAGTCAAAAATGTTCAAGAAAATAAGTGGTGTCGTGATAATATCACGATGTCGAGTTAGGCTATTTAAAATAGGCTACACTGTGTGACCAAACCATTTTTAAAAAGCAACACAGAGAGGGTGGGGGCAACGCTAAATCTGATTGAGTTATGGTTTCATACAATTTTCTTAAATAATGTAAGGACAAAAATAACCAAAATTGGTGCCTAATGTATGGTAGCCTATAAACCCAAGAAGGAACATTTATTTTCCTTATAGAATCAATTGTTTTCGGAACTAACGAAGAGAAATGGATTTCCTAGTAAACAGTTTTGCTTGAAAAAACAAAAGGGCCACGGAAGGATATTTAAATTTAAGCTGATTAAGTTGATAGAAATAGACATAAAAGTAACTATAATCATTAATAACCAAAGTTGAGTTGTACATGTAAGATATAAACCACTCCATGCCAGTGTATATACAAGAATATATGGCACTCCAGGGTGGTTAATGTCGTATATGCCATATATTCTTACACGCCATGTCGTGGTTTATATCTTACATGTACAACTCAACTTATGTACAACTGAAGCAGACAGTTGAAATCTCTTCTCAGGGCTGCTGAAATCAACATGCCAAATAGCTCAGTGAAATTTTGCAGATGTATTACTTTGCAGAGTGTACATTGCTGTACATTAACACTTCATGGTATCGGTTTTACCTCAGCTTGTTTCAACTCCTCTTTGCAAACATCTTCCAGCGAGGCCTCCAAAAAATTCATGGCATATCGCTCTATAGGAGTAAGCTGTAAGACAGTAATTGGAAAAAATGTGAATAATGCTATCCTCTTGGAAATTAATAAATTAAGTCATAATTCAAGAGGGGAATTTACTTTCAAAAATAAATAAAATAATAATAAATAATAATAATAATAATACACACACCTTGTTATAGTTTTAGTTCCTAGTCAGTTATGGGCAGAGCAGAATGCAAAATGTATTGTAAAACTTGAAATGCCAAACCCCAATTGCATCACAAGCAGCATCTTGACTCCCTATAGTACTTCATTTATGTGGTTAATTAACACATTGTTACAGTAAAATGAATGTTAGACCAAAAGGCATTTATTAATGCATTAAGGGCAAATGTGTTCATATTTTAGAAAATTTCTACAATGTATACCCTGCATACATGGACTTCTGGATATTCTTCACATACACAATACATTTCTGTCACAATCACCTGCTCAACAAGAGCAGCTATTTCCTGCTCAGCCTTTGAGAGCTCCTCCTCCTCCTGCTGCTGCTCTCGCACCACGGCTTCACCAGGCTCTTCTAATGGGATGCTCTCATTGAATTCAGCCAGTTCAGCCACCTGTTCTGCTTTAGCTTGGGAGGCAGCAACAATGTCCTCCTCATCCTCCGCACGACACAGGGCCTGAGGAGAAAAATATTTTTAAACAACAACTCTTAATCATTTACAATATCCATATTACACGGGGATGCAATATGTTGAAATTTTGGCCGAACTGATAATTAACATGACAATGGTAGCCGATACTGATAGCGATGTTTTTATTTCATTGTCATACCACGTGTTTTTCAAGATAAATACTGTCTTTAAATTGCTTTCTTTATCTCTTATTTTTAGTAATAGCAATTAATACTGTATCAAAATGTTATTACCGCAAAAATAAACAAAGTAAGGCCCAGGCACAGTACATTCTGTACAAAATCTGAACACTGTG
This sequence comes from Ilyophis sp. 1 JC-2022, assembly GCA_022702515.1. NCBI lineage: Eukaryota > Metazoa > Chordata > Actinopteri > Anguilliformes > Synaphobranchidae > Ilyophis > Ilyophis sp. 1 JC-2022. The sequence continues at coordinate 118,615,745 of CM040405.1, forward strand.
CCTAACAAGAAAAATACATAAATAAAAAAATTATTACAACAATTAATACTGTATCCAATACACAGACCAATAAATTATAGCAATAACTGGTAAATTCCTCTGTTAGCTACTGTCGAAAATATATAAATCACATTTTATACCATGGTATGGGTGAATACTCTATTCTGATTGGTCAATGAGTGATGGTTTAATGTATAACCTTCAGTCATCCGGGTCACAGGTTTGATCACCATTCTATATTAATGTGCTGCCTGCCTGGCCAGCAAGTACACAACCTGGGAATGGCAAACTATGCTCCATGACCGGTCAATTCAGAGTCCAAGACGTTCTAGAAAATAAGTGGAATAAATAAAGTAAAATGAGCAGAATGTAGCCCACCTACTTTCTTTTCCTCAGTGACTAACGTTACTGGACGGCAGACGGCTACTTCGCCTCGCAGGCTGCAAATAGTAGGCTAACTTAGGCTAGGCTAGGATAAACTTTTGTCATTGTTTTTATGATAATGCAAATGCAATGTATCTATGTAACTATATAGCTAGGCATAGTTACATTATCACGGATGGTGCATGGTGTTTATGGGCAATGTGTAAACCTTTTTACGTCAAGCCATATATCCGTCTCTACGGTATAAGTTAACGTTGCAGTAGCAACAGCATAGCCTACATCTGATTTATAAAAATCGGAAAACAACATTAATCTACAAATATATAAAAAGTTTGTATTTGGCAAATGTCTTAGTTACAACTATTTTAATCTAGCAAAATATTTTTGTGGTTAAAAGTGCAGTATTTATTCAGTTTGGAAATACAAATTTATCATAGGAGGAATTTGTATGTAAATTAACGTCCGCAACACGACCGACAGTTTTGCAAAGCAACACACTTAAATGGAACTAGTAACCAGAAATAGAAGTTTTCAGTTAAAAAAAAAAAACTACCAACCAGCAGCTTTGCTTGACAATGGCAAAACAACATGCCCAAAGGACAGCGGACGGATATTTAAATCTCAGCTGATTAAATCCATAAAAATCAAGAAATATTAGGGGTGTGACGAAATATCGTGACGCAATATTTTGCGATACGAAAAGATGACGAGATGCATCGTGGAGCTTAAAAATGTATAGCGAAACGAGCATGACTACCGGTAATTCACAAATTCACATAACCACATATTTTAATCTTCTATCACACCCTTTGTGCATAAGAGGGCGCCATCAATAATTTATGTTAGTAAAGTTACTTTGACGCACACCACGCACGCACACCGAAAGCATAATGCTTAATTATGCATTGCGCTCAATGGTTCGAGACACTGTCCTCTAAATATGCTTTCTAATGTTTAACTCACTGACTAATTTGAGTGCAGTCTTAAAATGAATTGGGCTACATTCTTTAACGCATTCAGATTGCCTGATCCTTGTTAAACAATCTCAAGTTAGTTATCTTTGTCATTTCTTAATCATTATAGGCTACATCACTGATTTTCAACCACTGTGCCGCGGCACACTAGTGTGCCGTGAGAGATCGTCAGGTGTGCCGTGAGAAATTATCTTATCCTATTAACTTAAACTTACTTAATAAGTTTTGTGGTGTGGTGTGACAGGTTTTTTTTTTTTTTTAAAAAAAAAAAAAAAAAAAAATGGCTCAAAAAAGGTTGAAAAACACTGCATAATATATTGGTCTTGATTAGGCTATTTACCAAATTGTTTGATTAGCTAGGCTACTAAAGCCAAATAAACAGAAACAAGTCTAATGCTGTATAGCCTACGTACCACTTTTTCCAGCGCACCAGCATAAATGCTACACATTTTATGACACAAAGAAAAACGCTAGAAAAACATTAATTAATATTTGTCATTCAGTTAATTGCTTGCTTGATAATTAAGAACTATAAATGGAAAGATGGCAGGTTGACATTAATATCCGTATAAATGTAAGATTACAGAAGGCCTATTTTACAGCTGACGGTACGCCACTGGATCATAATGTAGTCGACATGGTTCCTTACCGGGGGATTCAATAAGACAGAAGATGATGTCGCAATGATACTGGAGGCAACTGAGTGAGCCTATCATTTGTCCACTAACCACATAATGACAGCACTCAAGTAGCCTAGGTTTGGTTTATTTTGCCAAAATATCTTTAGGAAACAACATGTGTGTCAATGTAATTTTCTGACATTATAATAAAATTACGATAGTTAGCTTGATCGACAATGTGTCCCTACTCAGAACCCCTCACTGGAGCCCTGCCCCTCGACTATGACAGAACACCGACTGAATTTATAACAGTTATTGCACGAGGCTGAGAAAGCCATCTCCGGGGCAAGACCTCCAGCGTCCGGCATGCACTAGGTCGACAGTCTTTACTGAATTACAGGTTCCCCGAGCGAACTGTAGACTGTTGCAAGACTGCTGGTTGAATGTAGGCGAACTGCATAAAGTAGGCTACTTATCAGATAGCTATCATCATTGGAATAAGTTAACTCACCTGCAGGGGGTCTTACCCACCACATATAGATATTGTTTGTTTTGGGGAGCTATTTAGTTATTTTATTTTTATTAATTTAAAATTCCAGTTCAGTTTAAAATAAATACTACTGGGAACTCCATGCACTTCATTTTAAAAATGTGTTGAAAATGTTCTGTTTGAGTATTCAATTAAACATACGTTTAAAGAAAGTTTTGTGTTGGAGTTTGTTGTGACAAATTTTCATATTCACTGCAAATGTATATCGCCACCAAACATCGGTTATCGGTCTCCTTCATTACGAATAATCGGTATCGGCCCTGGAAAAACCATATCATTTGACTCCTAGTTAAAATGTATATGTAACTGAAAAATAACTTTATTAACGTTAACTAGCTAACAATGGCTATTGTCAGTAGGCAATCCCTCTTGTCGAGTTACCGCTGGCTATAATGACCACTTTTAGAGCCAGGGATCACAAACGTTATCTCATCCAGATATCGACAGCAGGGACTCCAGTGTGCAGTCAATGGTTATATTCATGATATAACGTAGCTTATAATAAAAAAAAATATCAGTGCATAATGTCAGCTATAGCTCTCAGCTTAAACAAGAGAAGCTTAACCTGTTGTCAGTGGAAATAACAAGGCAGAACTGTTCATAGCTGATCTTGCACAGCTGGGTAAGTAACTAGCTACCAAACAATTTAATTGAACATTTTAATATTTATTCTTTACCTAACTTATGAGACATGGACATTTGACACTAATCTTTGCTCCCCGTGTGCACCGTTTAACCATTTTAATTAAATTTATATATAGCCTATAGAAACGCTACAACTCTTTGTTTTAGTTAGGCTACAATCCGCATAGAAAGTAATGATTTCTAAATGGAAGATTAACTGAGTCTGTGGTGGTTAGCAACAACTGCTATGCACAGGAGTGCTCTGATTGGTGGTTCAGCAAGCCTTTGTGTTGGGGAAAGAAAAAAAAAACGTTGGCTGCTTGGTGCCCCCCTAGGGTGTGGTGCCCCCCTAGGGTGTGGTGCCCCCCTGGGCACGTGCCCACTTGCCTATATGGTAGATCTGGGGCTGCTTTCTATCAGTAGGGTTTACCCATTATTCTGTAACTAAATACTTGGTAGATGCAGGCATCTAAAAAAACACTGCTTTATTAATGTCCAGAGTCATTACTGAAAACTACAGTTTCCATGAGTCTGCATTCACTGAAGAAGTAAAAAATAAAATAAAAAATAAACATACATTTTAAAGCAGCTCTGATATCATCTCTGTTAATTCTTCAGGAGCCGATACGTTCTGTTCCTGCGCCGTGTTTCTTTCATTCATATAGGGATGTAAAAGCGGAAGATTCATGAGATACTTCAAAAGAAAAAATTATCTAAATGTTAGATTAATTAGAATAGCCACCTTTTGTAGTAATAACTGCAGAGCATATTTGTGCCATCATATGGTTCTGACTAAGTTCTGACCAACACTGCTGTAGAAAATCCCTCAGACACGCTGCACTGGTGGGTTGCAAAGACATTCTATGTTCTGTAATAATGAGCTAAACTGGTGTGAGAGAGACATCTATGCTGAAAACCAATGGTAGGATTGTATATTTATTTCATATTTAGTAGCAGATATTTATCGTATAATGACGTGGTACATGACAACAATTTCAGCTTTTTTGGCACACGATCAGGCTATTGTTGGGTTTATTTCGTTGCTATGACAGAATTCTAATTTTATATGATGAATAAATATATTTATGAACTCACATGTAGATGCTATTGTCCACTATGTCACACATGGGTAGGTATAGACTGGGTGGGGGGTTGCTTGTTAAATGGACTTGCTACGAGAAAATAGTGACACTTATAGTATTCTGCAGAGTCACAAATCGAGTACTAATACAGATAAAACACGAAGTCTGAGGTTTCCATTCATAGTTTGGCTGCAGGAGCAACGAATGTGTCAGTTGAGCAAAATCTTGGCGCCGGCATCCTGGTCACTAGGCATCTGTGCAAACTTACACTACCCAATATTATCTACAGAGTAACATTTGTTTGGGGTCCCTGGACCCCACCAGCCCGCCACACACACACCACCACAAAGAACCCATTATGCACGTTACACATGGTACGTGATGGTTCAAACCAACCCAACTATATGGTATACTGATTACATGTGCCTTTACCGATTAATAAACAACGCATACTGTGTAATACTAATTCTAAAATATTTATTGTATGCAAACACACCAACTACAAAGGAAGGGGCAGACAAATATAGAAATTCAACCAAACTGGGAAATGTAAGCTAAATAAATAATAATTTCCAAAAAGTAATTCCACAAATAAATGGCAATTATTACTGAAACACATTCATTTAATGCAAACCAAGTATTTTGAGACAAATCACGACACAGCAACATATCATATGCAAAGCGATGCAAACTCAAACGGTTTACTTTTTTAATCTACGGCATAGCAGAAATGTTTTGTAAGCAGATGCTGTCTTTTCAGCATGTAAGACCACTTACATGGAGTATATACGTGGATTTTGCTTGGAACAGAGTTTCATTTGGATATTCACAACCCCTGGATAGTTGCCCGAGTGAGCAAGCAAGTTAACGAACAAGCTCGTTGCATCTCTGGTGAGCCTGCACTCGTAATTCACGTCATGTTTATTTGACAAACTGATATGACCAGGATACATTCTTTGTTATGAGGCGTTTACACATGCCAGAAAATATATGTTTGGGAACGAAACCGTAGTTTTGTCTTTTGTGAAACAGGACATTTGTAATGTCAATGTTAGTGACGGCTAGTAAGCTAGCTAGCTTGCCTATTGATTTGTCTAATCTTGTGGGAGCAGGTTTGTATCAAATAATAATATCAAAAACATACCCGTGTAAAAAAAGTTGGATGTTACGCATGGGTGTTTGCGTTTTCAAGCCAGTTGTAAGTTTACTTGCAAGCACTTTCTCTCTTGAAAGGTATGTCATGTCGATTTTATTTTGACAGTGGTAAGCCAAAGTTGTATAGCCAGAGAATTAACTAGATTGGTGATGGGAGCGATATAACGCTATAGAATACCAAGGCAAATGGCAGTAAACAATGTAAGTACCAGTTGTACAAAGAAAAAAATGCAGCAAGTTACTGCCCTTTGCAAACTTTAGCTAGCTAACAAGGTCTGTTTTTAGTGGGCCGACCAAGTAACATTTAATTTGATTTACGTTACAAATACATTAAAAAAAAAAAAAAAGATTACTTTCATTTTGTGCCAGGGCTTCATCTCAAACTTTTCCCCCTCGTCATAATCTGACAGGTATATCCGCTCTGATCGTACACCTTGTGGTCAGTCATCCACCTGCATGCAACCTGTTCTTCGCTTTCTGTGACTGATTGTTTGCTCTTGGCTAGAAACTATTAAATCAGACCTTTACATTTGTATTGCCTATAATTAATTTTTTTTAATTTCTGTGAAAAATAAGCGTACAACAAATAATAGGAATAATAATAACAATATATAATTTCCCCCCCATTCCTTCATAATTTTTGGTTTCCCCTACACATACATTGCATATAGGAAGGGTAAACTGCTTACAGAAGACCAAGCTGAAGCCTGAACAAGAGAAAGGGTCTTTGAGTGTATAGGTAAGCTACTGAACTCTCATTCCTAAATTGTCTATCCACTAGTTATAAGTTAACGTGTAGCTAACTTACATGAATGTAGCCTAAGACAGAGATCACTTTAGCATTTGAATGATGTTTTTCATACTATCTACTCGTGTTACTGGTGTCCATACGCGTAGATACTACTGTGACTAATAATTAATAATTTTACACGCTTTTACTGTCAATTAGCATTCATGGAGGGTGCATATGGACAGCTGAATAGCCGTCCACTATATCTTCTAAAATGCATACATTTTTCAGTCAGCAGTCCGCTAACCACAGAATGCTTCTATGGTATGTCACTATGGTGATGATGCCCTACAGAGATGACGGAGACAACTTCCTTAAATCTCCTGTATCCCTACTAGACACTAATGCGCTGGTCCCTCACCAATTTCAGAAGGCACTAAAGAGTTACTGTCATTAAAAGTTATGTTCTTTTGTAGCGTGAGAAAAGTCGATTGTGGGCCCCATGAACAATTAATCAAATAGTCGACTACTCTGAATCATCCGTATTTTAACGGTAACGCTTCACTACCATATCATAACACAGATATACACACAATCAATCACTTACAGTGTTTGTATTATTTCCCCTCTCAGTTGCAGACATCTGAACGGCAAAAACCTATTTCCACCTGAATTTTTAAAACCTTTTCCAGATTGAAGTTTCAGTAAATCATACTGGTGATACCAAAAAGCAACAACACATGATAAACAAAAATGCTTTATTGGCTAAGCCATTCAGTGTGATCCTCTTCATTGTTAAAAAGATAAACGGTTCTCTGCACATTTGAGACCAGTTCACACAGACCACACCAGGGGGGTATTTTGCGAAGCAGGCAAAAGAAATCCAGGCTTTTAATGAATCATGCGATATATTGTCATTGACAATATTACCGTAAAGGGTAACAAAGCACTAAAACCACTTATTTTAGATGAGAACTGATACATTTGTTTTTTTCGAAGTGTTACCGATTGATTCTGGTCCAAACCTTGACATTTTACTGCAGTCTGCACCAAACAACGTAAACCCAAAAAATCTGGCTCAAAAGTCTCTCGAGTGGTAAAACGTTAGGTACTGCATGTCCAGTCTGCCATGCAGAAACTTCATCCAGCTGACACATGACTCCCAGTGACATAATTGCAACCTATACAGCTACGCCCTGAAGTTTTAGAGCGAGAGCGGGCTACACCCCAGCCATAAAAGCGAATCTCAGCGGTTGATCTACGAATCTGCATGGAGAGGAGATAGGAGAGAGCTAGCGATATATATATATATATCTAGTTTTTAAATATTCTCGTAAGTTATAGTAGCCTATTTTTGGTACAATTGCTGGGGTGTGGTTTGATACCTGGAGCTCAGCCCCTATATTATCACCTTATCACACACAGATTTAGGGATTTTTCAAATTTCGAAAGGGGGCGGGGTCTAGCTAAACCAGCGTGCTTTGTTACCCTTTAACGGGGGGAAGGCGCGCTGGGCTGGGCATCAACACTGTTGACAGGGGCCGTCAAACATCTGCAACAATTGACAAGGACGGCAATCTTAATCCCAGGCATTCCACAATCTGCATACACTTTCATGCTCTGTTTCTCCCAGCATTTTGCAATATTGTAAAATGCTTATAGATACAAATCATACTGTAGGTGTTAAGAATGACAGCCCAAATCTGCCAAAAAATTATGGAAAGCACGAAAAACAAAAAACTAGGGAAGTCACAGAACTGCCAAAAGAAATGGCAAAAATCACAGATCGGTGACATTCTCTCTCTCCCCCCACCCATGCACTCTCCAGGCGCAACAGAACAGCCGAATTTCTACTTGAGAAAAATATAATCTACTTCAGTTACAATACATGTGTTACTAATGTTGGCTACCACCCAACATGTTTAAGAGTTATTGTGTGTCACATGGGAATAGTTGCTGTACTTGTGTCTTGCGCAAAACATCTTTTTCCTTAGTGTTACACGAGATTCCAGTTTGGCGTTTTGGTGTGTCCAATTTTTAAACGAGTAATAATTTTTTTTTTTAAATTTTAAAAGCCTGCCATTGTCTAATGAGGGATAATAAACTACTTTTACTGTATATAAGCCAATTTTTCTAACTTGTGTGCATTGTGTAAAATATAACAGAATGAAAACTTCGTATGTGGTGTTTAGGGAAGTGCGTGCTTAGTCGACTAAACGTTGCTACCCTCGCTAGTCAGCACCAGAAATACGAGTCGGTTAAACTTATTATTTTATTAATGTACACATTTAAATTACATATTCACATAATTTGCACTGAAATGTCATGTCTTCCTGGTCAAATGTTGCTTTATAAAAAAACGAGCATCCGTTAATAATGTTAACAACGCCGGATTAAAATTATTATTATTTTTTTTTAAACGAAGGGGGAAAAAAAACTAAACGCATTAGCCTGTTCGCCCTGCAAGTTAAACCAGCGAGGTGGAAAGAGTAAGCAGGCCTATCGCGTTGTTGAATAGCCCAATAAAACGAATCTAATGTCACGTGGATCAGTAGGCCTAATTGTTATTTTTTTGTGGGCCTATTATTGGTAGTTTTTCTGATGACCGATTATTATTTTTTACTGTATTTGCTATGCGATCGCGTTCACCCAATGAAAATGCGGTTGTAATAATCAGGCACGTTTCCTAAAAATGCTTTGTTACGTTGAATATTGTTTTCAATAAATGTTATTTGTTAACTTTTATTTAGTGAGTTGTCATGTTTTGTCGGATAATGTGCAATGTTCATAATGCAAGGCGCAAAGTGCCACATATTTCAGCGGCATTTAAAATATGATTTGGTTATTGAAGAATGTGATTAACGGTTTCAAATGGCTCATATAATATACGCAATATTTTTTCGGACAATGTTTAAGCTTATAGATGAAATTGTGCTCAATTTTGACTGTTTTCCGAGTGTTTTCTTACTTTTAGACTAGTCTAAGTTTAAACGTCAGGGAAATTAGTGGTTAGGAACATCCCTAGTGGTGTTACCTGCTCAAGAATGGTGGTGTGCTGTTTACTGAGTGCATCCTCTTCCTCTGGACGGGGAGGCAGAGTTACTTCCACCTCTTTCTTCTCACCCTCATAAACATCAAACAAGTCCCTGATTGTTTGCTGAAACAAAAAAAAAAAAAAAGGTTAACAACTTAAGACACTAACCCTCCACTTTATACGCCTTTATTCTCTACGTACAAACAAATGTGCATGCAAGACGGACCTGTTTGAAGAAGGCAGTGGTGAAGTTTCCTCCCTCAATGGCCATGTCTCCCAGCATTCTCTTCTGGTTCGCTTTTTTCAGGATATTTTCTTCCACTGTACGCTCACTGATCAGCCTGAGAGTGGGCAAAGAACCATCAATTAGATCAGTATAAGATCAGCCACAGAGACATTTTTTCCTGTCCGGTAAAAGACTGTCCACTAATTTTTAAGATAAACAAAAATTTTAACATTTGTTATTATTATTTACCAATTTGATCCCAACAATGGTAAATAATAATAAGATTCAGTTTACCCTGCCTGGAATAGGGTCACCGGGACCCATCCCTAGAGCCAGGCCTGGGGGGGTGGTGTTTGCAGGAGAGCGCTCCATAGGCTCTCTGGGAAAGCTTATGCTAAGGTGAAGGAATGGAGGCTCTGAGCAATGGACAAACCTCAGATTCAGAAAGAACCATGCAGGTTACGTCCTGGAACAGAAGATCAGCTTTATTTATCCTCTCGTGGATATTACATAGTCTCTGTACATTCGAAGCAACAGTTGCGTTTGCATTCTTGGCATTAAATAAAGCTAGTTTCATTGACAATCTCTCAGGAACCGCAAAATTTGACAGATAGCCGAGCCGTTGTATGGCAGCCAAGGATCTCTCAACTGATCCCTGAATGCAGCCTTGCACGCTGCTGACATATCTTTCACCTTTTTATCAATCCCTCCGTGGTGCTAGCTAGAAACATTAGCTTACTCCTTGCACAGCTCATCGTCACGGAAACGAACTAATAACTTGCGCGCCGTTTTTACTTGGTGCATAATAAATCGAAAAGAATAGATAGCCAAGATTTTGAAAAATAAACCATGCCTTGGAAATGGTTTTGTCGTATTGCTCGTTACAATAAGAAAAATAACTACGGGAACCATGATCCACCAAAGTAGGCCACTTAGTTGCCATGCACGTAATTTTCGTTTGATTAGCAACCAAAATTAATGAGTGGCCCTTTAAATACATTTTAAAAACTTGATAAAACCTACCATTGTTTAATGATTTGTGTGGAACGTGCATTTGGTGAAACGCTGCCTTGAAATTTAGCTTGCCTTAAATACACTAACGTTAGATCAAACGGTTGCAACACTCTGCTTAGCGTTTAAAGAAACACGCCAACATTTTAGGAAATTGGCTTATTTGCCATCTTCCCCAGAGTCAGACAAGAAAATTAATGCCCTTTTTTTCTGTGTGCGTACAGTAAGAAGCATAGAGACCCGCACCGTTAGCCTAGCCGCAATCAGTGGAAGTGGGTTAGACCAGTTAGCCTAGCTCCCTCAAAAGTGACGAAATACACTTTCCAACTCCAAAACTTTTTTATTTACATGTTGTGACTTGTGTATTTACCACATGTAGAAATAACAATGTAAAATGAGATTGTCATTTTCGAAGCAGATACATTCCCGTAACTATTTTCTTCTTGCTGAACCACCGCTGCTTGGGCGCAGTGATTGCACGCAACACCTCAAAAGTCCCGTTGTAAATTCCGTCAAAAAAACCAATGTGACTAGCTAACCTGACGACATGGCCGACTTTGTAAGAGAGGTTTACAAGCGGTGGTTCGGCAAGAAGAAAATAGTTCCGGGTATGCATCTGCTTCGATCAAGCCATTTTTTATAATCTGTAAAGATTCTGTGTAATTTTAAAAAGCAAATAGCAAGCAGTTTTGGTGAATTAGTACAAGATATAAGGCCACACCGTTTAATAAAAGCAATATGGAACTCTAACCTGTGGTATGATGAATATTGAGACGGCTAAATTGGGCTTGCTAGCACCTCACTTCACGTCCTGCCAAACATCCCCTTATAGCCTTGCCAATATTCATGATATACCTACCACAGGTTCTCCATATTGCTTTAATATGTATCCGTTTCTGTTAAATGCTATAACGTTATATGGAAGTAATACATAGCCTACTAGCCTACTTGGCACTGCCATAAAAGTTTGCTAGCTAGCACATACTTGTCTCACCAGAGATCTCAGAACCGCTAGCTGTGGACGCATATACAGTGGTGTTCAAATAAATAGCAGTGCGTTAAAAAAAGTGAATAAAGTGCAAATATTTTTTAATAGCCTTTACATCCATATTTCAAATGTAGTGGAAACATTACACATTAAATTCCAAATCAAAGCATTAACAAATTTTATCAAGTCTGCGATATTCTTTTACAGGAAGCAAAGAAAAGTTCTCTTTGAAAGATATGTTTCTCTTAAAACTCAACACTTACTGTATAAACTGAAGACATTTTTCAAGATTTAACTTCACTTTAAATTATTGAACTAATATTTAGTTGCATAACCATTGTTTTTGATAACTGCTGCGCATCTGCATTGCATTGAGTCAACCAACTTCTGGCACCTAGAAACAGGTATTTCAGCCCAGGATGAACGAACGACATTCCACAGTTCCTGTGAATTCAGTACCCGGGGGCCGTCTGACATACTGTCGACGACCACTAGACCCGAAAAGAACAACTTTACTCTCATTAGTCCACAGAATGTTACGCCATTTCTCTTTGGGCCAATCGATGTGTTCCTTGGCAAATTTTAACCGATTCTGCACATGCTGTTTTTTCAACAATGGTGCTTTACGGGGGCTTCTTGCTGATAGCTTAGCTTCGATCAAACGTCTTCTGACTGTAACAGCACTTACAGGTAATTTTAGATCATCTTTGATCTTTCTGGAGGTGATAATTGGCTGAATATTTGCCATTCTGACTATTCTTAGATCCGTTTTAACAGTAGTTGCTCGTTTTCTTCCACGTGTTTCTGGTTTTTAGCTGAGCATCCTATAATTTGTTGCACTTCTTTATACGTTTCCCCCTCTCCAATAAACCTTTTAATCAAATTACGTTGTTCCTCCGAACAATGTTTGGAATGGACCATTTTACTTCGCAATTCAGAAGGAAATATATTTTATAACAATGTGTGAAACATTTGCTTCCCTTCTTCCTTAATAAACGACAATTAATGACACCTGTTTTTTCACAGAATGAATGAATTCTCCAATTAAACTCCACACTGCTATTATTTTGAACGCGCCCCTTTCAATGAATGAGTCAATTACTCAGAACAAGCTGCGTGCATGTCATGACAGTTGGGTCTGTTGTTTTTCTATTACACTACTACATCTACAAGTAAATTATTTGCCATGCAGAAATATCACTACTACTAATATCAGGTTACTGATGTTGTGCTGCTATTTTTTTTTTTTTAAACACAACTGTATATAACAATTATATATAATTTTTTTGTGAAACTACGATTAGAGCTATAAAATGAGGCACGGCTTGTTGGGATTGATCAATCAGTTTCAGAGATATGACTTGCTAAAGTATGTGTGACTGAGATATCAGCCTTCATAGTGGTTTTTAAGCCCAAAACATTGAGTTAAAACTTTGTAAATAACGTTGGAAACTACGACCTAATTCCCAAACATGTACTGCAGCTTGATGTCACACCATAAACAATGTGCTGGTAAACTGTTCTGCTTAATTGTCTTTCAAAAAACTTTAGTTTGAAAAATCGTAATACCTTTAGGCTTCAAGAAAAAATACTTGAAAACTTTCATACGGCTGTACATAATTTTTTTCAAATTATTAAACCGACTTTTCTGCACTTCATCACAAGTAGTTTGTCTGTGTTCAGTTTGGCGTTGTGAAACTCATCTTGAAACTTTGTGTATTTTAGCCAAAGGGGTTTTGTACTTGATTGCAGAGTTTTATGCAAAATTGTTGTCAATTGGGTGTATTTCTTTGACTGATAGGCACAATAGGCCTATCTGAAGTGGGAAAAACTACCATCGCCTCCACTGCGAGTATTATTTGCTTTCCATTGGGTTTTAAAACGGTCTGTCAAATATTCCAGCCAATAGCCAAGACTCTTATCTTTGAGATAAGCCCTCATTCAACACAAAGCCTTCAGAAGTCACATAGATACAGCTCCGCGTAAGAGGTAATACCAGGGTAATACACGTAGATACAGCTCCGCGTAATTATCAAACCAAGAATACAAGATTCACTGTGCTACATGTGTTAGGAGAGCTTTTTGGGCACCACGGGTAGACTAGTTAGTTGCGAAATAAGAAACACACCAAAAATACATCTAAAAACAAACTTTTATTGACAAATTATCTCATTTTATTGTAAAAATAAATGGACTTTTCTGGAACCTTGCCATATTGCACAATTTGGCACAATGTGTGCCAATTTTGGTAACCAAAATGGTTCACCTGAAAAAAGCTCTGTAGAATTTGAATGGCTTGAGATATTGACACCATATTTTTTTAGCAGAGATGGGCAGCATATTGAGAAATCACAGAGGAGTTATTTCCTCCATAGCTCTTGCAGCTCATCAGGTAAAAAATCTGAAAGTTGAATGTAGGTACCCCTTTTTTCATAATTTCTGTCCATAAAATGTTGTAATTAAGTAGCAAGAAGTATATGTATATGAATTCTGACTAATGGTCATAATTGTGCAGTTCTCCGTTTTAATAAAAGCTATGCACCATATTTGTATCCTTTACAGTTTTTTGAGATAAACAGCTTTGTTTGTCACTAGTGAAAACAGGCGAGAATTGGCATATATTGCCCTTGGTAAGAAGAGGTTAAGAGATATTTTGACATGTTTTCAACAAACGTATCAATTTGGCAGGTTTTACCAAGATATAGCCTGGCTACATTCTAGCCGGTCAAAAAACATTTTATTACAAACTTGACCATTTCAAGCCAGCATAGCTCAACAAATAGCGCCTTTTTATTGCTTGCTTGTTTCGCGTTTATTTCATGTGCTTCATATGTGCATCGAACCAGACGAAACCAGCCATGACCGGCATCAAACTGTAACTTCACTCTGCAATAAGATTCACCCTGCAATACGATTTGCCCGAGGGTGCCCAGCCCCAGAGCACCCACAAAATCGGTTCGGCAATTTGTTTTAAAGGCACTTGATCGCCCCCAATATTTTCAACACTCGCTGAGCAAGAACAGTGAATGAAATTATTTTTTAGTAATAAGCGTGTTCTGCACTTTGTATTGTATAGGCTACATGAAATTAAGTATAAAGGAGTCGTAGCATGGGAAATTTGTCATAATTCAACTTAATAATTTATCATTTTCGTTCTATTTGTTGGAACTAAAATGTTATAATACCGGGGGGAACAAAACAAAAAAAACATACATCCAAAAATGCAACACAGATGATATTAAATCAGTAAACATTAAAATAAACTTAACAGGTAAAAATAGATGGTGACGGATTTTTTTTAAGCCCGTCTATCACGTCGACGAATTATGATTTATTCTAGTGCAACCACTGCCTAGGCGTGAAAAGTGGTCCATCAGCTACTGGTGGGGAGGGGTCAGAGATTGGGGGCAGGACAATGGGGCAGGGAGTGTAATACCGTTGCAAAATTTAGGTGGAAGCGATAAAAGAGGAAAAACTTGCCACTAATTGATAAACTTTCCATATTTCTAAATAAAAGTTCTACTATTGCTATTTTTCTTGTTCAAAATAACAAAAAACTAATACTATTTAAGAATAAGAGCAATAATTTAATGATTAGATATACTGAAGCAATCCTAGACCGTGTGTGCAAAGAAATGTTATTGTGAACACGTCATCCCGGTATGGCCGAGGGGACCCTGGTCACATTTTCCTATCATGTTAGCACCATAAATACTTGGATCATTGCAGCACCTATGCACCAGGGCCAACAGCATGATTGCGTGTGTGTGTGTGTGTGTGTGTGGCATCCCTACCTGTAGATGTGCACATCTCTGGTCTGACCAATGCGATGGCAACGGTCCTGAGCCTGGGCATCCATGGTAGGGTTCCAGTCGCTGTCATAAAAGACCACAGTGTCGGCTCCTGTCAGGTTGACGCCGACCCCACCACTACGGGTCGATAATATGAAGCAGAAGATCCGCGGGTCAGCATTGAATCGCTCCATTAGAGCCTGAAAGATTACAGGAAGTATCAGTAGGACAAGTGACAAAAAACAGCAAACGGCTCAGCAAATGGAAGAAAATAATGTATAGAGAAAACAATTAACTTTGAGTGCACTTAAATGTTCCCAAGTAAAAAGTTAAGGAAAATTCCAGCGTGAAAGGGCTAGTTCACCCATTTTGAAGAATTTTATATCGTTTTACTTACCACCGAAACAATATGTTAAGCCTCGGATCAAGCGGTTGCAATCACGGCACGCAACGTAGACTGGCTAATTGCAGTCTCTACACATAGCTAGCTGCAAAATTCAGGAACAACGCAAAATCTAGCCGCTAGATAATGAATTCATTCAGATAGCCGCTAACAAACGGCCCATCAAAATCAGCATTATAAAAACAAACTGACTTAATGTTTATAAAGATATTTTGCCAACTTGGCATTACTCTTGATCAGGTCTCCTGTAACTGATGTTATTGAGAGACGAGCGTATGTTACGTTAACATTACAAGTGTAACAGTGTGGCTTAGATTATTCACTGCGAGTTGAATGTTAAACAATACATTTGGGTAGAAACAAGCATTCTGTGATATATATTCATTTCAATTAAGTTAGTGCGATTGTTGCGAATATGTACCTACATACGGATCCACTTCAGATGTTTTCTCTCCACTCATTACAGCACAGTAGCCTAGAGCTGTGGCTCTAGTTAGCTAGTTAACACATACAGTAAGCTGAAAGTTTAATGAATGAAATGGATAGTGGGTTGGAAACGGATATTTTCCTATCCGAAATGGCCAGTTCAGTGTCTACCTGTCTGTATGCTTTTTATTGCAGGAGCAGAGGGGCTAATAGTGGAGCACACACACAAGCCTGGCATGGACTCTTTTTTTTTTTGGTCACCAAGATGAATGCTTCTCGTCATCGTTTGCTGTCTCCGGTCTCCTCCCTACTGTACCTATAAAGAGCTGCTTAGATTTGCGGTGAAGTGAACTTCCAGTGCCTAGTCAATTTCCATCGCAAAACTAAGCAGCTACAGCCTACCCGGTCCTATATTGACACTAAAGGCCGTTTGACACCAGGAACATTTTTTTGGGAAGTGTAGCGGAAGCGAGTGGCCGTTACATTTCCGCACCCATATCAATTGATGTATACATTTAACCCCTTTGCGCAGATGGCAAATTTAGTCAATTCTCATCTATTTAGGGGGTGCTCTGTTTAAGGCTTTATAACTGCAGGTGTGAGCATCACATGAACTTGGCTTAAATGAAACAAGACCGGTGTACCATTTATAATATATACTTAGATTTGTTTATTTTATAATAATTAAATAAAATTTAAAATAATGAAGTCATAATTTAAGTCAAAATAAAGTGCCACAAATACAAGCAAAACTTTGTAAAAATGCAACAAAAAAAACAACTATTTTAGTTTGCAACAAAAGACTGAGAGCTACATAAGTGAAACAGGTAAATATATACATTTCCTGGATCATAAACCCCATGTCAACAAGTGATGCAAAATATAGGCAGTGTACCCTGTTTTCCATTAGTGTCTCCAAATCTATCCAAATGGCTAAATTGTGTACTGCTCTACATAAAACAAAGAGATATATTGAACGACAAATCAACAGTTTTGGCTCATAAAACTACTTTTGCATGATTTTCAAGTGGGAATGACTATATTTTCATCAGTATAGGGGGGTAGATATTTATGGGTCCAAAACCCCTATGCAAAACATGTCAAAAAATTTATTACATTTGTTTTATCCATTATAAAAAATATACATTTCCTTTTTCTGATGGATTAAGATAAAATATTGATATCACAATGTTACATACACCTAAATATGTAGCCTAATCATTTGCTCTTCTACCTCAATAAAACATCACTTTTTCCTGTACTCTACAGTATGTATACTTTTGCCCCGGGATTGCATTTCTCTGTAGTTTTTTAAATATTTCTAGTCATTTTGATTAAGGGAAATGTTTACCTTAATCTACCACATATCAGCGCACAGAAAATTGGAATGAGCAGTTGCTATTCCACAAGTGACAAGTAGCCTATATACATCATAGCCTATATTATTACATTACATTACATTCATTTAGCAGACGCTTTTATCCAAAGCGACGTACAGTAAGCGCATACAGAAAGGTCATCGAAGTAACTACAGAAAATATTTATATTATGTACAATAACATGAAAATAAAATGGTATTCCACCATCTGCAAAATGCTGCCAAATGTTCGATCTTCAATAAAAATCAGTAGCCTATGTCTAAAATAAAATTAACGATTGCGCTACAGTATGTGAAATGCACTCAACACGTGAAAATAACAATAGGCCGATCAATCATATTGGAAAGACAGTGCTCGAGTGGAAAAATGAACGTACATATGTAGCCAGCGAGACCAACAGTATTTTAGATGCAAAATAATAATAATAATAATACTCCCCTCCCTAATGAGTTTTCTATAGAGCTTGCGTAATACTAGATCGTTAAAACAAAAACTGCCGTTACGCTGGCCTACAATTCATTTTTCAAAGCACCCAATAAGACGTTGCATATACCGCTGCTAAGGTTATAATGTACTCTATTGGATAAAAGAGCCGACAATTACATCAGAATGAGACAGGCTTGCAGGGCATGGGGGGTATTACGAGTCGACGTTTCAGATTGTGTAATAGTGGTATAAAGTGTTGTATATTTCTCAAACGGATTGTACCAGACAATAATTGACCACTGAATTTTGAAAGGAACATCTCTATCTGTAAAACCAATGGTAGGATTGTATATTTAGTCGCAGATATTAATTGTAGAATATGTGGTACAATGAGACAATAAATTCACGTTTATTTTGCATTTGAGTGAGCAGGGCTTTTCACAGCGTTTTTGGCATACAATCAGGCTATTGTTGGGTTTATCTTGTTGCCATAACGGAATTCTAATTTTATATGATGAATAAATATATTTATGCCGCCGCGTTAGCTCAACGGTAAAAGCCGGGGTTCGCGCCCCGGTCCTGCCATATCCGATCGTGGCCGGCGCCCTGTGGAAGCGGCAATTGGGCGCCGCTTCCGGGTGGGGGGAGGGGCTCGGAGAGAATCACTGCCCGCACGGGGACCCAGGCGAGTCGCGGTCAGGAGCCCGAGGAGTCGCGCCCTGTAGAGCAGTGTTTCCCAACCTTTTTTGAGCCGCGGCACATTTTTTACATTTACAAAATCCTGGGGCACACCACCAACCAAAATGACACAAAATGACACTAACACAGTACATATTAGATTAGATGACCTTTATTATAATACATATAGTTAATAATATAGTTTTTTAATGTATTTATACTTAGTGGGAAACCTGGGGCTGTTTCGATGAACACAAAATGGATATCCTGGCAGTAATGGTAGAAAGACACACACGAAGCTCTTCCTCAACAGCTCTCAGTCTCTCTCTGTTTTTATTTTTTATCGCAGTCAAGCTTGAGAAGCTCAGCTCACACAGATATGTGGTTGAAAACGGGAGCAATGTCAAAATAGCTTTGTTGGCTAGAATGGGGAACTCCTTGGCAACAGATAACCAAAAACTGTCCAAAGGAAGATCAGCAAAGTTTAGCTTAAAACCACGATCTTGTTTCAGTTCAATGAGTTCCTCTTGCTCCTTTAAAGTCATGTCCTTTCCAGCAACGGATGCTGAGCTGTATGGGTCCCTAACCCAGTCAAGGCATTCTGTGAAGGCTGAATAGAAATAAAATGACAACTTCTCCTCAAGAGTTTGCAAATGTGTGCAAATCACCTCGCACATTGCAGCAGTGTTGCCATCATGCAGTTTCTCGGTGAGTGGGAACATCTCAAGGTTGCCACGCTGCACATGTTGTTGCCAGAGCTGCACCTTTAAACGGAATCCGTTCATTTTATCAGTGCTTGTAAGCAGGTTTTCATTTCGGCCTTGCATCCGTGTGTTCAGTTCATTCAGATGATGAAATATATCAGCCAGGTATGCCAGCTTTGCACACCACTCATCACTTGCAAGCAGCTTTGAGTAATCGGACCTCTCGTTTGTCAGAAAAACTTTAAGTTCCTCTCGTAGCTCATACACACGGGCCAGCACTTTGCCGCGCGACAGCCACCGGACCTCCGTGTGGAGCAATAAGACTTTATGCTCCGCTCCCATTTCCTCACACAAAGACGCAAATAACCGACATTTCAAAGGTCGCGTCTTCACAAAGTTCACTATGCGCACAACATCATCCAACACAGGAGCTAGATCTGCTGGTAAGGTTTTTGCAACGAGGGCCTCACGGTGCAAAAAACAGTGCGTAACAATAACATCTGGGTTTTTTTCTTTGACCCTACTTACGAAGCCTTTGAGGCGCCCGACCATGGCTGCGGCTCCATCAGTGCAGGCACCTGTGCAGTTTTCCCACGTAAGTCCTCCTTGGTCAAGATATTCCGACGTGACCCGAAATATTTCCTCTCCTGTTGATTTTTCTGGCAGTGCCTTGCAAAATAGGAAGTTTTCTCTAATGGCTTCTCCATCCACAAAACGCACGTTGGCCAAGAGCTGACAATGTCCACTAATATCCGTCGACTCATCAAGTTGCAAGGCAAATTTCTTACTGATGCGCATCTTTTCTAAAACAACAGTTTCGATATCCGCAGACATGTCATCAATACGTCTGGCAATTGTGTTATTTGAGAGAGGCACTTTAGCTATCTCTTTGGCCGCGTCAGGGCCGAGCATCTCGTTTACAATGGCTTTACAAGCTGGCAGTATTAATGTTTCTGCCACAGTGTGGGACTTTTTTGATTTAGCTACAAGTTCAGCAACAAGGTAGCTAGCTTTGAGGGCTCTCTCGTTTACCTTTGTGGTTTTTCTAAAAAAAGTTGCCTGTTTCTCATTGTTTGTACGTAAGCGTACAAAATAGTCCATCGGCTTGTTTTGAACGGAAGGGTGTTTCGTTTGGAGATGGCGTTTAAGCTTGCTTGGCACCATGGAGTTATTGGATAGCTTCTCACCACACACCAAGCACAGCGGAGTCGGTGCCGTTGCATCCCCGGTGAAAGTAAATCCAAATGAAAGATAGCTTTCGCTGTATTGCCTCGAGCTCACCGTCTTTTCTTTTTTCTTTTGTCGACCACTCATACTAGGGCCTTCATCTGGGTCCGAATTTTGTCCAGGGCCCTGTTCGGCATTTGCATTTTCTCTTCTCAAAAACTTCTCCATCACTGTCACTTGCTCGTCTTGCTGTGATCCCAAACTGCCACTGTCACGTGTCGCGACAAGGATGACCCTCCTTAAAGGGGAACCAACGCACTCACAAAGTGTATAGTAGGCAAAAGCCAAAGCATGAAGAACTGGTTTTTTTGGCTATATCCATTTGACAAGCAATATCGTTGTAGCCTACAGTTAGTCTCTTTCAATGTATTAGCATTTTTCCAATTATGCTAGTTATTAACAATTGTAAATTCGTTTTTTCAATTCCAATAGTTTCAATTTACAAGCAATGACTGATGGGTCGCAAGTGTGCTTTCTCTGGGTGCAAGAGCATCCGCGGATTAACGTTAACAGTTACACTATGCCCAGGTTGAATTGGGGTATTCCAGCCAAAGGAATGCGGAAACGTTACCAAGCCCGACTGATATTTCTGTCCCTCCAAATGCGGTAAATTAAATTAAGTGCAGCCTACGGCGTCTTGTTGGCTTGCTAACGTGATGGTTATCTTGTAGCCTCAAAGATATTTACTTGAGTTGTTTTCGTATCGTTAACCATAGTTAACTGGAGCAGGAGTTACGGAGTTACGTTTGATGGATAACCATTAACTGCACTATCTGGAACCCCCCATGGCTGGAACATGTATTTACTGAAATAAAAATGGTACAAGGTACAAAGTGATAATGCTGTGCTTATGTTAACGTATGTCTTAGTTAAGTTATTTGGATAGCTAGTAAACGTGCATTTGTAGATGGCTAGGATAACGTAGGTAAAACAAAATAAAAAAGCCAAAAGCCGTTCAGTTTCACTTGACATTCATTAGCCTACGTGTTGTATTTTTTCATGTTTGTATAATCTGCAGGTAACGTTATGTCAGAATGAATATTTGCTGACAAACGTTAATTTACTGGGCAGAACATCGATTTGAGCAGATTGTGAAGTCTCCCGTAGCGTAGCCTATAGCTAACAGCCGTTTAGTTTCACTTGGCATTCGTTTACATATTTTATTGTCATGTTCGTGAAGCATAGCTACGTTAGATGTATAAGACCATTTTCTTCTTCATACTCCTGGGCAGTGGAAAGCCCAGAGCATTCCGGAGGAGAGATGTCCCCCACCTCGAAGAAGCCATTGACTGATATCACCGAATTAGTCAGCGATTGATACAGACTCAGTTTCACTTGCAATATTTTCCCTTGTGGGCGTGTCTTCAGGTGACGATAGCCTCTCTCCTCGCTCTCGCCCCTCCCCCTCGGCTGCTGCTTTCCACGCCCATTTAATTGCATTTTTCGAATTCGTGGAGTGGGCGGAGAGAGAATGTAACCGAGGGTTTCCTACCCCTTTAATTAGGTGATATTAGATAATTTCCCACGGCACACCTGACGATCTCTCACGGCACACTAGTGTGCCGCGGCACACTGGTTGGGAAACACTGCTGTAGAGGACGTGGCGACCTCCTTCCTACTACTAGGACCGATAGACGGGATTGTGTAACAGTGGTTCTCTAGCGGTTGCTACACGGGGGGGAATTGAGTTAGAATAGGGGTTCAATTGGCTACTAAATTGGGAGAAAAAGGGAAAAATCAGAAATAAATTATTTTTAAAAAAAATATATATATTTATGAACTCACACATAGACTATTGTCCACTATGTCACGCAGGAGTAGGTATAGACTGGGTGGGGGGGAGTGCTTGTTAAATGGGACTTTCTAAGGAAAAATAGTGACACTTAAAAACTCTATTCAGCAGAGTTGTCACGAATCGTCTACCAATAAAGTTAAAACACAGAGTTTGTGATTTCCACTAATAGTTTGGCTGCAGGAGCAACGAATGACTCAGTTAAGCAAAATGATGCCGCCGGCGGCATTATCACTAGGCATCTTCGCAAAGGGGTTAATATAATATAGAAAACATTTAAGATATCTAAATACCTGTAATAAGTAAAACAGAAATATGCTTGTTAAAATCATGTTTGCCGGGGCGGGCTTCGAGTTTGAGGGTGCAGCCATTAACACTTTCCTAGTTTCAATTGGCTCATTGAGTTTCAGTGTGCCTTGCCCATAAATAGACTCACATGGCCTGCTCGGTTTACTTACTATCAAAATGAGTCAGCGCTGGAAATACTGTTACTGTTCTGATTTAGCTGCTGGGAGAAATCATAGACAACGGAGAATTCATGGAATCCTTTATCATATAATTCATGAAAGACGGTAATAATTCTGATTCTGAATCTGATGGGGAAGACGACAGGGAAAACGAGGACAACATTTCTGATCTGGACTTAGACTACAGTCTTTGTTCTGATGAAAATGACCGTGGCACTGTAACGGCAATAGACATTGATAAACCAACAAAGAAGATTCCAAGAAAACAAAAAGCATCAGAGAGCTACGTACACGATTCTTAGTCGTTTTAGTGAGATAAAATGAACCACTGGGATTTAGCAGCCTGCCTTCTGCAATTCCCTCACCTGTCGCTGCTCCACTCGGGTGCTGCCATCCAACCGCAAGTAGATATGACCGTGATAATTGAGGAACTGCTCCAGCACATCTAACATGCGGGTCATCTGAGTGAAGATAAGCACACGATGACTCCCAACCTTCAGCTTCCGCAGCAGGGAGTGCAGGGTCTGCAGCTTACCTTTAAAGAATGAGAGAGCAATAGCAGATCAATGAAGTGAGAAGATATTAAGGGCTAAAAAATAATTATAGTACTATGTAAAACATAATAGCTACAGATGTAGAATGGATGGTTTATAGTAAGTGAAAAATATCTGATGTACAAAAAAGCCTTTTAGTTCACCCAACTGCAGATGTGTATATTTTGTACTTCTAAAAAAAAAAAATTTAAAAAAAAAAATAATAAATAAAAGAAATAAGTGAACTGCTCAAAATTGAAGTGGAGAAAACTGAATTGGCGCCAAGCCCGATGCGACAGCCTGTAAAGGTTGGCTAAACTAAACATCATGACATACTGTTGCAATCACTGAAACGGGGCCAAGAAAGTGAAATGGAGTTAGATTTTGAAATTGAATTTTTTATAGTTGCCAACTTTCTCAGTGTTTTAAATGTTGTATTGTATTTTTATAAATGTCACAATTGATACTTCAAGCTGGTTTGGCTGCATTACTAGTTTCTCTGTCCAAAAACTGTTCACCTTTTCATGTATCCTGCAAACCTTTGGTCCCAACAGTTAGATAAATGGGATTATTCTGAGGTATGTAAATCTTCACTAGGAGGCAAATGGGAACTCACCACAGTCATACTGAATCAGTCTCAGGTCAGGGAAGTGGGTCCTCATGTTGCACTGGATGCGATGTAAGGATCGGGTGAGGGGTGCAAGTTTGGAGGACATGGCAGAGGAGAAGGCAGCTTGCTGATGGCACAGCCAGGGAGGTGGGTGGCAGCTATGCATGGTGACAGGTGACGCCTCCACAGGTGGAACAACAAAGATATACCTGATAGAGGGGACCACAGAAACTCAGCTCAGCCACCAGTCTCACAAAGTGGCTCTACTCTAACATACTCTAATAAAAAAAAGGTAAATCAATAAAAAGCACACTGTACATGTTTAATACAGGAGCAAGAAGAGCTTGAACATTGAGCTCAACAACCTGCAGTCACTCACCTCTCTCTCTCTCACACACACACACACACACACACACACACACACAGAAATAATTGTTGTTTTATGATTAATGACCTAATAAAGGAGACATCTTTGTCAATTCATATCATTGTCAAATCGGTTATTTACATTGACAGAACTATATGTGTGTTCAAAGACAAGTGACTTGAGGTCTTGGGCAACTAAAAGATGAGTTTCACTTGCCCAAAAGACAAGTACCCGAGAAAGCTTAATGTCAAGCCCTGTGGGGGATCAGAACCTATCTCTGTGGGGGATCAGAACCTATCTCTGTGGCAGAAGTCACTGAGGTAGTTGGACAGCTCTGCAGTGGCAGAGCACCAGGGGTGGATGAGATCCGTCCGGAAATGTTGAAGAATCTGGCTGTTGTTGGAGTGTCGTGGCGGACATGGCTCTTCAATATCGGGTGGACGTCGGGAACAGTGCCTTTGGAGTGGCAGACTGGGGAGGTGGTCCCCATTTTTAAAAAGGGGAACAGGAGGGTGTGTTCCAACTATCGGGGAATTACACTCCTCAGCCTCCCTGGGAAAGCCTATGCTAAGGTGCTGGAAAGGAGGCCTTTCCTGCAAAGGGTGTCCATGACGCCAATTCTCCAGTTGTGCAGCTCGAACGCACTGATGTCCGTAATGAACCACTTCCGATATCAAAACTCCCACCATAAACGCAAGCAGGGTTAGACAGCAAACTTTTTACCGTAATTACTTGAAATCTTACGCCTGCGCTTATCAATTTTTTACCGTAATTACGCAAAATCTACGGCTGTGCTTTTCAACACTCGCAATTTGCGCATGTGCTTTTCAACGGGGGATCATAGGCCTGCCCGCCCTGCTTCCAGGCAAAAAATAATAATTTAACAAGTTATTTTAATAGACATTACATTGAACTATTGTATAAAGCTTTTTTAAAAAACAATTTTGTTGAATTATCCTTTCAAATTTATCAGGGATGCTCAGATCTCTATATATCCGTTTATAATTTTGTTTGTATTTACATCATTATAATTATAGTCTACATAAGATATTTTATTACATATAAGCTGCAAGAACATTCAGTTTTTGAACAGTTAATATGGGTAACTACTTGTCACATGCTTCACGGTCATGGGCCACGCCCACTACTAATCACCTGCACTATATATGGAAGACTTCACTCAGCTTTTGCACAGCATATACCCTGAGACACTATCAAGTTTGTCGACGTTGGTTTTTTGATATAACATTTTTTGAGAGCATTATAGAGTGTGCGACTATCCTCTCTTTTCATGGTTGCTCTCCGTTAGTCCACACCTGCACAAGTCTTCCCTCCCAATGAATTATTTTACTTATTTCACTTCATCTGATCCACAAACATCCAGTAGGCTACATTAATGGGGCAAAAATATGTCTGGATAGGTTTGTAAAATTTAATATTTAGGTTATTTACAAGGTCTCAATATTTCTAATTTTCATCGGCATTTTATTCATCCTACCTACCTCTATTGTAAATGATGTTTCTTGGTATAAATGTCTTTGTAAATGAGATATTATTGGGTATGGTGCTAGAAAACATTCTGTTGACAAGCAATTATAAGCTTATCCTTTCTGGGGTGTAATTTTCTCTCAACTGTTGTGTTCTTCCATAAGGCAATTTCTGTTATTTGACATTTAACGTTTGAATGACCACAATCTCTTGATATGGTAAGATGGAAAAACACAGGTCCAAGTTACATTATATAATTTAGGAAAGATTGGTAGCATTGCTTTGGAATAGAGCTTGTTTAATTAGTGTGAGCTACGATAGCCAATGTAATTTGTTGCAATGTGGCTGGGCATTGTTTTTGCAAGTTTTAATAAATTACATAGTGCTTTGTAGGCTATGCGTGAGCAACTTGACATTTTTGTACGTTGAATTTTTTTTTGTACTGTGTTTATTATGAGTAGCTAACTGATAAAGGAAATGAACCATAAGATGATTCAATCTAGAGACATGCATCCACAATACATGTAAACACACATATTCTAGCTGAAAGACATAGAATGATGGTGTTTTAAGACTAGAACAAGCGCCATGCAAATTGTCCTGAGACATTGATCATGAATCTAAATGGTTATTTTATATACCCAAAATAAAAATTCTGTACGTAAGAGAATTGATGCAGTTGTATAGGCAAAGGGTGGTCATACCGAATATGGATTTAGCTTTTTACTGTTTATAGCCCTTTATAATCAATTGCGTGATATTTCTATTTTTTTAAATATATTTTTTACATGTGCCTAAAACAGTACTGCACAGTACTGTAGACAGTCTCTTAAGCATATAGCAAGAGTGTACTTTGATACCCTTTGCTTTAACATATTTTTAAAGTATCATATTTAATATTTGGTCGCATATCCTTTGCATGCTGTTACTTCCTGAAGTCTGTGACGCATCAACATCAAAAGACTCTCGATATCTTATTTCCAGGTACTGTTACAAGCGATACTATAAGCTCTCTGCATTTGAATGGATCTCTATGGGAATTGGGGGGTGAGACTAGATTCAGCTGTAAATTACACTGGTACAGTATGGAACACATGGCTGGCAAAATGGCTGTAAGTCATCAAGGGTCTGAGCTATCGAACGAGCCCCAAAGCATCACTCTGTTGCCAGATATGGAGTAGATGTGGATGGATCACTGCGAGGGTTATTTCTCCTGACTCATTTTCCTATAGAACTCTATGGGGAAAAAAGTCAGGAGAAACAACCCTTAAAGGGATCCATCCACATCTGGTTGTTCAATTTTAGAGCACTTCATGCTTCCTTCTGCTGACAAGCTTTATGGAGATGCTTATTTCATTTTCCAGCAGGTCTTGGCACCTGCCCACACTGCCAAAAGTGCCAAAAGTACCAAAAGCTGGTTCAATGACCATGGTATTACTGTGCTTGATTGGCCAGGAAACTCGCCTGACCTGAACCCCATAGAGAATCTATGGGGTATTGTCAAGCGGAAGATGAGACACCAGACCCAACAATGCAGACGACCTGAAGGCCGCTATCAAAGCAACCTGGGCTTCCATTACACCTCAGCAGTGCCACAGGCTGATCGCCTCCATGCCACGCTGCATTGATGCAGTAATTCATGCAAGAGGAGCCACAACCAAGTATTGAGTGCATAGAAATGAACATACTTATCAGAAGGCTGACATTTCTGTTTAAAATATCCTTTTTTATTGATCTTATGTAATATTCAAATTTACTGAGACACTGAATTTGGGTTTTCATTAGCTGTAAGCCATAATCATCAAAATTACAAGAAATAAAGGCTTGAAATATTTCACTATGTGTAATGAATCTATATAATATATCTTAAGGGCTGAGACTCAGTGTTCATAGTGATTATTTCTGTAGGAAACCCTGAAAAGTGCCAAACTCTTGATACTGTATAGGTATGGGGCATGCCCCAAGCCGTAACTTTAGCGCATAGAGTAGGGCATAATTAAAAACTACAGTACCTGTCTATGATGTCACTCAGCAGCTGTAATCTCTCTTCTGTTGAATGAATAGCTGCTCTCAGTGCCTCACTCTGCCTCCAGTAGACCCCAGGGGTATTAGACAGAGCAGACGAGCAGTGGATATGTCCTGCATGACCCCAGTTTTTAGGAGTAGGAGGGGATGGGTTGGCACAGGGGAGAAAACAGAGGAAATCCAAGACCTCGCAACCATACACAGGCTTAGCGTTGCAATGGCGTTCGTTGACGAGCAGGATCCGGTTGAGGCGGTTTTCACGCTGTGACTTGCGCCGATCTGCCAGCCATGACTGAGAGGGAACAATAATACAACTTGACATTAATACGGTGAATTAATGGAGATCTGAAAGATTAGTGCTGAAGAAGTTTAATGTCTGAAATCTGTCTGAAGCAATTTCGTGGCCATTTTCCGCAGCAGTTCTTGTTCTTTCAGGGTTGGACAACAGGGTTTATTTAATGGATCTTAAGAAGGAATAAAAAACGGAGTAAGCTTGAAAAAATTATATTCATCTAAAA
This sequence comes from Ilyophis sp. 1 JC-2022, assembly GCA_022702515.1. NCBI lineage: Eukaryota > Metazoa > Chordata > Actinopteri > Anguilliformes > Synaphobranchidae > Ilyophis > Ilyophis sp. 1 JC-2022. Next base: position 118,643,957 of record CM040405.1, read on the forward strand.
TAAAGTGTTTTTGCACTTTCATTGTTATTATCATACCCCTCATTGTAACAAGTGAAAAGAATAAGGTACAGTGCATGATATACATAACTAAGGTCTAATTTGCCAAACTAAATTGGTTATCTAATCCAGGCTTTAAAGGGGACCTGAAACATTCTAAAACGTGGCTCTCGTTTGTTTGCTTTTTACCTTAGATAAGATTTGGCCTTGCATTGAAAAATGCTTGCTAGAAAAAAAGTAAAGTTAGCAGCCATCTTGGAGAAAGCTGGGTTGTGATGTCACTGGCTTGGTTCATCTCGGCTGCTCAATGTTGCTAGATGGCTGACTTTCAAATGATTCTCAACGATGAATCAAGAGAAAAAAACAACACAAAAAAAGGCATGGAGGGTACTTTTGTATTTCCCGGGATGCTCAAATGAGTATTACCGAACAAAACTTACCGAAACAATTTTCACAAACTGCCTAGTGGCTACATCGGTTCCTCATGCTAGGTAGCCAGTAGCTACCAGCCAGCCAGCACGTCTCTTGTACTCATAAAGCACAGTAGGGGCTAGCTTGGGCCCTCTCGCCCAACCACAGCGCCTGGCTTCAGTCGGTTTGTGGTCAAAATCAATCAATAAAATTGTATTTATATAGTACATTTCTACAACAATTGCAACTCAATGTGCTTCACATAAAATTAGAAAAAATAGGGAAAGGAATGAAGCAAAAAGGAAGTTAAAAATTTTTTTAAATAATATTTTTAAATAAAGAAAATGACTTTCAGGTAAGCCTTGAACAACTTAGGAGACTTGAATCCCAAACATAGAGCCGAAGGGACTTCCCAACAATAAAATGATTAAGGCATGTCAAAAATAAATAAATAAATGGGTAAAAACATGGAAGGTAAACGTAATGAGCAATTTCATAGTGTACAGAATGTGGATTTAGTTAATAATAGACAATTAAATAGATGACTTTCTAACAAATCATTCATCACTTCAACAAACTTTCATCACTGCAGACCCGTTGCCCATTCCCACAGCAGGACTAATTTCAGAGCAGCCAGTCAGCGGTGCAGTACTTTCGGTCTCGTCAGAGGCAGTTAGTAAAAATGTGTAAGTTTTGTTTGGTAATACTCATTTCAGCATCCCGGGAAAATAAAAAAAGTACCCTCCATCCTTTTTTGTTTAGCTTTTTTTTTTTTAAGTTAAGTTATCGTTGAGCTCATTGAAAGTCAGCCATCTAGCAATAGGCACACATTGAGCAGCCAAGATGAACCAAGTAGGTGATGTCACAACACAACCCGATGACTGGTTTAATTTCAGGGTATGTAAACAGATAATCATAATTATAGGACTACTATGCAGTAAAGAAACATCAGACATTGTGCTTTTCCACAGAGTTTCAAGCACTGCAAGCCAACTCTGTACAGAACACAGCAGTTCCATGAGCTCACCATGTAAAAGGGGGAACGTGGAGGTGGCGGAGGCTGTGATGAGCTCACCATGTAAAAGGGGGAACGTGGAGGTGGCGGAGGCTGTGATGAGCTCACCATGTAAAAGGGGGAACGTGGAGGTGGCGGAGGCTGTGATGAGCTCACCATGTAAAAGGGGGAACGTGGAGGTGGCGGAGGCTGTGATGAGCTCACCATGTAAAAGGGGGAACGTGGAGGTGGCGGAGGCTGTGATGAGCTCACCATGTAAAAGGGGGAACGTGGAGGTGGCGGAGGCTGTGATGAGCTCACCATGTAAAAGGGGGAACGTGGAGGTGGCGGAGGCTGTGATGAGCTCACCATGTAAAAGGGGGAACGTGGAGGTGGAGGAGGCTGTGATGAGCTCACCATGTAAAAGGGGGAACGTGGAGGTGGAGGAGGCTGTGATGAGCTCACCATGTAAAAGGGGGAACGTGGAGGTGGCGGAGGCTGTGATGAGCTCACCATGTAAAAGGGGGAACGTGGAGGTGGAGGAGGCTGTGATGAGCTCACCATGTAAAAGGGGGAACGTGGAGGTGGCGGAGGCTGTGATGAGCTCACCATGTAAAAGGGGGAACGTGGAGGTGGCGGAGGCTGTGATGAGCTCACCATGTAAAAGGGGGAACGTGGAGGTGGAGGAGGCTGTGATGAGCTCACCATGTAAAAGGGGGAACGTGGAGGTGGAGGAGGCTGTGATGAGCTCACCATGTAAAAGGGGGAACGTGGAGGTGGAGGAGGCTGTGATGAGCTCACCATGTAAAAGGGGGAACGTGGAGGTGGAGGAGGCTGTGTCCGAGCTCACCATGTAAAAGGGGGAACGTGGAGGTGGAGGAGGCTGTGATGAGCTCACCATGTAAAAGGGGGAACGTGGAGGTGGAGGAGGCTGTGATGAGCTCACCATGTAAAAGGGGGAACGTGGAGGTGGAGGAGGCTGTGATGAGCTCACCATGTAAAAGGGGGAACGTGGAGGTGGAGGAGGCTGTGATGAGCTCACCATGTAAAAGGGGGAACGTGGAGGTGGAGGAGGCTGTGATGAGCTCACCATGTAAAAGGGGGAACGTGGAGGTGGAGGAGGCTGCGTCCGAGCTCGTGGAGAACTCTGCGCAACACCAAAGGATCCCAAGTTTGGAGGTGCTGCCATCCGTAGTGTTATCACGTCAGTACTGTCTTCACGCCCTGAAGATGCACTCAGTCGCCCTAAAGAAAATGAGCAGAAGCAAACAATGCTCAGATACAATTCATATGAAGATAAATTGTCTTAAACAAAAAAAATAAGCTTTAACCAAGTTAGTTTATGATTTGATGTGAAGAACAAAGCCTTTGAACGTATGAAGATTGGGCATTTTCACGTTGGTACAGTATCCTGTGATAATATAAAATCATGACCGTCTCCACATCGATACCAACTAAAGAATTATACCACAGTTGCCACTTGTTACCTTTAAAACCCCCATTTTTCATGATCCTCTATTCTGTTCTAATATTCTGTGAAAAAAATTAAAAACGGGTACCTACATTCAACTTTCTGATTTTTTTACCTGATGAGCTACAAGAGCTATGGAGAAAATAACTCCTCTTTGTGATTCCTCAATATGCTGCCCACATCTCTGCTAAAAATATGGTGTCAATATCTCAAACCATTCAAATTCTAGAGATTTTTTCAGGTGAACCATTTCAGTTGGCACACATTGCAAGAAGTTTCCAGAAAAGTCTCAATATGATTTCTTTAAGTTTTACAATAAAATTAGATAATTTGTCAATAAAAATTAGTTTTTAGATGTGTTTTTGGTGTGTTTCATATTACACAACTAACTAGCCTACCCGTGGTCCCTAAAAAGCTCTCCAAACCCATGTAGTAGCACAGAGAATAGTGTATTTCACCAGAGCCCCATTAGCCAGAAATGAGTCCAGATATATGCAAACGGGATATAAAATCAAATGTCCACCAGTTTCCTAGATAAAACAAAAACACCCCTGCATAATAATCAACAACAAACTAATCCTCATCTTTTCATGTTATCTCTCCCTCATGTTACATCATGCATAAATTGCTCATTTGTTTACCTGCAGTCTACTGTACTGCATACAGAACAATTTACTCACGTGGAACAATAACTACTAAACAAACACTTCAGACGCCATTTCATTCAAAAGAAACTCGGAACAGCTCATCTCAGACACAGATTGCTGCTATGTGTAATTTTGCTGGCTAGCTTGCCATTGTTACAATATAGTAATGTTAGCTATATTCATTTCATTCAGAAGAATTTGTTTTATACATAACAGTGAATTCACACTGGTATACCGGCAAAAAAAATCTGTTACTTTCCACCACTCTGCGTCACTGAGACAAGATCGCGAATACATCTTCGGGCTAGGACCTGCTGCAGTAAACTTTTTACTGTAATTACTCGAAATTTACGCATGCGCTTTCAACGTTAGGGGATCAAGCAGCCAGCCAGTCAGTTACTGACATTCACACGTTTGGGCCCGCACGCGCTGACGTCCGGACAAAAAACGGGTACCTACATTCAAGTTTCAGAATCTTTACCTGATGAGCTACAAAAGCTACGGAGGAAATAACTCCTCTTTGTGATTCCACAATATGCTGCATACCTCTGTTAAAAGGTTGGTGCCAATACAAATCCTTTCGGTTACCAAAGTGTGCCGAATGGTGCCAAACTGTGCCAAAAATGGCAATGTTCCAGAAAAGTCTCAATATTATTTATTTTTTAACTTTCACAATAAAATTAGATCATTTGTCAATATTGGTAATAAAATAAAATTTTTAGATGTGTTCTTGGTGCGTTTCGTATGACACAACTAACGGCGGCGGCTGAGCTCAGTCTGATTGCTGTGCTTTCTGCAAGACCTTGTACATCTGGTCAGACATAACTCCTTCATGTGTTTATTATAATCATAAATAACTTTGGGCTGGTGGACAACTTGCTTCTCCCAGACAGCATCATGTTTCACTATCTGAAATCTGAGAGTAGTTTACGAAGCCACTCTCATCCCCAGGGTGCTGTATGACACTGTTGCGAATCCTGAAACAGCAAGAAACTATTAACAACAGCAACATCAATGAAGTAAAAAAAAGTGGCTGCCACCACTGAAGTACCTCAACATTTTAATAATCTGGCCAGACCCATCAACTCCCCCGTGTGTTTATTATAATCACTAATAACACAACACAAGTTCCCACCCTTGACGTTTAGTAAAGCCGCAAATCTCAGCAACTACAGCCTGCGTAAAAGATAACATGAAGACATCAGCTGCACGCACCATTGTATTTGTATCTGACCTCGTTGTGGTGGGGGACACAGTGTCCAGCAGACATGTTAGATCTGTGACACGTACGCACGCACACACACACGCGCGCACACACACACGCGCGCACACACACACGCGCGCACACACACACGCGCGCACACACACACCGTTTGTTGTTTTTATTCTCTTATTTTAAATAAAAAATATTGTATGATGATATGAATTTAAACTGAGATTTGCACTGCTATAACGTAACATATTGATGTCTTGTATGCAGTTGTTATGTCCCTGCAATTTACCATTATGGGCAAATAAAGAAAAAATGTTCGTCTGAAAACATTTCTTGGATTTTGTGTGCCCTGTATGCAACATTCATGTCCTTTGCCAGTCACATACCTGTTTAAGTGATGAACTGCATTACTTGTGGTTGTTTTTAGAGATTTTAGAGACGTTTTATACTCGCGCTACAAGTTTTTGGCCTGTGCTACAAAACTATCAACTTCTGTAGCACCGGTGCTATGTGCAAAAAAAGTTAACGTACAGCCCTGGGTCGGGAAACCGGGAAATTAACATGGGCAACGTAGATGAATAATTAGCATTATATTTGGCCTAATTAAGTACAATACATTTTATTGCCAAAATGCCGTATCCACCATTTGAAAAAACTGACGCCTACACATGACTGCTTATTGACAAGCGAAAACACCTATACACAATACAATTGGCTGGCACGCTAAAGTTATGAATGTGCCTGTTGGTACCGGCCAAACCAGAGATATCTAAGTAACTAACGTAACAGCAGCTCGGTGATCAATATCAACCTGTGTCTTTACGACATGAACATATAACCATGCAGCAAGACCATCACTTTTTAAATCTCGTGGCCAGCTTGCTAAAATGTAAGTCTCCATTTCTACATTGCGAGCTAGCTTGATGAGATGGGATTGGAGCCAGCAAACTGCTTACACCAAACTGCTTAGCTAGCTCAGTGTTGATGTAACCAATATATTCAATGTCAAACAAGTGTCCTTCATCATCCATTCCAGCTTCTGCTATTACAAGTTGATGTTGATTTCTTTTGCAATATTGAATATTCTGCCCCACAGTTGCGTGCGCACCTCAACCGTGACGTTGCTGAGAAAACGGTCGATGCAGTGCCTACACATCGTTTATAGTTGTACTATAATACAAATTATGTTACTATAGTTGTTAGAGTAGTCATCTAGTTTTTTTTGTAGCCTACTGTATAGGGTGACCATATATTTGAGTTTTTAAAAAAGAGGACGGGGCGGGCGGACGATATGCCATTTTGAGTATTATAAATGGCTATAAATAGGATAGTCTCAGGTTGATGACAATATTATCTTTCTACTCCAAATATTAAGGGAGATATAGCCTACTCATCACGACGGTCACCAAACTATGTTGTTGATTTCTTCAAATAAATTGTAAGTAGCGATCCGCCGAGTTCATTAAAGGCTACAGAAGGTTAATTCATACATCCACGAGAAAGATTATACATTTCAGCCAATTGGCCTGTATCTTGAAAAATATCCACAGTTGATCATTCATGATTTCTGGGTGCTACAACATAAGTCGCAAAGTTGTGTCTCCTCCCGTAGCTTATGCTTATTTTCCATCATAACTATGAAACCAAAACCATGTCCACCTGTGTTTTTCCACGCAAACAAAGTGCTCGGTACTATAGAATACATTATTCCTAGTCTTATCTTGTTAACGTTACTCCAGAAGAGAAACAGCTGCCTCATTGAATTCCATGCACCTCGTATGCCACGGACAAAACAAAGTCACTCGTCAAAAAGTAAAAAAATATATATTTTTTAAACAATCCATTTTTTACAACCCACTGCCACCAGTGTAAGATGCGTGGGTGTGGGTGAGAATATTTAGTTATTTCTCAGGACAACAGAAAAACACAGCACAACGAATGGCAGCTTAATCTCTTCTTGGTTTTAATCCTATCCCTTTTTCCAGGACCAACAACAACACATCTTATCCCTTTCTCTTCTCCCAGCTTCTGCCCTTGCTCAGTAGAGCAATACATAAACAGGAATACAATATTTCATGATAAAAGTATTTGTCATTAAGTCAGAATAGAAACCTTCTCATAAAATACATTTCAAAGAAAACTAATTCAATCAAAATAAATCCCATATTTTATACACTCGTAACAGGGGACGGGGAGTTATCCAGTAAACTTTTTACCGTAATTATTAAAAATTTCAGTCAACCAACCAATCAGTAAGTTACCCACATTCACTCATTTAGGCCTGCACGTTCTGAGTCCTGGCAAAAAAATAAATAAAAAATGTGAATAAAAACAATAGGGTACCAGCAGCTGCTACTGATTAAAGCTTGCACCTTGTTGGTCTGTTTTTTCTGTTTAAAAAAAAATTAATTTCCATTTCTTGCTTTGTTCCAGGTATTTAAAAATGGCGCTTGGTCTGCTTTGTGATTCTCCCAAATATTGTGCTTGACCAATCAGCGACATTCAATACTGCAAACTCCACCCCAATAGTTTGCGAGTTATCAGAAAGTACCATCTCACAAGCCGGACTAAACAAGGGGGATAGGATTTCTAAGATGGATTTCTAAAAACATGTGCTTGAGGGCACCCGATGCACCAAGTGAGCGCCTACCAAAACTTAGCAGACATGTTTGTTTTTTTGATGCGGCAATGCAGCTCCATAACACAAACCACATATGAGAATGTTAACTTGCTGGTCTGCAGAATTGTGGGGGGAGGAAATTCAACACACATCAACAGCAAAAAACTCTGTCCCAAACAAAAGTTAGGAACAAAGGGGAACTTTCAGAATTTATAACTATGATATAAAGCCAAGAATCAATATTATGTAGCGTAAAAGGTAGAGAGCATGTAGAGAGACATTTTTACAATCGATTGCGCATTTTTTCCCCCCTACAGTTAACAGATAGTCGAAGTTTTCATATTTATTTGACAGCACTACGATGGGTTCCTCTCTTGGGTTCCTCCCAAGGTTTCTTCCTATCAACCACCAGGGAGATTTTCCTTGCCACTGTAGCCTTTGGCTTGCTCTTGGGGGGGGGGGGGGGGGGGTTTAGGACAGGGTTTTCTGTGAAGCGTATTGTGACAATTGGTTGTGAAATGCGATATATAAATATTGATTTGATGCGACGGATATGCAACCAAATATTAAATATGACGATGCTATACGTTAATTTGTACAATTACTTTGGGTCCCCTATAATGAGGGGCCTATGTATAAAAAGGACTATAATTGCTACACAGGTCACCTGATATGGATGTAAAAACCCTCAAATTTGCACTTTAACCTCATAGTCACTGTTCCATTACAAATACATGTGCTGGAGTACAGAACCAAAACAAAAAATGTGTCACTGTCCAAATACTTTTGGACTGCACTGTAGCTCCACTCCTATGCTAAGCCTTTTCAGTAGCAAACCTTTACACAGCATCATTTCTTAGAGACAGGGACTATGGCATGCAGAAGCAACAAAAAAAGACAAGGACCTTAATACTGCCACCATTTCCTTGCTTGACCGTATGAAACCCTAAAACGATTAAATAATGATGACAGGCCTTCAGGAACTGGATATTATACCATACATTACAAATATATCAGTTGGAATACCAATTTGGAGTTTTACCTTTCTGCATGGAAGCAGCAGGTCCCTTCAGCTCCTCCATAGAGACTGGGAAATCAAATTGCTTAGCTTGATTGGCTGAAAGAGATGGCGCATTCAGTGAATTCAGAAACACATTCATTTTCGTTCACCACAGTCTGTCCCATACTGCAACAATCCCAGAGCAGGTAAAAGCTGGTGCAATCACAGTAAGACACCACATGACTGCCGTTCCCCATAATGCACTGCACTGTCCCTAAAGACCACATGACTGCCGTTCCCCATAATGGTCTGCACTGTCCCTAAAGACACCACATGACTGCCGTTCCCCATAATGCACTGCACTGTCCCTAAAGACACCACATGACTGCCGTTCCCCATAATGGTCTGCACTGTCCCTAAAGACACCACATGACTGCCGTTCCCCATAATGGTCTGCACTGTCCCTAAAGACACCACATGACTGCCGTTCCCCATAATGGTCTGCACTGTCCCTAAAGACACCACATGACTGCCGTTCCCCATAATGGTCTGCACTGTCCCTAAAGACACCACATGACTGCCGTTCCCCATAATGGTCTGCACTGTCCCTAAAGACACCACATGACTGCCGTTCCCCATAATGGTCTGCACTGTCCCTAAAGACACCACATGACTGCCGTTCCCCATAATGGTCTGCACTGTCCCTAAAGACACCACATGACTGCCATTCCCCATAATGGTCTGCACTGTCCCTGAAGACACCACATGACTGCCGTTCCCCATAATGGTCTGCACTGTCCCTGAAGACACCACATGACTGCCGTTCCCCATAATGGTCTGCACTGTCCCTAAAGACACCACATGACTGCCATTCCCCATAATGGTCTGCACTGTCCCTGAAGACACCACATGACTGCCGTTCCCCATAATGCTCTGCACTGTCCCTAAAGACACCACATGACTGCCGTTCCCCAAAATGGTCTGCACTGTCCCTGAAGACACCACATGACTGCCGTTCCCCATAATGCTCTGCACTGTCCCTAAAGACACCACATGACTGCCGTTCCCCATAATGGTCTGCACTGTCCCTAAAGACACCACATGACTGCCGTTCCCCATAATGGTCTGCACTGTCCCTAAAGACACCACATGACTGCCGTTCCCCATAATGGTCTGCACTGTCCCTAAAGACACCACATGACTGCCGTTCCCCATAATGGTCTGCACTGTCCCTAAAGACACCACATGACTGCCGTTCCCCATAATGGTCTGCACTGTCCCTAAAAAAAGCACCCATCGCAGGGCTCGAGATAATCTTTTCTACTGGTGGCACTTAGAGCGGCATATTAATCAAGTATTGGCAGACACCCTTAGTGACTTACAGGATTTTCTTTTTTGTTTTGTTTACGCAGTACATCTGTGTACTGGATATGTACAGAAGCAATGCAGGTGAAATACCTTTATCAAGGGAACAACAGCAATGGGACCTGGGAATCAAACCTGCAACATTAAGGTTACAAGCCCAGTTCTTCACCAATTGTACTACACTGCTGTCCAGACTTGACATAAGAAAATGTTTTTATTTGAATACTGAGTTTGTGTACCATCCCCTCTCCTCATTTTTCCTTTTAAAATAGTCAGCTAATGCCAAGCACACACTACACTACTTTTAAATCTTCACAAAATCCGGTACAAAGAGAGCAGCTCACATCTAACGACTGTCAAATGACAGTCTTTAAAAAATCGCTGCACGATACAGTATTCCACCATCTGAAAAATTCTGCGAAATGTTCTATTTTCAATGGAAATCGGTAGACTACATCAAAAATACAATTAACGATTGCACTACAGTATGCGAAATGCGCTCAAAATGCGAAAATAACAATGGGTCTATCAATCACATGGGAAAGACAGTGCTCGAGTGGGAAAATGAACTTAATTAACATATTATCTGTAGCCAGCGAGACCAACTGCATTTCAGAGTCCTTCTGTAACTCCCTTTACTGTAACAGCAAGTAGAACTAAGCTGAAGAACAAAAAAAAGAGAAGAACGGCGCCGTACTGTTGCATCCTTTCAATACAGTTGAATCTCCAAAATGGATGTCCTGACAGTTTTGGAATTGCACTTTCTTTTCTTCTGTTGTGCTTATTCTGTCATTTTACAATGACAGTGTTTACAGAATAATTGCCTACTTATCAGTAATTTTACAGAATGAAAGTTTACAGAATGAAAATTATATCAGTTATAATAATTTATAGAAACATAGTTGGCCAATAAACATATAAAGTTTTCATATAAAGCAGGGCTACCCAACCCTCTTCCTGGAGATCTACCGTCCTGTACGTTTCTACTCCAACCCTAACAAAGCACACCTCATTCAACAGCTATATAGAGAGCTTGTTCAGCTGCTCATTAGAATCAGGTGTGCTAAATTAGGGTTGATATGAAAACGGACAGATCTCCAGGAACAGGGTTGGGCAGCCCTGATATAAGGTATTGAAAGTATAGTGCAGGTATTGTATAAAATTAAGGGTTTTGGTATTGGCATCGAAAAATTTCAAACAATACCCAACCCTAATCATTAAGGGTGAGTATTTTTTTTAGGGGGGGGGGTAGTTTTTCTCCTGTCTGTATCTCTCTATGGCTAGTTGATTGCTCCCAATTAGGGGTGGGACAATGCACCGGTGCATCGCGGTGCATCGATCCGAATGTGTAAATACAACTGCATCGATCTGTAAGATTCGAATCGATAAGCATCGATTAATATCGCATTTTAAATGAATGTGCACATGTATTCATTTATTCAAAAATTATTTAAAATATATATTTCTGAGACACGACTACTTTTAAAACTGTTTTGACCAGCTTCAATCCATGTTTCTGCTCCAACCCCCACGTAAGCGTGAGTTGAAAGTAGGGACAGGCGGGAATCAAGCGACAATGAGACGGACAGATCTGAGCGAAATGGCTAGCTGCGTGCTCGCTGAGTGTGACAAAAGAGACAGAAACTTACAGAACTTGCGATGTTCCGAACAGAAAATCAGTGGTATGGAAGCATTTCGGGTTTAGAAAGAAGGAGGGTGTACTTGACAAAACCGCTGCAATATGCAAGATCTGCCAAGTAGAAATCAGATACACAGGCAACACCGCAAACATGATAAACCATTTGAGCCGACGATACACAATTAACGTGAAGGACAGCAAGCGCGTTAGCAAGCTAAACTCGGGAGTCATTGACACTTCCCCTGAGTTTCCTGGAGAAATGGCCAAACAGTTCTATTTTTTTGTATAATTGTTTTTATTAGTTTTTATACACATACCGTGTCCAGACAGTTAATTGTAAAGTGCTTTCTGATATTTAAATTTAAACCATTTTCTATTCAAAATCAAGTAGACGTTCGAGACAAACTAAAATAGTAAGACTATTTCCAATGTCTTACGTTTAATTAATTATTACTACGTTAACTGTCAGATTCACTTAATGAATGTCGTGGAACCTAGATACACCATACCATGCAGAAAACATTTTAGTGAAAAATGTATACCTGCTCTGTATGAAGAGGTGAAGAAAACTGTTCGACTGTCCTTGCAAAACGCTACGAGAGTAGCTTTAACTACGGATGGATGGGCATCTTGCTCCACCGAAGGTCTAGATCGTACTAAGATTTATGAAAGTACTATGCATGACACTAACCTATAGGCTATTTCATTTTTCTTGCCCCAGTTTAGTAATTGTTATACATTTTGCCATTTTCATTTTGTAAATAAAGGAACTGTATTAGGGTACCATGTCTGACACTGTTTGAAAAACAATAACCTAAATAGGGCAACTTTAGAAAATACACTGTTAGTCATGTTTATTGCTGCATTATTTGCTGCAGACAGCTGCAAAATGTATGGCATGCCTTAACAATAAACATAATGCTGTGAACTTGGTGTAAGGTTCTAATTGAATATTTAATTACTGCTGAATGTATCGGTATCAAATCACATTAGCATGCCTATTACTTTTTTTAAAGTATCTAAATTAATCGAACCGAATCGAATCGAATCGTGGTCAAACGTAAGATATTATGATGCATCGAACCTTTGCCTAAAGAATCGGAAACGAATCGAATCGTTATGAGATTGAATCGTCCCACCCCTACTCCCAATAGCATCCACAACAGTTATGTCTGCCATGTGCTCGCCTGTTCTTCAATAAACAAATTTGGCCACATAACATGATAAAGATTTTTTTTAAACTAATTTGGCCGCATAAAAAGGGCAGTATAGGCAAAAAAGTCGATGTTGCTTATCCCCGACAAAATTATATCGACTATTCAAATAATATTTGATGTATCACCCAACCCTAATTTGTTTATTCATATAAGCATACTTCACTCTGGGGAAAATACAATACTTGGATCTTCAGCATTTATTAATTTAAGAATAATTTTTTATACCTAGTTCTGACTTCAAGGCTCTTTCTTGTGATGTCTTTCTCTGTCAACAGGAGTGGAGCTAAGGGGGTATAACAGGGAAGGTTTTCCCAGGCACTAGCTGGGCAGGGGGGCCCCTAGACGTGGGGTGGGTGTTTATGTGTGAATGCGTGCATGCAGGGGGGACTCTCTCCTATTTCTTCCCTGCACAAACAATTTCTAGATCTCTCCCCTGCTGACAATTAACAGCATTTAACAATTAACCGGCCTAAGGCGGTTAAGTTTTCAACTCCCTCAGGTTTTAGCTGGTCAACCAGATGTTCACCAGCTGACCAGTCTATAGTCAGCTAGTCCACCAGTTTGGCCACCAGCTTACTCTAACAGCTAAAAGGGGCAGTTCACCCAAAAATTTTAGTTGCCATTTTTCTACATGGCTGGAGTGCTATCTATACATCCAGGTAGTTTCGCTGAGAACTCGCTAGTTTTGTAGATATCCGCTGCGGCTCACTGTGATATTACATTGATAGAATGGACCTCAGTGGGTCTAAAGTCCGTGGTGCGCAAGGCGCCTAGAAAAATGTACATTTGAAATCGTCGGCAACGTCTCTTTACTAATACGACACGGTTATTCACGACCATCCAGAGCTTGTTGTGCATGGGTTTTTTGCAAAACTACGCTCTACTGAAGTACACCAACTGTGCGCAAAGCACAGCCAAAGCACGCCAGCATTCTAGGGTGTACTGCCTAATTCCCCAGAATACTGCCTTGCTTTGGTTATATATACACAGTTGGCGTACTTCGGTAGAAAATAGTTTTCAAAGAAAATGGTGCACAACGTCTGTGGATGTTCTTGAGTAACCGTGAGTTCTCAGCGAAACTACCAGGATGAATAGATAGCACTCCGGGTATGTATCAATATCATATCAATATAATTTTTGGGTGAACGGCCCCTTTAACCAGCTTTGGCCAGCCACAGACCAGCTAAAAGTGTTGAAAACACAGCTTTAACCAGCTTAGAATCCCAGCTGGTCTCAGCTAAAATTTCCAGCAGGGTCCCTTCTGCCACGGATCTACACAAGACATAAATCTGTTTACAAACACAATAAACTAGCTAGCTACATTGTCATGTTAGGAATACATACACGAAGTGTCATAATTATTATTTTTCAGCAGTGAAACGGGTGGGAGGGAGAAAGGATACTACAGCTGAGACAAACCTGCAACGTGCGCAACGACAGGCATCGAGTGGCAATTCGTACTAACGTACTTTCATGTGAAAATGCATGGTACGCAAAATGTGTACAGGTTGGCAGGTCTGGATTACAGACCAAACCACAATCAGACCAGTGGTAAACTCATATCGTGTTAGCAGGTGAACTAAAGGAGCTAAATAAGGGCTATGATCAAAGGGTCTATTCTCAGAATTACTGTATGAGCAGTTCAGTTGAAGTAAAATTTTGTAACAATCATTCTCCTTAGGATTCTCTCACCTTGCTCTGTGCCAACTGCTGGTCCTTGCAAAACCCTAAGAACTGGATGGGTGTGGTGGGTTTGAGCGGGAGCTGAGGTAGCAGTTCGGGGAGGGGCAGTGTGGCTGGAGGGGGGCTGTATAGAGACAGAAGGCCTGAAAGAGGAGCTGGTATTGGCATGAGAGGCAAAGTCGGGAGAGGGAACAGCGGGTAGACGAGGGGGTGGTGGCACAGCCAGGGAAGGGACTGCCCCTCCCTCCTTCCCAGTAGACTGGCGTACTACTATCTTCACAATCCCTGGGCTGGTCACCACAGAGGGCGGCACTGAAGGAGAGAGAGAAAATAGTATAAGCCAATATGCACCGATAATTCTGCTGCCCTTTTTTTACCTTTAGCTTTTTAACCCCATTTCAGAATGCCCAATCATTTATCAGATATCTGGACCCTGAACTTGAACCCTCGATTCTGGATGCAGACAAAGACGTGCTATCTTCCGACAAACGCAAAGTCAAGCACCACATCTCATCACACTGCACCTTGCAAGTCAGGCTTACACAAAGATGAGTTGGAGGACACTTCATGTGCAGCTCAACAAGCAGACGCCCAATTGACCAGCAGGGTGGCTAGAGAACAATGAGATGCAGATCACTGCCAAATTAACCCTCCCAAACCCTGGTTAATGCTAACCCTAATTATGCATCGCCCTGCAGGGCTACCAGCCACAGTCGGGACTGGCACAGCTGGGATTCGATCCCCGATTATGGGGCTCATTCATGCACAAGATGAATAAAGATGCCACCCAGTCTCATGCTGTCATTTTAACACGTTCAATTGTTTTTTTTAACTGGGTATACAGGTGGTTCCTAATTTTAACATACACTTTCAATAACAGCCACCACAATTTGCTTTTGTTGACAAAAGCAAGAACTACTGAGCAAGTTCACTGTGTGAAATGTAAGCTGTATATACATAGGAGAATAGATATGTAGAGTAGGTTAACTGGGCCTGGGGGGAAAAAAAACAACATAAAAAAGAAGTTATTTGAAAAGGGGAAAAAAAAAAAAAACACTTCCATCTATAGACAGTTATTTGTCATATCACCCGTGCCAGACATAAGCCTAAATTTGCTGCTAAAACTCTAAATGTACACAAAACTCAAAAGGGCACAGTGCCTTGCAAAACAGCTTTTCTCACTCTCAAGCAAATCAAAAGATGGCAGTATCCCCAAAATTGTTCAGCACCTGGCTCAGTTGAAAAAACTGAATCTATTTGACTTACATGTCCTATCACAGTTATTTTTTTATTTCAATAGCAGCAAAGAATGTAAAGCTTACATTCACTTTTTATATTGTGCACTCAGTGAAAATGTAATTTTTGTTCGCGTGTGAATTTCTTTTCTGTCCAGATGTTAAACAATTTAAAATTAAATTTTAATTGTTTAACATCTGGACTGAAAAGTAATTTTATGTCAAATTATTCTGTTTACAAGAATTTTCAGGATAACACACGATTACACAGCATAACAGTGATTGGAGAAAATTTTTTACCTTGCAATTTTTTTACGAAAGGTTAGCTCAGCTATAAGGCAATTAAACAATAACTTGCATAAGTAGATGAGTGGTTTGTTTCATTCACACAATAACAACTGAATAGTTGTGCTGAACAGTTGTTATTATTGTTATTAACAACTGAAGTTATTATTAGAGATTATTTAACTTCTAAATAAAACACATTTTATGAATTTATCTTCAGTTTACACAAAAATTGTATTCTAGTATATTTGAACAGTGTGATAACTGGGGTAATATTTACAAACCCCAATTCCAAAAAAGTTGGGACAGTATGTAAAATGCACATAAAAGCAGAAAGCAGTGATTTGTAAAGTCTCTTTTACATATATTTAATTGAAAACAGTACAAATAAAATATATTTAATGTTTTACCCTTATCAACTTTATAGATTTTTGTAAATATACGCTAATTCCGAATTTGATGCCTGCAACACCTTCCAAAAAGTCGGGACAGGGGCATAAAAAAAAGCGGCATCCCGCTGTTAGCTAAAAGAGACCCAAAAACTGCAGTAAGATATCTTAGATGAAATTAATCCTTTTGTGTCTAAAACCCCATATCAAGATTTTTATCATTAGGTTTTTAATCTCAACATTTAGCATTACACTTGCAAGAACCCGATATCACATCGGAGGCGGCGTAACTGAAGCGCGGCTCTTTTAAAGTTGGACAAGAAAGGCGGCCGGTCCCCACTAAATCCCACGCGCCCCACGGAAGGCGCTTTTTCCCTGGTACAGCCAGAGACGCAAATCCTCCTGCCCACTTGTGACAAGGATCTGGAAGACGCGTTGTTTCCCTGGATCATCGTTCCACACTTCCAACAAGAAATCCCCCCTTTCCGACAATGGTCGGACCAAGTAACTTTTCTCCAGCTCCTCGCATGAACTGCGGTGTTTAATATCCCCTGATATTAAACGTCAAGTAAGGCTGAACATCTGGGCTTTGAATTACTCTCTATTACTTAGTACTGTTAATTGATCTGATTGTAGCCAAAAGTAAATGTTTTGTTAGCTTAATATAATTGATTGAAATTGATTTACTGAAATTGTACTTTGTATGCTCTTACCCTGTCTTTCATTTCACTAGCTTTGTGGGAATGCAGCTTCCCTGCCACGTTACTGTAAATCGGTAATAGATTCAAGATTTAATTATAATTGTCTAAGCCCCGAAACGGGACCATTAACACATTCTTGTAATCTCAAATACGCATGTTGCTGAGAGATAGCCATTAGGAGCTGGCAATGCTAGAATAACTAAGGTTATATCTGCTGAGCCTATTAACGAATTAACATATATTTACAAAAAAAAAAAAAAATAATAATAATTTGTACTGTTTTCAATGAAATACACAAGAATTTACAAATCAATGCTTTCTGATTTTATGTGCATTTTACATACTGTCCCAATTTTTTGGGAATTGGGGTTTGTCATCACAATCAACCATTTTAATTATTTGACAGTCTGAACACAGAATAGAATAAAACGTGAAGCCTTTCAGGTGCCACAAACAAAAACTTTCAGAACGTTGCCAGTTGTTTGCCCATTTTGCATTAAATTGTTATTGACTGAATTAAAAAAAGCAACTAAAATGTTTCAATATGGTAATCTTGCACATCTTCCTTAGAGCATTCAGTACAGTTGTAAAGTACCCTTAAATGCAGAAGAGACAGCATTGTACCTTGTACAGTGTTGAGAGGCAGCGCTAGACCAGAAGGTCCAGAGGGGGCTGGAGGAGGGTGAGTGTTGACTGTGCTGCCCCCTCCTTGACTGACCGTCTGAATCACAGCCACCTGTGTTGGCTGGTTGATCAGGTGGTGCTGCCCTCCACTGGATAACAGATGAACTACATTCCCTACAAGTTAAGGTATCACAGCTTAATGCCTTCCAATGGTTTCAATTTAGATGGGCTTCATTTTTGTTTAAAAACAAACCAGACAACTGTTCACTGCTCACATCTGTAAATTTACCATGAGGAGCATTTAAAAATACAATAGAACCTTGGAGATATGAATGCATCAGAAATTATGGTCGTTCAGAATACTGAAATGTTTGTAACAATCAGAGTGATGTGAAAAATGTAACAAAATTGAATCCGTCATTGTTTTGGCATTTCTTTACAAGTCATTTGTCTCTGTACATCAGCTTTGAAAAATACAGCTTATTTTCAGCGACCTACTTGCAATCTTTAGCCGTTTGATTTTGTTCTGGCCCTTCTTTATATCAAGCATCATAATATATTCTTTAGATCAAGCATCATAATATATTCTTTAGCAACAGTAATGTTACGACAACATGTCACTGTCTTCCAGATTCATACCGTCTTTGGTTGACCAATAATTCTAACACTTGTGTTTGTATCTCTGAGGTTTTACTGTAAATTATTGGTTCCTATTTTGTTGATGAAACAGGACTCAGAAATTTGTACTTAGAATGAAAAGCATTTTCCAAGATAACAGAGCAAAGCTCCGTATTGAAATGCACCAAAATGTCTTTCGTTTGTATTTGAGGGCTTCAAACACTGATGGTCAGTCACAACATTCCCAAAACCCAAAACAAAACATAATGCTGAGTGAGTGAGAAAATCTACTATGATTCTTTGTGAAGTGCAATAATGTTAAATATAGAAATAAGAAAACCATAAGAACAGGTGCAGATGCACAAAGTGAATGCACAGTAAGAAAGATGGGCACAGACAAAAATGATCATAGCCATCAGTACTGACCCTGGACGGGGCGGGGCTGTGCCATAGCGACTTGGTGGAGTTGGGCTCCAGAGAGAGTGAGCTTGTTGCCCTGCAGCTGAAAGGTGACCGGCTTACTGCCCTGGCAGGAAGACACAGGCCGGCCTGCCAGGGAAGCCAGCTGAGCGATGCTGACTACCTCCCCAGCTGAATGCGAGAGACAGACAGGAACAATTTGCCATTAGTACAGTGAATATACTTGTGTTAAATGCATTAAATGTTGTCACTGAGGCAAATAACTGGTGTGGATATTGGAGAAAAAAAGTTTCATGACAGAGAAATTATGCAGTCCAGTTTCATGTTTTTCAGTCTTGATGAAAGAATGTGTTTTTTTTTTTTTTTTTAAACGCACGCAATGCCTCACACACAGCTGCTGTTGTACTGCTGTTGTACTACGAAATGTACAACTGCTAAAATGCACACTCCATTATCACTACAACCCTGGTAATATGAAAGTTACTCACAAGGCAGACGGGCTTGCATGTCTGGACTCAGGAGGACCCTCTGTGTCATGGGGCTTGGGGGCGGAGGACTGAAGGTTGGCAAAGGGAAGGCACCAGGGGCAGCTGGGGGGCGCACAGACATCATAACAGGAACAGGGGATCCTTGCCGCACTGTTGCACCTGACCCAGCACACATTGTTACGGATGCAGGAATGCTGGTCGGCACAGGGGGCGATGGCAGGGTGGTGGCGGCCACTGTGGACACAGCAGCTGTGCAGCAGAGGAAGTACACACATTAGAAAGTAAAAGGATGTGATTTGCAAGCTGAAAATACCATTAACATAGAAAAAAAGGCAATGACCAGGGTGCTAAATAAATAGCCACTGAAGTCAGACTAATTTCCCAAATGCAAAGGTGGTCCTTCTTTGGAGCAGAACCTCTGTAGTAGTTTTGAGACCAGTACGATACAAGTGATTTTTAATTACTTTTTGAAAAATGGAAACACAGTAGAATATGCGGATGGATCAAGAACTGAGGTCACACAGTCTTGGAAGTGGTTTCAAAATACAGCAAGAATCAAAAACTGTCATCAACTGGAAGTGATACAACATACTGTAGCCTTATTTTAAACGGGCTACTGATTCCTTTAAATTACAACCTTAGATCAAAGGAATATAGGGATCTTGAGACTGTAATGTCATAATTACTATTTTTTACATTACATTACAGACATTTAGCAGAATTTGACTTACACAGCATTTTACATTTATACATAGTATCCATTCATACATACTGAAGCAATGCAGATGAAGTACTCAAGGGTACAACGGCAGCGTCCTATTTGGGAATTGAACCTACAACCTTTCGGTTACAAACCCAGTTCATTAACCATTATACTACACTGCCGCCCATCTACTTCATGTTATACATCCAGTTTTAGAAGCAAAAATGTCCCAAAAATATGGACCCATGAACAACAGATAAACAAGTTTTTGATAAAGTAAATGGTTCTACAGTTGTAATTAGAAAGAGCCTGTGTGATTGTCCATATACAGCGCTGTACGTAAGTATTTGGACAGTGACACAATTGTTGTTTTGGCTCTGTACTCCAGCACAGTGTATTTGAAATTGAACAGTGACTATGAGGTTAAAGAGCATACTGTCAGATTTAATTTGAGGGTTTTTACATCCATATAAGGTGAACCGTGTTGCAAATGCAGCCCTTTATATACATTCATTGGACAAATGAACAAACTTAAATAGTCATCATATTTGATAGTTGGTCCTTTGCATGCCATGCGTGGCAAGATCAAAAGACTCTTGATCTATTATTTTCAGGCACTCTTACAAGCGATATAATAACCTCTCTGCATTCCAATAGATCTGTATGAGAATTGGGGGGTGTGGTGGACTAGACTAGTTTCTTCTCCTGACTTATTTTTCCATAGAGTTCAATATAAAAATGAGTCAAGAAACAACACCTAAAGTGATCCACCCAAATCTACAGCATATCTGGCAGCAGAGTGATGGTTTGAGGCTCAATTGATACCTCAGACTCTTGATGATTTACAGGCATTTAGCCAATCATGGGTTCCGTACTGGTCCAGCTTAATCTAGACCCCGCCCCACCAATTCCCAGTAGTATAGTATTGCTGGGAAGAATACCTGAAAATAAGATATCAAGAGTCTTTTGATGTTGTTGGGTCAGTTATCAGGAAGCCATGACATGCAAAAGATATGCAACCAAATATAAAATATAATGATTATATTTAAGTTTGTTAATTTGTCCGATTACTTTTTGTCCCCTAAAATGGGGGACTATGTATAAAAAGGGCTACAATTGCTACACGTTCCTTTTCAAATCCAATGTGCTGGAGTACAGAGCCAAGACAACAAAAAATGTGTCACTGTCCAAATACTTATGGACTGCACTGTAGATTTTGTACACTACTTTTTACAGCTTGGAGACCCTACCCTGGGAGACTGGTTGTACAGCTGTGGCCGGTGGGACTGTATCCAGGCCCACAGGTGGTCGTGGGGCAGAAGGAGCCCCAAGATCAGAACCTGGGGGCCGGGGACTGTTAAGAAGCAACATTGTGCGTCCATCGGTCTTGGGTAATGGCTGGAACATCCTGTCAGACAAAAAATGGGTTACAAATGGCTGACAGAAAACTACTGCAAAATATATACATCTATACATACAGATGCACATATCCCTCAATAAGTGCTGGAAAATAGTGAATATTGTTAGTTTGAAAATGAGCTCTGTGCTCCTCTGCACTGCGCCTCAGTCAGTGATCTTTTCGGGGCACTGTCCTCTTAGTTAGCGATCTCTGAAGCCCTCATTCTAGAGGCAGATACTTGGGATGTAACGATATGAAATTTCACAGTACGGTATCTTACCAAAATACCACAGTATACGGTATTAATCCCCACCCTTTTATTAAACGTACTAGCATGGCCCATCGAAAAAAAACAAACAAGTATTTTGCTTTGAAGAAAAATATTGCTTTATTGAACTGAAACATGTGTGCGTGCCTGTGCATGTGTGTGAGTGTGTGTCTGTGTGTATTTAACTGAAACTCTCATGCATTAGCATCGTAACATTTACATAAAAATATTTAACGCAAGGGTCCTTATGACCTGATATGAGAACGTTTACACAAGGGTCCGCCATTATGAACTTATTTGTTTAGGTCAGGTTGTTATGCCAGAAGGACAGCATGTTGACCTTTTCCACTGAGAGTTGTGACCTTTGGGGAGAGAGGATGTGCCCACTTGTACTAAATGCCCTCTCAGATGGTACGCTTGTGGCGGGGATGCAGAAGAATTTATTTGAGACATTGGCTAGGAGTGGAAGCTGCAGATGATTGGATTTACACCAATCCAGGGGATCAGCATCTGCGTGGGTGGCATGGACAGGTTAATTTCAATCCTCAGCTTCTGCTCTGGTGAGTGGGCTGGCATGAATCCAATAAGCCTATTCATGGCGCTTTCATCTTTTTAAATTTTTTTAAAATAGATCAAATCTAGTGGACTTCCAACGTAACGTTACTCAGAATGTCAGAAAGTAAATCACTGCTGTCTTATGGGTGCTGCGATGATCGTATATTAACAGAGTTAAACCTACGAAGAGTTTGTTATTTAGGCTACGTATATAATCACATAATCTACGTATATAATCAACACTCCATCTAAACAAGACGTTGGATTACTTTTGCAATGACGTTTTGTTTGTTATAAAACTCTTGTTTCTGCCGTTTTAGCAACTAAATGTGGGGAAAGGTCTTCAGTCTGCTTGAATGAAAACTCTTTTATTGACTGCGTGAGTAGTGAGATGACGTTAATATTCTAGCGCGCTGAAGTGCAACATCGGATAGTTTATTTCGCATTAAAGACGGAAAATACACACAACAATCTTGTAATCTAGTGCAGTTTAATAATGTATATTAAATTACAAAGTCCACTGGTGCAATCCAATATTGCTAGCAACTTAAAGTGTGATGTTTAATTTTTTCCCCTGGATGTAACGAGCGGAGCTGTGGATAGGTAACCCTCCAATGTAGTGGCGTGCGGCGCCGTGCTTATACTCATTGCACAACATAAATGAATACCATGGGCACGGTATTACAGGGAAAGGCTGACGGTTCAGAACCGTGGTTGCTTGATACCGCGATATACCTTAAAACGGTATACCGTTACATCCCTAGCAGGTACACACCGAAATACATGATGTCCTAGAAAACCAAAGCTGGAATAAAAAAATACAAAAATGACCACAACCTATTTATTAGCTGAAATGGCTCAATAATCCAAAACAATGACAATGATGATGAAGTACAGACTGTCATATTTAATTTGAGGGTATTTTCATTCATATCGGATGTACCGTTTAGAAATGATAGAAACATTTGTACATAGCCCCCCACATTTTCGGGCATCAAAAAATATTGGACAATTTAACAATGTTGAATAAAGTAATTGTTTTGAATATTTGGTGGCATATGGCTGTATGCTAAATGGCTGTATCTCATCAAGGGTCTGAGGTATCAAACAAGCCTCAAACCATCACTCTGCTGCCAGATATGCAGGAGATATGGATGGATCACTGCAAGGGTAATTTCTCCTGACTCATTTTCCTATAGAACTCTATTTGGGAAAAAGCCAGGAGAAGAAACCCTTAAAGTGATCCATCCACATCTACTCCATATTTGGTCATAGAGTGATGGTTTGGGGCTCGTTTGATACCTGAGACCCTTGATGACTTACAGCCATTTCACCAGTCATGTGTTCCATACTGTGCCAGCGTAATTTACATGTGAATCTAGTCTCACCCCGAATTCCCATAGAGATCAGTTCAAATGCAGAGGTTAACAGTACCTGAAAATAAGAAATCGAGTCTTTTGATGTTGATGGGTCACAAACTTCAGGAAGTAACAGCATGCAAAGAATATGCAACCAAATATGAAATTTTAAAATACATTAAAGCAAAGGGTATGAATACTTATGCACATGAGATTTCAGTTTTAGATTTTTAATACATTTGCAAAAATTTCTAAAAACATGTTTTCACTTTGTTATTATGGGTTATTGAGTATAGATTGATGGGCAAAAATGTTATCAATTTAAAATGAAATCTACAACGCAATAAAGTGTGCAAAAAGTGAAGGGGTATGAATACTTTCGAGCACCGCTGTACATCGTCTGCAAGTATGTTACCTGAATAGGCCTAATATTTAAAACAACAGCAAGGTAAGATGAGGCCCTATCAGTTGCCACTTTGAAATAATATTTTTGTGAACATTTACTGCTATTTTTATTACAGACCTCCCTGAGCTAAATCGATTAATGCAGTTGTATGCCGCACACAACTGCATTTTTATTAGCTGGCTAGCTCTCCCTCTTCTCGTCACACAACTATCTGGATTCTGACAAAGAAGCACAAAAAAACAGCCTAAATAACAAAACTATATCCATGTCAAACATACAGTATCAACATAAACATATACGCGAGTTTTAGCACTGCGAGCCATACAGGTGCAGCTCAAAAAATTTGAATATCGTGAAAAAGTTCAATATGTTTTGTCACTCATGTCAGAAAGTGAAACTCATATATTATATAGATTCATTACACAAGAGTGAAATATTTCAAGCCTTTATTTCTTGTAATTTTGATGATTATGGCTTACAGCTAATGAAAACCCAAGTTCAGTGTCTCAGAAAATTAGAATATTACATAAGATCAATAAAAAAGGATATTTTAAACAGGAATGTCAGCCTTCTGAAAGTATGTTCATTTCTATGCACTCAATACTTGGTTGGGGCTCCTTTTGCATGAATTACTGCATCAATGCGGCGTGGCATGGATGCGATCAGCCTGTGGCACTGCTGAGGTGTAATGGAAACCCAGGTTGCTTTGATAGCGGCCTTCAGGTCGTCTGCATTGTTGGGTCTGGTGTCTCATAGATTCTCTATGGGGTTCAGGTCAGGCGAGTTTGCTGGCCAATCAAGCACAGTAATACCATGGTCATTGAACCAGCTTTTGGCAGTGTGGGCAGGTGCCAAGTCCTGCAGGAAAATTAAATCAGCATCTCCATAAAGCTTGTCAGAAGAAGGAAGCATGAAGTGCTCTAAAATTCCCTGGTAGATGGCTGCGTTGACTGTGGACTTCAGAAAACACAGTGGACCAACACCAGCAGATGACATGGCACCCCAAATCATCACTGACTGTGGAAACTTCACACTGGACTTCAAGCAACGTGGATTATGTGCCTCTCCACTCTTCCTCCAGACTCTGGGACCTTGATTTCCAAATGAAATGCTAAATTTACTTTCATCTGAAAAGAGGACTTTGGACCACTGAGCAACAGTCCAGTTATTTTTCTCCTTAGCCCAGGTAAGACGCTTCTGACGTTGTCTCTGGTTCAGGAGTGGCTTGACACGAGGAATGCGACATTTGTAGCCCACGTCCTGGATTCGTCTGTGCGTGGTGGCTCTTGATGCACTGACTCCAGCCTCAGTCCTTGTGAACCCCCCCCCCAAATTCTTGAATGGATTTTGCTTGACAATCCTCTCAAGGCTGCGGTTATCCCTGTTGCTTGTGCACCTTTTCCTTCCACTCAACTTTCTATGAATATGCTTGGATACAGCACTCTGTGAACAACCAGCTTCTTTAGCAATGACCTTTTGTGGCTTACCCTCCTTGAGGAGGGTGTCAATGACTGTCTTCTGGACATCTGTCAAGTCAGCAGTCTTCCCCATGATTGTGTAGCCTACTGAACCAGACTGAGAGACCATTTAAAGGCTCAGGAAACCTTTGCAAGTGTTTTGAGTTAATTAGCTGATTAGAGTGTGACACCATGAGTTTCCAATATTGAACTTTTTCACAATATTCTAATTTTCTGAGACACTGAATTTGGGTTTTCATTAGCTGTAAGCCATAATCATCAAAATTACAATAAATAAAGGCTTGAAATATTTCACTCTATGTGTAATGAATCTATACGAGTTTCACTTTCTGAAATGAGTGACAAAAAATATTGAACTTTTTCACGACATTCAAATTTTTTGAGCTGCACCTGTAGATCCATCTCTTTTATGTAGCCTATAAGCTATAAGGTAACAAACGAGCCTCAAACCATCACTCTACTGCCAGATATGCAGTAGATATGGATGGATCACTTGAAGGATTGTTTCTCCGATGACCTATGGGGGAAAAAGTCAGGAGAAACAACCCTTAAAGTGATGGTTTGAGGCTCGTTTGATACCTCAGAGCCTTTTGGCCATATTGGCTTGGTACAGCAGATTCTAGTGTTCTGGAACACTCTGGCATTGCACGACTTCAAGGAATTAAAACTCCACTGAATAAATACCTGTTGACCTTCATACGAACGGGTTTGGGCCGTGGTGGGGGATCTGGGGAGTCCATGATCTCCTGCACGAGCCTGGGTGTCACCTTCCTGTGAGGCAGAAAGACATCTGCCTGATACCTGGACACACGCCCCTCCAGGTCCACCAGGTCAAACATGGAAAGGTCACAGCACTGGGGGAGAGGAGTAGATCAATGCATATTAGGACATTGTACAATTTGCACTGAGGACAGTATAGACCTGGCCTGCCTAATCCGGTTTCTATAGATCTACCATCCTGTAGGTTTCAACAACCCTTACAAAGCACACCTCAGTCAAAAGCTAGAGATCTTTTTGAGCTGCTAATTAGTAGAATCAGGTGTGTGAACTTAGGTGTGCACTATTGCATCCATAACTTGGGCCACCAGTTTGTCTCCACCCTGTGACCTGCAGGGATTTAAACTTGTATTTCAATGGCTATCCTCCAGGGGTCCGCATAAGCACTCCAATGGCACAGTCAAGTGACAAATCATACAATTGAGTTTCTAATTGAGATATTTATAAAAACGATTAGTTGATCTAATACAGGAAGTCAGGAAGTAAAGTGAACATGGATGAAAGTTTAAATGCAACAAAAATCAGTGGCCCACTCTCCTGGTCCTGGAGAGCTGCAGGGTCTACTGGCTTTCGTTGTTACTCAGGACTTGAGCACCACAGAAATTGATCAAAGCAGATGATTACACATTTAACTCAGGTCAACTGTTTTTTTTTGGAAGTGAATCGGTCACTGAGCTTAAGGAAAAAACAAAAAGCAGCAAACTCCGCAGCTCTCCAAGACCAGAACTGAGTATCGCTGCAGTAAAAACATGAATGCATCCATATAAAGGCCGGGGTGGGTGCAGGTTTTTGTTTTAGCCAAGCACTAAGACACAACGATACAACTTAAGGTCTTCTTTGAAGACCACGATTAGTTAGGTGACTCATGAATACATTTTTTGTGCAAGTTAAATGTTATATAACTGCTCTCATTTTAACATGGGCATTTCCCACTGCTTCTAACAAAACCTAACATGCACCTGTACAACATTTAAAAATACTATAGCATGACCACGGCAGTAAGTAATTTAACCAAATTTAACATGCAAGTGCTGCTTGAAACCACGCTGTCAATCATCATCTGTGGTTAATGTGGAAATTACTTTATCAACTTATTATTCAGATGGTGCAACTGAGATATTTGTTTGAGAAGTGGCTTGATAAAGAGGCTATCATTGCCTCCAGCTGGTGGAGGACTGAAGTACCATGCAAAAAGAAGTGGAGACAAACTGGAGGCTCCATCCATAACACTGAGGGGGAAAGATGAAAAAAAGCACCACCAGAGAATAGTTTTGTGCCTATGCTTGCCCTTCAGCTCCCATCCTCACCTTGAAAGGAGATTTCTCCAGAGCTTGCTGCACAATGGATGCAGTGGAGAAGAGTATGGGAGCGGTGATGAAAGGTGAGTGTATGGGCCGGGGGTCAAACAGATTGGGGTGGTTGCACACTTTCCGCAACTGCATCAGGATGTTTATCACGGACATGAAGTGTCCACTTTCCAGAGTCTCCCGAGTCCTGACAGAAACAGAAAATGGATGGTGATTGCATAAGTAGCCTATTGTCGATCAATGCAATTTTATTTGCTTGGTACTTTATACAGTGTCACTTTCCTGACACTGATTGGCTGCACAGGAATGAGCAGAGCATGCCAAAAAAAAGTCCCCCAGGCTGATGCACTATTGGTGAAAGTGTCACTCAGAGAAGGGGGTTTCACTCACTAGCAACCCACACTGGTGGATCAGGCACCCACAAGTCCACGTGTTGCGGTGCACATGAAGTGCCTTCTTCTAACTCATGTCTGTGCAACTCCAATTTGCGAACGTGTGTGTGTGTGTGTGTGTGTGTGCACTCCAAAGTGGGGGGGAAATGGGGGGAAAGCATGAAAAAACCATGAACCATGCATTTCTTTATTTTTATACCATAAGCTTTCTGACTGCACTGTGCTACGTGTTTGCAAGAATTAATTATCAATTGGTGCAAATACTGTAACACAACTAAAATATCAGACATCTTTAGGGCAGCTTTTATGTATGGTACTCATTCAAATTGAAACCGGTAAACAGGTGATGCTATTATGACTAGGTATAAAGGGATGTCAAAAAACTAAAGCGATTTAGCCAACCATGGGTTACTTACTATTCCAATGTAATTTACAGCTTAATCTAGTCCCCCCCACCCCCAATTCCCATAGAGATCCATTCAAATGCAGAAAGGTTACGGTATCACTTGTAAGAGTACCTGGGAAAAAAAAAAAGTCTTTTGATGTCCTTTGATACCCAGTCATAACCGTTTATCATCGACCGTTTACCTGTGGAATGTTCCAAACAGGTGTTTTTTGAACTTCCCAGTCTTTTTTGCCCCCGTCCTAACTTTTTTGGAACGTGTTGCAGGCATCAAATTTGGAATTAGCCTATATATATATATATATATATATATATATATACATAAATCAATAAAGTTGATCAAATAAAACATAAAATTCTCTTTGTACTGTTCAATTAAATATATGTAAAATAGAATTTACAAATCACTGCTTTCTGCATTTATGTGCATTTTACATACTGTGCTAAATTTTTTGGAATTGGGGTTTGTATATATATATATATATATATATATAGATACACGGTAGGAATTTTCCCTCGCTCTGGCCGTGATGCCCCGAAAATCATACGGCCAACATGGCATTTGTGCCCTGCTACTGTCAAAATCTTGTCGGTCAGTGATCTCGTAGAACTGCAGCAGTTCTTGCAGCGTCAAAGAGGCATATAATATGACAAGACAACAGTTTGTGTTTTTAATTGATATTAAATGTTTGTGCTTTTAATTGGTATTAACCCTATTTACTTTGGCCCTCCAGAGGCAATTTCCACCTGGTTTCTACTAGTTTTATTTAAATGTCAAGACACTATCTCAAAAAAGATTCCTTGCACATCCATGGTTTAAAGTTCGAATTGAAGAAGAAGCTGCATCATTCAGAAATGTGCAACAGAATACATTTATTTCAGAATAGTCACATACAGTATATATACACTGCTCAAAGAAATTAAGAAAACATTTAATCACACCAAGTCAATTAAACTTCTGGGATATCGATCTGTCCAGTTAGGAAGCGTAAACGATTGTGAATCAATTTCACCTGCTTTGGTGCAAATGAAAGTGACAACAGATGGACAAGAGAGGCAACAGCAAGACAACCCCCAAAAAGTAAATGGTTTTGCAGGTGGTGGCCACAGACCATTTCTCTCTTCTTATTCTTCCTGACTGATTTATTTCTAGTTTTGCATTTTGCTAGTGCCCTTGTCACTACTGGTAGCATGAGGCGGTACCTGCAGCCCATTCAGGTTGCACAGGTAGTCCAGCTCCTCCAGGATGGCACATCCATACATGCCGTCGCAAGAAGGTTTGTTGTGTCTCCCAGCACAGTCTCAAGAGCGTGGAGGAGATACCGGGAGATGGGCCATTACACGAGGAGAGCTGGACAGGGCCGTAGAAGGACAACAACCCAGCGGCAGGACCGGTATCTGCTCCTTTGTGCGAGGAGGAACAGGAGGAGCACTACCAGAGCCCTACAAAATGACCTCCAGCGGGCTACTCGTGTGTATGTTTCTGACCAAACTGTCAGAAACAGACTCCATGAGGATGGCATGAGGGCCCAACGTCCTATAGCGGGACCTGTGCTCACAGCCCAGCACCGTGCAGTTTGATTGGCATTTGCCAGAGAACACCAGAATTGGCAGGTTCGCCATTGGTGCCCCGATCTCTTCACAGATGAGCAGGTTCACACTGAGCACACGTGACAGACGTGAAAGAGTCTGGAGACGCCGTGGCGAATGTTATGCTGCCTGCAACATCATCCAGCATGACCGGTTTGGTTTAATTGACTTGGTGTTATACTGTGATGATTAAGTGTTCCCTTAATTTTTTTGAGCAGTGTATATAATAACCATAACATATGTCGCCGAATGTATTGAAATACATTTTTAAAATAATAATTTTAAACGTACAAAAGAGCGCATGTATTTACACAAGAACAGCAACATATTTTAGCCCTAAATGTGGAAATGTTTACTGTAAAGGACTTCAATTTGAATGCGTACCATTCATAAGAGCTGCCCTAAAGATGTCTGATCTTTTAGTTGTGTTACTGTAAAGCAGGGGTCGGCAAGTAAATTTGGCCTCGGGCCAAATTAGCGTTATGGTTGCACTCGAAGGGCCGGTTGTAACTTTCGCGGACCTCGATTGTAATTGTTGGGGGGGGGGGGGGGGGGGGGGTTTTTTGTATTTTTTTTTTTTTTTTTTTTTTTTTTTTTTATTTGTGTGTGTGGTGGTGTGTGTCCGCGCGGCGTTTTTTTTTTTTCCACACACACACAGTAGACTATACTAGCACCACCACCACGCACTGACACACTGACTACTGTCTGTCTGTCTGTGTCTCACTCACAACATAAAAAAAAGTAATATATTCTTTCTTGTGGTGTGGTAGATTCTCTCATTTCAGACATTATACGTTATACGTGGGGGTTCGAAAAAAATAAAAAAAAAAAAAAAATTTTTTTTTTTTTTTTTTTTTTTTTTTTTTTGGGTGTTTTTTTTTTTTTTTTTTTTTTAAAAAATTATCTGGCGCGGCATTAAAATTGGCGGGCCAAAAATGGCCCGCGGGCCGCCTGTTGCCGACCCATGCTGTAAAGGACTTTGGTGAAATGTAACAAGATTAGGGTTAATCGGAAAACAGCCATAGCTGAATATACTGGGAAGTACTTGGTTTCCTAAACATATTTATACGAGAGATTAAAATTTTAATCTGAACAAATTAAAATGTTGTGTAGGCTAGGCTACAACCATGACCAGTAAATGTCTAGGGCTACAACAGGAAAATCAGCGTCAGACGCTAACCGCCTCATTTTACAGTATTGAGATCCGGAAAGCGCCAGTGAATAACGTTGCGTGAATAACGTTAGCCTACCTACTAGCTTACCAAAAACGGTGGATTGTGTTGTAGGCTAGGCTATATGGTGTAACGTTATAATTAAATAAAAAATTTAAAAATTGAAATTGTGTAAATGTCCATTTGTTTTAAACCGTAGGCTATAATGTTGCTTCATGACTAGGCTAAATAGATTATTACAATAGCCGAGGCTACAGGAAAAATTCCCAAGGTTGATGGGCCATTGAGTAGGGAGATCAGAGTCGGTTGTGTTGTGCCCCGGGATCTTTTCCCCATTGTTTTCATCAAATTAAAATGAAGCTGAATTGCTGTCATTCCGTTTTTACAAGTCTTTTACTGCCATCTGCTGGGTAAAGACATGAATGACAGTCTACACAACATAGCCTATGCGGAATAGGCCTACACGATTTTTTAAAACTGTTATTTTTATTTAAGATATTTATTTATACTAAATAATCCACCGTGGTCGGCTATAGGCTGTGTCTCATTCCGATCGCTGTTTCAGGATTTCTGTGGACTATGTTACCTTTGCTCTGCACACAGCCTTACCCTTAGGCTATCTAAAAATAAATACAAAAAATAAAAAATATGAATAGAAATCCTCATACAAATGCCCACGGTGAAAATAGTAGCGTGGTACCGCTACTGGAAGACACGGGGGTCGAGTTGAAGTAATACGTTGCTGTAGCATAGCTTGCCATGAATAGCTGGCTGGTTTTGACCACGCAAACCCATAACATTAGACTTTCGGCTAGTTACCGCACCAGATTAACGAAAGCAGGGGAACTAGGCTCAAGTTAACGTTGGGCTGGCTATGGCTCTTCGTAACTTTTAAGCCACCTCGTTTCCTTTTTTAATTCTTATCATTTAGCTATAATCCCCAAACACAGAGAACTAGGAAATATCGCCATCTAGACTGGTAACTGCCTGTCAACCGAACAACATTTTGACATGTTGCATTTTATCTGACAATTTGAAAATGTTAATGCAAATCCATTTCATATCAAAGTTCTCGCCCTCTACGACACAACCCTGCCATAATTTAAAAGAAAATGAAAAACCACATTTGCATGAGCAGTTTCGTATTGTAATCACATGATCCATGACAAAAAGGAAATGATAATTCAATTTGCCATTTAACATATCGTTTTCATGCTCTTGCGGCCCAAGAGTGACATAATTCAAATGCAATGGCATTGCACCCGTTTACATTATCGTGCTAAAACCCTGCCAAAACGTGCAAATTATGCAAATTGAGTTTTAAGAGCCAAAACTGTTGGTTTGTAGTGAAATATATCAATTTTACTTTATTTAGAGCAGTGCATAATTTAGCCATTTGGATAGATTTGGAGAAACTAATGGACAATAGGTGACACTGCCTATATTTTTTACAAGGTATAGATTTACGCATTTCACTTATGTAGCTCTCAGTATTTTATTGCAAACTAAAGAAAAACACATTTTTCCAAAGTTTCTTTGCATTTGTGGAACTTTATTTTTACTTCAAATATGAAAATAAACAAATCTAAGTTCGTATTGCAAATAGTACTCCTGTCTTTTTTCATTTAGACCATTTACCAAGTTTCTGCGATGCTCCCACCTGGAGTTATAAAGTCATAAACAGAGTACACTGCTAAATAGGTGAGAATTGACCAAATTTGCCATCTGTGCAAAGGAGTTAAGACATCACAGAAACTTGGAGTTTAGCTACTTTTAGCATTTATATGCAATGTAGCATGATACGTATGTGCTGGTAAAATATTAAGTCGGTAATACCTGCCATTTTTTTGTTACATAAAATTTTAAAAAATCACTCTGCTTAAAAGTTCAGAATTGGCTCCAGCTGTGATGTCATTACTGGACAGCCAGATGTCATTTGCATAAACCCGCCCACCTTCAGCCTCGAAAGAACAGGGCAGGTATCCAGTCACCACAGGGTAGGTATATCACCACAGTATAATTACGAGCAAGTGGAGAGTTCATGACTAGCAAAACTGGCCATGTAAAATGTGCTGTGTCAGGGCACTTTTAGTCTTTCCAGCTACAATAGTAAGCGCTTCGACGTTTACAGCTTTAATGCCAATTCTGGCAAGTCTCTCTAGCCAAGCTGCCTGGTTGCTAACGGAGTCCCGTAACGTTAACCCAAACGACCGATACCATTCATTACCTCCCGAACAGAATCCAACGCAGATTTCGGTGCCACTGGAAAATACAATGCACAAGCTTCTGATTGCTAACGTTATTTAACGATGGCTCAGTCAGTGACCGCAGGTAGCTTACTGTTAGCAAGCCAGCTAACGTAAACAATTTTCTAAAAGCAAAACTGTCTAAAGTGTGGCTGTATTTTACCTAAAATTATTCAGACGAATGCTTAAAAACAATAGCTTGCAAAGGGAAGAACACGTCAATAATGTCGCATTTGTTCACCTATAGGATACATTTTCGACTGCTTGAAAAGTAACGTTAGCCTACAGGCTAGGTATAATTGAAACAGTTAAGAGGTAATCGCTAAGAGGTAATCGTTGTCGGGTGAAAACCACACATCAGACCATTGATGACATACAGCCATTTAGCCAACCATGTGTTCCATACTGTTCCAGTGTAATTTACAGCTAAACCTAGACCCACCCCCCAATTCCCAGAGAGATCCATTCAAATGCAGAGAAGTTATAGTATTGATTGTAAAAGTACCAGAAAATAATATGCTAAGAGTCTTTGGATATTGTTGGGTCACAGACATGAGGAAGTCATGGCATGCAAAGGATGTGCGACTAAATATTAAAAATGATTACTTTATTCTACATTGCTAAACTGTCCAAGACTTTTTGATGCCCAAAAATGGGGGGACTACCCTCAAATTAAAGCTGACAGTCTACACTGTATCCTTTCAAACTCAGTGCTCGAGTACAGAACCAAAATAACAAAAAATGTGTCACTGTCCAATGAATTATGGTGCTCGCCGTATCGGTCTGCAATAAGTATACAGTAAAATTGTTTTTAAATGGGAAATTAATTGAAAAATTGCCCGTGGGTTGAGTCTCTCCTGTCAGCGCACAGTTCCTAATTAATCGAATACAATTGGATATGCAAATATTTTAACTACTTAGTGCAGATAGTCTATTTTTTCTCGCCTGCGAGACAGTTTTACGCAACTGAGACATGCGTTGCTCCTGCAGCCAAACTATTAGTGGAAAACCCAAACGCGGTATTTTAACTTTATTGGTAGACGATTCGCGACGATTTCTGGCCAATGCGTAGTTTCTAAGTGTCACTATCTTTCCGTAGCAAGTCCATTTAACAAGCACTCCCCACCCAGCCTATACCTACCCATGCGTGACATAGTGGGCAATAGCGTCTATGTTGGGAGTTCATAAATATATGTATTCATCATATAATATCAGAATTCCGTCCAGCAACCAGATAAACCCACCAATAGCCCGACCGTATGCAAATACAGCGGTGCAAATCGCTGCTCAATCAATACCGACATAAACAAGTGAAATCATACAATGCCATTCTACTATCAATATCTGCTATTAAATATGGAATTCGTGTGCAATCCTCCCGTGGATTTAAGCGTAGATATGTCCCTTTCAAGATTCCGTGGTCATTTATTGTCTTGGACAATCCGTTTGAAAAATACACAGCGCATTGGAACACTATTAGACAAACGAAACTATCTCTGCGTAACCCCCCCTCCCTGATAGCACTGCTGTGACGCTTTCAATTTTATTCTGGTTTGATCGACAATTGTTTTATCCAATAGAAGGCACGACAAGCTTCCCAAAAGTTATTTACATGTGTAATTGAAAGCTTGGATTAACTATTTAAGGGCGAGCGTAACTGCAATACTTGTTATATCACGACAACTTTACGCGGGCATGCGCAGATGACGCATTTGGTTTGACGCGTTTGGTATGACGCAGTTGGTCTTACGCAATAAAACGGCGCGCAACTTTGAAGAGACTTTTTAGTACTTTTCCCCCGAAGTCGGTCAGAAGAGGACAACAACAGAGATTCTTCTAATCCCTGTAGCATAGATTCTGTGGAAGAGGTGCCTATCAATATGGGGAAGATATCCTCCTCGACATGTAAGTATTACTGCTTGTAATATTTTGAGTATATACATTCGTTTTTCCACTGCGTGCTATATTTTTGTATTTGCATCGGTCGTAATAGACCACTGTTAGCCTGCTAATAATGCTGAACATATTTGCAAACACACTTTTTCAGACTCCACCTTGAATAACTACATGTATACGGCAAATTATATAGTACGTTCTTTCCGTTTATTTGTTATTTTCTATTTGGTTTAGCTATCTCATAGCTTAGAATGTATAGCTGACTGTATTCGGTTGATGACTAGCGATAGCTTCTACGTTGTGAGAAAGTAGCGCTTTCGTGACTTAGCTTCGTAGATTGTGTCTATGACCTTCAATATGCACTTATTGTACGTCGCTTTGGATAAACGCGTCTGCCAAATAACTGTAATGTATTGATACTATTGTGTTCGTGACGTTCCCGTAGTGGCTCGTGGTGGCCTGCTTTGTTAGAATTCATAGCATTCACAATGAAATTGCGTATTTTAGCGCTGTTCTGTTTGGTTGCTCAGTCGTAAGTTATAAACTCCTCAAAAAAAGTTCTGAAACGTTATTTCGGTCGATTATTCCTCCCCTTTAATAATACCAATTGGTATTGTATTTTATATCGTTGGAAAGCCTGATTAGTCACCTTTACAACGAGGTACAACTTGTAAGGATCGTGCATTCGTGGAATGAGCAACACAGCTAACCGTGTGGGTAGCGGCCCAACAAAATGTGCCAAAATCCCCTGCAATATTCTTCTGTTGGTATTCACTCTCGTTTTGAGTTGCTTGGTGGACTGGATGATTGCACTCTCCCACAGTAATAAGGAAAAAACAACACATATTGGCCATTTTTACACTTTATTCATTTTACACTGTCAGGGACCTCAGTAGCGTGTGGAAGATCCATACGCAGCCACAACAGCTTGGCACCTCCTCCTCATGCTGGTCACCAGCCTGGTCACACACTGCTGTGGGATGGCATCCCATTCCATCCCACTGGCATACACCTGCCAGCACTTGAAGCTCAAAACGAGAGTGAATACCAACAGAAGAATATTGCAGGGCATTTAGGCACATTTTTTTGGGCCGCTACCCACACGGTTAGCTGTGTTGCTCATTCCACGAATGCATGATCCTTACAAGTTGTACCTCGTTGTAAAGGTGACTAATCAGGCTTTCCAACGATATAAAATACAATACCAATTGGTATTATTAAAGGGGAGGAATAATCGACCGAAATAACGTTTCCAAACTTTTTTTGAGGAGTTTATTTTATGCCTCGATTTGCCGTGAAGCTAGAACATTGGTAGTGTTTTCCGATATTATTGTATTGTATTGTAATTTCTTTGTGCATAATGTACTCTATGGGGTATTAGTATATCCATGGGTGATGCTTTTCACTTAGGGAATGGAAAATATGTATTCAAATGTACTGTGTCCAGATGTGTGCAAGATGAATGTAAAATAAATAAATAAAATAAATAAGCAACAGTTGTGAAACACACTACAGAGTAATGCCATCCTAGAGCACGCAACAAAATATAACATAATGTAGCATACAGAAGAAAGTGTTTACTGAAGTACAAGAGTGAATGATTTCATATTTAGCTGTGTGTACCACAGTGTTATAATGCTTCTGCATTATGTAATTTGTTCCTATAACATGCTTGACCCTCCACCTCTGCCACTCCAGCAGTGCCCTCTACTGTTCAGAGTGAAGCCACTGCAGGACCAGATCCTTCCAGCATACTGAAGACCGTGCCATTGATGAGTGCATGTTGCCCACGAAGGCACCGCACAGGATGAAGCAGTATATGAAGGATAATGGTGAAAAAATGGCACACTTGGCATCAAACACTGAACTGAAACTGTGCAATATCAATGTTTTCATCCATTAAGTGATCGTAAGGTAAAATGTATATGCTTTATAAAGGACAAAAGGCTTTTTAATAATTTCTCGGAGAGGTTTTGGGTAGGTTATTGGACACCTAGATATCCACCCCCCTGTACTGATCCAAAATAATTCCCACATGAAAATGATAAAAAGGTGAGTTAAATGAGTCAAAACGGTTGATTTGCACTGAAATGTATGATTAGTTTAAGATTTACAGCTATTCACATTTTAGCCAATTTGGATAGGTTTGGAGACCCTGGGTACATCAGGCTACACTGCTTACATTTCGTGTCATAGATCTTTAGTAGTTCTGTATATCACCCTGCGATTATTGAATGCTTGTGGACAAGGAGTTTATGATCCAGGAAATGTGTAGT
Organism: Ilyophis sp. 1 JC-2022; assembly: GCA_022702515.1. Lineage (NCBI taxonomy): Eukaryota > Metazoa > Chordata > Actinopteri > Anguilliformes > Synaphobranchidae > Ilyophis > Ilyophis sp. 1 JC-2022. The sequence continues at coordinate 118,681,200 of CM040405.1, forward strand.
TTTACCTGTTTCACTTATGTACCTCTCAGTATTTTGAAGAAATATATATTTTGTAGCATTTTTAGCAAAGTTTTGCTTGCATTTCCGGCACTTTATTTTGACCTTAAATTATGAAAATAAACAAATCTAAGTTTGTACAAAAAATGGTACACCGGTTTTGTTTCATTTAAGCCATTTACCAAGTTTATGTGATGCTCACACCTGGAGTTATAAAGCCTTAAACAGAGTACCCCCATGATTTACCAAATATGCCATCTGCACTAAGGGGTTACACAAGCAATCTGTTTTGAATATGAAATCCCAGCAAAATGCAATATTGTCCATTGCACTGCACTGGCTCATTTGCTGAATACTCGCTAAACTGCAACTAGCTGATGATGTAGCTAGATATCGTTAACTATCGTGAGATAATTATAATACTGCATCCTTTGTAGGCTATGAAACTATTAGCTGGAGATACGTTTTAAAGTGATTTTATCAAACCACTAAATCAATGTTACTTCCTAATTTATTCAACATGTCAGTCGTGCATTATAAAACCTTTAAAAGATCTCATACTTGGGTGCCGCTTTCTCCATTTTTAAGATTTTTCCCGGGAAGAAAATCCCACACAAAAGGGTTAAATTTAAACTTCCGAAACAGGAAGCTAGGGGTTACAGTAAAGCATTCTGAGCGATTTCAGCACCCGAAGTCTGCAGCCTTGCAGACTCGTTCCCTCCAACCAGGTTGAGGGACTAATTTCACATAGCTACTAGCATTTCTAACAGATTGGACCGCACTTGCCCTTGGCAACGCACAACTTCTTGTTTCTAAAGGGATTCCCCCAAGTGGAAGTGGCAAGGGGAAGTGCAATTTTCGTCCCAATAGTCGAAAAATGCAACCTTTCCTCCTCCACTATTACTCCTCTACTCCGTGCCCCGGAAATCGATCTTTCGTTCCTCCCTCCACTGTCCCAATAGTGTAGAAGACCGGCGAAGCGGCTTCAAACTCGGCTTTTCCTCCCCTCCGGCGAAGCATACGTAGATGTATGCTACTGCGGAAGTTTTCACATTTTTGGGTGACATCATCGCGCTCACGCCCACAGAGATTTAGAAAAAGGCAAGTGATGATGTCATAACATATGCGAGCTCGTTCTTTGAGTTTGTCAACACATAGCCTCGGAATTAATTGCACGAAAATGTTTGTTTCACATTGAAAAATGTTTCCAAAAATGTTTCAATGCGAATGATTATGCAAAATGTTTTAGTAGCTACAGTTGCATGTATACTTTCGCCTATTGTTTTTATTTCTACCCTTTGAACTCCACTATGTATGACATATCAGGCCAATTAGGCCTACATGTTATGCTATGACTGAAATCTTATCGACTACTACTCTGTATATCAACAGTGCATGTTTTAATACATTTCATACTACTTACGTGTACATGAGTGATTTTCATGGGTGGTGGTATAAGCCTAGGCCACATGTCCAGTATAGGCTACTCCTTATATGGATGATTCCATTTCTAATCAAGAAATAAAGAGTCTATGATGGTATACATCAAAATTAAATACCGCTGTATTTACGCACTCAAGCAGCAAGTGATATTTAGTTTTGAAGTGTTTAGTTGTCTTCTGTGTAAAATAATCAGCAATTCCCGTTTCCAAAACCCAAATCAAACAAGGAAAGGTGTACGCTGTGGATAAAACCCAAATCAAACAAGGAAAGGTGTACGCTGTGGATAAAACCCAAATCAAACAAGGAAAGGTGTACGCTGTGGATAAAATTATGTGGGCGACCTCATTCACAATTGAGCCCCTCAGAGATGACGACGCACATCTAACATTACGTTTCCTCCAAGGTAAAAAGCTAACGTCAGTTAACATCAACGTTACTTTTATTTTGGTGTTAATAGCTACCATAACTTAAAAAAGAAACTAGCAACACAATGTTCGCCAATTGACTTAAAAGATATAAAAATCTAAATCTACTTCACTGGTTTCTGTTGTCTAACAATGCAACATTAATCGCATCTTTAGCTTTGGCTATCCGTGACGGACCTCAGCCGTTATAGCTACTGTGTATGTTAGCTCTATCTAAAAAGGGACACAATAAATTAAACTTTAAAAGAAGGAAAGAAAATCACTGTTCTCTAAACAAACATGTTATTCTCGCAATTTGTTCGTGGGAAGCCAAGTCCAGAGTAACGTTACCCAAACACCTGTTGCTGCTGTCTGTGCAACTAATGCTGCTGATAGTGGTGCTGAAGTTACATACCGACCGCCTCCAACTAGAATGTTAGTAAGTTAAAAACATGAATAAAACAATAACATAATGGCCACTAAATAGACAAAGTATTGTAACATTTAATAGTTTGTGAAATAATATCAAACTGGAGCTTGTGCCATTTAATTTGAAACAGTACATTTAATCTCACCTCAAATGTAAATTGACAGAATATTTATTTAAAACAAAAGAATGTCAACTTTCATAGCGTGAAACCAATACTGTAATGTTACTGTTGTAACTAGGCATTTTAAAGCCAAAGCGAGTATCTAACATTAGCTGGCAAGTTACCACTTAGCTACTGTGCTGAAACTGGACTTATTTGGACGTTTGGTTAGCTTACTAATATAAAAGACCATATGTTGGTGTTTGCAGATCTATTTTTAAAACGTTAATGTTCACTAACACTGAATAACATTAAGGTTACCAGACTCCTCGTAAACAAACCGATGATAATAATGTCTCCATGAATGAGATATGGTTTGCTATTTGATGCCAAGCCAGCTAGTCCCTCTGCGGATGTCTGTTATGTTAGGTTTCCACTGTCACCGTGGTATAGCTAGCAAATGAGACGGCACGCTGTGATGGACATAATGCTGCCTAGCATCATAAAATCTACATTTAATCATTTCAGCTAGCATTTAAACTACACTACAAATATGAAATTGAAGATCAATTTTTCCAAAAGTTCCTCAAGTTACTATTTTTCCTAAAGGGCAGTAGCCTACTTTCATGGTTGAGAATGCCATGTTTGCTTTGACGGACACAAAGCTTGATGGACGTAGCAACAGTTACTACTGTTGTTATCAGGTGACACGCATCGTATCACGTATCGGATCATATTTTTCTCCCCTCCGATATCCGATCCAGCGTTCTGGGCCAGTATCGGCCCGATACCGATGGCATGGATCGGATCGGGACATCCCTAACAGTTAACAGTTCCCCTGCAGACCCCCCCCCCCCCCACCCCCTCCTCACGATAAACGTGCTAGCTAAGCTACACGATATGCTATGAACGCCCTGTGCTTTTCTTTTACTTCATTTCTCCAGTTAAAATTAAAACTAACATGGATTGTGGTATGAGCATATAGCTATGAACCATGCATTGTAGATTGTTACTTTTTGCAAATACTTTATGGTTGACCACAATCAATAGAACAGAACACTATCTTTTTCATTGGCAGGCAGAGGGTGGGATATCTCGAAGTGAAAGGTCTGACAGCAGTGTAGTATAACGGTTAAGGAACTGGGTTTGTAACCGAAAGGTTGCAGGTTCGATTCCCAGTTTGGACACTGCCGTTGTACCCTTGAGCAAGGTACTTCACCTGCATTGCTTCAGTATATATCCCTTTGCCTGCTTTTGACTTTTTACGATGAAAAAGATAACGTTCAACATTGTGACTTTTGGCAATTATCTTATGGTCCACGTCAATCATTACATTACAATTATTCGGCAGACGCTTTTATCCAAAGCGACATACAATAAGTGCATACTGAAGGTCAGTGAAGCGACTACAAAGCAGATCCAACCAAGCACAACTTTCTCATAACAAGCAGCTATCCCTAGTAATGAACATTGAATATAGTACACAGTCAGCTATACATTCTGAACTATAAAATAACAAAACACAAGTTTTATAGGAAACAAGGAAAAAAAAACAGGAAACAAGTACTATGAAATTCGTCCTAGATAGGTAGGTTAGTCAATGTGGAGTCTGAAAAAGTGCGTCTTCAGCCCACAACGGAAAACAGGTAGTGTTTGAGCCGAGCGTAGAGGAGTGGGGAGTTTGTTCCACCACTGGGGAGCTGGGTGGAAAAGTCGGGGCGAGCGAGAGCCATTGACACGGAGGGAAGGAAGTGCAAGTCGCCCTGCTGCAGCAGAGCGAAGTGATCGAGCTGGAATTAATAAAACAATCTACAATTCATGGTTTATAGCTATGCTCATACCACAATTCATTATCGTTTTCATTCTAACTGGAGAAATTAAGTAAAAGAAAAGCACAGGGTGTCCATTGCATATCGCATAGCTTAGCTAGCGCATTCATAGTGAAGGGGGGGGGAGATCTGCAGGGGAGTCCAAAAACGGCACAACACCGGGACCACAGTCAAAAAATAATCGGCTTACTTTTTGTTAGTTGTTGCTCTTCTGACATTGATTGAGTTTAAAACATGGGTGATGTCTTCCTCTGGAGAGTGTAGCTATCTGGCCTAACTTCCTTGAAGTAAAAAGTTGTGAGTAAAATTTCAATACCAATGAAGTCCTCCTCCCGCTGGTGAAACAATATTGACTGGGCGATAACGACGACGAGAAAGATTATACATTTCAGACAATTGACCTGTATCTTTAAACATATCCACAGTTGTTCATTCATGATTTGTTGCTGCTACAACTTGTAGCCTCCTAGTAAAAGAGGATGGGGAGTTAGACAGCAAACCTTTTACCGTAATTACTCAAAATGTACCCATGCGCTTTAAACATCGGGGATCAGACAGCCAGCCAATTAGCCAGATAATAGACACAACGCAAATTTTCTTTACGTACCGAATGTTTATATTTATTATTTTTTGGTGATGTACATGTCATTGACCCATATACGTATCCTTTATCACGGAAAATACATCATAAGCTGATGTCATCATTTAGACCATCTTTATTTTTGGAGAATTCAATAAAGGGAAAATAATAAAAATGTGAGGGTGTAAAATAATAAACAACTAAACCGTAATTTTCAATCATTTGTCGTCATCATATGTGAAAAAGTTGTCCTTTTGGACAGCTGTTGGACGTCTAATTCAATGTTTTTTGAATAGGCAGATCATGCAGCCCAATAACAAACAGCTCTTCCCTGCACACAAACACAAATCGGTTCCTGGTCACTCACGAGGCTTGCGCCATGAAGTCATCATAAAGGAAGCGCTGTCTTTTCGAGAGGCGGCATTGGACCACATGCTCATACTTCTTCGGCATCTGCTTCTCCACATCTACCTTTATTCTTCGCAGGAGAAAAGGCCGTAGGACCTGAAGGGGGAAAAATTCAAACGCTAATTAAATGTATGTCATCAAACAACTTTAGCCATTGAGTACCAGGGCTGGTACACAATGTGCACCCCCAGCAATGTGCAAAGAGCCCACCTTGTGCAGCCTTTTGACCAGGCCCTCGTTGTACTCCTGGCTGCCCTCGATCATGCCGGTGAGAGGGTTTGAGAACCACTCCTTGAATTCACGGTGCGACTGGAAGACGTGAGGCATGAGGAAGTGCATGAGGGACCACAGCTCCATCAGACTGTTCTGCAGGGGTGTGCCCGTCAGCAGCAGACGCCTCTGACTGCAGCGATGAAGAGATGGGCAAGGTTACAGATGTGTTCCCCAACACATCAAAGTTTCCATCCTGTAACGTTCCTGAGAGTTCACTGTAACTCTTACACTTGTCAATTTTACTGCACAAAATGGTGTTCAGTGGATATATTCAGCAAGCTACAAGGAGACAACTTGACCTTCTATTCTCTAGAAACTGCTTAAAAGGTCTGTTGCTGGCTTTCAACGCTCAGAAACCTGTGGTTATTGCTATATACAACCTAAGTATAACTTTAAATTACATGGGAAAACACTACCAGACTAGGTGCAAGCAATGCTAACAGCACTCATTATCCAAAGTTTTTTATTGAAAATAGAAGCATGAATGATTCTAAATCTAAGAAAGCATTTCACAAAGCATATACATAGATCCTCAAAGACAACTGGGCTGATGGTTTTAAAAATGGCTTAATTTTTAAATTGATCTAATTTACCAAATAGATTATTACATATTAAATATGATTAACTGATTCCAGCCAAATTAAAAAAGCAACACGTTGCTTCCTTACTAACACCATTAAATGTCACTTGTATTGAATGACATTTCAACACAAACGTTTTGTTTTAACACTGATTTAATTGCCTTCACAGGTTTTATTTCACCATGCAGAGCCAATGAAGTAAAGACCATCAGCTGAGTATGCTCTGGCTCCTCTAGAACCTTAAAAGATTGGTAACCAGTCATCACAAATCTCTCATTCTTGCTAGTATGGGGACAGTGGCTTTAGATATAGAGGGCTCTACTGGTCTTGACCATGAACCACTCTTTTCTTTATACATTTAAAATAATTACTGGATATTTTTCTTCAATATATTGGGAGGGACATTGTCCTTCAAAATGACATGGTTTAAGTCTTGTAGTTTTTAAGAAAAAATTTAATTTTGGATATCACAGCCTACTTGTGCAAAACATATCCAGCCATTATCACACATATGGGAGTGTGAGATTAGAAGGAAGTTTGAGTCAGACAATATAGTGGAGGTGAGAATAGACACACTTGTGTAGTCAATGTATTTCCACTATAATGCTCAGCATTCGTTTTAACCGTGGTACTAGTGACAAAACCTGCTAATCTTTCAATGTTGCTTCTCATTTTGTCCTCAGTATCAATAAAGGCATTAGCCAAGTTGTCAAAAAGGCAACACATTAAGTACCAAACATCAAACTTGGGTCAAATTACAAATATGATCACATTCATTGTCCCAAATCTGAGATAACGTTGTACTTCATATTACAGCCCAAATACGGAAGTATAACCACTTCGAATTCCACCAAAAGCCCCAAACTGCCCCTCTGCTGCCCCTTTGAACCTGTTGAACTTGAGTAAGCTCTGCCAGCGCTGCGATTTGAAGTTCTTGATGTTTTGGGCCTCGTCCAGAATAAGGTATCGCCATGATTTCCGCCGAAAGGCCTGGTGATCTTGTAATACCAGTTTGTATGAGGTGATACACACATGGAATGCATTGGGCTTTGTCCAACCCTATGACAACAGGTGAGAGCACATATTAGGATTGCATTCCATCATTTGATCCACCTTAAGATGCAATAAGGCCCATAGGTTCATTCTGGATTTTAAAGACATTTGCTTCTAAATAGGCAGAAGTAAATATATTTACAATTTAGGAGAACAATTATGAATTTCTTCATTTGTTTTAGCTGTTGAAAAATGTAAAGTTAATTCTGTTTCACTATGACCATTATACTGGTCAACCATGGGTGATGTACATATTGTACCCATGTTTCCTCAAAATAAAAATAAATAATGAAAATAAACTTGCTATGTAAAAACATGGCCACTTAAGAATATCAATGTATACCACTCATATGTAAGCCTTCAAGCGCAGATTGAAGACTCACCTCTTCAAGCTGCACCTCTCTCCACCCCTCCCTACCTCCCTGTGACTATTGTTATTATAATGTGTTGTGTCCCCCCCCAAAAAAAAAAAAAAAAAAAAAAAAAAAACTGACTGCGCCTAGTACTTAGTATAGATTTTTTTTTTTTTTTTTTTTTTTTTTTTTTTTTTTTCTGTTCCTTTGTTGCTAAATTGAAAATGCAACGTCGCTCTGGATAAGAGCTAAAAAAAAAATGTAAATGTATGTAATGTAATATACAAATGGCAAACAAAAGGATAACCATTGGATCTGTTCAGCCAGAATTGGGCCGAGATAAATAATGATAAAATATTCTGATTTTGATACAACATTAACCAATAGGACAATCACAAGCCAGGCCAGATTCAGCATTTCTCCTGTATCGTATAAGGTGTATCCACATTAGGGCTGGAACCATTGGGCAAAAATGACATTTGAATATTCCTTCTTAAAAAAACACATCAATTAGAATATATTAAATTTGAAATGTTGGAATTAGATGGGAAAAATGTTCCTTGATCAGCTCTCAAGTGATAACTTGGGCATCATTCCTCAAAACGTTTTGCAAAGAATGGGAGAGAGAAAGTGCCATTTCATCTCAATTTGAGAAAAATTCTGAAAATAGTCAAATGTAAACTTTGCGACCATGAGCAAACATATTCCAACAGCACTGTAACAATGCAAAATCATGTAAGCACTTGAGTGATTGAGTGGAAAAGCAGTCGCAGCCTGACCGCATCCAATTCTCAGCTAACATCAATATGAGAGCTTTCACATGGAACATGTGCGACAAATCTAGGCAAGAAAATATGACCAGCAGTATTCCTGCTCTTATTAACCCTATTAACTTTGGAATAAAAAATTTGCAACAGAATACATTTATGTCAGAATCATCATGTACAGCAGTGTTTCCCAAAGTCTGGGTCGCGACACACAGGTGGGTCGCAGGAGATTTTATTTGGGCCACCAAAACATTTTGCAGAATTTAGTCTCATGTAAGATTTTTATCTGCAGTACACCTTTGACGCAGTACGCTCATTGGCATTTATACCATCTAAAGTTAACGCAGTTAACAACCACATTCTAGGCTACCAACAACTCGTTAGCTCTCCGGCGTCTCCGCCATATTGATAACAGCTAACACTAACATAATGTAGCAACGAAAACGTTGAAAAGGAAACCCCAAATTACTACCCATCTTAGTTGTTAGTTGATGATTTTATTGACTGTTTCATGGTTTGATAGCTGCACTGATAAAATCCTTAAACATAAGACGCTACCTGGTTTGATAGGCCTGAGCACTTCAACAAACTTCTAACAAGAAAGAAGCATGTTTTGATCGTACTGAATGTATCGTTCTGATTATTGTAATTATAACATTGGATCTATTGTGACATGTTGGCGTATATTCTGTTAATATAACGTTAGGTAAAAATACACAATTAGTTTTACTGATGAGAAAATTTTAAATGAGCCTGTTAACTACTAACTCCTAAATCTATTTATTTGGTCTCATTTCTCAAGTATTTAAAATGCGTATGTTTGTAATAACGCGTGCATAAAACAAACTTGTGATTTATCAAACGTGTCGCTTCAAATTGTTTGGTGTACACATTCAAGATAATATTAGGCGATGCAGAAATGGCAGTAAAAATGTCAAGAACGTTCATTTATGCACAAATTTGCTCTTCTCACGATTTATAGATAAAGCTATATCTTTTATATAAAAGATGGTTTGTCATTTTTAAAAAGTGGGTTGCCTGAAAAAATGTTTGGGAAACTCTGATGTACAGTATATACATAATATGCATAAAACACAGACCAATATTTTTAAATACAAAAACAATTAAAATATACAAAAGTAAATGCATTGAAAAGTAACAGCATGGTAGCTGTGGAAATGTCTACTGTACAGGTGAAATGTAACAAGATAAACTCTCAGGGTTAATCAGAACAGTTGTAGTTTCATAACCAAGTAGGATATTTGGTTTCATAAACATATTTATACGAAAGATTTTGTAGAAAGAAATGAGGTGTCTAATAAACCGAAAGTACATTGGGTACTGTACATAGTACAGTAAGAAAGGGAAAATTCCAAATGCTTATTTATACAACGTTTTAAAAAAATATTGTTTCTATATCTGAACGTGATTTTCTTAGCGTGGATAAACGGCGCATTTTATGCATATTAGTCTGTGGCTGGGGCAAGACGAGGGTCGTAAGCACTGGGCTATTAATAACACCCTGCTATTTGAGTTTTTCGCAAGCGGCCGCCCTTTTAAACAACACTGCGTCAAACTTTCCGGGAGTTTTCTTAAAGCTGTAGTATAAAATTTCAGACAAACATGAATACTGTAATCGGGTCGGATAAGACTACCACTAGGGGGCCACCCGGATCAAACTGTCAAACTAGATGTTGCTGATCAAATATGAATCAAGATTCAGCAACTGCATGGCCCATTTCTCACCTCAAATATTTCCAGAAACTTATTTTAGCATGGAATAAGTGAGTTTATGAACATCCCGCCACGTTGTTCCGGTTTAAAAACGGAGAGCCGAAAACAAAGTCGTAGCGCGTCTAACCTATCAGATGCCGGCTTTTTCCATTGGGGGAGCAACAATTATCCATAGTACCAAAGAGGTACTCTGACATCACGATTGGGGCGCTGGCAGTGGTCAGCAGAAAAAAAAATTAAACCGATAGAGGGTAGCACCAAGATGCTGTTCTACCAGTTTCTTCTGATATAAGATCTTACTGAATTGTTGAAATAACAAAATGGATGATTAAATAAAATTTTAAGGTAGGCATACAAACACGTCTACAGCTAAAAAAAAAAAAAGAGTGTAGTTACCCTTTAAGTATTTCCATCAACCCAAGTCTTGTTCCTCTAGACAAATTATTAGTATTAAGTGAAAGGGCCGCGGTCTATGTGGTGCCAAATGTCGTCAAGTAAAACACAAGTTTTTTTCTGTGTTTTTTCTCAGATTTAGCTAAATATTACATTTTTCTGAAGATTTAGACTAAATTAGTATTTTTTATAAGGAATGGCAAACTGTCTACAACCGCAGCCACGTCCCCATGCAGATAGTAGATAGCGATGAAACGCGGACCCCTAACCAACTGAATCCTGTCGTACGCTGAGCCACACAATCACCAATTGCACGGTGCTCTATGGAGCTACTGACCAGACAGCACTGGCATGGTCACTGGCATTCTGATTGTCGTGATTTTGTATATCGGCATAATCCGCGTGGTTTGCATTCGTTTATGCGCTAAAAGAGTGCTTTTGAGACCCTTTCCGCCATGCAATGGGAGTGAATTCTCAACTTATATCTTTTTCACAAACTCCAGATGAGTAAGATTGGCTTTCCCACTGTATTTACCTGAGGTGTGTCCCTCGGTTTGGCTTAACAAAATGACACACATCAATTACTGCCAATCATACAAAAGTGTTGTTTTTTTCATGTTTCATGTGCTATACTGCATTAATGATTTCCAAATGTCATCGTAGTCACAAGTAGGGTTGTAGGGTTGTGCCGATGGCCGATGACATCGGACATCGACGATGTGCTGTGCCAATGATGCGACTTTTACGTTAGGCAAACATCGCCAAAATAATAGTTTTATAATAACGCAGCATGTGCAGCCTCCCCAAAACAACTTTTCACATTTTCCAGCTTATATACAACTACAAACATAAAAAATATAAGTCTAAATTGTGTTGTTTGTCTGTAGTCTAGCCTACTACTTTGAAAATAGAACCATAATAATACGTTGCACGTGGTGCCTGGGGTGGCTCGATTATATTTTCCGTCTTGTGAAGCATGCCTTTTCTAGGCTAGGCTACGTCTAGCATAGGCACCTGGTTTACTTTTTACCAGGGGGTGCCCTAAAAATGCAGCCACAGGCAAAAAACATTTTTTAAAAACCTTAGTTTAAGCATAAGCATAATATTTCTGACATTTTTGTTTCCCATATCATTCAGTTTGTAATGTCATAGGAAGCACAACCTTAAATGTTTAACTTTAACCCCAGTCCTTTCAAAACAATATTTAATTTTGCCGTATGCAGCCTATGCAATGCGTCACATTTCATATGTTCATACAGTCGAATGCCTCCGTCAGATAACTAAAAACTATTTGACTCATACAATCACGGCATTCAACTGCATGAGCTCAAACATTAACACGCAAGCTGCCTTACATTCAAAAGCTTTTTTTCCTCATTCTCGTAAGCTATGACTGACAAATAATAACGTCATTTCAATCTTTTTGTGCATTTGCTGTCTTTTACTGAAGCAATTTAGGCTATTACTATTTTGCATCATTTACCGTATTTCATGTCTAAAAATTAGGCAAATGGTATATTTTGTTCTGAGCGAAATATTGCCTTCTCAAAATGATCACATCGCTGTGTATGCAGGAGGGGGGGGAGGCGAAACGAGGTGCCGTCACCAAATTACGCGTTCAACAAGCGAAGGGCCATCTGTTTGGGAATGCGCTCCACCACTGTGGCGCAGTGGTCTGTCATTTTACGGCCTCAGTAATCATAAGTAAACGAAGCATTGACGTTATTGCTCATCTTTACTGGCCCGAGCGTGAGATGCAGGGCTTTTTTACCGATTAAAGATTAAGGTGTAGCTTAATCAACCATACAAATTGTAAAAAATCATAAAAGTTGTGTTTTAATTCAGAAGGACATGAAAGTTTATTTATGAATTTCATGAAAACATTTGAATAGTCAATGATAAATTACTAAATTAAACAGGCTACAAATAATTGGCGATGCTTTGCAGAACTAATTATATTGCAATAAGCCTAATAAAATAAAAAAATGCACCCTCTCGTAAGTAGCCGATGACATCGGCGATGTTTGATTGGCCGATGTGACAATGTGAAATTTGTTGACATCGAACAACCCTAGTCATTAGTACCTGTCTCTTCAGTTTACGTTCTTTCTGGCTTCCATAGTAAGTGAGAATCTTGAAACCAGGACACCAGCGCTTCAACTCCATCTCCCAGTTGAGCATTACACTGGTTGGTACAATGATCAGATGAGGACCCCAGTTACCTGAGAGACAGAGAGAAAATGAGTGAGGTCTTTTTTCTTTTTTGAATGAGCAACCGTCAGTGCATTACAAGAGGATAACACACAGACTGAAACATCTCAAGGCAAGCATGCATTGCGCAGGCATGTGCACCACATTCCTGACTAAATCCGGGCCATGCCAGAGGCAAACATGGCCAAGCGGCTCAACTTTCCTGTTTATTTTTATTAGCATCCAGTAGGGTTGTGCTGATGGCCAATGACATCGGACATCGACGATGTGCTGTGCCAATGACGATGTGACTTATACGTTAGGCAAACATCGCCAAAATTTGTTTTTTTGTTTGTTTTTTTCGCAGCATGTGTAGACTCTCCAAAACAACTTTCCACATTTTCCAGCTTATACTGCATATAACTACAAACACCCCCTCGCAAGCAGCCGATGACATCGGACATCGGCGATGTTTGATTGGTCGATGTGACGATGTGAAATTTGTTGACATCGAACAACCCTAGCATCCAGTATATTCAATAAAGACCGTGGTGGCTGATTGTTCAGTGTGCAGGTTCTTCATTCTGGCTATTGTGTTTGAAGACAAGTTATTTCGTTTAGTATACAATGTCTTCACTTCTAAATGTGCATCGTCAACTGAACCGAGTTCACCTTCGATACCAAGGTTGCTCAGTAAATACGTATTATATTAAAAGTATAGCCTGCATTTTATTTAATTGTGATTGCCATTTTAGAATTTATCATGGTTATCAATACATTTTAGAGGGCACCACCAAACAGAAAAAACTTCCATCAACTCTGTCTGATGACTCAAGTTATAAAGTTACAAGTTGCAAAAAAGCATATGTAATTTTTTCATTGAACATATCAAAATCCAACAACTGATTTACTTGTTTCCTGTGCTAAATCTGTCACTTAAATAAATCTAACATAAATCCAGCTATAATCCTTGTTCAGCACAAAGCATTTGTTTAGTTTGCACTTTAAAAAAATAAAAATAAACATTACCTTTTTCACAGGCAAGATGGGCCAACAGGGCAATGGTCTGTATAGTTTTTCCCAACCCCATCTCATCAGCCAGGATACCATTCAGCTTCTTTTCATACATGGTAACCAGCCAGTCCAGTCCGATGTGCTGGTACTCCCGCAGTGTACCGTGTAGGAGAAAGGGAATGGGTGTCTTCACCTGCAGCAGCAGGGTGAGAGATTTAGCCTCATGTCAGACATTCATCTTGGAATTGTGCGTATGCTCCAGCCCAAATTGCTTAACCCAATCAATTTCTCAAATTCAAGTGAATATCTTCTTTCACTGCTCTGAATACATCTAATTAAATATCAAATGAAAATGTTAATTAATCTATTATTAACTGATTTATTGACTAACTAACTGGACCACTTCACCCTGAGGAATTGGTTTGATTGAAATTAACGAAGTAAAAAATTGTTTGCACCTCTCTATACCAGGCAATGTCACTGTGGCAGGGTTGTTGAATTAACATTACAGTGGTTACTTGAGTGACGGCCAATGGGTAACAAGGTTACCTGTGTGGTGGCTAGTGTATAGCCCTTAGGCTGCAAGCTCTCAGCAGTTGCAGCAATGTGGCTGATCTCCTTCTTAGGCCGTGGGGCAGCAGAGCCAGGGGGACTGCAGTCTTCTCCCTTCAGCAGGATCTCCATCCCTTCTCCACCTTCATCATCACTTTCTACAGTTTCTGAGTCTTCTGAGAGGAGCAAAAGAAAAGAAGGAAAGCGGGTAAAAGAGTGGACATATAATAAAAATAACAGGCATTTTATATAATTATTGTGTTCTATGAATTTGGGTAAAACGAACCAAGACCATGTAAATCTGAACATTTTGATCGAAAACTAAATTAAGGGCATTTACCCAGAATCACTGTGGTACATCCAACTTGCCATCCCTGATGCTCATATATAGTTATTAAGATGTTCCAGAAAAAACACGAATCAGACACAGGCCACCATTTACACAGATTTAATGATCGTTGTATGTTCAGCAATCCAGAGATCAGCCCAAAGCAGTCAAGCGAATACAAAAATGATACCAGAGGAGCTGCTTCTTTGTCCATTGCCGTTGTCTCCATCGCTATTGTCCTCAACATCTCCATAGCTGTCTGAATCCTCCTCAGAGCTGGTGGAGGAAACTGAGGCTGAAGGCATTTCAAAATCCTCACTGTATGCTCCTCTATACTTCTCCAACAGGTCGTCAAGACTCAACTCCCCTGGAGAGAAACACAACAGAATGCTAAACATTTGCAAACACTGAACAACCTTTAGGTACTTTTAGTTGCATAATGCAAATGTGTCAACTTTGCAGAGGTGAAAATAAGCGCGTATATAGCGGGGTGTGGGGTGGATTTTTTTTTTAAATCCAAGACAAGAGGGTGCCACCATAACGTGATATTGGCTAGGTTTAGGTTTTGTTTCGTTAACTTTCAAATGCCTACGTTTCATTAACTTTCAGACACATTTAGTTAAATTTCAGATGCCTAAGTTTCGTTTCCTTAGCTTTCACATGGCTATGTTACTTAGGCAACGTTAGCCAGGGTTGCCAGACTGGCTAAATGTAGGGTATTTTAAAAATTCATGGGGGAATTTTTATTTTAGATATTTTTTTTTAACGTATGGGAGTCATTGAAGATGGGGGATTTTCAGAATTTATTTGGGGGGGAAATTAATTCAGGCATCTGGCAACACTGTTCGGTTTAATCAAAACCTATACCTGCGCAATCAATTTCCCCTAAAACAAAGTGCAGACATGTTTATGTACATTGTTTATGTATCACCCACTGCCACTGCTATAACGTTAGCCTAATGTTAAAAGTTTAGAAAGAGGACAATAGCTAAATTTGGGACACAACAGAGCAGGAGGTGTAACATCGTATGCTGCGCGAGTGGAGATTTTAAAGCCATATACTAGCGTTTGACCCATTTGCTTGAGAGAAAATTATAATTATATCATAGGGAAAACCACTGTTAATTTGTTTTGTAAAGTTAATTATTCATAACTGTTTAGAGGCTACGATTTCAGCTCCCTTCTTGAGATCTTTGAAAAAGTGGTGTAGTGCTGCTGTAGCCTTTATCTAGCCGACAATAACGTTACTCTTATCTATGGCTATTTTTTCCCATACTGCAACGGATATAACAAAGTCTGCCAGGGGAACACGCTTTCAAAGCCAAAACGGAATGGCTAGCTAACGTTAGCTGAATTAAGAAACTTTGCTGGCCTTGTGTCTCAACGTTATTTTACAATGGGTGAGTGAAAATGTGTCTTCTTTTTTTAACGACTCACCGTAGCAAATTATAGGCTGCATGTGTTGTTCAATTTCCAGTGTTGGGGAAGCTACTGGGCGTGTTAAGTAACTGAGCGGCTCAGCTTAGCTCAGAGCGAAGAACGTACTTAACGGGTTGCTCAGTTTCGCTCACTCTGAACCTCTCAGAGCGTAGCTGAGCACTTTTGGATGTGGATCAGAGAGGACCAATACGGAAGTACGTCGTTAGCTATGGGCCCAAGTTTGCGGTCTGCTGGGGTTCACCGCAACGAAAAGTGCTTTTGTTTGCCGCACAAACCATATGCGCCTAGTGTTATATAGCATTAGCTATAAGAAACGATAAAATAGCGATAATGCTAAGTTGACGTGACACAACTGACCAGATTCAACCTAAAATAAGTAGGCTATGCTTGAATCGTGTACGTCACCATTTTCACAAACAGTTCCTGACAGTTGCTCAGTGCTCACGTAGAGCAGAACGCTAAGTCATTCAAAAATCCAATTCTCACCGTGAGCGCTCAGTTACTTAACGCGCCCCACTGTGCTCGCGGGACCATGACAGCAAAAACGGCCTCTCTTCTAATATGAGCTTTTTTTCTCCGTTCATGAATAGGCTAGCCTAAACTATAGCGGTCTTATCGGATTAGCGCGGCAGGGTAGACAGCCTTGTATAAGCGGCTGTATTTTTAATGGTTTGTGGATTTACGTCCGTTTGTTTAAAGCCTATTTAAAGCTTATCGGTTAACCGATAATAACCGATTAATGAGGGTCGACTATCAGTTAGAAAAAATTATTTGGATACCAAGTAAGAGTACCTTCTCTTGCCAGGTCACCAAGCTCCTCTGAGTGATCAGCTTCCCCTTCCATGACCTCCTGAGCTGCAATGGTCTCTTCTTCATCCTCAGCTAAGAGAGGCAGGGAGAGAATAACAAACACAAGACATATTATATCATGGCAAAAAAGAGACTACACATTCCTAAATTCTTCACCATCCCAACTCATGAGAAAACAGCAAAGGTCATATAAGGTCTATCAGGAGCAATCATTTTGCAGACACAAAACATGACTCAAAACACAAACCCCAACTCCAAAAAAGTTTGGACAGTATGTAAAATGCACATAAAAGCAGAAAGCAGTGATTTGTTAATTTTGCAACACGTTCCAAAAAAGTTGGTACGGGCAAAAAACAAAAACAAACGGGCACAAAACACCTGTTTGGAACATTGCACAGGTAAACAGGTGATGCTATCATGGCTGTGTATAAAAGGACTTTTGACATCTTATTTTCAGGTACTCTTACAAGCGATACTATAACCTCACAGCATTTGAATGGATTCTTTATGGGTATTGGGGGGTGGGAGTAGATTAAGCTGTAAATTCCACGGGAATAGTATAGAACCCATGGTTGGCTAAATGGCTGTAAATCATCAATGGTCTGAAATGTCAAACGAGCCTCAAACCATCACTCTGCTGCCAGATATGCAGTAGATGTGGATGGATCACTTTAAGAGTTGTTTCTGTCGACTTTTTCCCATTGAACCCTATAGAAAAATAAGTCCATGTCTACTGCATATCTAGCAGCAAAGTAATGGTTTGAGGCTCGTTTGATACCTCAGACCCTTGACGACTGACTTGTGAGAAAACGTGTTTATTACAATTGTGCAGGTTATCCCCTACATTTTTGGCTTTTTTACATCTTAAAACCCAATGCTTCATCTCAACAGAAGAAATAATGGCCATGACACCAGGAAAGGCTATTGCATATTAAAAGATAAATTCATTTTTTTTTTTACGAACTATATCGACCTTGTTGATGAGTAATAATCATTTTTTACATCTTTGAGGAGCTCGGCTTTACAATGCAGTTCAAAATGTAGTTATGGCTCCAAATGTTTTACAATTTAAAAAAGTAATTTAACAAAAAAATTTAAAATACAGTTCTGTGTACGGCTATTTTTTGTACAGTCTATGGTACAGCTATTCCAGCTAGCCGTAAAAAAGAATGGGTTAGTAATTACCCGTCCAGCTAACCTTAATCACTGATGCCATATGCCAGTGCTGGCTAGCTACACTAGCTAAGGTAAATGGTTTAATTTAAACTGAGCTGAAGTTAGCAAGCTAGCTTGTCATGCAGCTTTTTGTTTGGGAGATGTTGAATTTTCCTCTAAGCTATGGAGTACAGACGAAGCACCTATCCCCCACAGACTGAGCTGTGTTTAGTGTGCTGTCTGGGGTCAACCGTTATGTCGCAGCAATAGGTCTGCACGGTCGCCATATTGAGGCGGCCAAGATCCGCGTCTAAACAAACGGGCGTTTATTGAGAGATGCAGTCTTCCTCTGATAAAATCTACTATAACTCGCTTAATCATGAACCAATTTTTATGAAGTTTGGCTTGTTATAAATGTGAGAAATTTCAGCATGACACTTGATTACTCAGAACAGCCATTTGTAAAACGTCCTCTTAGCTTATTGTACATCAGTTGTAAAAATGTTGTCAGAACGGATTGTTATTCCTTGTAGCTGCTAAGAAAGCATTACAGGGCGGTTCTTATAACCATATTAGGTTATAGCTGCACATCTTGGGCATGGTTGTAATACATTGAGATGTAATACACCACTTATTAAAAACACTCATTTACATTTCCAGCTGTGGTAACAGCATCATATTCATCATGAAATTGCACACTATACTGTGTACTGTATACAATTTATCTTATTCGCTGGCTTGGGATGCAGATGCAAAGTGTCCTCTGATATTAATCCTGACTGCAAAACTTTATGTGGTAGGCTACCCTGTGCCTGTATGATGCATCCTAATTTGCATGTCATTTAATAACTTCTATGATATTTCCAGTTCTTCCAGACCATGATTTATTTAAATTCAATAACATAAATCTGAAAGCACCCAACAGAAAACGGTTATAACTACATAACCAGGTATCATATTTGGTTGCTCAAACATGTTTATCAAGAGATTTTGTAGAAAATAAAATATATTTATACAAAACCAGAAGTACATTGGTTGTATGCATAGTGAAGTGAGCACGGGGCAACAAAAACACCTTATGCTTATTTATACAACTTTTCAGTAACAACTTCATTTATTAGCGTGTAGTAACGGTACCAAGAGTTTTTGTGATATGCATTATATTGTCTGTGACTGCGGCAAAGTGAAGGTTGTAAACAGTGGGTTGGGCTATGAGCACCCTGCTGTTTTATTGCCCTGCAGTGCAACTGAGAGCCGATAAGCATATACATTAATGTGTTCGCAGGCTGTGACTTTTAAACGATTTTGCGTCAAAATGTGTATGTGTATGTAAGTGTTTTCTTAATTTTAATTTAGAATTTCAAAGAAATATGAACACAATAAAAAAGTATGGCTGGGAATGGCCTATGTATCATACGATAACTTCATAAAATAAAAGTGGCAACAAGAACAAAAACTATAATCTTTGGCTGAGCAACAGTACACCAAAAAAATCCAGGCACTAATACACAGCAGTCTTCCAGGAGAAACAGTCCTCTCAGGCCTTGGAGCAAGGCCCTTTTATAAAGCCTAATTAGGCAATGGGTAGCAGCTGGGCTAATTGCAATGAGCCACAGCTGCCACCAACCCTGTAAGTAGGGCTGCGAGGCCCCCTAGTGGACAGCGCACCATTTTCCTTTTGTGGTACCACACTAAGTAGAAAAGATTTCACTGGTCTTTGGGCTTTGACGTTGATCGGACCACAGATTCCACAGATCTTGGGATCATTGGGATCTTTCCTACCCAATGAAAACTTTATTTTTAATTAATTATTTTGTTATATATATATATTTCTGGGCCATTTTGAATGCAAAAATATCTTAAAACAACACACCAGCAAAGAATGAACAGATTTCAGTTTCCCAGCAAAGAAGGGCAATTCAGTACTTTCTAGTGGTGCCATTTAGCAAAATAAATAAGAACAAAAAATTTCCCATTAAACGTAGTCAACAATCATGAAGTTCTAAATTCCACCAGCATTAACAACACTTTGTAAAAGCTGCAACCCCCAGAAGTTTAAAAATGCTTAATTCTGCCAGGCTAATAAAGGCATTCAATCAGGAAGTTAAAATAAGCTGCCACATAAGCTTAGCAACTTGAATAGTTTTCATCAAGGCATGGCCCGATAAACTCAGGTAAAGTTATACTTGTCGAGAAATATCAATGTAAATTTAATTCCCATACAAGAGAAACCAGGCACCCTGGCTGAACACAGGACTGAGTCCAATTCTGAAAGGCAAGTTGTTTTCTTGCTCTTATGTACACAACCCATAGTAAACAGAAAAGTGTACACAATACACACACACGACAAAAAACTATCTATGGCCCCATTTACACCTGGTCATTTCATGTGACTTGTATCTAGAATGTATTCGGATAAGATTTAACCACGTTGCATTTACAGTTGGTAGTCAGATGTCTCTGGTTAGCTGGATTGAACTCAGATTACCATTTTGTAGGTAAAATGCAAAACCCACTTCCTGTTGGATTCCGCCTGTCAGAGAGGAAAGGTGGTAGCCACTTACAAAAAAAACTAAGTTTGTATGAATTCTTTTAGTTTCTTAAAGGGAAGATTTCATTCAGCTGACGACAGAAGACGGCCGAGATTGTTTATTACAGAAGCAACCCTGGTTGCAACCTTAGCATACGCTACTACTGTTTCCGCGTTTTGGGGACGGCTAGGTTGTCATATTGGTTGTCAACGAATGCATTTACACGTATATAACATATGTCTCAAATGCATCTCACACCACCTCCTGAAGTGGTTTAGGAGATCAGATTTGAATCCGTTCACAATGGCTCTTGGGTGCATTTATACCTGCGTTTATATGTGGATAACCTCTATCCGGATATAATCTGAACGCTCAGAATGCAGGGAACGTCCAGGTGTAAATGGGGTATATGATACTTCATGGAAAAGGTCTTCAATTCATTGGTTTGGATGGAAATCCACTAACAAGGGTTGTCCACAGTTCTACAGACATTGGCATAAAACACAATAGACAGAAATGGAGGAAAATAGGCCTCATCTCAGTTCATAAACAGGAGGGTAAGAGGACACAATTTGGAATGCCTTACATAGTTTACCACTATGCCCATTTTTCTTTTGCAGGCATTGACCATCAAAGTACAAAGTAGAGAGAAGAGTACCACACACCATCATCTTCATTGGCTGTAAACTCCTCATCCTCCTCCCCTTCTGAGTCAGAAGATGAACTTTCTGAAGACTCATCTTCAACTGGGATGATCTGAAAAATGAGACAAGGTAAACTTGGACTGTGATCACGCCACAAAGCTGTATAAGACGAGCTACGCCTTGTTTTTCTATAGCTGTGCAAAGCGATCACACAGCATTCAAGCATAGCGGAGCACAAATCATTTTCTTGTTTTTAGCAGTGCTCGAAGCACTTCAAATGAAGATTAGTTAAGTTAGTTTTCAGGGTTTCAAACAGAAATAACCACAATGACCACAGACTCTCAGCCCTTAAAAACATGAACTTCTGCATGTTCTGACATGTAACCACACAGTGGTAAAAACGTGGGTAATGTTCACAATAATTCTTCTTTTTCCTGTCAAATTCATAAAAAATTCTCCATACCCTCAAATAATAACTCTCTCCATTGGAAAACAACATCTGCTCTGCCAATAAAAATGTCTGATATTAATATTCTGACTACTCCAAGTACGGCATGGCCATTGCTATGGATCTGCAGTGGCTTAGTGGTTAAAGTCATTGCCTGTGACGTGGGAGATCCGGGTTTGATCCCCACCAAGTACCAAAGGTTATATTTATTTTCGACAAAAACTATGTGCACATGTTACTTTTTACATATAAGAATACCCATTTCCCATTAAAAAAGGTATTTTTATTACAATGGCTAAGAAATTGAACAATATTAACTGTAACTGTTTAAATTAAATTTGAACCGAGGTGAGTAAGCCTACATGGTCCGGTACCGCTACAACCAAAAGATTTGGGCATGAACGTAGGCAGGACACTCTGCCCAAAACAAAATATATTAAATATATTTAAAAATAAAATACTTTTACCTCCTGACTTTCAAAACCAAAAGTAAACGTGGTGTGAGAAAATTAAGAACGGTAATGATCCATTACGGAATTTGTATTATATACCCTCTGTTGAACAAACATATTCGATTCATGGTTACTCACTTTAAAAAGTTTAGAATAGCCTCCGAACATGTCAGACTTCTGCAGACAATGTATTGCAAATACTATTAATTACAAACCCCCATTCCAAAAAAGTTGGGACAGTATGTAAAACGCACATAAAAGCAGAAAGCAGTGATTTGCAAATTCTCTTTTACATATAAACATCGAACAAAAAGTTCGGAAATTTGTGTTTGGTAGATTATTTCTCTGTTGTAACAATGCTTCTTGGCAATAAATTTTATACCGTTGGAAAG
The DNA here is from genome assembly GCA_022702515.1 of Ilyophis sp. 1 JC-2022. Lineage (NCBI taxonomy): Eukaryota > Metazoa > Chordata > Actinopteri > Anguilliformes > Synaphobranchidae > Ilyophis > Ilyophis sp. 1 JC-2022. The sequence goes on from CM040405.1 coordinate 118,703,501, forward strand.
CCTGTTTATTTCCCTTTTAAATGGTGCCCCATTTGTAAGGAACATGCATTTGTGGGATGAGCAGCACAGCTGAGTATGTGTGTTGCGCCCATGAAAAATTTGCCAAATCTACTCTGCCAATGGGTGCGTTTACATGCACTCAATATTCCGATAACTGGGAGTAATCCGAACATGGCAATAATACGATAACTGGGAGTAATCCGAACATGGCAATAATACGATAACTGGGAGTAATCCGAACATGGCAATAATCCGATAACTGGGAGTAATCCGAACATGGCAATAATACGATAACTGGGAGTAATCCGAACATGGCAATAATACGATAAATGCGTTTACATGCACTTAAGTAATGCGATAATGGGAAAAATCCAGGTTTACATGATTCTGTCAATATTCCGATTTCTTTCCCTGAACGCGATGTGTAACTCAAACGTAAATTAGAAACATATATTAGCCTAACGTTATATATTATAAATTACATATTTTAACGTTTATACATAACGTGACTATACTTCCTGTTGGGTTGCTAGAAACAGCACGCGGGTTGGTATGCGTAACCGTAAGTTAGTAAACACGTTAACTATAGCCTAACGTTAGTTACATAAGAAAGAACAGCAGCCTATAACGTAGAAGAAAGTAACGTTAAACATGGTAACGTTAGACAGGAATGCTCTTATGGGTTTCGTCGTCATATGGCAGATGTTATGGTTGCGGTTGGCAACTAACACTGTCTTTCAAGCGTTCTGTGTTATGAGCAGAAGACGACGAAGAGCTTTAACGTTACAACAAGCGCTGATTATTGGACCCAGAATAGGCCCTCCCTCCGTGTTAACGGCTCTCGCTCGTTCCGACTGCGGAGCTTCTCCACCCTAACTCCCCAGTGGTGGAACGAACTCCCCACTCCGCTGCACTCAGCTGAAACACTGTCTGTTTTCCGTCGTGGTCTGAAAACGCACTTCTTCAGACTCCACCTTGACTAACTACCTATATAGGTCCAATTATATAGTACGTACTTCCTGTTTATCTTTTATTTTCTATTTGTGTTTTTTGCTATTTTAATAGTTAAGAATGTATAGCCGACTATTCTATGTTCATTACTAGGGATAGCTCCTACATTGTGAGAAAGTTGTGCTTTGTCGGATTTGCTTTGAAGTTGTGTCAATGACCTTCAATATGTACTTATTGTACGTCGCTTTGGATAAAAGCGTCTGCCAAATAACTAATGTAGTGCAGTAAGCTTCAAGACTCACATTAAACATATAAAATCTATATAGAAGTTTCCCATCCATAGGTTGTGGAGTGATTAGCCAGTAGCGAACAAGCTGAGGGCAAATATATTTGTAAATATATATATTATATAGTAAATATTTAAAACAAAGGCGTTGGCGACAGTGGTTTGAAACTTTGAATAGAATGTATCCTACTAATTTGTGAAATAATTCTGTTCAAAAGTCTGTCTAATCTCCATTGTATTCCTGTTCGAAGAGTTGCCTATCAGACTAGAAACACAACAGAACTTCCAGAAAAAAAGGCTTTTCCTGGTAGCTGGTACTTCCGAGCCCTGAGATTCAGTGTACGCTCCCAGAGGCTAAATCATTTAGCCGATGGGTTCCCGAGATTGATTAGGCTATAATGTTATAAAAGCTAGCTAACGTTAGCCATCATTGTCATCTCCCTCTCTCAACCTCCTTGAACGTTACCTGCTGACCAACTAACTTGACCGGTGGCTCTGTAATGGTCTGGGGTGCTTTCTTTCGATCTAGCTGAATAGATTAGCGACAACCTTGTGTGAAATACGATGTTGAGCAAACTATAGCTAAATTAATTATGTGGCCAAATACAATCAACCCCGCTATCCGATCACTATTGTGCCAGCCAGGCCATGTTCATCAGTCAGATTTGCGAAGATATCCAGCCAACAAGCTCTTTGTATAGGATTCATTGGAGACAGCCATATGAAAATAATTACATCACCAGTCATGTTGAAAGATGCAAAAATGATCCCTTTGTCCATTTTCTAATCTACGAACGATTTGATTTGAGCTTTATTATCCAAGAAGACCAATCATCGCAGCCCTGCGAGTCTTGACGAATCAAGGCGCAAGAGTCGTCTTGCTTTACCCGTTCCACGATGGAAGCATATCCTCGCCAACATTCAAATGAAAAAGCAAATCGCGATTGCATTTCGTTTTCATTCGATGTGCGCAAAAACCTGACATAATTCAAATTAAAATGCAAAAGACCACTTTGCGTTTTCATGTTCAAAGTTACGCAGGCAATTTTTAAATATCTGACAATTTTTTAAATGTTAGCAAATCCATTTCACATTAAATTTCTCGCCCTCTACGACACAATCCTGCCAATAGTGGTGTGTCTTTTGTGAATGATTCAATTCCGAAAGCTCACTCACATCCATGTATTCCAGTGTTGCCAGATTAATTAATTACCCCCTATACAAAGTAAATGGCAAGTTATTGAGTGGCAATCCTATTTTATAGCTTTAAAGTCAAATCAAAGTGTAGGCCTACATGTAGGCTACATAAGTGGGCTTGCAGCAGAAACTACACTAAAAACTACATTTCAGTCAACCATCTAGCTACATCTACAAAAAGAGGATAGGCTGTAGTTGGCAAAATATACCACAAGATGATCTAGAACATGGGTAGGCAACCCTGGTCCTAGAGAGCCGCAGGGTCTGCTGGTTTTTGTTGTTACTCACCACTTAATTGGTCAATTAGAGCAGTTGATTACACAGTTAACTCACCTCACCTGGTTTCTTTGGTCTAATTAGTTGCTGTGTTTAAGGTGAAAACAAAAACCAGCAGACCCTGCGGCTCTCTAGGACCAGGGTTGCCTACCCCTGATCTAGAAGATACAGCCCGTCTCGGTTATCTAGCCTACAGATGACACGTACCAGGGCTATCAGAATCAGAATCAGAATCAGAATTCCTTTATTGTCATTGTACTAACAGCAATTAAAAATACAGTTAAAACTAGAATAATGCTAAATTAAAAAGAAATAGATATGTGGCCTATAAACAATAAGATATAAAGACAGATATAAAGACAGTTAACTGAAATGAAATATTGCACTTCGGGATATTGCACATCTCTGAATTGCGGTGGCCCTATATACAAGTAGTTAGGAATATATACATTAAAAAAGTGCAGGTGGATGTAACATGTAACATCAGTGCAGTGTTATATAAATAAAGTAACTGTAACAGTCAGTGTTTGGCAGTGTTCAGTTCTCGTATAGCTCTGGGGTAGAAACTGTTCTTTAGTCTATTTGTCCGTGATTTGATGGACCTGAAGCGTCTACCAGAGGGCAGCAGGTCAAACAGATGATGACCAGGGTGGGATGGGTCTTTCAATATGGTAGCTGCTCTACTGAGGCAGCGAATGCTGAAAATGTCCTCCAAAGAGGGCAGTGAGCAGCCGATGATCTTCTGGGCGGTATTGATGACCCTCTGGAGGGCTCTCTTGTCCGCTGCTGAGCAGCTGGCATACCACGCAGAGATACAGAATGTCAGCACACTCTCGATGGAGCAGCGGTAGAAGGACACCAGCAGCTTCTCCTGCAGGTTGTTTTTCCTGAGAATCCTCAGGAAATAGAGTCGCTGCTGTGCCTTCTTGACAACCACAGTGGTGTTGGTAGTCCAGGAGAGATCCTCAGCGATGTGCGTGCCCAGGAACCTGAAATCAGGGACCCTTTCCACACGGTCCCCGTTGATGTATAGTGGATCTGGGTTTGCACTGTTCTTCCGGAAGTCTATTATGAGTTCTTTTGTTTTTGAGGAGTTTAGGACAAGATTGTTCTCTGAACACCACACTGCCAGTCTTTGGACTTCATCCCTGTAGGCTGTCTCGTCTCCTCCCGAGATTAGTCCCACCACAGTCGTGTCGTCCGCGAACTTGATAATGGTGTTGGTGGAATGGGCGGAGGCACAGTCATGAGTGTAGAGGGCGTAGAGCAGGGGGCTCAACACACAGCCCTGTGGGGAGCCGGTGCTGAGTGTAAGGGTGGGGGAGAGGTGGGGGCCTAGTCTCACAGTCTGGGGGCGGTTGGTCAAAAAGTCCTTGATCCAGTGGCAGATGGATTGGGAAAGTCCTAAGTCGGTAAGTTTGGTGACCAGTCTGCCCGGGATGATGGTGTTGAAGGCAGAGCTAAAGTCTATGAAAAGCATCCTCACGTAGCTCCCCTGGTGTTCAAGGTGGGTCAGTGCAGTGTGGAGAGCAGTGGCGATGGCATCCTCTGTAGACCTATTCGCTCTGTAGGCAAACTGGTATGGGTCGAAGGTGGGTGGGAGGCTGGCTTTGATGTGCTGCAGGACCAGTCTCTCGAAGCACTTCATGATGACCGGTGTGAGTGCGACCGGACGGTAGTCGTTGAGGCCGCTGATGACAGTCTTTTTCGGCAGTGGAATGATTGTAGCAGACTTCAGGCAAGGTGGGATGATGGATTCAGACAGGGATAGGTTGAAGATCTTTGTGAAGACCCCTGCGAGCTGGTCTGCACATTCCTTCAGCACCCTTCCCGTCACACCATCAGGGCCGGCAGCTTTCCTCGGGTTCACCGCTCTGAGCACACGCCTCACATCATGCTCTTGCACAGTGAGTGTGTGTCTGTTAGAGGCTGGTGGAGGTGTTGTGTCTGTTTCCACTGCTTTCACCTCAAAGCGAGCAAAGAAACAATTAAGTTCCTCTGCCAGCGAGGCGTCGCCGTCTACAGTCGTGCGGTTGCTGCCCTTGTAGTTGGTGATGTGCTGTATGCCCTGCCACACCCGCCGTGGGTCCTTGTTAGTGAAGTGGTCCTCAATCTTCCTCTTGTAAGCCAATCCCAGGCCCAAACGCAAACATTCACGCAACAATATCTAATCTTGATTGATAAACTTAATTTGACCCAGAAAAGGGAAGCTTGGTTAGCCACAACATGATAAAAACAATTAGACTACAACAATATATAGCCTAGACTGAACTATTTCACTTACGTCTGATAAATTAGCGAGCGGTTAACATTAGCTTTCATGCTAGACCAGTTCTCACCAAGGCAAACGATCCAGCTGGTGACAACATAGCCCACGGGAACTTGCCTAAGTTAGAAGTCTACTATTAAACAGGCCTACATATCGTGTGTTTTTGTGTAAATTGCTGATGACTTGTTATCTTGCTTTCATATGAACTGTGACCACAACAAGATCTAACTGGCTAAAATAGCTAGAGTTGACTATAGCTAAAAACATGGGGAGCCCATCACCTATACGAAAATGAACTACAGCCTAGTAAAAAATATAGTATGACTACAGCATATGCTATAGGATTCAATTAGCTACTATCGTATTACTGTAGCTATATGATATGCGCGACTGATTCATTTCGTTGGGGGAATTTTTTCCCCCTGCATTGTGTGTTCACTTTTTTCATCATCGTCTTTCCATTCCTCACAACTTCCTTGTTAAAATACGATTTTAGAAATGTCAATCTTACATTTATGTTCAGTGACTTTACGCATTACTAGTGAAGTCGTATCAATAAATAGGGCTCAAAGGAATGGAACACACACAATTGTTAATGGCTTGCTTATAATAAATGTTCTTAACATAGGCAGATCATAAGCAGCCCATTACAACTTACCCAAAGTGTGAAAGCTTAAACAGTAGCTACTGTGTTGCAAAATTGGAGGGCAGAAAAACGATAAATTAAATTTTTTAAATATTTAAACGGAGTTGTATTGCAGCCAGGTAGTGTAAAGGCTTTAGCTAATATTACCATTCTCACGAAAGAATGGTGGGTGAAATGCTAAATGGACACTGACATTCAGATTCAACTAATTGAATTTGTCAGTTAATGCAACTTGGCTAACAAATGAACTTAATGTTACATCAGGTTCAGCATTCATGCTGTTGTCTGTCGCTGGATTTAGGCCTAATGTTACTTCTTTTTTTATGGAAAGCCTTTAAGTGCTTGCACATTGCAGAAGTATTTTTATTAGCCTATATTTGAAGGGAGTCTGGCAAACTGTATATTTCAGTTTGCTCCACTTTCTGATGGACATTTTTTTCTAGTTCATCAGTCTAGCTTGTCACTTAACAGATCAAACCAATCAAAATACAACTGTAGCCTAAGAGTGACCCATCGAAAAATCAGGTAAAATTTTTGTGCGAGTTCATAAATACATTCATTCATCATATAAAATTATAATTCTGTCATAGCAACGGCTCTTTTATCCAAAAGAGTACATTATAACCTTAGCAACGGTATATACAATGTCTTATCGGGTGCTTTGAACAATTAATTACAGCCCAGTGTAATGGCAGTTTTCGTTTTAACACTAGTATTACGCAAGATCAACAGAAAATGCATTCCCCAACTGGAGTATTCCCTTCCCGATACGCAAGTAGTACTGCTTCTAAAATGCGGTTGGTCTCGCTGGCTACATATGTACGTTAGTTTTTGAGCACCGTCTTGTGCAATATGATTGATAGGCCTATTGTTATTGGGAATGCAGACCTCTAGTCTAGGCTACTCTTTCGTCCATGCTTCCGCAATCTCTGAAACACCTTCCCCGCAGATCTCTACACTGATCTCATATACGCTATGTTCTCTTGAATCAAAATTAAGAAAATCCATCGTAGTGACTGAAAACTTTAATCCCTGCATGTCTATTAATAATGTTTATTTAACATTTTCCCAGTCTGTAATATTCCCTGCACTGTGGGAATTAGAGGGACCAAACATTTAAGAGTAACAAAGCACTAAAGCCACATGTTACACACTCGGTGTAGTACAACATAATTGGAACCAACACCAGGTTTATTCAAGTGCAAACTGACCCGTATTTCTGATAATTCAGCATATGTCTCTGGCTCGTTGACATAGGGCATAATAATAATAATAATTAATAATAATATTTTTTTTAAAAATTTGCGTCATATATTAGGGCCCCCTGTGATATGCTGTGGTTATTAGAATTTTTTAGAATCCCTCGTCCATCACTTTAAACGTGAGTCCGTGTGTGAGTCAAAGTACAGGCTATCAATAGTGCTTTGCATCTAAAAACATGGTCATCATGGCACAGGCCATCCAAATCGATAGATGAAATTAGAGTAGCCGTGCAAATGATTTATTTCGTACCTTACTTGCAGAAACGATTCCCGTCTGAAAAAGGAATCCTATACATAACCGTCTGTATTATGATACTATATACTATAACGATGACGTAACTATGTAGCCAGCTGAACTTATTAATAGTAGTGAAACATTAACGTTACATTGTTCAATACTAAGTATTAGACAAGAAGACAATTCGCTACCTCAGTTAGCTGGATAGTAAATTCTGGAACCCTCCCAAATGTGGAACATGGAGTAAAAAGCGCTGGAGTAAAAAGCGCTGTTCCGGATTTTACTCATTGTAGTTATCCAGCTAACTCAGTAATCCTGCTTTGCGAAATACCGCCCAGGTTTACGCATGGTCTTATTATGCTTCCATCAAAAACTATCTATCTATGTAGGTAGCTAGGTAGAAAGTATGTCAAGTGCATTTCGACAGCTATCTGCAAGCAATGAATTTTTTCCAAAAGTTTGACTCTGATGAAGCTCTGATGGGTGTAACGTGTCACTCGATGTTTGCGCAATAAATGTAGATTTCTTCATTCAACCGTGGGCTCCAGTTCATTTGGGTTAGTCTTTTTTACAAGTCGCCCAATACCCTTCTCACTGCTGCATGTCCTCGCTGAGTAGCACTGGGTTACCTTCTGTTTAGCTGGCTAGATCCCCTTTCAAACTATCCAGACAAATGTTTGCCCCATTGATGTAGCCTACTGTATATCTGTGGTCAGATGATGGCAAATATGTACAATAGTACCAAATATTTTAACATAATAAGTGTTCATTCTGAACACAATTTTGTGAACAAAAATGTCTAGGTTCTGCAGGGCAACACAGGTTTCTATTAAAATACAAATATTTTAAACGAATACATAAATAAATCATAATTATAATAATTAATTATATTCATGCTGTGATTTTCAGCCTTGCTTTGGAATAGAGCCAGTTTAATTAGTGTGAGCTACGATAGCCAGTATTGTTTGTTGTAACTTGGCCTCATGTTGATAACTACTGTTAACGGCAAGCCTAGTTTTTGCACGTTTTAATTAATGACTTGCAGACAGTGCTTTGTCAGCTATGCCTGAGCAACTTTCATTTTTCTATGTTGAAAACGTTTTTTGTTGAGATTAAATCTACAGCAAGTGGTACTTCCGGTAATGCCAAAACCCAAAGCAAAGCAAAACATAGCCTAAAAACATGGACCTGCTTGCAAGTGATAAATCAAGGAAAAAAGAAGGCTCCGCACACCAAAAGATGCTTTACTTACGCCTTTGCAATAATTTTATATTGGGGGAAACTTTTTTTTGCAAGTGAAACATTGCCGTTGTGGAAATTCCCCACAAGTACCTGTGTCTGGGTCAGTGTATGCAACAGTTGGTCCAAAGGCAGGGTGCCTTCATGCCGGAGCAACTCGATCTCCTGCCGATGCGTTTCAGCATCATTTCCGTCCTGTTGCTCTTCCACCTCAATCGTCTCCTCGTCATCCTCCTCCTCACATGGGGGTTCAAAATCTCCATCTGTGGGAGAGAGATATTCAATCGTGTTTACAAAATTTTGTAGGCCTTAATACACCAATACCAACATATGAGGATCTCCAAGTATTAAAAGTTTGAGGGCTGGGTTTAAATAAAAGTTGAGTTGGCACACCAGAGTTGGACAGTTTGAGTGCCGTGTTCGCATATGCTCCTAGAATTCTGAAAATGCATAATGAAGTAGAAGACCCAATTCCAAAAAAGTTTGGACAGTATATAAAATGCACATAAAAGCATATTTAATTGAAAACAGTACGAAAAGATATTTAATGTTTTACCTTATGAACTTTATTGATTTTTGTAAATATACGCTAATTCTGAATTTGATGCCTGCAACAAATGCCTGCCTAAACGTGTAGCATGCATATAATACAATTTTAAAAAAATAAACTAGCTAGCTACTTGCTAAGCTAGACAAACTATCAAAAAACAAGGGACTATCAAGCTAACTATAAAAAATATACCACAAATAGGTTACTATAACTTATTAGAATATTTTAAAAAGCTAAACTATAAGCTTGCTACATATATCGCTCGTTCTCTCTCCCATCTCCTCTCCGTCCACGCAGATCAACCACCGAACTGTATAGAAAATGGTGTGATCAACTCCTGTTTCCTGTTTGAACTTGAACTGAAAGCGTGTTTGCTTCGCTTGTCTCGCTTCGCTTGTTCAACTCAATTATTTTAGATTTCTAACGACTACGTTTTACGTTCTCCCACTCTTTTGTGAATACCGCTCGGAAACTGATCACATCCAGACCTGAAAATCTAAACAACAACCAAGGATAAATACGATTTCCAACAACTAAGTTTTACGTTATCCCACTCTTTTGTGAATACCGCTCCGAAGCTGATCACATCCAGACCCGGAGAATCTAAACAACAACCAAGGATAAATACGGTAAACGCACATTATGGCTTCCACGCCAAGTGTTTCCTGCGCTGTGTGTTCCATGTTTAGCCTTAGTTCTGTTGCCAATTTTACCAGTAATGGTATATGTGCAAAGTGTGAGCTTAACAGAGGGGGCAGCCCTCAGTCCTGACGGTGACAAGAGAAAGGGGAGAGGTAACCAAGTCCATGTCGCCGACCGCCGGAGCAACAACAGCAGGTCCAGGCCGAGGATCAGTGGCAGTAGCATGGTCAACAGAGGTAGAGGGCCCGCTAATAGCATGGCACTGCATACGGAGACGTTTGCCAACAGGACAAACGGGACCAGCCGAGTTTGTCGAGGAGCAGGATGAGGAGGAACACGGTGCAGTCCGCTTCCTACGCTGAGACGCGGTCGCCTTTCAAGACGCAGGCTTTCCTGAAGTAGTGTAGGCCTCGCTAACATTAGCAGCTAACGTTAGCTGAGGGGAGACCTCCAGCGAAACAACATAGGCAGAAGCCACAGCCTGGATGGACTTAGGAACAAATGTGGATAGTGAACCCGAGTCCTCGAAATAGTCAGTCAAAGGAGAGAAGCGGTTAGAGAGCTGAGGAGAATCCCTGGGATCGAATGGAGGAAGGGATAACTTCCTCCTGCCATTCACCACAGCTGTCCAGAAGAAACAGCCCGGTGTCGGGACAACACCCACAGCCTGTAGCGAGGATCCAGAGGCCGGCATCGGGAGCTGAGAGCCCAGAGGTTCCAGGTCGGCTAACTGAGACGCTAACTCTGATCATCTCTGAAGGAGATCCATGATGAGACGCTCAATGGAACTCAGTTCACTTTTTAATTCTGAGATGTCAGTGAACGGAGCCATATCTAGAACCAAATTCTAATAGTGCACTAACAGTGTTGTAAATCTGTTAGACAGGCCAGTTAGACAGCGTTACACGGCAGCAGAAGGAGCAAACTCCAACGTCTCATCTCTAACTTTCGCAAACACACTCCTCTCCCGTGGTGGTGTAACTGAAGCAACCGTTATCTCAAAACCCTTCTCTTTGGGAAGAGGTGCTCAGCAGGGATGCCCTTTATCACCATTATTATTTGCCCTTGCCATTGAACCACTTGCAGTGGCTATTCGAACCAATCCACAAATTACTGGAATAAAGATTGCTAAGGTAGAATCCAAATTATCACTATATGCTGATGATTTATTGCTATATATTACAAAACCTGATGAATCATTACCACAATTATTTACAATATTACAAGAATATAGTACCTTATCTGGATATAAACTTAACTATGAAAAAACAGGTAATGCCACTTAACGCTCATACACACTTTAGTACTCATCATTTGCTATGTCAATTTAAATAGAGACCAAAAGAATTAAAATATTTAGGGATTTTTATAAAAATGAATGAAATAAAGCGTATCTAGCAAACTACTTTCCATTGTTGAAGGTTAAAAATGATTTGCAGAAATGGACAACGTTACCCGTATCATTAATTGAAAAGATAAACATAATTTAAATGAATGTCTTGCCAAGATTCATGTATCTGTTCCAATCAATCCCAATAAAATGTCCTTCTAAAATGTTCATAGAACTAAAAGTGATCTCAAGGTTCCTATGGGCTGAGAAACACATCAGAGTTCAAATGTCTACGTTGCAAGCACCCCTATTTAAAAGAGGGCTGAATCTACCCAACTTCAAAATATATTACCTGGACTCTAAACTACGTGCTGTGTGGTCCTGGACTCAAATAAATACCACAAGTTGAAGCTGGATAGCTATAGAACAACAGCTGGTTAACCCTGTCCCTCTGAGAACAATTCCATTTATAGTCTCATTAACCAACTTGCACAAGCTTACCTGATTGTGTGCCTTACATTTGAATGCTGGCAGGAAAGCCACAAGCTATTGGGACTACAAAAATCTTTTATCTAAATACACTCCTTTATAGAATAACCCTCTTGTCCCAGAACATATAAGTGATGGTATTACTGCCTGTTGGAAAGAAAAAGGAATTAAAACCCTAGGAGATCTGTGATAGACATATTTGTTGACTTTTCCTTTATAAAAGAAACATATCAACTTCCAGATGCACATTTCTTAATTTTTACAATTAAGGAGTTGGGTAAAAACAAACACCCTTAAGAGTTTTCCCAGAATCTCAGATACTCCAATAGAAAAAACTATTCTGAATGTAAAGTTCCAAAAGGGATTCATTTAAAATATATATAATGCTATGAATAGTGAAATGAATCACAACCATGTACATCATAAACATACATGGGAAAAAGATGTTGTACATGAATATACACAGAAAGAATGGGAAAATCTATTACAAAAGTCACAAAAGATTCTGGTTAATACCAAACAGACCCATGCAATTCACCATTTTTCACCGCGTGTACTACACCCCACTTAGATTACATCGGTTTACCCCCAATGCATCTCACAAGATAAATTCAGACAAAGGAGACCTCATTCACAAGTTTTGGAATTGTACACACCTGCATTATTTTTGGAACAATATTTATAAATATCTGTCTGAAATACTACAGAAGGTAATCACATTGGACCCCCGGAATATCAGTATTGGGAGATGTAGAAATGCTTAATGAGTTTAGTAATGATGAGAAGAAATTAATACTCTTAGCTATGACAGCTGCAAAAAAATGTATATGACTTAAGTGGGAATAAAAGCTCTCACCTTCAAAACAACAATTGTGGAGATAATTAGTCATACTGTACTACAGAAAAAACACTAAACAACGTCATGGTCAACGGACAACCATGGAAATTCGATAATATATGGGGCCAACTAGTTAATAACAGAGAAAATAGAGAAAAACATATGTTAAAGCTTACATTCAAAAAGGGACAGCTATTTTTATATAGATGTATATTTTTCTACGTGTATGTATGAATGCATTTTTGGACATGTTTATTGTATATAATACACAGTACATTTTTAGTCACAGATCTCTATATGAATATGTTATTGGATATGAATATGTATGCCTTCATGATTATATTGTATTTATGTGTGTATGTTGTCTAAATGTATATGCACACATATATTTTTGTATCCTTATATCTATATGGACATGGAAAATCGTAAAATTTGACTGAAGAGATCAAGAACATTAACTTATAATTAATGAGATGTATAACAAATATAATGAGATGTTAAATGTAAAGTTGTGATGTTAAACTGAGTGGCAAATGGAGAAATAATATATATATTTTTTTAATTAAAAAGTAACGGTGAAGGGATTGGGGCAATGGACTGTGCAAATGTTTTAATGGTGAATATATGGACACATAACATATGTAATTAAAAATGTATTAATTAATTTAAAAAATGAGAAAGGTTGAATGGATGCCATAAATTAGCATTTTAATAAAAAATGTAATGATATTCATATAAAATAAAGTTCTTGGGATGCTCATCTAACCTGTTTCTACCTATTCCTACTAGTATTATAAGGTTCCGAGACGTATGGTGTAATCGTGTTACAAATGGCAAAATCTGACTCCGTAACAAGCGGTAACTGTGGCATAATTCTTTAGATGGTATCGATGTGGAGACCATCATGATTTTATATTATCGCAGGATACTGTACCAACGTGAAACCGCCCAACGTTAATGTCAGCTATCAATATTGGTATGAGGCATAAGAGAAATAGCCTACGCAAAACTGCAGTAGGGAAATACAAAGCCTTTTTGTACAGGTCACTATGATGGGTGGCAGCACAAGCAGAATTAGGCTCTTTGAGAGAAGGTTTGAACCAATATGCCCAGTGATGAGTACATGTTGTTTGAAATACAGTAGATCAACATAGCTAGAGAACTGTATAGCAGTCAGATTTTTAAAAAACTGTATAGGTTTGTATAGCACGATGTTTCATGACATTATTTTTAATAGACATCGCCCAGCGCTAATACTGAATAGACTTTACTGTAGAACAGCCATGCCTTGTCAAAAAGACATGCAGAAGAGGGGTGTCAGGAAAGAAATTATACAAAAACTTCTGTAAGTGTAACTTGCATACTCACCATCCTCATCTGCGAGGTGTTGCTGTAGTCCTTTAGGGCCAGAGCTTGCTGCTTCAGGGCAGGTTAGAGGGGTGGCCGTTGGAGGAGCAGCTACATTGGCCTCACTTAGGGACTGGCTGAGAAGGTCAGAGTAGCGTTCCGTCTGGCCCACAATAAAGTCCAACTGAAGGTCTAGAGCTTTCTTCCGCTTCTCCTCCAGGCGGGACTGCTGCTTAAATTGTACCACCTACAAGGGAAATGGAAAAGAAGTATTCCATAGTAATTTGGAACAAACATATTGCAACAAATTCAAGTACATCCCCCTGTATTTTTAAGCAACAGCATGTGCCCAAGTCAAAACTACACCAAACATGGGAAACGCGTTTGAATGCTCCTTTTTTTTTTTTTGTTGCTACATTTTTAATTCTTTGTTGCCTTCCATGGGCTGCCCAGTAATCACCTAATCACATAGAGTTTCAACAATTGGAATCAAAAAGAAATTCGCAGCACATAACACAATTAATTCAGATCATTTAAATGCCATTCTCTGCATGCGCACTGCAGGAGCAGGTCTGTTTCGCCAGCTGTAAATCGCTCTCATTCTAGCAAGGTGCAAACGCAGGTGGCTTTTCAAAGGATTTTTAAAAATTTAGTTTCTTAGACAGGACCATTTCTTAATTTTATTTCAATTCGCAAATGTGTTTTTTCAGATAGATTTTTAATTTATGATACCTGTGATTGTGACGGTCCAAAACTCAAGCTATTTACGTTGGAAAATTTTATATATTTTACAAATGCTGAACTACACTGCACACCATAGAACATTTGTAAATTACCTTCTCCACACTGGTCCAAAAAGCCCGGACTTCCTTGGCTATTGAAGAGGCTACCCGGCGCAGCTTAGCCTGTTCCTCCCGCTTGGCTTTCTCCTCTTTCTGCCTCTGTTCATCATGGTGCCGCATCACCATCCGCACAACCTGCAACACACAAATTTAAACTTGTGTTCATGCAAATAACTTTATATCATTGCCTGAAAAGACATCAGTGTGCTCAACCTAGAAGCACAGTTTTGATGGTAGATGAGGACAAAAATAAAAAGGGTGATCATCATTCTCCAGACCTATGCAAAACTTGGACAAAAGTGTGGCAATAGAATGTAATATGAGACAATAAGAAAATATTCAGGAAAAAATTTGTCAACGTACACGGTTATTTTCAAAAAGGGTTTGGTAGAAAAGTATTTTTACCTTATTTTTTTCAAACCCATTTCATACCAGCCAAAACATTATTTTCCCAGAACAAAGTCACCCTTTTCCATCTTGCTCATGACAGCCCTGTTATAGAACATGAAATTCCATCACCAAAAAAAACAGAGGCCAGTTACAGGTCAACCTACTTGTTAATGCTAATTAGAGCTTGGAAATTGCAGCCCGAACCGACATGACCCAGCATTCTGTTCAGCCCTAGCCAGACCAGAACCTGCGTGTTGCAGCATTTTGAAAGTAAGCCCGAACCCGATTTGATTTGAACTGATCTCTATGAGAATTGGGGGGTAAAACTAGATTCAGCTGTAAATTACGCTGGTACAGTATGGAACACATGACTGGCGAAATGGCTGTACGTCATCAAGGGTCTAAGGCAGCGGTGTCAAACTCCAATCCTGGAGGGCCGCAGTGTCTACAGGTATTTGTGGTTTCCTTTCAATCAGCACCCAGTTAAAGGATTGTGAACAAGGTGTGTGGGCTTCTTAGCCAATCAGTGACTTAAATTAATCACTTGTGCTGAAACTCACCAAAAACCAGCAGACACTGCGGCCCTCCAGGACTGGAGTTTGACACCCCTGGTCTAAGGTATCAAACGAGCCCCAAACCATCACTCTGCGGCCAGATATGGAGTAGATGTGGATGGATCCCTTTAAGGGTTGTTTCTCCTGACTTTTTCCCCCCCATAGAGTTCTATAGGAAAATGAGTCAGGAGAAATAACCCTTGCAGTGATACATCCACATCTACTCCATATCTGGCAACAGAGTGATGGTTTGGGGCTCGTTCGATAGCTCAGACCCTTGATGACTTACAGCCATTTAGCCAGCCATGTGTTCCATACTGTACCTCTGGTGTTCTCTGGCAAATGCCAATCGAGCTGCACGGTGCTGGGCTGTGAGCACAGGTCCCACTAAAGGACGTCAGGCCTTCATGCCACCCTCATGGAGTCTGTTTCTGACAGTTTGGTCAGAAACATGCACACGAGTAGCCCGCTGGAGGTCATTTTGTAAGGCTCTGGCAGTGCTCCTCCTGTTCCTCCTCGCACAAAGGAGCAGATACCGTCTTGCCGCTGGGTTGTTGCCCTTCTACGGCCCTGTCCAGCTCTCCTCGTGTAATGGCCCGTCACCCAGTATCTCCTCCACGCTCTTGAGACTGTGCTGGGAGACACAGAAAACCTTCTTGCGACGGCACGTATGGATGTGCCATCCTGGAGGAGCTGGACTACCTGTGCAACCTGAATGGGCTGCAGGTACCGCCTCATGCTACCAGTAGTGACAAGGGCACTAGCAAAATGCAAAACTAGAAATAAATCAGTCAGGAAGGATAAGAAGAGAGAAATGGTCTGTGGCCACCACCTGCAAAACCATTTACTTTTTGGGGGTCGTCTTGCTGTTGCCTCTCTTGTCCATCTGTTGTCACTCATTTGCACCAAAGCAGGTAAAATTGATAAAGTGTTCAACAAATCAAAATGAATCTTAAGATTCTTCAAAGCAGCCACCTTTGGCCTTGATTATGTAATCTGATTCAGCACTCCATCATCTTTGTCCAATAGCAACTAAAGTGCAAGCCAGATGGGATGACGTGTCACTGCAGAATGCTGTGGTCGGCATGCTGGTTAAGTGTGCTTTCAATTCTAGATAACTCATCCAACAATGTCACCAGCAAAGCAACCCCACACAACCTCCCCCCCCTCCCCCCTCATTTTCCTATAGAACTCTATGGGGAGAAAAGTCTGGAGAAACAACCCTTAAAGTAATCCATCTACACCCCCCCAATTCCCATAGAGATCAATTCAAATGCAGAGAGGTTATAGTATCGCTTGTAACAGTACCTAAAAATAAGATTGAGTCTTTTGATGTTGATGGGTCACATCATGGGTACTTCAGAAAGTAACAGCATGCAAAGAATATGCGACCAAATATGAAATATGATACTTTATTTTTTTTTAAAACACGTTTTCACTGTCATTATGGGTTATTGGGTATAGATTGGTGAGAAAAACAATGAATTGAATCCATTTTAAGAGGAGTCTGAAACTGTGGAAAGTGTCTGAACACTTTCCGTATGCACTGTATGTTTTGGGAATTGGCTTATAGGAGGCTATCATCAACTCTTAATGTATTATCGTAAATTCTTAATTTTGTTATGTGCGAAAAAGAATAAACTGAACAGAGCTGAAGTGAAGAAATGAATGAAGACATAATAAAGAAATGTAAAAGACGAGCGTTGAGGTTCGGTTTCCACAGTGAGTCAGTCATGACCGCAAGAGCACAGCGTAGGCTCCACAGACACATTTTTTTGTCTGCAATTGTGTGAGATGAACACATGTAGCCAATGGCAGTTATTTATTTTTTACATTAATGCAACAACACGATGTTAACAAGATGATATTCGACATTAAAACTTTTGTCTTGACTTGACAAATGGCTATGGGACACCTGTTCCCATAACGTTAGCTATTGCATAACTGTCCAGTGACTGAATTGTTTAACAAACAGGCTACAAGTAAACAGTTAATATTGTGAACATGTCTTAGCCTTTTCAATGAAAAAAAACATTCTTGTATGAGAAAACCAGAACATGTGCACACTGAGTCCAAAATGAAATGACACTTTAGTAGGCTACCAGGCGGGGTTTGAACACCGGTCTCTTACATCCTAAGGCTGGACGGTAACCAGTACACCAAAGGGCTTTAGTCACGTAATATAGGCAAATGGAACATTTTATTTCCATACTACATAACGTTACTTGGTGGTGTCGTCTGACTTTCACCATTTTGCTGTAGTACAAGTGAAATACAAGTTAAACATTGAACAGTTAATATTGGAAACGTCTTTTGCCTTTGCAATAAAAATACGTTTGTTTATTATTGTGGAAATAATAACAGTGTAATAAATGAAAAGTATTTAACAGTTGCATATTGTTTTTGTCAAAAATAAACTTGCTGGGCTAGAACCCCCAATCCTCTGTGTGAGAGACAGCAACTCTAACCATTAGGCTACAGTAGCTTCTTGGAAAACACCAAATCATAAGCTAGGGAGAGTAGGTATGCGATGTTGTTATCCAATGGGGAGAATTATTGTTTGAGGATATGGAGGCAGGAGGGTTTCTGGGTAGGCAAGAAAAATGGGAAGAAGAAGAAGCAGAAGAAGAAAAACAGCAAAATAACCCAAGTTTGGGGCTTTATTGTGTGGATGTCTGAAGTTGCATCTGAATTACGTGTGGTGACATGAGGTCAGAACATACAGATGTTCATATTTTTAAGGTTGAGAGTCTGGTCATTGTGGTTACTTCTGTAAGAAACCCTGAAAAGTGCCAAACCTGGTGGATGGCATACCTGCCATCCCAATATATACAGTTGCACTCAAAATTATTAAAAACCCTTCACTTTTTGCACTTTATTGTGTTGTAGATTTAATTTTAAATGGATAAAATTTCCATTTTGCCCATCAATCTACACTCAATAACCCATAATGACAAATTGAAAACACGTTTTTAGAAAAATGAATTAAAAACTGAAATCTCTCGTGCATAAGTATTCACATATCCTTTGCATGCTGTTACTTCCTGAAGTCTGTGACCCATCAACATCAAAAGACTCTCGATATCTTATTTTCTGGTACTGTTTCTAGCGATACTATAACCTCTCTGCATTTGAATGGATCTCTATGGGAATTGGGGGGTGAGACTAAATTCAGCTGTAAATTATACTGGAACAGTTTGGACCACAACTGGTGAAATGGCTGTAAGTCATGAAGGGTCTGAGCTATTGAACGAGTTTCAAACAATCATTCTGTTGCCAGATATGGAGTAGATGTGTATTGTCCCATCCCAAGTTTGGCCCATCCCAACTCTCAATCAAATTTGATCATGTCGTGTCACTTATACTAATTTTTACAAACAATTTGCACCATGCTGATAGGTATAATTTTGTTACTTCTTTCTTCGCGGAGCTTTTCTTACCCTAAGAACCGCACGTCTCTGCCTTACAATGTATTCTAAAATGTAGGCTATTTAACGGGCAACACTAAGGTAGCCGAGGCTATGTGTAAATTGGAAATACAAATACCTTGTATTCACCAGGAGCTGCGCCACCTCTGAACTCACGGTGACTCGCCTCCCTGTATCGGACCATTTTTTAAAATTTCATTCTCTCTCTCCTATCCACTCTCCCCCAACTCCTCTAACAGCCTACACTCTGTAACTTTCAGGAGAAATCTCCGCACTCCTCACTCTACCTCTGGACTTCCTCCTCCTGCATATTTTGTTAATTTGCCTATTGATGTTGCCACCTCCACCTTTAACTCCTGCCTCTCTCAGCCTCTCGACTCACTATGTCCTCTTGTCAAAAGGTCAAGCCCCTCCTACCTACAGGACTACACTACGCTCCTGCTCGACCACTTCGCTCTGCTGCTGCTGCAGGGCGACTTGCACTTCCCTCCCTCCTTGTTTGTTTTTTTTTTTTAAATTTGTTTCTGATTTTTCCCTTTTTCTCCCAATTTGGTAGCCAATTGAACCCCTATTCTAATTAAATTCCCCCCCATGTAGCAACCGCTTGAGAACCACTGCTACACAACCCCGTCAACCGGTACTAGTAGTTGGAAGGAGGGCGCCACGTCCTCTAGAGGGCGCGGCTCCTCGAGCTCCTGACCGTGACCCCACCTCCTCTTGGGTCGTCCGTGCGCAGCGATTCTCTCCGAGCCCCTCCCCCCACCCGGAAGCGACCGCCAATTGCCGCTTCCACAGGGCACCGGCCACGCTCGGCTATGGCAGGACCGGGGCGCGAACCCCGATCCTCGGAGTACAACTGCGCTGACTGAAAGTCAGCGCTCTTACCGTTGTACCACCGCGGCGGCCCTCCCTCCCTCCTTGTTAACGGCTCTCGCTCGTCCCGACTGCGGAGCTTCTTCACCCTAGCTCCCCAGTGGTGGAACGAACTCCCCACTCCGCTGCGCTCAGGTGAAACACTATTTGTTTTCTGTCGTGGTCTGAAAATGCACCTTTTCAGACTCCATCTTGACTAAACTACCTATATAGGGCCATGTCCCAAAGTTCACTCCAAACTTTTTATGCTTTATGAGTTTGATATTTGCATTTGCATTTCCGAAGAGGTAGAAAGAAAATGTTTTATATTGTGCCAACACACCTTTAGCGTCTGGCCCGCTAATTACTACAATAGCCACACATGAATTATTGTATTGCTAAAATATATTTTGCCCATCTCTATCAGCCCATTAGTCATAATTATCCATGATGGGATAATCCCCATTATTGAGGAATATAATTTCAGAATTAAATAGGAAGAGTTAAAGGTTATAGATACAGCATTTCACCCCTTCTAGTGTCTCATATGGAGATGTTATCTCATATCTATATGTTATCTCATAACACAGCCGGAACTGGAAGGACAAGACCCTCAACTGGTTGCCAGATTGTTTCATCTGTATTGTGTACATAATGTTACTTCATCTGAGTGTGAAGAGTGGAGTCAGAGACTGAATCAGGCTCAATCATGTCAAATATTTTGTGGTTAGGTTAAATATAGTAATTAATTTATAAACAAATTTGCAATATGTAGAAATGCATTATCTCCATAGATTTAGGTTACTCTATGTGGTGGTGTTTCAAGATTCATGCAACCCCAGTTAAAAAAATCTAGACTCATAGAGGGGTGGAAATCTCAGAATGAGAGGTGTTTTGAAATACACGTGTCAATTTAACCCAAGGTAAAGCCTGGCTACATCGTAACCGGTTAAACTTTCACTTTTCAAACAAATTTAGCCAGGTTTTCACCGTCTTTTCAACACAAAAATGTTCACAGGGACATTCATAGTGGATAAGTATTTCTTTGGATATTGTAGTAATGGATTAGACAGATTGCAAGACGTGTCCTCACCAAGGAGGTTATACTGCATGCAACGGAGCTATAACCAAGATTAATTCATTAATTAATAAGCTACATAACTTAGCTAACGGTATCCAGATAGCATGCTAATATCGGACCACCAAACTATACGTATTGTTTTGCGTCCAGCGATGCGTCAGCGGGGAAACGTTAGTCGTAAAAAAGATGGAGGATTGCATCAGGTGAGTTGCAGGTCTTCCAATCCGGCCTTTTTGATGCCAGCAGAACTGCACCGAGCTGGAAAACAGCTAGAAGCGCTCCAATTGAGACTCCCAATACAGAGGTGGGTGTGGTACCAACGTCGTAATACTACTGGCTCAAGAATTTGTTAAGAGTCGAAAACCAAACACTGACGTCTTAGAGAGAAACACTGCACTCCTTTAACTCACTCAGTGCCACGAAATTCTGGAACACTGTGCCCCTTGAGTGCCAAGCCAATATGGCCGCCCAACATTCTAAATGCTCAAATTCAGTTTTTGACTCTGCAAACTTACAATAAAACATTTTTAAACACTTCTTATGGTTTCTAACTTCAGATGAGTATAAATATTTTTGTAAGACTTACACCTGCAAGAGGACAAACACTAGAAATTACTTCAAATAATATTACTGGCCAGCTGATTCACAACAAAGGCTGTTGATGGTAAACTGACTTGAAAAATTAAAACCTGAGATCAAATATCAGTTTAAACATTTATTTTCAATTTAGAAAATGGAAATAAATGACCATAAATTGATGCTATTTTTATATATTGAGCCTTTTATTAGTTAATTGTATTTTACTACATTGTATAATATTTATTTATTAAGGCGCTCTGGAACTCTGGAACGTTCGTAGTTGGGGCGTTTTAAAGCGCCTATGGCACTGAGTGAGTTAAAGGCCCGTAAAACTATTTTTATAATGATAAATTCATAATCAATATTTTTTTTATTTAAAAATGTGAAAAAATTAAGTGCAGCTCCGACCTTCCAATGGGCCTTCTAGGTCAGTGGGCCCAGGAGCAGAAAACCCCGCATCCACCCCCCTCAGTTCCGAGGATGAAAGACATTTGAAACTGCAAAGAAGAATTATTTTTCTCAATCAAGTTTATTTGCACGCTCTTACCTTCCGGGCTACCCCTCTCTTCCACCTTCTCTCTTGGGCAAAGTCCGCAGAAAGCCACTGCATCTCCTCACAAAGATAGTCCCAGTGCACTTTGGTCCGGCCGGGTTCTGCCACACGAGACAGGCGCTTCAGGGACCAGAAGCCATCCCGCTTCAGTGCAAGGGAGCGATGCTCAATCTCTGCTTCCTGCAAATTGAGAGAGCAGTCATTATAAGGGGTACCAGGCCCGAAGGGTCCCAGTAACCCTATCGAGTTTGTAGGTATTTTTATTTAGCTGGTTTGGCCTTGAATCACCAAACTCGGTAGGGTTATTGGGATGGCCGAACTCTTGGATCCTTTAGATTATGAAGCAGATTGGCGGAGCACTGTAGTGCATGTGACAAAATGTAGACGTTGACACACCCACTGCCGATGCCCCGTTTGACCTAGAGTCACAAAAGGTTCAACTACTCATGAGGAATAAATTTGCCACAAGGACCCATAAAGTCCGCCATATTGGCTTTTCCGCTAATTAGCATTTTTTGTAAACCATTTCAATACTAATACTCATACAAAATTTAACCAATTTGCACGAAACTTGGTACGTGCACTCATCTCACTTTTCTAAGGCCTAGGTAAAAAAAAATGGCCGAATGACAAGCCAATTAATTTTCAGTGGGCGCTTTTATCAAAAAAAAAAATAATAATCCAAAAAACCGTTTTGAAAAGTTTAAAGCTTTGGTGTCATCAATTAACTTTTGTGTTGTGCAGCATGTGAGTGACCACCTTTTTTTCAACTTGAGACATTCGTTGCTCCTGCCTGCTAAAAACTATTAGTGGAAATCACAAAACTGTTTAGACTATTCTTTGACAACTCTGCTGAATATGTCTGAAGTTAGTTTCTTTTTGTTTTTTTTTATTTTTTTAATTCAACCCCCCCCCCCACCCCACCCCCCCCTACATAGTGGACAGTGTGACAATCATGTTTGTGTGAAAATTTATTTATATTTCATAATTATATAAAATTAGAATTCCATCAAAGCAACAAGATAAACCCAACAATAGCCTGATCGTATGCCAAAAACGCAGTGAAAAGCCCTGCTCATTCAAATGCTAAATAAACGTGAAATTATAGTCTCATTGTACCACGTATTCTACAATGAATATCTGCTACTAAATATGAAATAAATATACAATCCTACCATTGGTTTTATAGAGAGATGTTCCTTTCAAAATTCAGTGGTCATTTATTGTCTGGTACAATCGGTTTGAGAAATATACACTATTACACTATCTGAAAGGTCGACCCCCCATGCCCTGCAAGCCCATCTCATTCATTACAGTTAATTCTGGTTTAATTGTCGGCTCTTTTATCCAATAGAGTACATTATAACCTTAGCAGCGGTATATGCAACATGTTATTTTGTGCTTTGAAAAAATTATTGCAGCCCAGTGTAACGGCAGTTTTCGTTTTCACGATCTCATATTACGCAAGCTCTATAAAAAACGCATTAGGGAGGGGAATATTCCCTTTCACGATATGTAAAAATCTTTGCGTCTAAAATGCGGATGATCTCGCTGGCTACATATGTACATTCGTTTTTCCACTCGAGCACTGTCTTTCCAATATGATTGATAGGCCTATTGTTATTTTCACATTTTGAGTGCATTTCACATACTGTAGCGCAATCGTTAATTTTATTTTTGATGTAGCCTACTGATTGTCATTGAAAATAGAACATTTGGCAGCATTTTGCACATGGTGGAAAACCATTTTATTTTCACGTTATCATACACATGACACTTTATTTAGACTTAAATTATGAAAATAAACAAATCTAATTGTATTATAAATGGCACACCTGTCTTGTTTCACTTAAGCCATTTACCTGGAGTTATAACAAGTGCACAGGTCGTCTCCCATCCGCGTGCATGTCGTTATCATGTAGCGTACAGTTGTTGACATCTGATGGATGTTGTGAATTATAATACTCCCATTCAGTTGGGAGCAGATACACTGTATTCGGCGATCGTGAGCTAAAACGTGACGATGGGGACATCGTTGGATTTGTCTTGGCCCACAAAATTTGGAGGCCCGTTTCAAAAACCAATTGGAGGCCTCCCTCTTCACCCCTATAATTGGGGGGCACCAATGTCCCAATTATAGTAGCCTATTCATATTTCTCTGAAATTGTACTTTAAACCCTCAAATATTCAATGCAGGATTGCTTGTGCATACAAAACCCGTTTACAACCATCTTGCCACAGTCAGACAATAACATGCATAAAATGTACCGTTTCTAAACACTACAAAAATGTGTTTTTTCCGATATAGAAACAATAATAGGCTAGCCTATAGGCTATTATTAAAAAGTTTAAACTGTTACAAACATCTGGTGCCTTTTCCTTTGCGTACTGCATGTAGGCTACGCCTACGCCTACTCCTACTCCTACTCCTACTCAATGTACTTTCGGTATAACGTAAACATTTTTTTTCTACAAATCTCTGATAACTAGATTAAGGAATCAAACATCCTACCTCGTAACGACTGTACAACTGGTTTCTGTTGAATGTTGAAGAGATTCTCTTATTCCATTTTGCCACTGCCCAGCCACGCTGATGTTTTCACAGCGCTACCTATCACACTCGCGGCTGTAAAACGTTGGCGTTATGTAAAAACACATACTTTTTTAGGTACATTTACGTATTTTATGCAAATTATGCACAGAACTGCTATGTGGCATTATGAATCTACTGTATGTGATAATTCTGACATCATAGCTAGCAGCAAGTGTTTTGATGTGGGTCAGAAATGGTCACATCTATAGACTACAGAAAAACAAAAAGAAGCAAGATAGCATCACTGAAATAGCTTAATTTAGGAACAGCGCCTACAGTGACTGAATAGAAAAACTACCGGGTCGGCGGTTCTTTTATTCACTGTGATTTTTATTTTTTAAATTATATATATACTTTTTTCAGTTTATGATTGAGGCGAGGCCCCTTTCAGTTGAGAGGCCCGTTTCAGGTGAAACAAATGAAACATAGCTAAGGCCGCCACTGGTTGGTAGTACTTCTGCAAGCATCAGGGCATTGTGATACAAATGCGTAAGAGAGGTTCATTTACATGAAGCATTTGGACATTTGTATCAACCGCCCCTCTAACTCTGATCAGCCAGTTGCTGTGTAACGTTAGCTAGCTAGCTGGCACTCAAATAACGGCAATCAAACAAGCTTAATGTTTATTTGGAAACATGAGCTGGCTAGCATAACCAGTATGTTTGCATTTTTTGTTTTTTTACAACTAACTTAGTCATTACCATTTCTCTTGAACGTTTGTATCACAATATACGTGATGGCCACCTCCATTTAATTCATTAGCATATTGATGGTGGACAATTCGAGGGAAACCAGGAAATCTTTGTCTTATATAACCATCACATTAACATGTGTGTGTGTGAGAATATATGTAGCTAACGTTACAGATTAGCCTCTGTTAACTAATTTACTACATTTATTCATTTAGGACAGCTTGATCAGAATGACCGTGATCTCCTACGTGCTCTATATCGCCATCTGGTGTTCTGAAACTACATAGTATACCTTTAACGGGAAAATGCATGTACATTCTACATTTTCCACAAAGAGCTACTAAACACCTAAAGCTCTGAACTCTGTGGATTTAGAAAGTAAATGTCACTTCGCTGTGGTGGGGGACAAAAATGTACCATCTGCGCAAAAGGGTTAAGAGCCACATGGTGGCCAATTCAAGCCAGAGTTGACCCATAAATGCAAATATTTATGTCCAAATCAGGGCTTTTGTCAATCTCTGCAAAGGCACAGTGATATTTTGGATCTCTATAGTGCCACCATGTGAAGGCACATGAGATGAGTCAATCTACAGAGTTCCGTGCAAATTGGGCAAGTTTGTAGAAGTAGCAGCATTTTAAAGTGATGGTCAAGGGATTCTAAAAACTTCAAATAACCACAACATATCACAGAGGGATGTATCCATGACACACCCACCAAATATCTTTTCAAGAAAATGTGAATAGGTATATTAATATACATCTCAAAGTCAGCTAATAAACTCAGTCTTGAAAGGACTCAGTCTTGGTCTAAAAACACGCCCTCAACCCGAGTGGCATGGACGTCAACCAGCTCTACATGCTTGAACCACAGAACTGTTCTTATACAGTTCGGTGGTTTGAACCCGGCGAGAAATTAATGCAATCAATTCAAAGTAAAATACAGTGCGGCGGCTATCAAGAGATAACACGCAAGACACGCAACATCACACGCAAGACACGCAACATCACACGCAAGACACGCAATCCAAGTTAATTAAACTTAAACGCCAAGCCGTTTCATCTAACATTAGTCTATTTAAAGCAAGCTAAATTTTCACCAAATGCATGTTCCACACAAATCATTAAATAATTTTTTAAATTTATTTAAAGGCGCATTAAACACTCATAACTCTTGAACCATTACTCCGATTGACACAAAATCAATGTCCACAAATCTGGCTCCTCTTACTGGACAACTGCCATTTTAACCAAAAAAGTCCAACCTTTGGAATTTTTTTGAAGAACTCTACGGAAAAATGTTAAAATGCCCATAACTCATGAACCAAATTACCAAATAACTTGAAATGTTGTATGCAGTGTGTTGGTCAAAGTTTCAGACAGGCCATACATGAACGTTCAAAAAGTATGTCCGCCATCCGCAAATCAGCACTCACTAGACAGACTTAATGAGGTCCAATAAACTTGTACTAGTATCTAAAACTTGGTGAGACTCTACAGCCATTAATCCAAAATGTTATTTACTGTGATAACCTTTCTATATTCACACATGCCTCTGCTTGTAGAAAAAAATTGCCTCAATAAAAACATGTGCACTATATTGGATTTCTGCCATTTTGAATATTGTGAAAAACCTTTAAAATCCATCTCTTCCTCTGCAGTTTGACCAAATTGCACGAAACTTCGATGCAGTTATATAAACAAAGTTTCTAGATGAAAAAATATGGCCGCAGCAAGTCAATAAAAACCAATGTTGGGTGTGGCTTATTACAAAAATGCAAAAAGTTTTTGAAGGCAATGTCGGATCATCCCGAAACTTGACATATGTTTTCGGTATACGAAAGGACGTTTGTTTTGCTTCTTCAATAGGTGGCGATATTGCAAGGTAAAATGTGAAAATGGCCACAACATGAACCAACTGACCACAACATGGACCAAATGACCAAATAACTTGGTTAGAAATTTTGGTCATGAGCAAACTTGAATACGTTTGCTAAGTGGCTTGCTATTGCCTGTGTGCTAAGACCCCATGCATTGCTGCTTGCAGCTATATTTTTAAATTTCCCGTGAGCCATTTCATGCTCGAAACATATAACTTGGCAGGCATATAAATATCGGTAACCGCAATTTCCAAATCAAATATTGACATTGCGCTAAAGTGGTTGCCATGGCAACAGTTGGAAATTCAGGACCTTTAAAGGGCCATAACTCCTACGCCCTGTGTCCTAGACTCACCAAAGTTTACACAGGCGCAACCAATCATACTGAACAAAAAAGTCAACGGGACCATTAAAGTCCGTCTGGGTAGATTTACCGCCATCTCGGATTTTCTGAAAAACCTTTACAATCAAACTCCTCCTAGACCAATTAAACAATCAACACCAAACTTGGTGGGAAGCTTCAACATACCAGTCCGATCAAATAAATCTTTCAGACTGACTGCATAAACAATATAGCCGCTATTGACCAATACAATTTCTAGTGCCCGTGGCCTTTCACTTAAATGGTTATAACACCAACTCGATCATTATGGAACTTGATGCAGATGTCAAGGACCATCCCAGGAACACTCCATTTGAGTTATATCTAAATCAACCACAAGGGGTCGCTGTAAATGCCATATATTCATATCTCCATATCCGCATGACCAATTACCACCCAACTTGTCACATTTGCTCTAAAGAACACCACTAACCCATATCCACAATATAAATGATTCCTGATTGTGGGTGTGGCCTTTCACATCAAAACACTTGGCGGCCATCTTGTTTATTTGATAATAAACTACAAAATAGAATCTTTGGAGAAGTCCCTCTGTTGATGCTACATACCAAGTTTCATGCCGATTGGTGAATGACTCTAGAAGTTTGAAAGTGTAAAATGTGCTCCTGCCATATACTTCCATTGAATTTCCCATTTTGGCCAAACTTCGTACACATGTTCTACAGTGGAGCATGTATTGATATCTTGAATATAGACATTGTGGGCATGGCCGATGACAAAATCACTAAAAAATGTCTCGCATGTAGACGTCCCTCTGTTGATGCTACATACCAAGTCTTTTGCTGATTTCTCAAATATGTAAAGAGATGTCTTTTAAAGATGTAAAAAGTAGACCTCCTATCATAGGCTTCCATTGTTTTTGTAACTCAATGTCTGTGCAATCAATCTTCACTAAACACGGTACACATGCTCTAGAGCAGGGGTAGCCAACATGGTGCCCGCGGGCACCTGGTCGCCCGCAGGGACCACGTGAGTCGCCCGCGAGGCATGTTCGAAAAATAGCAATATAACGCGTGTATCTACGTGGCTCGTTATCGGCGATTTACTGTTAACTTAGGCACGCAAACGAACACTCGCGGTAAATAATACGCTAAATGAACAATTTAA
The DNA here is from genome assembly GCA_022702515.1 of Ilyophis sp. 1 JC-2022. NCBI lineage: Eukaryota > Metazoa > Chordata > Actinopteri > Anguilliformes > Synaphobranchidae > Ilyophis > Ilyophis sp. 1 JC-2022. Next base: position 118,732,012 of record CM040405.1, read on the forward strand.
TAAACAGTATTAAACAAAAAAAGATGATTGAACCCCCCCCCTCCCCCCGTTATATTTCGATAGCACCCCCCCCCCCCGTCAACAATTTCAATCGAGGTCCGCGAAATGTTTTGATAGCGCACCCCCCCGTCAACAATTTCAATCCAACAAGTAGCCCTCCGTACTACTCAGTACCCTTGAAGTAGCTCTCAGTTTCAAAAAGGTTGGTGACCCCTGCTCTAGAGTAAAGTATTTAACAATGTGTCTTTAATATGGAAATTATATAACATTGTGGGTGTGGCCCTTCATTTAAGGGCTATAGATATAAGACTCCGCAAATTTACCAGTGGAGCCGGGCGCTTGCCATCAAATTCAGCCATCACTGTCTGACAAGCTAACTGGCAACCAATCAGAGAGGTGCGGTACCATCGTTGTAATACTACTGTTATTATCGTTGTAATACTGGCTCAGGAGCTTTGTTGGAGGCGTGAACCAAACTCAGACATTAGATAAAACACCGCAGCCTGTAAATTTTCTTTTGTAATGATACATTCATGATCAATATATAATATATAGGTTATATCTATAGCCTTTAAATGGTTCTAACTCCAACACAATCAATCCCATCATCATGATACTTTGTATACATGCTCTTAGACACAAATAACCTATCTATAATCATCATTGTCTTAAGCCTGGTACCCCCAAATGTTGCTTGCAACTTAAATTTGCACATACAATTCCGTGATCCTAAATAAAATTAACTTCATTCTCAATTCTTGTAATGAGATATGTGCAAACTTATTTACCGTTTACAACGTATGTAAATGCCCAGAAAAGGCATTTCAAAACCACCAATCAAGAATTGCATTTAATATGCTGGAATGCCTACTTTAAAAACATATACATTTTTTAATTCAGAATCTGTTTCAGCCATTATTTAATTGTTAATTTTATTTAAAAATTGTAAAGCTTGTTAAAGAGAAAATGCTTCATTGTGCTAAATGGACAAAAGGTTATGTGGCTCTGCTTAAAATTCCCTTGCTGTGAACAGTTCTGCTAAATTTACATCCAGAACACACTCACATGCTTGGCCAGCTCTGCCATGTCCGTGTGTCTCTCTGCACGAGGACGGGTAGTGTAGGCTGGATCCAAGGGTTGTGGCCCTCCCTGGCCCCGGATAGGTGGGGAGATGAATTTACCATGGGGTCCCCGCAGGGGGGCAAAGGACCGATCCATCTGGGTGGGCACCCAAGTGGATGGAGAGGGTGCGGTAGGAAGAGGCGAGTTTGCCAAAATCCTGTCTGTTATCCATTGACACACCTGAACAAAAAAAATTAAAATGCCACATGAATGTCAGTTGTCCATTAGACTTCAGAAGACAAAGTCTTTAAAGGCTATGAAAAGTACAAAATAGTGATCAAGACCTTCCATCAACCTTTCTGTTGTCACAGCGTCAAAACAAAAATACAGCTTCATATTGGAGATTCCCACAACACCACACTGGTTTAACACTTTTTTCCTGCAAATACTATAACCTCTCTGCATTTGAATGGATCTCTACGGGAATTGGGGAGTGGGACTAGATTTAACTGTAAATTACATGAACAGTATGGAATACATGGTTGGCGAAATGGCTGTAAGTCATGAAGGGTCTGACGTATCAAACGAGCCGCAAACCATCACTCTGCTGCCACAAATACAGTAGATATGGATGGATCACCTCTCCTCCATGCCGCGGAAACCGATCTGAGACTTAATCTAATGTTGCTGATTACGCTAAATATTCATTAGAAATGGTTACAAATGTCTCAACGCAAACTGCAATGTCAGGTACATTGTACTGTACATGCGTGTTCAGGGCTTGACATAAGCGCTGGCCCGCTCGTGTCTTCAACACCTCCGGGCCAGTGAATGTCTCTTTTCAATGGACCGCTCGTGCCAGTGCAAATGTTATATAATTTTTTTAAATCACAAATATATATATAAATATACGAAGCTTACAGTTGTCTTCCCATAACAAATAGCATTTTTGAGAGATTCTCAACTATGAATCGTTTTCGAGCAGTAGTCACATTCCACAGACAACAGAACGCACGGAGGGAGACGCAATGATCGTAAGCTTCGCAGGGAAAAAAAATAATAAAAAAATAACTAAAAAATAAAAAGCCTCTGCGAGGTTACATTCGCTACTCTGATTGGCCGTGGTAACGCACCAGCGCAAATAATTTCATGAGGTGGGAAAAAAAAATATATATATTTTACCAGAAGAACTCCGCGACAATGATAGGGAGTATGAGAGAAAAGAAAGAAAGAAGAAAAAAAAAAAAGCGTTTTCCAGCCTCACTGGCCAGATCGTTGGCCTTGGCTTGGGCATGATGAGAAGGGAGAAGTATTTTGCAAGCTTTGCCAATCTATGCCAGCGTATGCAGACAAGTGAGTGAAAATATTAGACGGATATTAAGTGAAATAGCTAGCTAGCTAATATTTGTGATTTAGTTCTTAGTAATTGCTGACTAGGTGTTCCTACCATCACCAGTTAACGTTAACCAAAGATAACAAGCTAGCTAGCTAGTTATTTTGTTACTACCGACCTCCGTTTCAGTCCCTGCCACAATGAGTGTGTAATTCCAAAGTAATTTAGCAGACCGCTATCAACTCACCAGATGCAATCCTCCAGATTATTTACTACTAACACAGCCCTGCTGGTGCATTGCTGGTTGAAAAACAATCATATACAGTGGGGACGGAAAGTATTTGGGAAGTGACACAATTTTTGTTGTTTTGGCTCTGTACACCAGCACATTGGACTTGAAATGGAACAGTGACTATGAGGTTAACGTGCAGCTTTAATTTGAAGATTTCTACATCAAAATTGGGTGAACCATGTAGCAATTGTAGCCCTTTTTATACTGTTGCCGCCAGCTACTCCTAAAATTATTTCCTTTTGAAATAAAAAAATTAAAAAAACATTATTTACCTGTTAAAATTCAGCACACTCCCGGCCATGTCTGTGATTGGGGATTTCTGAACTCGGATAGGCTATTCCCGATTCGGAGAAGTGGACAGCCATTTCTAGTTATTCACAGCAAGTTTCTCTACAAGAATACCTCCGTGCACAAGATTATGTCAGTTTCCAACGGCAGACACGCACTGGCTACAGTCCATTTTCGGATTTGTGCAGTGTCCACTCCGTAAATGTAGCTTTTCATGCAGTGTCACATTGTAATCAATACAGACATTTTTATTTTGGTAAATAAAATTTTTCATAGACAAGCAAAGGAATAACTGCTTTACAGGCATAATAGGCTAGTGCTTTAGGCAACAGGTACGTGGAGTTTAAAAAAAAAAAAAATTTCACTGAGCACTTCATTGACTTCCCCATGTGATTCTGCAAATAAATGGCTTCTAAAGCTAATTTACTTCAGTCTTTTTTATTTTAGCAGTTTAGAAAAGACTATTGACAGTATTTATTTTTCGCCTTATTATCAGCTTTGACTGCAATAAACTGAACATGGCGCTTTTTGGGAGTTTTATTGTGGTGTAAAAAAAATCCATCTGCTTTTTCAAAACAAGAGTCAATAGCAACAGCAGAATAAGCTGTTTGGCATTGGCAGAGAAGATTTGGCTAATTTTACATGGGCGCAACCCACATACTCAGCTGTGCTGCTCATCCCACAAATGCATGTTTCTTACAAATGGGGCACCATTTAAAAGGGAAATAAACAGGCTTTCCAACGGTATAAAATTTATTGCCAAGCATTGTTACAACAGAGAAATAATCTACCAAACACAAATTTCCAAAATTTTTGTTCGATGTTTATATTGGATCAACGTTAGATGTCCACTATATTGCTGTAACAAATAAAGCGTCAACATTAGGCGCATCGACCTTGCAAACAGTCAGTACAGCCGAAAGTTATTGATATTTCTCATCGCTCTTATTAGTAACGGAACCGTGACGGTAATAAAGTTAACTTTGCTAACGCTAGCTATCATAGCTGCGTAAACCTGCTGCAGACAGCCCTTCTGAAGCCAGAAAAAAATCTCTAACTTTTCTTTTTGCATGCTTACTGTTCATGTATGCCAACTGTTCATAATAAAGAAATGCAATAAAAAGTTGTGAATGCAATAAAAGCTTACGATTTAATCAAATCTGATTTACTAACGAGCAGGTGTCTGCTGGGTCCTAATGCTTATTTTATTATACGTGAAATAATCAGAGGAAGAAAAAAAAGAGAAATCTGTGCGTCGGGCCTATATATAAGAATTTGTGCATCTTTTTTCAATTTTTTGCCTTGTTGAGGCATTTTATTACTGGATGTAAAGACATTTTGGTTCTGTTTAATGCCCATGTCAATCTGTTGTATCTAAAAAAAAAATAATAATAATTTAAATGTTTTTATTTATTTATTTATTTTTTTAAACCATAATTAACCTGGTTTCTTTAGTCATAATAAAACTCTTCAAACTTTGAATCGAGCATTATTAAGTGTATATCGTGACAATTATAGATATCGAGCAATATAAAAAATATTATGATACACTTTGCCATATCGCCCAGCCCTATGATAGCATATTAATTAGTGTCCCAACGCAAACTGAAATGTCAGGTACATACATTTATACTGTACATGCAAGTACTTTTACTTGAAACTTACACAATATATTTTGCAGCATTAAATGGGCTGACCGTGCGTAAGATCTGTGATTGGCGATGGGACTAATTGCAAGCTCAATGTAATGTAATGTAATGACTCATTGCAAGCTCAGCGTCAGTCAAAGTTATGATAGAGCAACTGAATCAATCGTTGATGCCGATTTTGAGTAAGAAATATTGGGAAGTACCCCTCGTGTGTTAAAGAAACTATGAACCCTCTCATTTCTAATGGGGAACTATGATTAAGGATAAGGATTAAGGATTACATTCAATTTTTAAGTTTGAGAGCAGCATACAAGCTTCTTTAAAATTAACACACTAAAAAAGTGTTGAGGAATAAAGGCAGAATCAGGATTTACCTTGTTCTCAGATGAACTTTGGGTGGCAAAGTTAGATCCAGAGGCCTGGGACTTTCCTGCAAGTTCAGGTTCACTATCACTATTTTCACTCCTAGTTGTGCACTCTCTCTCTGGGGTGGGAGATGGGGTGCCTGACATGGAGAGTTGGGGAATTGGCGGTCGCTCATGTTGCTCCAACTCCAAAACATCTGTGAAAGACTGACTGCTTTCAGAGTCTTTGCCTGGTAAGGTGTGATAGCCAAGGTTGGTGTGGACACAGCCTAAAACATTCCTCTCCAACAGAGGCAGGGAATTGACTGACAAAGGGGTAACAGCTGCAGCCATGAAGTCTTGATTTTGGGACACTGTACAAGTACTCTCCGGGGACGCTTTGACCTCAACTAGGGTCTGAAGATCAGACCCACTGTGAGGCAGTCTCAGAGAAAGAGCTGAGAGCTGGGTGAGTGGATTCTGCACAGGGAGTAAGCAACCAGATGCGGGTTCACTATGGTTAGGAGAGCCTGCATGTACTTTATCATTGTAGGTGCAAGTGGATTCAGGCACCGAGTCTGTGGGCAAACCAGATTTGGAAAGGCACTCCACAGAAACTCTGCCAGACTCAAAAACTGAGCTACTTGTCTGTGTGGTAGGTAAATTAAATGCTTCTAAATTACTTAACAACCCACCCAAGACAGTGGGCTGGTGTCTGTCTAAAGAGGTGTCTGCCAAATTTAAGATAAGAAGCTTGGGATCAATAATACCAGAGGAAAGGGCATGATCATAGGACATAACCTCATGCATGTCCTCTGTTATCTGCATGACTGGGGGTTCCTGATCCTCTCCCATCACCATGCTTGCGACCTTTGTTGCAAGAACAGAGGGGTTTGTGAGAACTGGGAAAGAACTGTACCCAGAATCTAGATTACTTTCTTGGAAGCACACTGGGAGCTCAGCTTGAGCAAGGTGTTTGCTTTGCAAGATAAACCCTAGCCCCTCCTTAGATACTTCACCAGGCAGAGAAGTAGTGTGGGATTGAGTGTCCTCCACAGACATGCTGACATGTGGGGACAAAATATTTTCATAATCTGCTTCTCCAGGTGAGCATGCATGCCTCTCAACTGTTGCTTCTCCTATTGTGGCAGTTGGGAGAGGTATCTTGGATGCTTCCTTCATTTTGCCATCTGGGAAGATCTGTTGAGTGTCACTGATCCTCTGCAGTGTGTCAGAGGAAGGATTACTCTCTGTATGATGTACAGCGACTGTTGGAGCCCAAATTCCTATGCACTGTGTTGTATCTGTGTACCCCAGTGTCATGGACTTTATCTGTAATGCGCCTACTCCTCTTTGAAGGCTACTGCCTTTTTCCTCGACAGTTATTGGGGAGGCAGATTTATCTACATGTTCTTTGGTCTGATTCACAAACATCTGTTCATCTCCTCTGATTAGCTGCCCCTGAGGAGCCATAGCTTGGGTACACACGCTAGGGTCCAGGGAAGTCCGAGTCACATTTAACTCAGTCAAGTCCTCGAGCAACTCAATTTTATTTTTGTATGTTGGATCCTGTGGTCCCCCCTGACCAACAGCTTTTTTTGACCCAAGAAGAATCGTGGGACAACTGAAGACATCATTTTCTATCACCTTTGGACCATCATCACTTTGAGAGAGGTTGTAATGTAGAGAGGGGCTATTCTCCAGCTGGGTGAATGGGTCATCATTAATGTTGCTTGTCTGAGGGGGTAGCTGCTGTTGAGAGTCAAGATGCCCTCCTGTTTGACTTTTCTCTGGAATTTTAGGCAGCATGCTAATTTTATGCTGATAGTGAGGTGAGGGAAATGACTGCACAATGCTGCCATGATTTTCTCTCCTGATCTCCTCAAGACAATAAACCCCAGAATCCTGTGTTCTACCTGCTGGGATTGTGACCCTTTCTTTCTGGCTATACACCTCAACCCCCTCCGGCCTTATGTCTCCAGCAGTGTCAAGGAGCAGTTCCTTTGCAACTGTAGCAGCATTACTTTGCAAAGCTTTCTCTGCAACACAACTTTGCTTCACTTCTACTTCAGGACAGGTCTCTTGGGATCCACTTGGACCTACAAGATCAGAATCCACTATGTTTTCATTACAGTACTCTTGTTCTGGCAATGTTGGTTCAGCCTTCTGAACTATAACAGGATGATCCTGTGGACCTTGCTCTGGTGTCTCACTGAGGTATGACACATCAAGCTGGACTGAAACGTCCATGGCGTTTTGAAGAAGGGTAGCTGGAGAGGATGGTCTGGTCTCCAAGATGAGATTCTCCTGCACAATAGTATCACTCGTAATGGACAAAATGGACTGCTCCGTTTCATTCTCCTTGTACATTCTGTCCTCCCCCATTGGCTGCGTGAGGTAACTCGCACCTTTTTTTGAGCTAGCCTCCCTTTCACCTGTGCCTGCTGTATCACTGGTGAGAGTATCTCCATTCCCTGGAAGTTCATGCGTTTTAAATGGGAGGTCTCCTGGTTTTGGGGTCCCATGAATTTTTGTTTGTAGAGGTGAAGGAGGCCCTTCTCGGCATGAGCCATCAGGCTGTAGATGGTGCGTAGAGCAGGGGGAATGTTCCTCAATTCCCCAAAGTTCACTCTCCGTTGCCTCTGTGAACTGTTCGGGGCCCTCCTGTGTTGCTTTTGGTGACAGTTCTTCCATTCCAAACACTTCTCCTTGCGTTGTCCTCGTCTCCTGTTCATTGCAACCCAGAGAGTGTGTTCTAAATTTGCTTTCAATATGTTTAATCTGTAAGCTGTCAGAGTTGGAAAATGAAGGAGGGAGGTTCTCAATAATTGGACCAAAGACCTCTCCCTCTTTGCAGTCAGACTGAGGGAGGGAGCCAGCCTCATTTGTCTGATCCTGTGGGGGTTTTTGGGAATGATCCATGTCTTTAGGTTCCTTGTTATATGTAGCTGTACCAGAGCTGACGGCCGGAGAGAAGCTATCAGAGCTGCACTGGCTGAAACTGAGAGAGACGTTTCCGTTTTTGCCGCTTTGTCCCAGCTCCTCTGTATCTGCAACTTCCTGCACTGATCTCGCCTTCTCTGGTTGCTTCTGTCCTTTTCGGTCTTGGATTTCACCTTCTGGTCCCCCTGCTTTTCCCTGCTGCAGGGCTTCGTCTTGGTCAGAATAAGCAGATGCTCCTTCTGGCAAATCCTTCTGCCTGTCGGAATTGCTACCTGCGTTTGACCTGCACAACACTTTAGTTGTCTGTGCAATGTGTGTCTGTGTGCCCACAAGTGTGCTTGGAAAAGGTTGTCCTGTCTGTGAATATGCAGGGCTACTGGAGTTCTTGGACGAAGAGGGAGCCAGTCCTTTTTGAAAATTGTCAGTGTCAGTTTCCAAAAAGAGGTCTTCTGTACTGCTGCCTTTAGTTTTACCGTTTCTGTGAACCTCTGTAGGTGTCTGTTCCTTGGTATGTGCGTCTGTAGATTTATCTTGCTGTGACAAAGTGCTGCTGGACAATGGCGTGGAGAGGGCAGCTGTGGCCGGCTGCAGGGCATGCTGAGATGACCCGACCACATTCTGGGCAGCCAGGAGGTCGCCACCCAGCACAGCCACAGCCGTGGGGGGAGGCCGCTGCACTGCCGCCTCCCCAAAACTTCCTCCTTTGGTCCTGCCGCCACAACCCACTGCACCTGAGAAAATAGCACAGAAAAAATTACTAATTACTTTTAGCTTGGGACAAAAGGCATATTACTGCACACAACATGGGAAAAAGATCTGCATTTCTCAATTGACAAACTGGAAACGGGCCTGACAAAGTATAAATATGCTGGACTAATATTTTACAGGAGACACTTGCATTCTTTAAGTTCCTGTTGTACTTTAGCAAGATCTAATTAGCTACTTCCAGCAAACACTGTCATTAACATAGTCACCGTCATTGCCTTTAAAAGGTAACTACACCTTAGATAACTTTTTTTTTTTTTTTTTTTAAAGCTGTAAACGTGTTTGTATGCCTACCTTATAATGAAACTTATTCATGGCCCAGGCCAAAGTAATTTACTCGTTAGAGCTTCAATGAGTCAAGTGAATAAAATTCTAGGGCTGAACTATTTATTCTGAAGTAACTCCATGCCTTCTAAATAGGGATTAACCTTAACAAACAATAGTCGATTAATTAATAATATACTAAATATAGCTTATGATATACAGAATACAAAATGCATGTTATATTCCTCAATCAAAGATTTATTGTAACATTTGAGAAACAGGCATTATTGCAGCGTAACAAAAATAGAATATGAAGGCGTGTATAGGCTACTTTAACAGAAAAGAAATTGCGCTCCGTCTCATCAGTTGCAAGCGAAACCGTTGCTGCGCTAGCCGCTAGTAGCATTAACATAATCTCGCTTGAAATGGAAAGGCGACAGTTAAACTAGTAGACCTAGCCTAGAACAGTCAACTTAAATCATAGGCTATTATGTTTTGAATAGGCTTCTCATATGCATACTAGATAGACCTACGTATTTTTATTCAAGAACATTTAAGCTACGTGGTCGGGAGCGAGTCGTGTGCGCAGCCCGTTTATTAGCTCTCGAAATCCCTCACCGTCAATGGTGCTTATTGGCGGGGGTATTAGTAAAATAATATAGCTCGGTCAACTGTTTTTTGGTACAGTTTCACATTTAAAAAATATAGCCTGCAATCTTGATCGGAACCTGTAGCCTACCTACTGGCATCTGACGTCCACCCAACGTAACATTACCGAAAGCAAAACGGTTCAAGCATTTCTAATCAAAATCGCATAGGCTACTGTAGGCTATATTGTACATTTTCCATGTAGGCCTATTCTGTAACTATCAAACTAAGAGTTAATGAAAGTCTGCCCGTTATTAAACCATTTCAAATCTGTAATAATGAAATTGATTAAATGAAGCACATTCGTGTTTTCTTTTGTATCGAAATAGCACAATAAATGTAGGCTATTTTAAGAAGGCCTAATATGCTATAACCATGTTTTATATAGGCTACACAAATATAACCAATATGTGGCTATACGTTTGTTTCTTCTTTACACTTGAAATTCAGTAAGAAGTTTAGCTAAAGCCATTTTCTTTATTTGTTGTCAGGTAATTTGAGTCTAGATCACGCACTGCGTGAATGATTGCTATTTTAATCTGAACCGCTATTTTAATCTAGTAGCCTACTGACGAACTGGGTGATTAATAGCACTATGCTACATCAGTGCACCTAGCTCAACCCTTTGTATAAGGGCTCCCCCCATAGATGACTGAACATCGACATTCAATTTGGGAGAAAAGAATCATCTGCTTAAAAAAAAAAAAGAGGATAAACTATGGCCCTTGTCACCCTTTTGACAACTTTACCATTTGAAAACGCAATGTTTTACAATAGGTTACTTACCACGAAATAGTCAGAACTTGAGAACACACAAATTGTCATATATTTCTGTAGTTTCTAATCCATATTTAAAACGCTCATCTGGAGCGGCCATATAAGCCTAATCCATAAAACTATATAACTACAAGAAAAAAATACTAAAAGTTCATACGAGGTTTATAGAAAAAGTTTATCTTTTTTACTTGCAGTGCTTTTGACTGGAATCATTTTGCACAATACCTACGAATGATATACTGATCTACGAGTAGCTATAGTGAACTGATCATGCATGCTGTTGGAATATTCGTGCGCTTGCGCAACTGACCCCAGTGAACAAATCACATAGTCAGTGACTAGAATCTTTGTACTGAACTGAACTATTCGAATCAGTAAAGCGATTCGTAATTTCCACCACTACTCCGCTCGTCTATCGTCACATACCCTCTTTGCCAACACTGAGGTGATGGTAGGTTGGTAGAATTTGGCGCCCTCACGTGGAGACCTTAAACCATGATTACATTTCACACAAAAACTCCCGTTGAAACAAGACCGCAGATTATTCAGTTAATTGTTTAATTTGAAATCTTATCGATTAAATTCTTATTAGCAATTAATCGATAGTCGATTAACTGTCAACATCCCTACTTCCAAAGCATCCGACTGCGATGGCTGTTTTGTCTGGTGTCAACAACCATGGGTTCACTTCCGCCAACAAGGGGAAGGCTACAAACAAGACTAAGGCTGCATTCGAATAGTCAAATTCGAGCAAGAAAGCATCCTTTCGGTCGCATGAACCGGAAATAGTTTCCGGACAGCCATGCAAAAGACCGTTCAAATTTCTTATATTGAGAAGGAAAGGAGCTTCACAATTCATTTTATCCGTCCTTTCAGAAAGGATGCTCTGGACTATCCTTTTCAGAACGAAGGTAGTATTCGCGCCCCACAATGCAATGCCGCCAATGTTTTCATAAGCATCGGAGTTTTCCGGAACCTACCGAATTACAGAATTCAAACGAATCTGGTCAACTGTATGCAGCCAGTAGAGAACATTTGACAAGGCACAGCGGATATCGTTCTGGAGCATGTAGGTTGGCCTGCATACCGGGGAGATGGAGTGCATCTGATTCTCAAAGGTGTGTGTGTCAGAGTATGTGAGCGGGAGTGAGCGAGGAAAGGAAGCGGACGTAATTAGAGTGAAGAGCACTATCTGGACGTTACCACGCCGCAAGCTCCAGTTCACCTGGTATATATATTGATATTCTTTGTTTAGATACCACATTAGTTTAGTTCATAAAATATACATTTATTAATCATTTTGTGAGCCTATATGGAGAGTTGAAGTTGTCTCAATGACCTGTTGACATTTTTCACACATTGACAGCATTCTCACAAGCATTTTATTTGCTCAAAAACAATATATCAAAAACAATATATCAATAACAATATATCAATAACAATATATCCTCTGATCTACTCGTCTCCACTCCCGTCCAAAATAGAATGTTTACTGAACCAACAGCGTCCAGACAGAACAAATCAATTCCAACAGAAGCTTATGACACCCGCAAATAGCCTACATACTGTTCGCAGAGCGGACGGTAGACAGCAGGACGAAACCGGATGTCATTCTTTTCAATGAGACAATGGAAGTCAATGGAAAAATCGCCGATGGCAGGACGAACTTGCTGCGGTAGACATCACGTACCGATGGAACGGAAGTGGTACGTTTCAAAATGGATGAGAAGTCTGTGCAACTTCGTGGTAGAGAACTAAAGAGGTTGGAGGAAATATCGAACCAAAAAAAAAAAAATACAGAGATCTTGACAAAAAGGCTGCTGCATAGAGTGTTGTAAGAGTATGTATGATTTGAGGTGTAACTAACTAGCTAGCGAAGCTACCTAAACTAGCTGACATTATGATACATACACACACACACACCACTCATTTATGAAGACACAGAGTGAAACAGCGCAGTAATACACACACACAACGTATAAATACACTTTCGGTCGCGACCCATTTTGCAAAGATGCTCTTTGGTACACCGGTAATCTGTTTCGCACAGACCGTAAATATGGCAACGGATATAAATAATGTGTTACCGCGACGGACATTTCTGTAGCGTCCTGCCGTTGTACCCTCCACCGTCCTGACGTGTGAACGCCGCTTTATGTGGGTGGTTTAGGTCTGATGGGCTTTTTGTAATGAACAATTACTTTGTGCCGTACTTTTACCTTAATTACACAATTTAGGTATGGCAAGCCCTCATTTTAACCCTTTCGCGCATACCATCACAAATATGTGATCATTCCAGAACTGGCCCAAAATCATGCCATTACAAATATGTGATCATTCCAGAACTGGCCCAAAATCATGCCATTACAAATATGTGATTACAACCGATTACAACGTATCATTAGAACATTCCGTTGAGAATGTCGTCACAAGGATCACTGCCTTCTAAAGCGCAAACATGAATGCAGTGCCTACAAGTCGTTTATTGTTCTACTATAATACAAATTATGTTACTATAGTTGTTATCAGAGTAGTCACCTTGTTTCTTTTGAAGCCTCCCGTTATAGGGTGTCCATATATTGTCATTTTTTTAAAAGTTTTTTTTAATTTTTTTTTTTTTAAAAGAGAACGGGAATCTGTTACCGTAGGCTATTGATCTGCTGTTTTTCTAATGACCGTGTTGAACAAAATATAATTTTCAAAATAACTGCCGTGCTGTGTTATGCTGTTGCCGTGTCGAGCTTTCCAAATAACGGCGGCAATGATAAAATTCAGTGCGTTGGCTTTCTAATAGGCCTACTGAGGGCCTATACCCTTCATTACTGTCTGTAGCTACAGAATGAATTGGGCTTAGGGCTGGGCGATATGGCAAAAAAATATTACCTCAATATATTTAAGTGTTTTGGCAATATACGATGCATATCTCGATATTAAAACTTTCCTACGAAATAGCTTAACAGAGTGATTTTCAATCAGTCATATACTTAACCCCTTTGCACAGATGGCAAATTTTGTCAATTCTCATCTAATTTGGGGGTTTTTAAGGCTTTCTAACTCCAGGTGTGAGCATCACATACTTGGTAAATGGCTTAAATGAAACAAGACAGGTGTACCATTTACAGTATGATTAGATGTTTATTTTCATAATTTAAGTCAAAATAAAGTGCCACAAATGCAGGCAAAACATTTTTCTTTAGTTTACAACAAAATACTGAGAGCTACATAAGTGAAAGAGGTAAATATATACATTTCCAGAATCATAAACTCCATGTCAACAAGTGTGCAAAATCTGAGGATGATATGCAGAACTACTAAAGGATGTAAAAAATAGGCAGTGTACCCCGTTTTCCATTAGTGTCTCCAAATCTATCCAAATGGCTAAATTGTGTACTGCTCTAAATAAAAAAAGATATATTTAACTACAAATGAACAGTTCTGGCTAATAAAACTAACTTTTGCATCATTTTCAAGTGGGAATGACTATTTTCATCAGTATAGGGGGTAGATATCTATGGGTCCAAAACCCCTATGCAAAACATGCCATAAAATGAATAAAATTAGTTTTGCCCATTAGAAAAAATATACATTTGCTTCTTCTGATGGATTAAGATAAAATATCGATATCAGTGTTACATACACCTAAGTATGTAGCCTAATCATTCACCTAAATATGTAGCCTAATCATTCACTCTTATACCTCAATAAAACCTCACTTTTTCCTGTACTCTACAGCAGCGGTTCTGAAACTGTGGTCCGCGAGGGTACTGCAGGTGGTCCGTAGAAAAAAGAATGAATGAACGTGAAATGTGTTTACTCACTATCTTGCAATAGAGGCCTGTCACATAGAACTAGAACTGTCGTTACCAATGGTTACGGGGACGCGCCGCCATTTTGGAGGACCAACCCTAACAGAGACGCTTGACGTTACCACTGAACTAGTAGTGTTCGCTACTCCATGAAACGAGTTTCATGCTAACGCTACTATGATTGCTGTCCTACAATGACGAACTTCTGCACTGCGTACTGATATGCGAATAAAACTGGGAAAAGGCGAAAAATTCCTTTTACATGATAATCTGAGGACTCACCATAGTAGCTAAACTACCAGGCAGGGTGAACGAACTAAATTTTACGACCGAAAGAAGAGACTGGTGGTTGAAAGCAGTGAGGAGTGAGCTGGATTTAGACAGCAACCAGGCTCGGATCGTTACAGCACAGGCTCGGATCAATAATGGTAAATTACGTTTTATGAACAAATTATAAAGTTAGCCAGTTAATATATACATAACTAGCTGGCCTAATGTACATTTATGTGCATTATCTTAATGTTAGAAAGTTAAACGCTTGGTTTAGCTAACGTTAGTAGTTATATCATTTGTGCGATCGACTGCTACGCCTGCGAAACATTAATGTTAACCTAATGCGATACGTCAAGCATATTGTGAACATCAAAACAGTGTTCATTTGAACTATTATTACATTGCTAGGGGTGCTACGTTGTACGATGTCTCACAAATAGATTGGATAAACTGTAAACATTAGCTACCTGTGCTGGCCAGGCAGGGTGCGAGCAATATGAGAATCCAGAAGAGGGCGAAAAGAAAATGTAACGTTACAATATTAAGCACCAAATAACAATGTATTTGAAAGTAATAATGAAAGTAACGGTAAATGTACTTTATGTGTTGAACTGATTTGCCTTTTATGGTGTCTACAACTGAAGTTCCCTATCGGGGAAAAAAAGTTATTATATTCTATCCATCGAGCGAAAATGTTTTATTGCTGAAGTAGGCTACTGTAGCTTACCGTTAATACTTTAACATGTAACGTATCACTTTGCTCCCATATTAACTGCACAAGCACTTTACTTACCAAGGTGGTATACTACGAAGCAGGATTACTGAGTTAGTACTAGCTGGATAACTCAATAAAACCCAGAACAGCTCTTTTTACTTCAGTCCATGCATGTTCCAGATTTGGGAGGGGTTCCGGGGTTTACTCTGTAATTAATCTTGCTTCGTACGTATACCCCCCCCCCCCCCCCAATACTCCTTATAATATTTGTTTATGTTGGTATTATTAGAATAGAATATAATAACTTTTATTTCCCGCTAGGGAACTTCAGTTGTAGCCCCAGCAACAACAAAAAAGACAGACAGTGGGACCCACAACACACAAACAAACATATCAAACAAAGACATCCAACAGAATCATTGCATCAATCAAGTGAATGAAAGTGCAATACAGCCATGATTAAAAATAGCCCCCGCTGTCCCGAGATGTCCAGTGTCACCAAGCAATCCAACGCACAAACTCCACATCCACGAATTTCCTCCATGCATGCAGTGCCGCGGTCTCTGTACACCGCCAAAATTGTTTTGTTATGTTGTGCACTGTATATTTTGTATATTGCTGAGCTACCTGTAAGCATTGCGCAAAGCAAATTCCGATGATGGCAATAAAGGGAAATTAATGTGCAATCACCTTAGACTTTACAGCTGTGGGTTCTTAACAATTTATGTACTTATTTTTGCGGTTTGCATATGAGGTGGTCCGCGAAAATCCTTGATAACAAAAAGTTTGAGAACCCCTGCTCTACAGGATGTATACTTTTGCCCCAGGATTGCATTGTTCTGTAGTTTTTTTTACATTCCTAGTCATTTTGATTCCAAGGGAAATCCTTACCATAATCTACCACATATCAGCGTACAGAAAATTGGAATGAGCACTTGCCATTCCATAAGTGACAAGTATATACGCCATAGCCTATATTATGTACGATAACATGAAAATAAAATAGTATTCCACCATCTGCAAAATGCTTCCAAATGTTCCATTTTCAATGGAAATCGGTAGGCTACATCAAAAATAAAATTAACAATTGCACTACAGTATGTGAAATGCGCTCAAAATGCGAAAATAACAATGGGCCTATCAATTATATTGGAAAGACAGTGCTCGAGTGGAAAAATTAACTTACTTAACTTATTATCCGTAGCCAGCGAGACCAATTGCATTTTAAACGAGAAATTTCCCCTTCCTGATGAGTTATTTATAGAGCTTGTGTAATATGAGACCGTGAAAACGAAGACTGTTATTACACTGTACGGTAGTAAATTGTTCAAAGCACCCCGGAAGACAAGGGATATGCCATTGCTCAGGTTATGTGCATTCCGACAATTAAACCGGAATAAACTGTAATGAACGAGACAGACTTGCAGAGCATGGGGGTATTACGAGTCGACGTTCTAGATAGTGTAATATCGGTATAAAGTGTTGTATATTTCTCAAACCGATTGTACCAGACAATAAATGACCACTGAATTTTGAAAGGAACATATATTTATGAAGTAAAACATAGACGCTATTGTCCACAATGTCACGCATGGGTAGGTATAGACTGGGTGGAAGGGCAGTGGCGCCCCCAAAAATTCTCATCGGGGTGGCCAGATGGGGCCACTGAAAATCTTGGGGTGACATACCAAAACCAAAAGACAGAACTGAATTTCAAAAATCTTATTATGTTGTTGTTGTAGTATATAGGCTAGTTACAAACTAAACTCCTCAAAAAAAGTTCGGAAACGTTATTTCGGTCGATTATTCCTCCCCTTTAATAATACCAATTGGTATTGTATTTTATATCGTTGGAAAGCCTGATTAGTCACCTTTACAACGAGGTACAACTTGTAAGGATCGTGCATTCGTGGAATGAGCAACACAGCTAACCGTGTGGGTAGCGGCCCAAAAAAATGTGCCAAAATCCCCTGCAATATTCTTCTGTTGGTATTCACTCTCGTTTTGAGTTGCTTGGTGGACTGGATGATTGCACTCTCCCACAGTAATAAGGAAAAAACAACACATATTGGCCATTTTTACACTTTATTCATTTTGCACTGTCAGGGACCTCAGTAGCGTGTGGAAGATCCATACGCAGCCACAACAGCTTGGCACCGCCTCCTCATGCTGGTCACCAGCCTGGTCACACACTGCTGTGGGATGGCATCCCATTCCATCCCACTGGCATACACCTGCCAGCACTTGAAGCTCAAAACGAGAGTGAATACCAACAGAAGAATATTGCAGGGGATTTTGGCACATTTTTTTGGGCCGCTACCCACACGGTTAGCTGTGTTGCTCATTCCACGAATGCACGATCCTTACAAGTTGTACCTCGTTGTAAAGGTGACTAATCAGGCTTTCCAACGATATAAAATACAATACCAATTGGTATTATTAAAGGGGAGGAATAATCGACCGAAATAACGTTTCCGAACTTTTTTTGAGGAGTTTGTCAAGAAATCGCAAACTGATATACTTTGGTTTCTTATTTTACAGTTAATGTTACTAATTATTTGATGTGCACAGACTAATACTGTTAACATTTTGAGTTCCACAACAATCCTGTTTTAATGTGTTATGTATCTGTATATACATAGTTTATTCATTGTTCTTCAAATAGGCTAGTAGTTGTCCTTTTCTTTAAAAATACAAATATACAGCTTTAATTTGAAGGAGTAGTTACATTGATTATAAGCAACAAAACACTTACTGGGAACAAGCCTACTAGAGTTTAAAAACACCACACAGAGGCCTCCAATTCTTTTCAATACAGCTGTATTTGGCTGCTGCTGTGTCTTTTTGTAAACGAAAATATTATATTATATATGTCTAAAAATGAAAAACAAAACAAAAAAGCATAATCATGGACAACAATATACATTTTATTATAGCCTACTCATATCCCTGCTTTATTAGGCTACATTCTTCTCAGCCCGTTTCGTCCAGTTATCATAGGCTAGGCTATGTGTAGACCACGGTTTTTATTTTGTTTTTTTAAAGAGTTTCCGCGTTGTTATGGTTTTGAAAGCTCCGCGCTATGATGCAGCTTTGGCAAAAACTGGTATGCGGTAACAGCATAGCCTTTTTCTTTTATTTATTTATTTTTCCAGAGGGCATTTTCCGATATAATTGCTGACTTAAAAAAAAAGTGCCGCCATGGTGATGGATTTACTTTAACATCTGTCCGAGAATGTAAACAAGTCGTCCATTTTCATTGTAAGAAGAAATTTTATGACGTTACCTCTATTTCGCTAGCTTAGCCTACTTGAACAGTTACAACCTGCATTCCTACCCAATGTCTGAGAGAAAATCGTGTAATAGGGAAACTTCACCTTTTTCCTCAATATAAATAAAAAAACTACGCATTACTTCAGTCCAAATGTGGAAATACACCCGAATTGGATTGCATAGACTCAGCTTGATAACTTGTTAGCTTACTAACACATCAACCGTCGGTAAGTAGAAAGTACAGCGTGTCGCCTATGTTTTATTATCCTGTTATTCGGGCTTGTAAGAACTAGGGTTGGGTACCAAAACCAGGTACCACTACAGCACCGGTACTTTCCGGACCCAATCGCAGATTTAGGTGCCTCATTTTGGTAGCCTACTTCAAAATACAATGCATTAGCTGCCGATTAAAATATCCACCGTTTTACACCGCCCTCGCTCCAAAACACAGGTTTACAGGCAACAATCAGGGCTTGAAATTAACTTTTTTATTTTTATTTATTTTTTTAACTTGGTAGCACTGGTGCTCCCAACTTCAAAAAGTTAGGAGCACCAGCAAAAATTTAGGAGCACCCACCAAAATGTAAGAAGCACCAACAATATATATAATAGATTTTTTTTATTGATAAAAAAGGACAATATAACTGTACGGTTTACAAGTAACATAAAACGGTGAAAGTAGCCTTAAAAACGCATGGTATAGGCCACCACTGGGGCTTTACGCAATATCGTGGGGCCAAAATTGAGTGTACACCATCCACATCGCCATCACCAACATTTTCAGCAGCCACAGCGACTACATCAGTTACGTTTTTTCCGTCATCGTTCGCTTCATCTTTTTAGCTTTCGATAACGCAAGCTAACGTAACCAATTTAGCTAGTTAGGTAACGCTAATAAATTGATCATAAACTTTTGTCTTCAGGTAGCATTAGTTAACGCGTTAGCTTAGCTCTCTGTGTCATGTGACAGTGGAGTGCCGCGAAAGGGAGTGATTGAAGGCTAATATTAACCAATCTAAAATCAGCATTAAAGGTAGGAGCGTCAAGCTCACGTTTGATTGGTTAGAATGGTCACCGTCAGCTCACAACGCACATACTTTAGTGTACTAACTCGTGAAAGGAACGTTCGACTGGGGGAAAAAAAGGTTGTACCAGAACAATTATTTGCACTTGCACAAATGCTCCCAATTATATTTTGAGGTTGCACAGATAAAATTTTGGGAGCATACGGGACCAAAACGGTCGCAATTTCAAGCCCTGACAATGCCCCAGCCGCGCGCCTTCACTCAGGGAGTGACAGCAGCAGGTACCGTAAGTGTTAGGAATGTTCCTAACGACTAATTTCCCTGACGTTTAAACGGAAGTTTATACTTAGACTCGTCGACTAGTCTAAAAGTAAGAAAACAGTCAGAAAACAGTAAAAATTGAGCACAATTTAATCTATAAGGTTAAACATTGTCCGAAAAAATATTGCGTATATTATAAGAGCCATTTGAAACCGTTAATCACATTCTTCAATAACCAAATCGTATTTTAAATGCCGCTGAAATGTGTGGCACTTTGCGCCTTGCATTATGAACATTGCACATTATCCTACAAAACATGACAACAATTCACTAAATAAAAGTTAACAAATAACATTTATTGAAAACAATATTCAACGTAACAAAACATTTTTAGGAAACGTGACTGATTATTACAACGGCATTTTCATTGGGTGAACGCGATCGCATAGCAAATACAGTAAAAAATAATAATCGGTCATCAGAAAAGCTACCAATAATAGGAACAAAAAAAAAAAAAAATTAGGCCGACTGATCGACGTGACATTAGATTAGTTTTATTGGGCTATTCAACAACGCGATAGGCCTACTTACTCTTTCCACCTCGCTGGTTTAACTTGCAGGGCGAACAGGCTAATGCGTTTTGTTTTTTTCCTTCGTTTTTTTAAATTATTTTTTTAATCCGGCGTTGTTAACATTAGTAACGGATTCTCTTTTTTTTATAAAGCAACATTTGACCAGGAAAACATGAAATTTCAGTGCAAATTATGTCAATATGTAATTTAAATGTGTACATTAATAAAATAGTAAGTTTAACCGACTAGCATTTCTGGTGCCGACTAGCGAGGGTAGCAACGTTTAATCGGCTAGTCGACTAAATGAGCACATCCCTAGTAAGTGTAGCTATATATCCTACCCAAAAAGATTTAAATGAGACGTGCCTATATGCAATTAAAATTACGTTTTTTAATGGAGTCATTATTTTAAAGAAGGCAGTCTCTCGGTTCAGGCACCATTTTAAAAGTATCATTTTGGCATCGACAGTCAAAATCAAAACTATACCTATCCCTGTGAGAACATGGTCATTTTATGAAGCGTCCATAGTGTTCAAAAAGAATACTGACAATGAGAAAAACGGAACGAATAATAGATCAATTAACTTTGCTTAGAATTTTTTTTACACAATCCTATTTAAAATGCTTATTTTACAAAAACATTTCCTCAAAGCGTTACGGACGTGACCGAGCCAGTCACAGTCAGCACCTCATCTTTACAAGATTCTAGAATTATAAACTAAAATTTCACCCGTTTAAATTCGATGGAGGATAGGTATAAGTGGAAAAAACAAGTTAGATGAGCCATTTCCAAAAGCCTTTACATGTGATTGACTCAAAAGCCATATTTCTGTGACACTGCAGCCTACACAGTAATGGTAATAACGTGCAATTTCGTAAATACAATGGTCAAATGAAGTCTGGACTCCAAAATATACACCATATGGTTAAATATGAAAGAAGTTTAATTTGGAAATGAAATAATTTTTTCCCGCTCAGGTTGACATTACTATGGAATTGGCCTAATACTACAGGAGGGCAGTGTAGTATAATGGTTAAGGAACTGGTTGCAGGTTTGATTCCCAGGTAGGATACACTGCCGTTGTACCCTTGAGCAAGGTATTTAACCTGAATCGCTTCAGTATATATCCAGCTGTATAAATGGATAATACGTTTACAAAAAAGCTAAAAAGTTGTGCATCAGCTCTGGATAAGAGCATCTGCTAAATGCCTGTAATGTAATGTCAATAGAGTTCCTAAAATAAGCATGTCTCTGTTGTCTGCTGATGACGCCCCGTTTGTTTAAAAAAAAAAACTTTTTATTTCCATCGTTCAGAATTGTAGAATGAAGAATTCCATGAATTCTCCGTTGTCTTTACTTCACCGGGCAGCTACATTATTCAGAGAAGTAGGCTCTTTTTGGGGCGAGACATACCGAACTTCAGAGCCAATCGAAACTAAGAAGGTGTTAATGGACAGCTGATTATAGTTTTTCCCTCAAATTGAAGCCCGCCCCCAGCAAACATGATTTTAACAAGCATAACTGTTACTTATTACAGGTATTTAGCGATCGCAAATACATTCTATATTATATTAAGTGACTTATAAAACACTTAAACTTTCGTTATTTTAATAATTAAAATGAATTAATTTGTTTTCCTCCCTATTTTGCGCTCTATTGTGAATTGAAGAAGTGCGTCTTGCGGACCGTTTTACCAGCTTGCGTCACATTTGGTCCAGAAATGCAAATATCGGCCCGATACATCGGTCGGGCTCTAGTTTCAACAAATATCACTCAGGATAAGACTCCTCACCTGTCCGTGGTGTTGGACAAGACTCTTCTGAACTTTCCACTTCCAGGATGCTGAGTTAACGGTGACCTCTGCTTCTACAGGAAAAAAGAGAATGGCATTTACCAGGGTTGTCACGGTGTGGAGATTTTCACAACGACTGATATTCCTCTCAGGAAGCCAGTAACACCGGAGTTTTCACAAATTCCCACCAAGGCCGTTGTCTACTGCTAAGCCTATTAAGAAATGCTGCGCAGGCGCCCAGCTGTCCGCCCATGGAGAATAATACCATAACAGATAGCATTTATTTATTTATTTATTTATTTATTACAAAACTAAGCACATGATTAGACTCCATGAACATTAGTCTGATTCAATTGAATAATTGAAGTAAAAAAAGAAAAGTAGTCAGAGAGGGTATTGATACGGAGAGGGCAATCTCTGGGCTAAAACATGTCTTGGGCAGGGCCTGAGCAGGGCTGTGAAAAATAAGCAGACAAGAATCTGGTCTGAATGCATTGGAGTCAACGGGGAATTTTCCAAATGTGGGCTTCTCTTGCTGATATCGTTTTGTTACAATGGTTGATATGTGTGCCATTCATTTTTCAATATAAATGAGGTGTATAGAAAAATTACACCCTAATTGAACATTCGTGAGATAAGTAAATTTAAATAATTTTTAAAAAAAGAATTAACTGTTAGATGCCTGCGCCCATTTGTGTGGAAAATCTTGTGCAGGCTAGCGTTAACGTTACGTCAGAAAAGTAGCTGCTCCTTGCACCAAGCCAGCTATCTAGCTTCTTGATATCGTATTAAATGCATAAACATCTTTAGCCAAATAAATAATGTATCACCTTACATTGCCTACGTGTGTGCGTTTGCTTGTCATTTGATCAAATAGCCACTGCTGACAATGCCAATGGCACTCCTATGCAACTATAAATTCCATCAGACATATTGCCGTGAGAGATCGTCAGGTGTGCCGTGGGAAATTATCCAACTTCACTTAATTAGTAACACTTTTGGTTGGTGGTGTGACTCAGGATTTTTTTAATGTAAAAAATGTGCCTTGGCTCAAAAAAGGTTGAAAAACACTGTCTTAGACATTACTGGTGTGTGTGTGTGTGTGTGTGTATGTATAGGCTATTTACAACGGGGACCAAAAGTTTGAGGGCAGTGACACAATTTTTGTTGTTTTGGCTGTGTATTCCAGAATATTGGATTTGAAATGGAACAGTGAAGTGAAGTGCAGACTTTCAGCTTTAATTTGAGGGTTTTTACATACATATCGGGTGAACCGTGTAGCAAATGTAGCCCTTTTTATACATAGCCCCCCGCCCACCTCATTTTAGCCCTTTTGTCTAAATGGCTGTAAGTCATCAAGGGTCTGAGGTAGTGGTGTAACGGATCGTAGTTGATCCGTGATCCGTACGGATCGCCCCCCACAGTTCGGCACGCATGTGAACCGCGGATTAATTGCAAAATTTAACCATCATAGTGAATTACAGTTTTACTGCCGCTAGTACTTTTTAAAGTAATAATTCCCTAAATCTCGATGCAGAGTTGCAGTGAAAAGACAGATGCGTGCTGTGTTTTACTCTGAAGCGCATTGGACCTATCGCTAAGCCCCGCCCCTCTTCGCAGGGGGAGACAGTTTGAGAGCCAGCTCACCCACTGTAATGTAATTTTCACGGATTTAACACATTAAATACTCGTTCATTTTTGGAACCAGAGCTACGAAATCTCTTCCAAATCCGTCAACAAGGCCTGCCGTATGCACTGTAAAAATGTGTGCATGACTATTTTTAAAAAAACGGAGTTTTATGATTACAACTTCGCTCTGGTCCATAGCGTTAGAAGGAGCGTCTCCTTAACGCTATGTTACTTTCCAGTCTGTGCTTCGCCTCGTCAAACAATATGTAATGGAGCCCGGGGTATTTAATTTTGTTATTCATATGGATAAGGCAAGGCTAGTGATGTTAACACCACTGTTCTAATTATTAATTATAACGTTATATATATGGCTAACTAGCCTTGTTGGTACAAGCCTGACCGTCTTGATCCAAGGCTATGGCTAATGTTAACCAAGCCAGACTCACCTAAAGTATAATATTAACGTCAACGTTTACACAGGCTATTTTTTCATTCACTACCATGTTTAAAGGAAGAAGGTATCATGCCTCATATTGCACTTTGATTTAACAATTGAGTATTGAATATTTTATATATTTTAAGATTTTACTTAAACATTGGACATCTTGAATGTTGTTTTCATTTAAGACCATGGGCAAAAGTTCCTTGCTTTAAGTGTTTTACAGAATAAATGGAAAGCAAAGATATACTTGTCTCCCTTTTTTTTTTTTGCTGATCCGAAAAATGATCCGATCCGTGACTCAAAACCGTGATACGATCCGAACCGTGAGTTTTGTGATCCGTTGCACCCTTAGTCTGAGGTATCAAACGAGCCTCAAACCATCACTCTGCTGCCAGATATGGAGTAGATATGGAAGGATCACCTTAAAGGGTAACTACACCCACTGTTTCAGCCTGTCTCCACCCACTGTTTCAGCCTGTCTCCACCCATGAAACAATTTTGAAAAACAACCCTTAACTGTTTTGCACTGTTCTGTTTAAAGCCTTATAACCCCAGATGTTCACATCACACACACACATGTGTAATGGGTTAAATTGAAGACCACCCCTGTACCATTTAATGTAATTGCTTAAAATTATTTGTTTACATAAACTTTATATACAATACGGGCTGTAAATGCACAAAATACTTGCAGAAAATGTAAAACGGAAGTTGTAATTCTTACTTTACAGTGCACCTCTGAAGGGCAAAAATATAAAACCAGTCATACTTTACGTTTCCTGGTACACACACCTCTTGACCACGTGTACACAATTTTTGGGGGATATGTAAAACTACTCAGGTTCTACAAAGTAATTTGTAAAGAGTGTATCCTGGCGTCCCTTAGTGACTTCAAATGTACCAAAAATGGATAAAATGTGCATTACAGTAAATCAGGAGGTAATCAGTTTGTCAACACAAAGTATTCTGACTCACAGAAAACATGTTTGCATTCAGTGCATGAAGGATTTTCCATCTTTTTTAAAAGAATGGGGCGGTGAGATATAGGGTCCAGAAACCTATACAACCCTATCCAAGAATGAATACAATGCTTTGTTTGTCCGTATTATGACCCATTGATGCTGGTGTGCTCAATATAGGGCAATGCATGGCTAAGCTATGTATAAATACTAATGCTACAATACATGACATGACTTATCCTACCATTCAGCCACAACACATGATGGTAAAATAAGAACAACAAAATGTACTATGTTGAAAATCTAAAATAAATATAGGTAGGTCTTTCACAATAATAATAATAATACTAATAAATCCAATATTTTACATGGATTGTGACAAAAATGTACCCTTGTCACATATAAACGTGTTACTTTAGTCTTATAAATATCACAACATATTGTGACACTGGACCAGTGACCAGGCTTGGAATTTCGTCCTTTTAGGGGCACGGCCATTTGGCCTTCGGTGTCACCAAATTTTTTAGGGCACAAAGGCCACATACCAGGGCATAAAGGCCATTGAGTGAAATAAGAGGATTTGGAGCCTACAAATAAATAACTTGACTTTCTGATTAGAAAAAAACACGAATTACATGAAAAACATTAATTATTCACGGTGATAAAGTCCGTATTCTTGTGGAACTAGCATTGTATTGCAGAGGGTCTGCAGAAACAAGTTAAAGTAATCCATCCATATCTCCTGTATATCTGGCAGCTGAGTGATGGTTTGAGGCTTGTTTGATACCTCAGAGCCTTGAAGACTTACAGCCATTTAGACAACCATGTTCCATACTGTTCCAGTGCAATTTACAGATTAATCTATGTTAATTTGTCCAATTACTTTTCGTCCAATTACTTTTCTATGTATAAAAAGGGCTACAATTGCTACATGGTTCACCCGATATGTATGTAAAAACCCTTAAATTAAAGCTGAAAGTTTGTACTATAACCTCAGTCACTGTTCCATGTCAAATCCAATGTTCTGGAATACAAAGCCAAAACAATAAAAACTGTCACTGACCTCAAACCTTTGGTCCCCACTGTACAGGTGCACCTCAAAAAAAAATTATATCGTGAAAAAGTTCAATATTTTTTGTCACTCATTTCAGAAAGTGAAACTCATATATTATATAGATTCATTACACAAGAGTGAAATATTTCAAGCCTTTATTTCTTGTAATTTTGATGATTATGGCTTACAGCTAATGAAACCCAAAATTCAGTGTCTCAGAAAATTTGAATATTTTTGCTTTAACATATTTTTAAAGTATCATATTTAATATTTGGTTGCATATCCTTTGCATGCTGTTACTTCCTGAAGTCTGTGACCAATCAACATCAAAAGACTCGATATCTTATTTTCAGGTACTGTTACAAGCAACCTCTCTGCATTTGAACTGATCTCTATGAGAATTGGGGGGTAAGACTAGATTCAGCTGTAAATTACGCTGGTACAGTATGGAACACATGACTGGCGAAATGGCTGTACGTCATCAAGGGTCTAAGGCAGCGGTGTCAAACTCATTCCATCGAGGGCCGAGTGTATGCAAGTTTTTGTTTTAACCATGCTCTACACCAGCTGATTCCACTAATTAGCGCACCTCCTTGGTTGAAGAGCTGAGCTAATTAGTGAAATCAGCTGGTGTAGGGCACAGTTGGAACAAAAACCTGCATACACTCGGCCCTCTGTGGAATGAGTTTGACATCCCTGGTCTAAGGTATCAAACGAGCCCCAAACCATCACTCTGCGGCCAGATATGGAGTAGATGTGGGTGGATCCATTTAAGGGTTGTTTCTCCTGACTTTTTCCCCCATAGAGTTCTATAGGAAAATGAGTCAGGAGAAATAACCCTTGCAGTGATCCATCCACATCGACTCCATATCTGGCAACAGAGTGATGGTTTGGGGCTCGTTCGATAGCTCAGACCCTTGATGACTTATAGCCATTTAGCCAGCCATGTGTTCCATACTGTACCAGTTTAATTTACAGCTGAATCTAGTCTCACCCCCCAATTCCCATAGAGATCAGTTCAAATGCAGAGAGGTTATAGAATCGCTTGTAACAGTACCTGAAAATAAGATATCGAGAGTCTTTTGATGTTGATTGGTCACAGACTTCAGGAAGTAACAGCATGCAAAGGATATGCGACCAAATATTAAATATGATACTTTAAAAATATGTTAAAGCAAAAATATTCTAATTGTATGAGACACTGAATTTTGGGTTTCATTAGCTGTAAGCCATAATCATCAAAATTACAAGAAATAAAGGCTTGAAATATTTCACTATGTGTGATGAATCTATATAATATATGAGTTTCACTTTCTGAAATGAGTGACAAAAAATATATTTTAAAAAACTTTTTCACGATATTCAAATTTTTTGAGCTACACCTGTATATAGTAGGGGTGGGACGATTCAATCTCATAACGATTCGATTCGTTTCCGATTCTTTAGGCAAAGGTTCGATGCATCATAATATCTTACGTTTGACCACGATTCGATTCGGTTCGATTAATTTAGATACTTTAAAAAAATGTAATAGGTATGCTAATGTGATTTGATACCGATACATTCAGCAGTAATTAAATATTCAATTAGAACCTTACACCAAGTTCACAGCATTATGTTTATTGTTAAGGCATGCCATACATTTTGCAGCTGTCTGCAGCAAATAATGCAGCAATAAACATGACTAACAGTGTATTTTCTAAAGTTGCCCTATTTAGGTTATTGTTTTTCAAACAGTGTCAGACATGGTACCCTAATACAGTTCCTTTATTTACAAAATGAAAATGGCAAAATGTATAACAATTACTAAACTGGGGCAAGAAAAATGAAATAGCCTATAGGTTAGTGTCATGAATAGTACTTTCCTAAATCTTAGTACGATCTAGAACTTCGGTGGAGCAAGATGCCCATCCATCCGTAGTTAAAGCTACTCTCGTAGCGTTTTGCAAGGACAGTCGAACAGTTTTCTTCACCTCTTCATACAGAGCAGGTATACATTTTTCACTCAAATATTTTATGCATGGTATGGTGTATCTAGGTTCCACGACATTCATTTTGTGAATCGGACAGTTAACGTAGGAATAATTATTTGAACGTAAGACATTGGAAATAGTCTTACTATTTTTGTTTTTTGTCTCTAACGTCTACTTGATTTTGAATAGGAAATGGTTTAAATTTAAATATCAGAAAGCACTTTACAATTAACTGTCTGGACACGGTATGTGTATATAAACTAATAAAAACAATTATACAAAAAAAATAGAACTGTTTGGCCATTTCTCCAGGAAACTCAGGGGAAGTGTCAATGACTCCCGAGTTTAGCTTGCTAACCCGCTTGCTGTCCTTCACGTCAATTGTGTATCGTCGGCTCAAATGGTTTATCATGTTTGCGGTGTTGCCTGTGTATCTGATTTCTACTTGGCAGATCTTGCATATTGCAGCGGTTTTGTCAAGTACACCCTCCTTCTTTCTAAACCCGAAATGCTTCCATACCACTGATTTTCTGTTCGGAACATCGCAAGTTCTGTAAATTTCTGTCTCTTTTGTCGCACTCAGCGAGCACGCAGCTAGCCATTTCGCTCAGATCTGTCCGTCTCATTGTCGCTTGATTCCCGCCTGTCCCAACTTTCAACTCACGCTTACGTGGGGGTTGGAGCAGAAACATGGATTGAAGCTGGTCAAAACAGTTTTAAAAGTAGTCGTGTCTTAGAAATATATATTTTAAATAATTTTTGAATAAATGAATACATGTGCACATTCATTTAAAATGCGATATTAATCGATGCTTATCGATTCGAATCTTACAGATCGATGCAGTTGTATTTTAAAAAACTTTCGATTCACCCGATGCATTCTAATTTTTTGTCCCACCCCTAGTATATAGCCTATATTCCTATCGGATTTATAGTTGTAGGTCCCAAAAATCATAAACTAAACTGTGTATGTTTAAAGATACAGAAAAATATGATACTGAAGAGATTTTTTAAAGTTATTTCCATTTGTTTACCAAAGTGTCTTGGCTTTATGGGAAATCACTGTAAAGTAAGTAAAACTTTATGGGAAAGTTTTACTTGTATGTGGTACTTCATATAGCCATGTAATACATAACAAACCCATGGGCCAGACTGTTATAAATTTAAACTTTGTTTTCGATTTTCACCCAATAATAGAACATGAAAATGTGACATTTTTGTCACAATGTGACATAATTGATGTGGAAATATATACCTATCCTAATGGCCTACATTTCTTTCAACCAAATATTTTTGAAGACGTTTGATAGGCCTTTCTAAACCCCACTATGCTTAGTGAAAGGTGTCGCTCGTATTCATATGGGAGAGCAAAATGAATCAGGCTCATGTACGTAATTCATTGTGTCCTGAGAGTTACGTATACAAGATGCCGTCGGCAATCATAAAAAATAAATATATATCGGATCGATCTTTGTTTGTTTCTGTCATGCATAAGCCAAGTAAGAAAATATATG
Organism: Ilyophis sp. 1 JC-2022; assembly: GCA_022702515.1. Taxonomy (NCBI): domain Eukaryota; kingdom Metazoa; phylum Chordata; class Actinopteri; order Anguilliformes; family Synaphobranchidae; genus Ilyophis; species Ilyophis sp. 1 JC-2022. Next base: position 118,761,666 of record CM040405.1, read on the forward strand.
TGCCCAAATTCATACACTCCACGATACTTTAAAACAAGGAGAATATATAGTGCTGACTTTTTTCCGTGTCCGAATCACTACGTACATAAGCATGAATCGTTTACCCACGTGTTTCATGGCTGGTGGATTAGTCAACCTAAAAAAAAAAAAAAGAACATTACTGTCTGGTGCGAAACTACTAAGAATTGCTGCCGACGCTACAGGATAAACTTGCGTGTCCAAGCTTCCTCACGCGGTTACATACCGAAGCTACTCACGGTTTACCTCGCACCAGTTTATCAAAATCGTCCAAATCAAAGCATTTACAGAGCCATTGTGTTATAATCGTCTCAGCATATTGAAAGGTAGGATTTTATTTGTATTTTAAATGTATTTTGGGTGCAAGCAAGTCCCCCCCCCCCCCACACACACACCTCTCAGGCCCGTGGGAGTTAGAAGCACTACTCAAAAATCCCAAATTATTACATAATAATCATATTATATATGTATGTGTAATAGTAATATTAAATATTTGTATTAGTTAATTTTGTAATATGTCGAGGCTTATATTGTGATATCTGCGTTAGCATGGCCACTGCCATTGCACCTTTCTCTTTTTAACACTGTTGTAATGTTGATCACTGTAGAAATACAGAAATAAGATGCAAATAAAGGACGTAAATAAATAGCACGTTAAATAAGGCTAAACCTCATCATCATTGCCATAAAGAAAATGTGCGCCAAAACAAGTGGGAAATTATTTTTTGAACAAATTGAAACATAAAACGGTTAAACCTGAACACATTGGATCAAAAGGCTGTATGAAGCTGGTCTTGCTCATCGCCAAGCAAAATTCCAGTAGGCTATTTCAAAGAAACATAGAAATAACCAGCGTTTTGATTAAAATAATAATAGCCTAATAATTAAAGCACATTTCAACATTGCATAGGCTAGTGCGTAGCATTTGTTGGAATTCAGAAATTACAGTAACGTTAAGTTCATCCATTCAAATTAGAGGAATTTTCAAACATTTAATTAACACTGGAATTAAAGCTCGATTTAGTGCACGTTTAGCCTGTACTGTTAGTGAAATGTTTAACCAAGTCCAGTTAACGTTAAACAGTGATATAATATGTTACAGCTTACGTTTTTCACACACACACCATATCACACTGTCTATGACTTTACAACAAACTAACCAAAACAGTCACACTGTAATTTACTCATTTTGAACTTGCTCAGTTATTGATTGCCATAAATAGATGAGCGTCAAAGTCTAGTTTCATTGTGGACCGCCTCGGATGGGGTATGTATCTACACTTTAATGAATTCGAAAAAATTAGTTATACTTTTGCACTCACATGTCATTGAGACACCATGTTACATACATTAACACGACTGTGGTAAATTTTATATGACCTGAAAAGACTATTTCCGGTTATTGAACTTGATGAGGTTCAGACAGTCACGTTATTTTGGGGGAATCGCATCAGCTTCAGAGCCGGATCGAGGGCTGCATCGAGAGGAATGGACGTCGCTGAAGTTGGCTCCCGATTAGAAATTGCCGGTCCACCTTAAATCGGTTGCGAAAAGCCATTGTAGGCTTTCACGGTCATCCTTCCGCTTAGTTCTATATATGAAATACCATATATGTATAACAGTAGCCTACTGTTATACGTCGGAAATTATTTGGTAATGCACCGTTTTAAATGAATCCCACTCCAAACGTTCTATATGAAACAATACAGTAGATTGGGGAATGGTACAGCGGCCGATTTGCTCAAGCAGTCAAATTACACTGCACTGCTTCACATTCATGGCATGTTGTATTTCTAAGTGTTTCATTACATTGCTCGTATTACTCCCCTTACACGCAGCAGCGTTTTTGTTTTGTTTATACATAAATTGCATTTTGCTGTGTTTACGTACGCTTTGGAAAAGTGGGCCCACACTTTTGAACGTCAGCCTGTCTGCTATCAATGCCACATGACTGGAGTGCACAGCACATAAACAGCAGTGTTTCCGTTATATATGCACAGGTAACAGGTTATTATTGCCGCCGCTGCTTCAGAATTTTATGAAATGTCATGAAGTCGCAATTGCACGACTGAGGAGCTGTCCCCTCCACTGAACTCAAACGAACGGTCGTCCGCTCTCTCTCCACTTTGAGGATGAGCAGTTGAAACAGTGACAGGATGTCAATCACTCGCAAAGTCATGACAACTAAATAAACAGCGCGAGTACAGCATTTTTTCCTCGTTACAAACATGGCAGAGGAGAGGAATTACGTTACCGGAGAACAAAAAAAAGGTAGATTTAACTAGCTAATGTTATGTTAGATAGATTTTACAGCTTAAATAAACATTCGCAATGTATTCTCTCGATGTTCATGGCCAACTAATTATTATTAATATTAATAATATATTGTGAAATAATTTTCCAGCTAACGTTATAGTACCGAACCCTGTTATCGGGCGAAAAACTGAAATTTGTGATCAACATAGGATATTGATATTATTCAGGCACATACCATTGGACATATATTTATTAGGCTCACAAAACGCTAACTTTTAAGCCAATAAACATGTAGACGCGACCGGTAGTTTTTTTGTTGTTGTTGTTTTAACGTCTTTTAGATGACAGTTGGCTACTGTCAAATAAGGGGCGTCCATTATCGTTTATAGGGATAGCTGCTACGTTAAGGGAAGGATGTGCTTTGTTATCTGTTCTGTAGTTACTTCAGTGACGTTTCTGTATGCACTTATTGTATGTCGCTTTGGATAAAAGCATCTGCTAAATGACTAATGTAATGTTATTGGCTTAAGAGATTGGCTCAATCTTATTGGACTTATTTTTTCACAAAAACGATAAATTAAAAAATTAAAAATAAAAATTTCTTTAAGATGACACAATTTTTGTTGTTTTAATAATCAATTAATAGTTTATTTCATCAAGACAGACAGCTACCGTTTAAATAACCAATATGTAGGCAAAATAGCTGGCTAACTGGATTGTTTACTCATTGCATTTATTTTTTTCACCCATTTCATTAGAAAAAATAGTAGAAACATATTTTACTGTTTGTCCAGGAACTTATTGGTATTTCAGTCTTTTTTTTCTTCAAAAATTTGTTTCTGATTTTTTCCCCATTTTCTCCCAATTTAGTAGCCAATTGAACCCCTATTCTACTTCAATTCCCCCCGTGTAGCAACCGCTAGAGAACCACCGCTATACAACCCCGTCAGCCGGTAGTAGGAAAGAGGCCGCCACGTCCTCTACAGGGCGCGACTCCCCAAGCTCCTGACCGTGATTCCAACTCGCCCGTGGCCTTATTTTGCGTAGCGATTCTCATCCGAGCCCTCCCCCCACCCGGAAGCAGCCGCCAATTGCTGCTCCCACAGGGCGCTGGCCATGCTCGGAAAATGGCAGGACCGGGGCGCGAACCCCGATCCTCGGAGTACAACTGCGCTGACTGAAAGTCAGCGCCTTTTACCGCTGTACCACCGCAGCGGCTGGTATTTCAGTCTTGACCAATCAGGAGCTGGTACCTGTTTAATACCGGTTCTCGATACCCATCCCTAGTTGTCACGTTGTTCAGTCAACCAATCGTAGCTTATTTTATCGCCAAGTGATTCTTTAGAAAGAGGCAATTGGGTGGGAACCTGCTAGGGATGTTAAAATGTGTCGACTAAACCGACCGACTGTCGACGGGTTCTCAGTGTCGAGAGTTAAAGTAGTAATCGAAAATAGTTGAGAGAGGGAGCAGTGTGCGCGAGTGCACATAGCAGTGTGCGCTAGCTGCAGGAGTTTCGCTTCCTTACTTTGCGTGCTTGAAAATGTCAACTTCACATAAGAGTGTGGTGTGGGACGATCACGACAAACTAGATGAAAAAACAGTCCAGTGCAAAATATGCGGCGTAGAGTTTGCATATCACACGTCGACGTCCATAAAAAGGTGAAAAAAGGTGTTTCAAATAATTATCCCACGTATTATTAGTTAAACTAGCCTATTGCACGCCATTCTTATTAAGCTCCTGCCAATAAATGTGCCCGTGATGCCAACTGTCTGTCCTGTCCCATAATGCACGCATATTGCACATATGAGCCGCGTTTAATTTCAGATGCAGCTTTGCCATCATCTCGCTATGTCAGACTGCCGTCACGTGTGGGTAAAACCACGCAGTTCTCCTCAACCACCACATCATCTCGCTGTGTCAGACTGCCGTCACGTGTGGGTAAAACCACGCAGTTCTCCTCAACCACCACATCATCTCGCTGTGTCAGACTGCCATCACGTGTGGGTAAAACCACGCAGTTCTCCTCAACCACCACATCATCTCGCGATGTCAGACTGCCGTCACGTGTGGGTAAAACCACGCAGATCTCCTCAACCACCACATCATCTCGCTGTGTCAGACTGCCATCACGTGTGGGTAAAACCACGCAGTTCTCCTCAACCACCACATCATCTCGCTGTGTCAGACTGCCATCACGTGTGGGTAAAACCACGCAGTTCTCCTCAACCACCACATCATCTCGCTGTGTCAGACTGCCGTCACGTGTGGGTAAAACCACGCAGTTCTCCTCAACCACCACATCATCTCGCGGTGTCAGACTGCCGTCACGTGTGGGTAAAACCACGCAGTTCTCTAGCGTTTTTCTGGCTGAATATTTAATTCATCATGATGCACGCAAAGAAATGCATTGTTGATTCAGCAAAATGGTTTCATCTTCAGACATCATGTTAAAACTAATTTAATTATTTCAATAACAGGTGATTGCTTTGAATGTTGTTGAATAAACATTGGTGTAGGCTATATAGGCCTAGCCCAAAACAGAGTAAAGAAAGACATTTACAAATTTTGAACACCGTTTCCACTGCGCGCAATTGTGGTGCTGAAATGACAGCGCAGACACAATCTGTTGGAATGGCGATGATTAAGTGTGGATTGGAAAAAGCAAATCCATATCTGATATGGAAAAATAAATAGGCCTATCTGGGAAAATAACCTTACATTAAGATACATTTCATGGTGAATTAAGCCATATAACATATCGGCTATCTTGTGCGTTTTTTAAGCCGATCTTAAATTCCATTGAAACCGATCTACATCAGAATCTTAAAAAACAGCACACAAAAAACAACGGCTAGTCGGTAAATGCCTCCGACACAAAGACTAGTAAAAAACTGTCGTAATATTCCTAGAACCTGCTCACGCATCATTTTACTGTGCTGCACGAAGCAGGTCTCAGGTAACAAACATCAGTGTTGCTCCTCCATTTTTATTTCATTTCTAGGAGTAATGTGTGTCTTCAGATAACAATTTCAAGAGAAAACAAATGTGACTCTATATAAGACTAGGCAAGCTTAGCTCAGCCCGGACACCTGTATGCAGCCAGTGGGGAACATTTGACAAGGCACGGCGGATATTGTTCTGGAGCATGCAGATTGGCCTGCATGCCGGGGCGACTAAATGCACCTGATTCTCGAAGGTGTGTGCGACAGAGTATTTCAGCGGGAACGAGCGAGGAGAGGAAGCGGACTTAATTTAATTCGATTGATGAGCACTATTAGCACGTTACCACTCCGCAAGCTCCAGTTCGCTCCGGTTTATATATTGTGAAAAAACGGACATCGTCTCTACTCCTCTCCAAAATAGAATGTTTACTCAGCCGCAACATCCAGACAGAACAAATTAATTCCAAACAGTAGCTTATGACACCTGCAAATAGCCTACATACGTTGTCTGTTATGTGGGCGGTTTAGGTCTGATTGGTTGTTTGTAATGAACAATGATTTTGCGGTCGCCTTTTTACAAAAAAGAAAAAAGAAAAAAGTATCCCAATTTAGCTGTAAAACCGCAGACGCTGGTGGGACGTCTTATGACCTGCTTGACATTTCTACAGTGCGGTTGGAAAATAGTATGGCGGATATTTTTCAGACTGCTAAACAGTGCACATTAAATGGCACTCTCCTGCGTACAGTACACTGTACGCAGGAGACAGGGCGCAGTAGATAGGGCTCTGATTCAGACACAGCCTCAGTCTTCAGTAGAGTCCTTAAGAGTCTGATCTATAGGTGCAGCTCAAAAAATTTGAATATCGTGAAAAAGTTCAATATTTTTTGTCACTCATTTCAGAAAGTGAAACTCATATATTATATAGATTCATTACACAGTGAAATATTTCAAGCCTTTATTTCTTGTAATTTTGATGATTATGGCTTACAGCTAATGAAACCCAAAATTCAGTAATTAGAATATTTTGCTTTAACATATTTTTAAAGTATCATATTTAATATTTGGTCGCATATCCTTTGCAATTACTTCCAGAATTCTGTGACCAATCAACATCAAAAGACTCAATATCTTATTTTCAGGTACTGTTACAAGCGATACTATAACCTCTCTGCATTTGAACTGATCTCTATGAGAATTGGGGGGTAAGACTAGATTCAGCTGTAAATTACGCTGGTACAGTATGGAACACATGACTGGCGAAATGGCTGTACGTCATCAAGGGTCTAAGGCAGGGGTCCTCAATCTTATCCAGAAAGGGCCGGTGTGGGTGCAGGCTTTTGTTCCAACCAAGCAGTTACACACCTGATTCTACTAATCAATCACTAGAGTCTTTGCTAAGGAGCTTGATTAGTAGAATCAGGTGTGTAACTGCTTGGTTGGAACAAAAGCCTGCACCCACACCGGCCCTTTCTGGATAAGATTGAGGACCCCTGGTCTAAGGTATCAAACGAGCCCCAAACCATCACTCTGCGGCCAGATATGGAGTAGATGTGGATGGATCCCTTTAAGGGTTGTTTCTCCTGACTTTTTTCCCCCATAGAGTTCTATAGGAAAATGAGTCAGGAGAAATTCAAATGAGTCTTTGGAATTCATACTTACCAGCTAGTTTTATTCGATCCCTTATTAATCTCCATTACTATATAGTTCATCACCTTTAGTTTAAACCAAGCCAGCAAGCAAAGGATGGGCACCCCCTCTCTAGCCAAGTTCCTTCTGAGATTTCTTCCCACTGGGGAGGTTTTTCTCGCCACCGTTGAATGTTTTTTTTCTCATTTTGCTGGTTGGGGGCTAAGGCCTGGTTTTTTTGTTCTATTTTCCTTCTGTTTCCCTGTACAGCATCTTTGTGACAGTTCTCTGTAAAAAACGCTATACAAATAAAATTGAATTTAATTGAATCTCATCTTTTAAATCCCAATTGAAAACTCACTTTTATGGACTTGCTTTTAATATATTGAGCCTTTTATTACAGTTAATTAAAAATGGTTAATTAGTTAAGAAAATGGTTATAAAATAATTATTGATTGGATTTTTGGATTGGAATTTTATTAAGCTGAGAGAGATGTCATTTATATTTGAATTAGGCTAATGTATTACATGTCCAGTCATCTTAAAGCTAAACCTGAGACAATTTGAAATATTCAGTATAACAGAAATAAATATGTAACCTTAAATAATGTAGGCCAATGTAATTCAATTTTAGTGTGCAACACACTTAAAACATGTTTTTGTTGCGTTTCATTGTATTATATAATTAATAATTATACTGTGCATACCCACATTCCTGGTCAACAACCGTTCCACCCCCCCCCCCACCCCCAACCCAATAAAACATTTCTAAGGGAAACACAGCAATTTGCCTACGATATGAGACGGGCTGCGCTGTAGGTGTCTGGCAGTAGAAAGACTGGGATTTCAAAACTGAATGCACTCCGGGACTACAGTCATTCACAGTGTTGCCATGTCTGCGATTTTACAGCTAAATTGGGCTACTTTTAAAGTGGAGTCACAGGTAAAAATGAAGTCGCAAACCACACTTATTTTAAAAAGTTAAAATATGATGATTTGTATTTAAAATACAATTGTTTGGGTTAAAAAAATTTTTAAATCAATAACAAATTATTTTAAAAGGGCTGTATGCACTCATTTTTAATCAGTACCCTCCTACCCAGCCTAACTTTTGCCCCAAGCGAGCCCCAGGACCTCAGCTAAACAGCACACTGATTAGGCTTGCAAAATTCCGGAAATATTCAAAGGTGGAAACTTTCCATGGGAATTAACTGGAATTAAAGGAAATATATGGGAATCAACAGGAATAAACTGAAAATGTTGCAGGGCTCCAGACTGCCACCAATTAGGTGGCATTAGCGACCGTAAATCTGTCCAGTGCCACTAAAAAAAATTATTGGTGGTACTGCTGCCACTTGACTTTCGTTGGTGTTTTTTTATTTTTATGATTATTATTATTATCATTATTATTTAAATCCTAGTCATATTTTGGTCAAACAGTTGGCCGATTTTGTTTGATTATTTATTATCCTCCTTTGAACTACCCACTGGCTGCATTTCTTTCTCTGTCTCTCACACGGTGTTCATTTAAGTTTTTGAACTGTATGCACTTTAAACAAGAGCACTTTTATTTTAGTTGATTAGTACACTATGTTAATAAAAATGTATTGTTGCACCTTATTACCATTTTTTGTACGTACTTTGATTTCATATAAAATACCTTCAAAAAAGCTGAGATGCAATCACCCAGTTGTGCGGCGCTCCAGCAAATTGTTTTGTGCGACCAAATTATGTGCTACTGCCACTAACTGAAAAACTTAGTGGCAGCACTGCCACCAGTGTAAAATGTTAGTCTGGAGCCCTGTGTTGGCGTTATTTGTACTAGCTGTATTTACCTCATCATATGCAGACATAATAAACATTTTGTTTTGTCATAACCAGACATCCATGCAAACATTTGTGAGTAGAACTTTAATGGATTCTTTCATTAAACAAAAAACATGAATGTTGAATAAAAAAAATTATTTCCTAACCCAACCCCACCCCTCAAAAAAAAAGAATTAGATTCAAAATGGATGGAGTCCTTGGGCTAAAATGCAGTAGTGTGGCCTCAATTGCCTTGCTGTAGTGTGCAGGATGCTAGGAATTATCTGTGCATGTGATAAAAGAATGCACTGCACATGTAATAGAGTACTCAAGTGAGTATGTCAGACATTACATTACAGGCATTTAGCAGACGCTCTTATCCAGAGCGACTTACACAACTTTTTAACATTTTCTTTATTTAATTTTTTTGACATATTATCCATTTATACAGCTGGATACATACTGAAGCAATTCAGGTTAAGTACCTTGCTCCAGGGTACAACGGCAGTGTCCTACCTGGGAATCGAACCTGCAACCTTTGGCTTACAAGGCCAGTTCCTTAACCATTATACTACACTGCCTCCCAGACATGGGCAGTTAGGTTTCAGAAGTAAATTCCCTCTGACAGATAGAAGGGACTTCAGAGACTATCGGCAACTTCTTAAAATCAGATTTTTTATAGAATGAGCCGAAACGTTCCTGGATTAGCCTGTGTGGTATAAGGATATAGAGCATACATTTCATGTTCCAATTTTTATTTTTTAAATGAATGATTAATGATTTGTAGTCCGGTTTGTAGTCCACTTTAATGGCTACATATCCATTACTGCAACGCACGGGCGGTTCTCGACCAATCAGATATCATCTCGTCTGGACATTTTTGGCAGTGCATACCACCTTGCTAATTCGGCCATTTTACTTCATTGACCGTCCGGAGGGAATTATGGGACGTCGATTTTTTAATTATTATTATTATTATTATGTTTTATTTATTTATTTATTTTTTTTAAACAGTGCCAGCGCTGGTATATTCACACAAAAAAATACTAAAATGTTAAATATACTTGATGCTGGTCCAGAAAAACTACATATTTTGTTATATTGAACAATCCAGGAAATCGATGGTAAGACATAATAATAAAATCACTAGAAATTGTTTAAGTTTTAGTTAATATCTATGGTCTAAATGAATGGGGAAGTCACTTCTAAAACCAGTGTGCCATAGTCACTTCAGTACTCTATGGAAGAATGCACAGCGCAGGGTTGAAATTCAACTAAATTCGCATTAAATTGGGTTGTTTTAACCAAAGCATGCTGCAAGACCTAGAATTTTCCAACTAAATTTAAGTTCCATGTTATAGGCTAACTTAAACAATAATTTGTCAATTTCCAAAATTCCAGAGCATAACTTCCCATGGTAAATGTCCAAAACGTTTCAGGAAATTTACCCTTTGCAACCCTAGCACTAGGGATGCAAATTTTAAGTAATTTCCTGAATCGATAGTTGTTAACCTAAACAAACAATCTTCGATTAATTGATAACATAAGCTAAATATAGCTTATGATAGACAGAATACAAAATGCATGTTATATTCCTCAATCAAAGATTTATTGTAACATTTGAGAAACAGGCATTATTGTAGCATAACAAAAATAGAATATGAAGGCGTGTATAGGCTACTTTAACAGAAAAGAAATTGCGCTCCGTCTCATCTGTTGCAAGCGAAACCGTTGCTCTGCTAGGCACTTGCAGCATTAACATAATCGCTCTTGAAATTGAAAGGCGACAGTTAAATTATGTTTTGAATAGGCTCCTCATATGCATACTAGATAGACCTACGTATTTTTATTCAAGAACATTTAAGCATATCTACGTGGTCAGGAGTGAGTCGTGTGCGCAGCCTGTTTATTAGCTCTCGAAATCCCTCACCGTCAACGGTGCTTATTGCCATCATGTCCTTTTCAACCATGTTGCATACCCTCTGAGTAATAGCCTACTCTCCGCTCGTCTATCGTCACACACCCTCTTTGGCAACACTGAGGTGATGGTAGGTCGCCCTGGCAGCACGGTTGGATGTACGCTTTTCAGGTGGTAGGCTACATTAACGAAGTAGTTATACTTCAAAACAGCACCACAGGTATTGCAATGTATTGCAAACCACAGGCGCTCTCACGTGGAGACCTTAAATCACAATTACATTTCACACAAAAACTCCCGTTGAAACAAGACCGCAGATTGTTCAGTTAATCGTTTCATTTGAAATAATATCGATTAAATTCTTATTAGCAATTAATTGATAGTCAATGAATTGTTAACATCCCTACCTAGCACTGATATACAGCCCCCAGTACAGCTGTTCCTGCTGTTCTTTAGCAGCGCGGTGGTAGGGACGGTGGTCCACAACATTAACCTCTATGCTGAGAAGAGGAACCGGTCTCAGAAGTGGAAGGGGAATAAGTGGAAGTGTGATTCACTCATCGGCTACTACACCTGCCTCCAGAAGATCATGAAGTGGTACAAAACCCTGTTCTTTCACTTCATTGATATTGCTGTAGTCAGCGCCTCCATCCTGTACTGACACCAGTCCAAGGAGAGAGGGGAGACTACTCTTGCAGTTGGCCTTTAGAGAGAAGCTGGCTGACATGGGGTCAGCCTCCAGCCACACATCCTCCAGACCTGCACCTGCTCCCAAACCTCCCACCCCTGGACCTGGTGCCACACCCCTCAGTACATTTCCTCCACATTGGATGTGCCAGTGGAACAGAAGGCGACACAAGGCAGGAGGTTGTGCCACCACTGCTACGCATCCCAGAAGAAAAAATGAGACGCTGTTTGTGAATCGTGCCAGCTTCCCTTCTGCATGAATGCAGAAACTGCTACAGGGCAAATGGATTCCTGCGAAGTCTGTCCGAGTTTGTATATACCGTATATATTTATAAGAAAACTCACAAAAAAACAAAGCACAAAAATATGTATAAAGTTACAATGTTATTGTTCTGAACATTGAACTAATACAAAACAATTACTATTTCTCTCTACAACATCTTCCGTAGTATGGGTTGCACATGTAAATATTTATAGTTACACTGTTATTGCTCTAAACATTGAAGTATGGGTTGTCTCACTCGTAGATGTGATCTGAGCATACCATCACAGACTACAATTGCCCCCTTTCAAATGATGCCAGTTATGTTTGAATATCCACATGTCACAATCCACATTTCAACAGCTACCAAGAACGCCTAAGTAACCACTTACAAAAGCCCTTGTACACTATGTTCTGTTTGTTGCATCAACACCTGGTCTTTTTACAGTTGGTAACATGTAATTAAACAGATTCATTATTAAGATACTTTGTAATCAGATGTCAAAAATCATAAGGAGACATTTAAATAATAAAAACGCTTATCTATGTACTATATCTTGTGTTGCATCAATTCTGTTACACCTAGATGTAATCTGAGTATCATTAGAAACTACAAGGTGTTATCTTCTCTTAAATCAGGTATATGCATGTGCTATGAATATTTCCAGTTATAACCACTCATTTTTGTATAAAATTCGAGGCGGGAATTGTTATTTTGGCCAGTCAGCTCAAGAGGTTAATAATATGAGGAATCAGGATGGAATACCATGTCACTACCAACTAATACTGACCTTTCGTTAACCTTAACCAGAAAATGCACACGTTTAACTACATAACTAGCTTAACGTTACCACACTACTCGCATTCGCAGGCACGTTTGCAAGGCGGGCAGACGACAGTTGAGGCCTGACTGCTTGTGTCCACTCCAACCGCGCATTGCTTTCCGTCAAATCATTGTGCATGCACACACGGCTTTAGCATTAGCCATTTACTGACGCTGTTTCCACAGCCAAGAACCATAACTTTACCAAACGTTACCTGAACGTAACAAAACCCAACCGCCCTCTAGCTAGCCAACTTACCCAATTCATTACCGAGTAACGTTAACTTAGCAGTGATTTATAAACAAGTTAACGCTACTAAACGTTACCTAGTTATGACGTTTTCTTCGAGCAAACAGAAGTGGCATGATGATGGGTTTAGCAGTTCGGTAACGTCAACGCAGCTAACGTTATTTAATGTTCATAATCACCCAAGTATCATAAGATGGGGAGCAAGGTTGCAAATATGGACATTAACGTTTAGCTAACTGCAAATGCTTAGCGGATTTTTAAGACACGGTGCGTTCTTGTGCTTTGGCTTGCCGAGGTAAACAGTTACGAGGTGGCGATGTAACGTTAGCCCACTAAACTTAGCTCGATATGTTAACGTTAGCTCACTAAACTTAGCTCACTAAACTTAGCTCGATGTTATTTCTTAACTCTAGCAGGGCAGCTAGGTTAGAGACCGTTTGGCTAGCTAGCCTTGTACTTATGAGCGCGTGGGTTACGTAATGCTCTCGTCTGGTCCGTTTTATTGTTTTCAATGCTTGACCATTTGGTTTTGATGCAACAAAAACAAAAAGGGATTTCAACCAAATATGTGCCGATGTCCTCCGAAATGCACTTCCCTAATAACGCTGCACTGCATAAGAGAGAGAGGGTGCGAGTCCCGGTGACGTCATGGCGTAGGGTCAAATAACTTCAAAATACAATTTGCCATTCAAGAATTTGTCTTCTGATTTCGATATGCGGCTTCTGTATAGTCTTTAATATATTTTTTATCACAAAATTATTGAAAAACTTTACAAAATATTCGCTTAAACTATTTAGAATAATTTCAACTTAGGGGAGAGTAAAGGGGTATTCAGTGACCCGCCAACATACACTCCCAATGCAGCGACAAAGGGGAAAAAGCCGAGCGAATACTGTAACTTAACTGAAGGATTTCGCAAAGTCATTCTTTTAGGCCAACGTAGCCTAAGGTGTATAACTAGTCACGTAAATCAATTCCTCCACTAAGAACACATTTTCTGTAACGGTTAAAGCAATCTACCATAACAAAACCTGACCACCTTTGCGAAGCCCCCCTCTAAAGTCCCCTCCTCCCCACTCCTCCCTCGCACCCCGGCCGTAGCCGCCATCTTAATTTCTTTCCTACCTGAAATTTCCGAGCAGTTTTCTTTCACTAAAAAATCTATGAAGGAGCCGCCATCCTCCTGAAATCGCACTCAATCCGTGATGGGGCTACTCCAAACTGTTTCTCGGTACCCAGCGAGATGTCCGCGGATCAGAGCGAGCGGGAAAAGCACGAACCAAGAGAATGCGGGTCCGGCTCACTGAATATAGCGGTTGCTGGGAGGAGACTTCAGAGGGAGCGAAATGGTGGAGGAACCCGCTGCTGACAAAGTGCAGGGACACATAACCTCGCGAGATGTTTGTTATCCCGCCAATGGGGAAGTAAGGGATATGGTGATATGGGCATCATGGTATATGTAGTCTTTAATATGACATTTTCGTGTTTCTTCTTTGTGGCACTTATAGTTACAAGAAATAAAATTGAGATATTGTACCCGACATTCCAAAATTGGCATGCTGGACACAATTAGATTTTTGTTATTTTCTGCTTAATATTTACAATACTTAGATCGCTGATTCATATGTCAAAATGTTCGAACATTTTTATTTTAAAATTTTTTTAATACAGAAAGCTCAAAGTTCTTCAATGCAATCCAGGGGGTCTTATCCCTTTGAAAATAAGATTTTATTCCAAATCGAGGGCGGCAGTGTAGTATGAATGAATGAATGAAACTTTATTTATATAGCACAAGTCATACATAAAGTGCAACTCCAAGTGCTGAACATAAAAAGGACATAATAAAAAAAAATTTAAACAAACATAAATTGAGAACATAAAAATTATTAAATACAATAAAGTTAATAGTAAAATAGGAGATAAATGATAACAGTAAAACGGCAAGTCAAAATAAAACATTAAATAAAAGCTAGGCTAAAAAGGTGTGTTTTAAGTTTTCTTTTAAAAAGGTCCACACTCTCTGCCACCCTCAGGTCCTCTGGTAGTTTGTTCCACAGGCTGGGGCCATAGTGGCTAAAGGCAGCTTCGCCATGAGTCTTAGACCGGACCCTAGGAATAGTCAAGAGACAACTACCAGAGGACCTGAGGGATCTAGCAGGTACATATCTTAAAACCATGTCCGACATGTATTCAGGAGCAAGACCATTAAGTGATTTGTAAACTAATAAAAGAACCTTAAAATCAATTCTAAAACTAACGGGTAACCAGTGCAGTGATTTTAAAACAGGTGTAATGTGTGCTCTCCCTCTGGTCCTAGTTAGCACACGAGCAGCTGAATTTTGTACTAGTTGCAAATGATTTATGGCTTTTTTTGGTAGACCAGAAAGGAGAGCATTACAATAATCTAACCTGCTACTAATAAAAGCGTGCACAAGTGTTTCAGTATTGGCACGGGAGAGAAACGGACGCACTCTTGCAATGTTTTTTAAATGATAAAAGGAGGATTTAATCACATTATGAATGTGGGCATCAAAAGCCAAATTGGAGTCTAGGATGACACCTAGGTTATTAGCCTGGTGCCTGGGGCTGAGAGCCAATGACTGCAATTTAACGCAGGTATAACGGTTAAAAAACTGTACTTGTAACCGAGAGGTTGCAAGTTTGATTCCCAGGTAGGACACTGCCGTTGTACCCTTGAGCAAGGTATTTAACCTGAATTGCTTCAGTATATATCCAGCTGTATAGGAATGGATAAATGTAATAAGATGTAATAAGAAGTTGTGTAAGTCGCTCTGGATAAGAGCGTCTGCTAAATGTCTGTAATGTAATGTAATGATACAGATCATGACAGAAAAGTTCATTTAATAAAACATTTTTTAAAAGTCAACCTAGCATTGACGTTGTTATGAAAGCCTTTTGCTAGATGGGGGATTCACATTATTCATATGAAATAGTAGATAAAATCCCTGCACAAAACGCCAAAGGTAAAATGTAAACTTGGTGTTTAGAACCTCAGACACCTCTAAGTGTAAGCCAGACAGCGCGCAGATGTTTAAGAGGACATACATGTATGCTATATTCAGCAGAGGTGGAAAGTCCAGGGGTCAGAAAGTTAAAGTCCTGCCATGTTTTTCGTCCACCCATGAACTGAACCAGCTGATTTCACTAATTAGTTCTACCTCCTGGCTTAATAATTGCACTGATTTTAAAAAGCCAGGTGATTGGAACAAAATACTGGGGAGGACTTTTACTTTCTGAACCTGGACCTTCCACCTCTGATATTCAGTGTTGAAATCTGATGCTGATCCAAAACAGGTATATGCTCATTTAATTTTTAATGTTTAATAAACTTCTGGAAATCATGGATGTGAACATGTCATCTAAATTCAATCAACAGTGACAGCTCATTGTAATGTTTGTGTGATACTGACTGAGATAAATTTTAGTTAACTGATGTTACATCAACAATTACAAAATAGCATGTTAATAGCAATTAATATAGAGTCAATAATGTTCATAATCATGTTTGAAATCATGAGCAATCTTAAAATGCTATCCAAATTGTATTACAGGGTAACAAAGCACACTGGTTTAGCTAGACCCCGCCCCCTTTTGAAATTCAAAAAATGACAAAATCTGGACATGATAAGGTCATAATATAGGGGCTGAGCTCCAGGTATCAAACCACGCCCCAGCTATTTTTTTCACGAGTAGCCTTTTGCTCTTTCTACTCTGGACAGCACTCACAGCGGTTGCTTTGTTCCACTCTCTCGCTCTCTCTCATACACACACAAAAAAACACGCTAGCTACAGCTCCTGTCGAGCCGCAAGTAGCAGCCGAAAAAGAGGCAATGGTGGAGAATGAGAGGATGGGCAATGTTTTGGAGTGGTAGGCGGGCGGCACGCATAGCTTCGTTTGGGCTTATATTGATCTGGTCAGCAAACAACAAATCACACGCTGTACACCCATGCCATTTAGGCTACTAATTTTACATAGGCTGTAGGCAATCACACTACCTGCAAGATATCAACAATATTGGTTTCCATTTCAACGGGTGCACATGTGATCACTGCACTGAACTCTCTCCAAGAGAGAATGTTTGTTTTAGGGGCAAAAGTAAATGTGTACCATACATATACTACAACTCCTACCATACATATACTACAACTCCTACCATACATATACTACAACTCCTACCATACATATACTACAACTCCTACCATACATATACGACAACTCCTACCATACATATACTACAACTCCTACCATACATATACTACAACTCCTACCATACATATACTACAACTCCTGGCTGAACTGGGCGGCAGTGTAGTAAAAGATAAACTGTAAGCTAGCTAGCTAGCTATATATATATTGCTCGCTTACTCTCTCTCTCTCTCCTATGGCCTCTCCACGCAGAAATGCAGATCAACTGCTGAGATTCACTTTTATAGCTGGGGCGTAGCCCGCCCTCGCTCCAAAACTTCAGGACATAGCTGTACAGGTTTAAATTTCGTCGCCGGAAGTCATACGTCACCTGGATGAAGTTTCTGGCCAATGACAGACTGAACGTGCAGTAACTAACCTTTTACCACTCGACACTTTTGAGCCAGATCCTTTAGGTTTACGCTGTTTTGTGCTGACTGCAGTACAATGTCAAGATTTGGACCAGAGTCAATCAGTAACACAAATCTAAAATAAGTGTTTTTGGTGCTTTGTTACCCTTTAAAGGGGCTATATGTAATATATTTACATACATAAATTTTTTTAAGTGTCAAAATCGGCCGGGCATTCCAGCCATGAAGAGACCTAACGTTACGTTTGTTGTTGGGGATCAAAACTGACCGCAAGCTGGTGATCTTTTAATTGGACAGGTAACCTAATATTACTGCAAAGCATGTGAAATATATTGTGATGTTCCTGATGCCGACGTTAGCTTGGAATGTGTGAGATGTTGCTTCGGAACTACTTAATTTCTATTGCTAAGCTAGCTAAGTTACATCTAGCTGGTATTTTGCTAGTGATAACATTAGCAAGCTAGCTTACGTTATCACAAGCAAAATAAATTACTGCCTGAGTGGATAACGTTCGCTAACTAAGTTACATCGATTCAACCCGACTCCTGGGGCTGATCTGGCTGGTAAAGTTAGTTGGCTAGCTTGCCGTTTACAAATTACTTTAACAGCTAATGTTCCAGGATAATGCCAAAAATGTCTGTTCTTTCAGAAGGTGGTATTTTAGACATTTTATTTGCAATAACTCCAATTATTTACATTTCTCTGTCACAGAACTGACTAAATTTACTCATTAGGACCTATGCTAAATTTCTGTGTAAAACATCCGGGAAGCACCAAACTCAAGACTGACCAAATGTTCAACATTTATGAATTGAGATTTTGTATGTGCGGGAGCTCCATCATGAAATTGAAAAAAAAATCTGCCACTGGTACTGATGTAGGCTAAAAGGCAGAAAACAAGGTGTCCAACGAGGTTCGTAAGGTATCCAGGTGTAGGTCAGATGAGCTGGATACAGGTGAGAGGTCTGCTCATCTGGCTATTTCAGTGCATACTTGACCCAGGTCTCTGATCTACGGTTGAATATAAATTTCACAACCAATCAGTAATCCATTGTCGTTAGTTCTCGACTTATATTGTGCACATTTTGGATAAAGTGACAAAGTTAGTCATTTTGACTTCTGGACAAGCAGGGGAGATGCACAGTGATTGTGTGATTGTGTGTGACGGACTCACAAGAATACAATTTGTGTAATGTCGAGATCACGAAATAAGAAACCAAGCTTGTTGAGATAAGAAAATAATAAATAACGAATAAATGATGATCTTGAGAAAAAAAACCTTGTTCTGCCGAAGTCACAAAATAACGAACAAAGTATAAAAAAATTTTAAATGTAGGCTACCCATGTCCTCTCCGGTCTTCCATATGAAAATACCTTTCTAAACTTGCAGTGATGTAACACCGATTGCAATCAGCCGTGTGCACTTCAAAAGACTAGTGGCAGAGCGACCGTCCCAGTTTATGTGTGTTCTCCCTATCCTGTCTGCTCCCTTCCATTCAGAACCCGCTTCCAACGACGTGGCCCTCCACGACGACGCAACCCTTCCAACCTCCGCTACCCCTCGCTGACTCCCTGCGAGAACTTCACCGTCGCAGGGGGGGCTCTGGAACTGCCAGTCTGCCACACGGAAAGCAGACTTCATCTCCGGCTATGCCTCCTTCCTGTCCCTCCAGTTTCTCGCCCTCACTGAAACCTGGATCACACCGGACAACACGGCAACTCCCGCTGCCCTCTCCTCCTCCTTCTCCTTCTCTCACACCCCCCGGCCGTCTGGTCGCGGAGGTGGTACTGGTTTGCTACTCTCCCCCTCATGGTCATTCTCTGTTTTCCCCCTCTCTGATCTATCTATTACTAGCTTTGAATACCACTCTGTGTTTATCAACCACCCTATTAACCTGTACATTATAGTTGTTTATCGCCCTCCAGGTCCCCTGGGGTGCTTCCTCGATGAGCTTGACACCCTGCTTGGCTCCTTCCCAGAGGACGGCATCCCGCTGATCCTCCTGGGAGACTTCAACATCCATCTAGATGCCTCCCAGTCTGCGGCCTTCCTACCACTTCTCCGCTCCTTTGACCTCTCCCTCCAACCCTTCCCCCCCCACCCACAAGGCTGGCAACCTCCTAGACCTGGTCTTCCAGAGGAACAGCCCCTGCTCTGATCTCACTGTTACCCCTCTGCATCCCTCCGATCACCACTTCATTTCTTTCTCTCTTCCTCGTGTTCCACACCGTCCCCCCCCTCCCCACACCCCCACTGTCTCTGTCTGCTGTAACCTCTGCTCCCTCTCGCCCTCCTCTCTTGCTCCCTGTGTCACTGCTTCCCTCCCCCCTCTCAAACCCTTCTCTCAACTCCCCATCGACTCTGCATCTAACACCCTTCTCACAGCTCTCTCCACATCACTTGACTCTCTCTGCCCTCTTGTCTCTAGGCCCACACGCCCATCTCCTCCCTGCCCATGGATGTCCGATGCCCTGCGCACCTCAAGGGCCGGTCTCCACGCAGCAGAGAGGATGTGGAGGAAATCCGACGTATCCCATCTCCTACTCTCCCATCGCCCCACTACTTGTGCCCTCGACCCTATCCCTTCATCTCTCCTCCAGGCAATCACCCCAGATATCCTCCCGTTTGTGACTTCCCTGGTGAACTCCTCCCTGACCTCTGGCTGCTTCCCCTCATCCTTCAAGAGAACCCACATCACCCCGATCCTGAAAAAACCTACGCTGGACCCCTCCAACATCCAAAACTACAGACCGGTATCTCTTCTTCCTTTTCTTTCCAAAACTATTGACGTGCTGTTTCTAACCAACTGTCGTCTTTCCTTACCCAGAACAACCTGCTAGACCCCCACCAGTCCGGCTTCAAACCTGGCCACTCAACGGAGACCGCACTCCTCTCCGTCAGCGAGATGCTTCATGCAGCTCGTGCAGCCTCCCTCTCCTCTGTGCTAATACATCTAGACCTCTCTGCCGCCTTCGACACCGTAGATCACTCCATCCTCCTGTCGTCCCTGTCTGCAGCGGGGATCGGCGGCTCGGCCCTGGCCTGGATTAAGTCCTACCTCTCCGAACGCTCCTCCCAGGTTGCCTGGGCTGGTAAAGTATCGGCACCCCGTCCCCTTATCACAGGAGTCCCCCAGGGCTCAGTCCTTGGTCCCCTCCTCTTCTCCACCTACACCAAATCCCTTGGCCCTGTTATCACTGCTCATGGTCTATCTTACCACTGCTATGCTGACGATACTAAACTCTTTCTCTCCTTCTCACCCTCTGACACTCAGGTGTCAGCCCGCATCTCCGCTTGCCTGAGAGACATCCAGAGCTGGATGGACAACCACCATCTCAAGCTCAATCCAGGCAAGACTGAGCTCATCTACATTCCTGCTCTAACCTCTCCCCCGCTCAATCTTTCTATTTCCCTAGGAGACACTCCACTGACCCCAACGTCCTGTGCCAGGAACCTCGGAGTCGTGATGGACAACAGGCTGTCCCTCTCCGAGAACATCGCAGTGGTAACCCGAGCATGCAGGTTATTCCTGTATAACATCAGGAGAATCCGCCCCTTCCTCACCACCCACTCAACCCAGCTCCTGGTCCAAGAGATGGTGCTGTCCCGCCTGGACTATTGCAACTCTCTCCTGGCTGGCTTGCCAGCATCGGCCATTAGACCCCTTCACCTTATCCAGAACGCAGCAGCGCGCCTGGTCTTCAACCTCCCCCGACACTCCCATGTCACCCCCCTGCTCATTGACCTCCACTGGCTCCAATGGCTCGCATCAAATTCAAAACATTGGTGCTCGCCTTCCAGGCAGTCCGAAGATCTGCCCCTCCATACCTCCAAAAGCTCATCAGACCCTACACACCTGCCAGATCTCTGCGTTCCGCCTCCTCAGGACGACTGGTACCCCCCCCTCTTCATACTAGCACCCGGTCTTGACGTCTGTCTGTCCTGGCCCCACGGTGGTGGAATGAGCTCCCCGTGGAGGTCAGAACAGCAGAAAGTCTGACCGCTTTCAAGCGCAGATTGAAGACTCACCTCTTCAAGCTGCACCTCTCTCCACCCCTCCCTACCTCCTTGTGACTATTGTTATCAAAATTGTGTAGTTCGCCCCCCCCTCCCCCAAAAAAAATAAATAAATAAATAAATATCCCCAATCATACTGACTGCGCCTAGTACTTAGATTCGTGTTTACCTTTTTAGGATTGTTTTAACGCACTTGTTACTAGTTCAGAAATGCACTATGTACGTCGCTCTGGATAAGAGCGTCTGCTAAATGTCTATAATGTAATGTAATGTAATGTAATGTAACAGAATATAATAGAATATTCCTGTGAGGGAACTTCAGTTGTAGCCACCAGCAACAACAAAAAATTACATAGACAGTGGGGCAGACCCACAACACACAAACAAACATATCAAATAAAGACATTCAATAGAATCATTGAATTAATCAAACAAATTAAGTGAATTAAAGTGAAGGCATGAGTCATGATAAAAAATGTAGCATAAAAAGCAACAGCTCCCCATCCGCCCCGAGATGTCCAGTGTGATCAAGCAGTTCAACAGCTGTAGGAACAAAGCTATCGACGTACACAAACTCCATCTCCGTGACTTTCGTCCATACACGAAGTCTGTGTCCACTGTCCAGTCGAAACAGAGCACCAAACTGCCTCAACTGGATAATTCGGCAATATTTTCAAAACGAGCAACAGGAGTGCCCTGAAAAATCTCCAGCCCGCTTCCCAGTCCCACAACAGACACACAGCGCATGAAAAAACAAAAAACAAAAGTCTGACACAAAAAAACACATTCAAATTAACAAACACGAAAACGAGAGACAGCTGGACTACATGTATCCATTACAGCGCCACGTGACGTGGTATATATTTACATGCAGCATAATGTTAGTTAGCCTACAAACCTTTCAAACACAGCCAATGTTTTTTCTTTGTTTTTCTAAATCAATTAAAGTTAATTAACAAACAAAAACAAAAGCGACATGGGCAAAATATCTATTCACTGCATGTGCTCATGTAAAGTATGTTAAGGCATGCTCCAGAAGTTTTTGATCATAAATAGTTTTTTATTTTTCAGTCCGTCACTCCTGGCGTCCCCCTCCTCTTGCTGTGCTGTCGGCACGGTCTGATTGAGGGTGCAATTAACATGACCGTTTTTTTATTTTTTTCGGGCAGGGCTCAGCAAAAATGTCTTTGACCTCGGACCGGGCCGTTCCTTGGTCTTGGCTCACCCCGTAGCAGGTCCGGCGCTAGACGAACATACAGAGGGGTGCAATTGGAATCCACGGGGGGGCACAAAAAGTGTGTGATATATATATAAAACGACGACAACCAAGGACTGATTCTCAAAGCGCCGTGCCATAGCTTGCACAGCACATTGATAAATCACCTAAGACTGCTAACGTCACCGTGCCACAAGAGTGCGCTACTACACCACAACACAGACACATTGGACACATCTCAACAATCACTTTACCATAGCCAGCTAGCTATGCTAGATACAAATAGAATGGTGTCAATAATAGCTTTTACAGGACCCCGATTATTTTCTACTAAACCAGATAATTAATAATAGGCAAGTCATCCAGCTTTTCAACAGAAATAACGTTACACGTGCAGATAACAGCATCAGGCTTCTTACTGTCAGTTTACCTTGACTCAGTAGAGCTTTCATTAATTGTGGAATTTCCGTGTAAGGTCCTTCTCGAATGGCAGCTGAATCAGCTGGGCTTTCCGTGTTGGCAACATGCTTCTCCTGTGTTGGCTGAATACATTGGTCAGTGTGGAGAATGAGTTCTCGCACATTGCCGCAGATGCCCCGAATGTATTACTAGCTAGCTAGAACTTTGGCGCTAACAATAAAGATGGGATATCTTTTTTAACCTATCCGTGGTCCGTAGATAGCATTCGTGCTACCCAACATAGCATTAATGCGAGTGTAGAACTAGCTAATAATGTTTATTTACAGGCTAACTGAACAAATACATTGAAACTTATCAAACCATGTAGATTGCTGGCTAGCATAGAGCATGTAATCGACAGTTCAGTTTTAGGTGCTAGTAGCTAGCGAGACGTAGTCAAGAAACGGACCCGGAAGTTGGAAAAATTATACACTGGGAAGAATTGTACGCTACACCTAGTCAGCATGCCGGGCGAGCAATATTTTTAAAAGTCAATATTCAAAACTTGAATGTCATTGGATATTAGAGTCCTTCTCAAAGCTAGGCTAGATCTCCAATATTATTTTAAACAGATACCCACACAAGTTATTTACCATTTCACGCAAAACAAAAATACAATGTAGATTTACAGAGACAACGAGGTGTGCACTGACGTCCACCAGGGGGTGCAATGCACCCTTATGCACCCCCATAGCTCTGGGCCTGCCCAATAGGCAGGGTCGGTCTCCGATTTTCCAGCACGTTGAGAACTCTAGTGGTTCTGACTAGCAGCAGGCTAGCTGATAGCTAGCTAGCTGGATAGTTAACGTGACTGTAGTGAAAGCAGAATTGTAACATATTAATGTTTTCCTTCATTAAATAAAAAAGACTCTCGAAGTGTGACTGATTCTTATACAAAACAGATAGCTACCATACTTTTTGTCGTGTTTATTTCCTTACTAAGCTAATGCGTGATGTTAACATTGTCATTGTCTAACAATGTGAGCACCTAACGGTTGGCTAGCTATTGAATAACGTTAGGTAATGGTAGTTAATTGTTAGCTGGCATAACATTAGCTAGCTCGATTAAGGTAACGTTATCAACAATAAACAATTGGCATTCCTTTGATAAGCTAAACTCACGAACACCGACTACGGTCAGCTAACGTAAGAGTTAATGAAATACATGACATACATCTACAGTCTACTAGCCGATTGAGGGGGAGGGAGAGCGGGAAGATTTTCCAATTTACATAGGCTGCTATGTCAAATCTAGCAGGCCATGGCAACAACAAGAGTCAGAGTCCGTTCTGATTGGTCTAAACAACTTGACCTGAAAGGTATCTGATCTGCATAGGATGGCAAATCTAAACGGGGACTGTTCCCAGAACGGGGACATCTGGTCACCCTACCATAACGCCGATGTATCATACAGAGAGTGGATTACTGCAAATTGCTCACTCCCATTGTGCGAGTGTGTGAGGAAGCGTGCTAGCAGCAGGTTGCTGGCTGCAGTTCACTTTCGGCCACCGGTGTCAGTAATGAGAAGGATTTTCTGAACATTACATATAGCCCCTTTAAGAAATAGGAGAACCAGTGCCATCGTTAGGAATCCCAGGGCCCTGGAGAGAATCTGTTAGATGGGCCCCCAATCCCCCCAACCACCCACAGAAAAAATGCTCAACACACCATCAACATAACAAAATAAGCCACTTAACTCTATTTACTTTGGCCCTCCAGAGGCAATTTCCACTTAGTTTTTACTAGTTTTATTTAAATGTCAATATCTCAAAAAATATTCCCTGCACATCCATGGATTCAAGTTCAAATTGAAAAAGAAGCTGTATCATTCAGAAAGTTGCAACAGAATACATTTATTTCAGAATAGTCACATACGGTATATACATAATAACCATAACATAAGTAGCCTGATGCATTTAAATACGTTTTTAAAAAATGTACAAAAGTTTTTACACAACAACAGCAATGTATTTCAGCCCTAAGTGCGATAGGTGGTCGCTGTGGAAATGTCGACTGTACAGGACTTTGGCGAAATGTAATAAGATAAACTCTTCAGGGTTAATCAGAAAACAGCTGTAGCTGAATATACTGGTAAGTACTTGGTTTCCTAAACATATATATACGACAGAAAAAAAAACGAGGTGTCTTCTAAACCGAAAGTACTGTATATAGTAGGCTACAGTAAGCAAGGGAAAATGGTGAATGCTCATTTGTACAACATTTTAAAAAATATTATTGTTTCTATACATGAACATGATTTTCTTAGCATGTATAAATGGTGAATTTATGCATTTTACAGTCTGTAGCTGTGGCGAAAGACCGGTCATAAGTGCTTTGGGTTATTAATAGCACCCACTTATTTTATT
Organism: Ilyophis sp. 1 JC-2022; assembly: GCA_022702515.1. Taxonomy (NCBI): domain Eukaryota; kingdom Metazoa; phylum Chordata; class Actinopteri; order Anguilliformes; family Synaphobranchidae; genus Ilyophis; species Ilyophis sp. 1 JC-2022. The sequence goes on from CM040405.1 coordinate 118,786,895, forward strand.
GAAACTGGAGAAGCTGAGGTTTTTCGCAAGCTTCATTTTCGCTACCCTTAAACAATACTGCGTCAAAATTAACGGGGTTTTCTTAAAGTTGTAGTTTATAATTTCAGAAAAACATTAATACTGTAATTGAGATGGATACATCTCAACCACTAGGGGTGAAGTTTATAGAGTTAAATATAATTTGTCCAACTATTTTTGTATTATACAAAGTGACAAACACATTTCTAACATATGAATATAAAATATTATTGCGCATAGGCTACACAGAAGTTTTTGTCTTTTTAAGATTTGTTTTCTTTCTTTGTAGGATACCTACAGTATGTGTGATCCATTTGACATTATACGTGAAGACCTTTAATCATGTCGTATTGCTGTCACATAAACTGTTCAAGTTAATTTGAAAATTGTTGTGCATGAAATTGGGCAGCCTAGCCCACCTATTCCTTATCAGAAGAGTGCATTAACTGTGGCCTATTTACAATAAAAAGCAATTTATTGAACTTTAATTGTGCATTTCAAAGGCATTCATTTAGTCTGTGAATATAACAGAAATTGATTTATAGTCTAATTGGCAACCCTATTTTTGTGTTGAAAAGTCGGTGAAACGCTGTCTGTATAGCCTATCCGGGTAATACCTCAGAGAGATTAAGAATAATTTTTTTTTGCTTCTGTCAAAAACTGTAGACAGCGTCACCATTAATTTCAACAGATATACAACATCCTTCATGCATCCGTTCTTTATTTAGCCTATATCTAAGTTTATGGTATCCTATTTTTGAATAAAGCATCTCATTCATTTATGAATAATTTAAAACGTTATACTTATTCATGGTTAAGATCTACAGCTTATTAGCTATGGCGGTGAATGTTCACATGGATGGACAACACTTTTAGTGCAACATAGCCTACAGTTGATTTATTTTTTTGCTCCTAGCCTCTATACCAGAGCAGAGACTGTAACTTAGACTCTTTTCCTATATAGCATAGCCTACTCCTGAATCTTTTCATCTCCAACTGCTGGTTGGGGGCAATTGGAGTTGATGCGCTGTCTCTTTGTGATGGATTTAGTAGCGGATAATCAAATGCGAAGGTAGGGAGATCAGAACAAGTCACTCACGCAAGTGAGGACCAATAAGGGAGTACTAACTATAAATACAAAGAAAGAAAAGACAGGAACATAATTCCTAGTAGCTAAACAGCCAAACAAACCATACCCACGAATCAACCCACGAAAATAGGGCGAACTCGAATATAGGAGTGATAACACAATCTAAGTCTCCCGAGCTCAATACTGGAGCCAAACTGGGAAACTTTGAAAAAAAAAAGAACAGCTTTGGCACATAAGCTAAGACAGCCAGAAGAAGGTAAAACAAAAATGAAACCACAAAAGAAAACTGTCTCAGTGAGAACAGCAAAGGAAAAATAAATAGCGCAGTAACGCTAACAGGAGGAACAATTCCTATACCTGAGATATAGTTACAGCAAGTCCCTCGTGAACATAAAAACAAGTTTAACATCACGAGGTCGCTTGTACCTGGCTATACCTGGCTCAATGTAATACTGAATGACAAAGAAGCACAGGGGAAGCGGAAGTGAGGAACTTAAATACACCGCAGGTAGAAGCACAGGTGATCTGAATAATGAGTGAGGCGAAGCAAAACTCCGGGATGGAACGAGGAAAAAATCTGATGGATTCTCAATGGGGGATAAAAAACGAAAACCGCAGCGAAAAAAGAAAACAATAACCCAAGGAACCATGACATCTTTTGAGACGTATAACATGAAAAAAACCAAGCACATCTGAAAAAAACCAAGCAAACCGTGTTTCCCCGTTAACTTCTGTAATGAACTGCGATTCCCATGATTCTGTGCGCTGTCTGTGTATTGAGTACTCAAGTGAGTATGTTAGTCATGGGCGGAGTCTGGTTTTGGAAGTAAATTCCCAATGGAAGATAGAATGGGCTTTTTCTTGAAATTTCTTGAAATTTGATTTATAGAACGAGCCTAAACGTTCCTGGATTAGTCTGTGCGGTACAAGGATATAGACCATATATCGCATGTTCCAATTTTTATTTTTTAAAGTAATGCATTCGTGATTGTAGTGATTGGAGTACTGCAGCTGAAGATGATCTAACGTTAACTTGTTATGTTGAGAAGCCCGCCCAACAAGGTCAGAAACTATGCTATGGTTAACCACATAAAGCAATTCTAGCTTTTAGTCATTAAAGCTAGCAAGCTAACGTTAGAAAAAAGTGTGTAAAAACGGAGCTGTGTGCTACTGCTGGCTAACGTTATATGACAATGCCTGTAGCTAAGAGACGTGACGTGTTGAACTCTGAATTGGCTTCATGCGCCAATGAGCAGCTCCCATAGGAATCCATGGAACCGGGAAGCAGAAGCGTAGATGCATACGTATAGTGAGTAATTCTATAGAGTAATTATATAGAGTAATTGTAAGTGTACTCATTTTATTAGTAAAGCTTGAATATGGTATAAGTGAGTGACAGAGTGTAACTTTAAATAAGATTCAAGCGTCATGCTGTAACCCACGTAAACTGTTGTCCTCCCCCCTCATCAACCCACCCACATCCCTCTTGATAACTGCAGATGACTTTGCAATACTCAATTATTTCTCTCTTTCCCACATCTGACACACAGGTCTATTCACGCATCTTAGCCTGCCTTGTGGCATTTCATCCAGGATGAACAGCTGACACAGCTTAGTCTGGCCAAGAAAAAAAAAGCCCTTCATCCCTAAAAAGCCCTCTCTGTTACGGAACCTCTCCATCACCGTGGACAGCTCTAGAGTGACTGCCACCAAGTCTGCAATCAACCTCAGAGTGACATTCATCAACAACCTGACCTTTTCTGAGAACATAGCATTGGTGAGCCAGGCGTGCAGATTCTTCCTCTGCAACATCTGAAGAATCAGGCCATTTCTCACCACCTACTCCACTCAGCTTCTGGGGCCTCATTTATAAAAAAAGTACTTGGATGTCATCTTTAACATCTTTAAATGTAAGCACATTTCTTTAAATGGATGGAAGCATTATTTATAAAATTGGCTGCGCTTGTTTGAAATAGCGTACGTCTATTGTACGTACCTTCCGTCTATAAATCTCAAATGAACTTCAAATTGAACGCATGGTTTGCCACGTCCTCTAATAAAGCCAGTGCAGCCAGTAGATTATTTATAGGATACATTATGTTGTCTTTAATGAGCAACACTTTGTGAATCATAATGAATCTCGCATTCACCATGCCCTAATTTACAAGTTTCTGCATGTTATACAATAATGGTATATAATGTAAAGAAGACTCAAAAGTCAGTAATTAGACTATCACCCGTCAAGTTTTTAGATATTCTAGGGACGACTAAGAATCCTGCGTCGTGGGAACGAAGGGATCTTTTTGCCTTGGTAAAAGCAGATTACATAAACAGGTGCAGCTCAAAAAATTTGAATATCGTGAAAAAGTTCAATATTTTTTGTCACTCATTTCAGAAAGTGAAACTCATATATTATATAGATTCATTACACATGTGAAATATTTCAAGCCTTTATTTCTTGTAATTTTGATGATTATGGTTTACAGCTAATGAAAACCCAAATTCAGTGTCTCAGAAAATTAGATGTATATGTACACAATTTCTCCCTTTGTTTTTTAGGACCTAAAACCAGCATTTCGGTTTTCTCTGAGTTTAAGAGCAAGAAATTGGAGGAGCATCCAAGCTTTAATATCTGCAGTACAAGCCTCTAATTGAGAAAGTGGTAGTGCCTCGCCGGGTTTCATGGAAATGTATATCTGAGTATCGTCCGTGTAACAGTGAAAATCTACCCCATGTGCCCGAATAATATTACCAAGGGGTAGCATATATAATGAAAAGAGTACTGGACCTAGCACTGATCCTTGTGGAATACCACATTTCATTACTGAGTAACTGGATACTTCTTCATTTAGTTTAACAAACTGCTTCCTATTGTATAAGTATGATCTGAACCATGCAAGTGCTTGACCATTGAGTCCAACACAGCCCTGGATTCTGTTCAATCTCATGATCTATTGCAGCGGTGTCAAACTCATTCCATCGAGGGCCGAGTGTATGTTGTTTTTTTTTTTTTAACCATGCTCTACCACACCTGATTCTTCTTATTATTGCTGCACCTCCTCGGTTGAAGAGCTGAGCTAATTAGTGAAATCAGCTGGTGTAGGGCACAGTTGGAACAAAAACCTGCATACACTCGGCCCTCGGTGGAATGAGTTTGACATCCCTGATCTATTGTATCAAAAGCTGCACTTAGGTCAAGGAGTACAAGAACGGACACAGAGTTTTGGTCGGCTGATAACAGTAAATCGTTAATAACTTTAACAAGTGTTGTTTCAGTGCTATGGTAGGGTCTAAATCCTGACTGGAATAATTCATGAATATGGTTTGAGCTAAGGTATGCACCAAGTTGCTTCGCAACAGCTTTCTCTAATATTTTTGATAGAAATGGAAGATTTGAAATGGGTCTATAGTTTTCCAGTTTGTCAGGTTCAAGGTATTGGTTTTTTCAGTAATGGCTTAATAACCGCCATTTTTAGTGACTCTGGTACATATCCTGTTACTAAGGATGTGTTAATAAATCTTAACATATGCTGGCCTAGTACGGGAAAAAGTTTTTTAGCCAATCTTGTAGGGATTGGGTCGAGTAGATAGGTAGTCGGTTTTGAGGACATAAGCAGTTTAGACAGCTCCTCCATGTCGATTGGCGTAAAACAGTTCAGTGCCACTGTTGATACATCTTCCTGTGTTGACCAAGATCTGGGCTGTTCATTGATTTTGGGAGGAGTGATGTAGGCAATTTGGAAATCTGGTCTCTAATAGTTTCAATCTTCTATAAATGCAGGGGTAAGATGAACATTCTGCTGATGGATTTTTAGTCAATTTGTCCACAGTGCTAAACAAAAATTTTGGGTTGCATTTGTTTTGTTCAGTTGATTTAGAGAAAAAGGCAGATCTAGCAGATGCAAGAGCTTGCTTGTACTGGAGGAGGCTATCTTTCCATGCAAGACGAAATACTTCTAGTTTAGCTGACCGCCATTTTCTCTCCAGTTTTCTTGTGGACTGCTTCAGGGCACGGGTAGTGTCATTGTACCAGGGAGTACAGTTTTTCCGACAATACTTTCTTTTTAGAGGGGCAACCACATCAAGGGTGCTTCTGAGAGTTAAACGTAACTGGTTAGTCAATTAATCCAGTGATAATTCAGTGGTATTTTCTTCACTTGAAAAGAATGATTCCGGAAGCATATTTGTAAACTTTGGAATGACGTCAGAGTTTAACGACCGGCTATAATAATGTCTTGTCTCTGATATAAAAGTGGTGGTTGCCTCGATTTCAAAAGTAATAAGGAAATGATCAGATAATACAGGGTTATGGGGTGCAATACTAAGATTCATAACATTGATACCATAGAATAACACTAAGTCGAGGGTATGGCTATAGTAATGAGTGAGCCCATAGACATTTTGTTTAAAACCAACAGAATCAATAATAGAGGCAAAGGCTGTTCCTAGGGGATCACCCTGTTTATCCACATGGATGTTAAAATCACCAACAATCACAACCTTGTCTGCCAAAATAGCAAGGCAGGACAAAAACTCGAATTCGATTAGAAAATCTGAATATGGCCCAGAAAGAACTGCATGTTACCCCTTATTGTAGCTAGGTCATGCTGTACACAATTCATAGAGAGAACTTCAAAAGATGAGAACATATTTCCACACTTAAGGTGGACTGATAGATCGCTGCAACACCACCCCCTCTTCCTGACTGGCACGATACCCGAGTACTGAAAAAACCTATAGAAGACGCTTCATTAAGTGCGACATATTCACCAGGTCTTAGCCAAGTTTCAGTCAGACACTACAGTACCTTGAGATTATGATCTGTGATCAATTTGTTTACAAGAATTGCTTCAGGAACAAGAGATCTAACATTCAGTTGTCCAATTTTTGCTAGCAGCAATTTTTGCTAGCAGCAAAATGGTTTAATTTTAGAGTAACAAGATTATCCGTGTTAATACCACAGTTTGCTTTACGTTTAGCATAGATGCATGGGGCAGACACAATCTCAATATAATAAATATTAGTTTCTAGCTCAGATATGTTGAGTCACGGGCATTGGGAAACGCACAGGCTCAGATGTAGGATCAGAGGCCTGCTGCCTGGCCCTCATACGGTGTCAGGATCTCCTCTCCAGCTCGGGTGGAGTCTGTCTCTCTTCAGTAGGCCAGGTGTTCTCCAGAAATCAGGCCAATTATTGACAAACCCTATGCGACTAGTTGAGCACCACTCAGACAGCCAGCGATTTAGTGGCGTAAGTCTACTGTAGACCTGGTCACTCCTACGTGCTGGAAGCGGGCCAGAGAATATTACTTCCCGACACATCTTTTTAGCCACTGCGCACACCGAAACAAAGTTATTTTTGGTGACCTCTGATTGCCTCAATCGGACGTCATTTGTGCCGACGTGAATGACAATTCTAGAGTATTTACAATTACTTTTAGCCAGCACTCTCATATAAGCATTCACGTGCAGCTCTCAAGCCTGCAATACTTCGGCATAACCAGCAGGTAATGTGCGTATGTCAAGTGAAGACCTGACGTGGAGCTACGACCATTTCCACGGTTAAATGGAGTCACGTTGAAATTTTTGAAAAAACTTTGTCGTGATTTTCTACGTACGCCACACGTAAGATCAAATTTGATCTAAAGTACTTTTTTATAAATGAGGCCCCTGGTCTTGGCCCTTCTGCCCTTCTGACCATCTTCTGGTGTAGACTCAAGACTCGCCTGTTTAGATTGCATCTTTGCTCCCTGAATGAATTGTTAGCATGTAAGTCTTGCTTTTTGAAATAGCATTTTAGGAGTATGTTAACAGTGATTTATACATCAACACTTGCCATGATACTGACATTTTGGTTAATGTATTATTTAGACTGTTTTTTTTCAAGTATACCATTGTTTTTTATTGGACATTTCTCTTATATAGCACTATTTCTCATTCCCCCCTACCTAACAGGTTAAGGAGAAGATATCTGCCTGCCTGGCTGACATTTCTATGTGGATGGCTACTCATCACCTGAAGCTCAACCTTGACAATACGGAACTGCGCTTCATACCTCACAGGACCTCCCCACTGCAAGCTCTCTCCATCACCGTCGACGGTACTATGGTGGCTGCCTCCCGCTCTGCAAGGAACCTGGGGATGGTCCTGGATGACCAGCTGGACTTCATGGAGCACATCAGGGCAACAGCACGGTCCTGCAGGTTCCTACTGGACAACATCAGGAGGATTCGACCATACCTGACCACCTACTCGACCCAGCTTCTCGTCCAGACCATAGTTATCTTGCATGCTAACAGGGAGTTTTTCCTTGCCACTGTTGCCTCTGGCTTGCTCTTGTGGGGGTTTAGGCTGGGTTTTTTCTGTGAAGCGCATTGTGACAACTAGTTGTGAAATGCGCTATATAAATAAATATTGGTTTGATTTGATTTGATTTATCTCACGCCTGGATTACTCCTCCCAAGGTTTTCACACATCACCCCCCTGCTGAGGTCAGTCCACTGGCTCCCGGTCGCCGCCAGGATCAGGTTCAAAGTTCTGACCCTGGCCTACGCTGCAGCTAAAATGACAAGCCCTTCCTACCTGCAGGACATAATACAACACTAAACTCCAGCTCGACCACTTCGCTCTGCTCATCCGGACTGCGGAGCTTCTCCACCCTAGCTCCCCAGTGGTGGAACAAACTCCTCACATCTCCAGTGGCGGACTTAGTCATTTTGGGGCCCAAGGCAAACACAGGCATGGGGCCCTCACACATCCCTTGCTCTCCCCCCTTTTCAATCCTTATTTATCTAAGAAAGACCTACTTGTAACTTCTTCTCTTCATCAGTCGTCACACAGCAATGATGTCCAGATATCTGGAATTGCAACTGTAAAAAAACACAACAAAACTTATTCAGTTTAACAAACCCACTGTAAAATCTTATTTTCATAAACAATATGATCTCTGTACGATAATATTGTACTTTCACATTGAAGATTTGTCATTGGTTGCTAACATTTGCCTTGTCTAAATTTTGCCTACTTGTTAGTAGGGTGACTACTCACTAGTTGTTGGTTATCTGTAGTATCTTCGTCAGTCGAAGTATCCTCCTGTTCAGTTGTGATGCATGTATCATCATCATCATCATCATCATCGCTGCTGGAGCAATCTAGGTTGGCACTGCCAGCAGCAGCAATGGGTAACGTTAGCAGTCTCAGACTGACTCTGCTCTTCATTAGTGTCATCTGTACTACTACTAGCCACCGTGAAAAATGTAGTTAGCTTTGGTAGTTTTGCCACAAACTTTCCTTACTTTCCTCCTGCTTGCTCCTTTTCTCAGCACCGCTTGGGTAGCTTCGTGTCATTTTCACTTTTCAATAATGGCGCTGAGCTGAAAACGAATTGGCTACAGAATCATTTCCGCAGACGGCTCATCATGGAATAGTCCAATGTAGTGGGGACTGAGGGGGGGGGGGGGGGTGGGGGGGGTGACTAAGACACTCATGAATTAGGCATTCTGATGCCATTTAGCACATGAATTTTTAGAAAGACATCATTAATTACTGGGGGGAAAAAGAAAAAAAACATTTATGAGGCATTTAATGGGGCCCTTTGTAGTTTGGGGTCAGCTTGGGGCCCCAGGCAATTGCCGACCTTTGCCTAATGGGTAAGACCGCCTCTGCACATCTCTACGTTCTGCTCAAACACTGCCTGCTTTCTGTCATAGTCTGAAGACACACCTCTTCAGACTCCACCTTGACTGATTTACTAATCTAGTACCAGTACTGTTTTTCGCTTGTTTCCTGTTCCTTAGTTCTTAGTTGATTTTATAGTTTATAATGTCTTGTTGTCTTCGCCATAGCTTACTGTGTACTATACTCAATGTTCATGACTATGGATAGCTGCTACACTGTGTGTACTATACTCAACGTTCATGACTATGGATAGCTGCTACACTGTGTGTACTATACTCAATGTTCATGACTATGGATAGCTGCTACACTGTGTGTACTATACTCAACGTTCATGACTATGGATAGCTGCTACACTGTGTGTACTATACTCAACGTTCATGACTATGGATAGCTGCTACACTGTGTGTACTATACTCAACGTTCATGACTATGGATAGCTGCTACACTGTGTGTACTATACTCAACGTTCATGACTATGGATAGCTGCTACACTGTGTGTACTATACTCAACGTTCATGACTATGGATAGCTGCTACACTGTGTGTACTATACTCAACGTTCATGACTATGGATAGCTGCTACACTGTGTGTACTATACTCAATGTTCATGACTATGGATAGCTGCTACACTGTGTGTACTATACTCAATGTTCATGACTATGGATAGCTGCTACACTGTGTGTGCTATACTCAATGTTCATGACTATGGATAGCTGCTACACTGTGTGTACTATACTCAACGTTCATGACTATGGATAGCTGCTACACTGTGTGTACTATACTCAACGTTCATGACTATGGATAGCTGCTACACTGTGTGTACTATACTCAACGTTCATGACTATGGATAGCTGCTACACTGTGTGTACTATACTCAACGTTCATGACTATGGATAGCTGCTACACTGTGTGTACTATACTCAACGTTCATGACTATGGATAGCTGCTACACTGTGTGTACTATACTCAATGTTCATGACTATGGATAGCTGCTACACTGTGTGTACTATACTCAATGTTCATGACTATGGATAGCTGCTACACTGTGTGTACTATACTCAACGTTCATGACTATGGATAGCTGCTACACTGTGTGTACTATACTCAACGTTCATGACTATGGATAGCTGCTACACTGTGTGTACTATACTCAACGTTCATGACTATGGATAGCTGCTACACTGTGTGTACTATACTCAACGTTCATGACTATGGATAGCTGCTACACTGTGTGTACTATACTCAATGTTCATGACTATGGATAGCTGCTACACTGTGTGTACTATACTCAATGTTCATGACTATGGATAGCTGCTACACTGTGTGTACTATACTCAATGTTCATGACTATGGATAGCTGCTACACTGTGTGTACTATACTCAACGTTCATGACTATGGATAGCTGCTACACTGTGTGTACTATACTCAATGTTCATGACTATGGATAGCAGCTACACTGTGTGTACTATACTCAACGTTCATGACTATGGATAGCTGCTACACTGTGTGTACTATACTCAATGTTCATGACTATGGATAGCTGCTACACTGTGTGTACTATACTCAACGTTCATGACTATGGATAGCTGCTACACTGTGTGTACTATACTCAATGTTCATGACTATGGATAGCTGCTACACTGTGTGTACTATACTCAATGTTCATGACTATGGATAGCTGCTACACTGTGTGTACTATACTCAATGTTCATGACTATGGATAGCTGCTACACTGTGTGTACTATACTCAATGTTCATGACTATGGATAGCTGCTACACTGTGTGTACTATACTCAATGTTCATGACTATGGATAGCTGCTATTTTATGATAAGAAATTAGCTCTATCTAAACTGATAAAAGCATCCGACAAATGAACGTAATGTAAATAAAGTTTATTATTATTATTATATGCAAACTTATGCACTTTTTGTCCTGTAAGTCGCTCTATATAAGCGCATCCGCTAAATTAATAAATGTCTGTATTGATACACTTCTGTAATGTGATGGACCCTCTCTAGATTGGAGGACGTAACTGTGATATCAATATTTTTATCTTAATCAGAAGAAGCAAATGTATATTCTTTATAATGGACAAAACAAATTTTATACATTTTATGACATGTTTCGCAGAGGGGGTTTGGACCCATAGATATCTACCCCCCTATACTAATGAAAATATAATCATTCCCACTTGAAAATTATGCAAAAGTGAGTTTTATGAGCCAAAACTGTTGATTTGTAGTTAAATATATCATAATTTATTTTATTGAGAGCAGTACACAATTTAGTCATTTGGATAGATTTTGAGACACGAATGGACACCAGGGTGTCAAACGAAGACAAACGAAGAGACATTATAGGTGTCAGTATGTGCTATTTTTAAAAAACAATAGTTTAAGATAACATTTTTAGCCAGTATAACGTTAACGTTAGCTCAGTTAATAGCCTAACTTACTTAACATTACAGAGTTATTTTCGGTACAATGCAATGAAAATAATTATCTTAGCCAAGTTAAATAACGTTAGCTAGCTAAAGTTATATCTTCCATTGCCATGTAGCGCTAACCAGCTTGCTAACTTACATTGGGTTAAAAAAAAAAACGTAAACATGGAAGAGCCTGACCTTGACAGATTAAGAATTGTAACATTATGTGTTAGCCCTATTCGGACGGGATAAGTTTTAACTTACAGTGGAGGTGGGGTAACATTAATGTAGCCTAATTATCACTGGAGGATTTCTGTTATTTTAGCCCTGTTGTAACATACAATTCTTCCCAGAGAATATTTTTTTTCTGGGTCCGATTTTTGACTGTAGCCCACTGAACTGTTTCGATATACGCTCTATGCTAGCCAGCAATCTATAAGTGGTTTGATCATTTTCAATGTATTTGTTCAATTAACCTGTAAATAAACATTATTACCTAGTTTATACCACTGAACTATATATAATATAGTTTGGTGTTTCATACACGTGTAGGGTAGCATGAATGCTTAACACTTCATAGCCTATGTGCTTCGTCAGCTAACTTAGCCAGGTCTGCATAGTGCACACTCTGGGAGTAAAGTTAACGCGCAGAACAGTTATGTGGATTAATGTTAGCTGAGCAAGCACGATACATTTCAACTGCAAAATGTTTCAAACAAAACCTTCATTATAGTTAAGTAGACTTTTGGACAGATTATTTGAAAAATACACAAAAACATACTACAAAAATGTAACTACAATATATCTGTTGTTGTTTGTCATGATTCAATCTGTTTTATTTCCAATGTGTTATGACATTTGTAATGTTATGTTATTATGTTATGGGCTATGTTATGATATTTAATGTTATTTGGACTTATTCTCGTCTATTGGGGTGTTCTCGAGGCACATTAATTGAACTTTCTAGCACCATCAAGCCTAACTTCTTTCACCAACTTTTCTGAGCACCACCAAGCCTAACTTCAGCTCTACACTATCAGGGATTCCCAGTACTCCATTTTTTATATCTAACTGCTATACAGTTTTGTAGCTATGTTGGTCTACACTGTAAAAAAAAAAATTTTGGAAAAAAAGGTCAAAGGACTGGCAGAATTTTAATAAAATTTAAGTAAAATACCCTAGTTCAAATAAACTGGAAAAACAATAAAATTACAGCAAATTTACATTAAAAGTTAAACAGACAATTATTGTTAATTTACAGATATTTCCTGATTTATTAAGGTCAAATACAGTCAAGCCGGAAAGTCTGCACACCCCTTTCACCTTCTCCACGTTTTATTACGTTACAGACTTATACTACAATAGATTGAGTTCATTTTTTGCCTCAAACATCTACACACAATAGGCAATAATGACAAAGTGAAAACAGGTTTTTAGAAATTTTTGCAAATGTATTAAAAATCGAAAACCTAAATTTTTTATTTACATAAGTATTCATACCCTTTGCTTTAACATATTTTTAAAGTATCATATTTACTGACAAAAATAGGTTATTTAAGGGTTACATATCTGTACACACCCCTAGCCTAACACTTGGTTGCTGCACCTTTGGCAGCGATTACAGCTTCAAGGCGTCTTGGGAAAGAAGCTACGAGCTTGGCACACTTGTTTGGACATTTTTGCCCATTCCTCTTGGCATATCCTTGCAAGCTCCGTCAGGTTGGATGGGGAGCGTCGGTACACAGCCATTTTCAACTCTTTCCACAGATGTTCAATTGGATTCAGGTCTGGGCTCTGGCTGGGCCACTCAAGGACATGCACAGATTTTCTCAGAAGCTACTCCTTTGTTCTCTTGGCTGTGTGCTTCGGGGCGTTATCATGTTGGAAGGTAAACCTTTGCCCCAGTCTGAGGTCCAGAGCGCTCTGGAGCAGGTTTTCTTCAAGGATCTCGGTGTACTTAGCTGCATTCATCTTTCCCTCTATCAGGACTAGTCGCCCCATTTCCGCTGCTGAAAAACATCCCCACATCATGATGCTGCCACCGCCATGCTTCACTGTAGGGATGGTATTAGCCAGGTGATGAGCGGTGCCTGGTTTCCTCCAGACGTGACGCTTGGTATTCAGGCCAAAAAGTTCAATTTTGGTTTCATCAGACCAGATAATCTTGATTCTCATGGTTTGAGAGTCCTCAATTCCAAGCGGGCTGTAATGTGCCTTTTACTAAGGAGGGGCTTCCGTCTGGCCACTCTACCATAAATTCCTGATTGGTGGAGTGCTGCCTGGATGGTTGATCTTCTGAAAGGTTCTCCCATCTCCACAAGGATACGCTGGAGCTCTGTCAGAGTGACCCTCGGGTTCCTGCTCACCTCCCTGGCCAAAGCTCATCTTCCCCAATTGCTCAGTTTGGCTGGGCGGCCAGGTCTAGAAAGATTCTTGGTGGTTCCAAACTTCTTCCATTTACGAATGATGGTGGCCACTGTGCTCTTTGGGACCTGTAAAGCTTTTTCCGTACCCTTCTCCAGATCTATGCCTTGACACAATCCTGTTTCTGAGGTCTGCCGATAATTCCTTTGACCCCATGGCTTGGAGTTTGCTCTGACATGCACTGTCAACTGTGGGACCTTATATAGCCAGGTGTTGGCAATCCCCAATCATGTCCAATCAATTGAATTTATCACAGGTGGACTCCAATTAAGTTGTAGAAACATCTCAAGCAGTATCAGTGGAAACAAAATGCACCTCAGCTCACTTTTGGGTGTCATATCAAAGGGTGTGCACACTTGTGTACATATGATATTTTACATTTAGATTTTTAATAAATTAGCACAAATGTCTAAAAACCCGTTTTCACTTTGCCATTATGGGCTATTTTGTGTAAAATTTTGAGACAAAAAATTAACTCAATCTATTGTAGAATATGTCTGTAACGTAATAAAACGTGGAGAAGGTGAAAGGGGTGTGCAGACTTTCCGGCTTGACTGTAGCTCTCCTCCTGATTAAAATGAGCTCTCAGCCAACTCTCTACCTGTCGTGAGAGTAGAGATATAACCCCAAACGACTGCACATGTACCACACCAGGTATCTGCTTTACTGTGAACTATAACTGCCAAACACTTTTTATAACACAGTTTATGTGCGGTGTCTTGGTTATAAAGCTTTTTATAACACAGTTTATGTGCGGTGTCTTGGTTATAAAGCTTTAATCAGAATGGTACAAAACAGATGAAAATGGGTAAAATTAAGCCTCTGCACAAAAGGGTTAAGACGTGCTGGGCCAAAAGATAAATAAATAAAATACTATACAGTGGGGTGCCCAAATTTTAGCACCACACTGTATTGTACTGAGATATTGTACTGAGTCATATTGGTGCATCCCTAATTTTGAGAGTGGGCAAGAAGAAGAAAACCTGTGATGCTGGCATCACAAGGCTTTTGGAAATGGTCTTGCTACACACACACACACACACTCACATAAGTGGCAATGGGCTTGAATACGCGTTTGTTCGTTACCATATATGTTTGTTTAAACACTTACCTGCAGTTGGAGCGCACCCAGCACCGGAGTAGCAGCACCAGAAAAAAAAACTATCATGATGTGTTAATAAAAGCTAGCTAGAATTAATTGATTCACATTTTTATAGTTATTCTATAACATTATTGTTAGCATTGCCATTGTAAATATTTGTAAATAGAATAATTTGTGTAGGCTCCAGGGTATGTAGATTAGTATTCGTTACATGAGGTCAGAAGGTACAGAAGTTACTGTTTTTAGGGGCTGAGAGTCTGTGGTCATTGTGGTTACTTCTGTAGGAAAACCTGAAAAATGGCAAACTCTGTGCTGTATAGGTATGGTGCACGCAAAGGCCAAGGGGTGACATTACACTGAAACTGTCATGGATTGCGCTTTTCTTTCCTTATCTCTGCGTGTTGTATTCCGTTTTTTCATCTACCTGTAAATCTATCCGATTTTTCTGTGTTCCGCTACGGGTTTTGCTTTCGCCTCTGTGATTAGTGAGTTCACCTGTCCTGCATTTCCGCTCACTACTTATACCCCGCTTCCTCCTTTTCTCGTTGCTTCCATGTTATTTCACGTCACATTCTAGCCGGTAAAGGTATAGGAAGTTGTACTGCTATCGACCGCTTTGCTTCTCAACACGGGACTTGTTAGCAGTACAATTTAGAAAAAGTATAGTGCGCTCTTTCGCTCTTATTTCAGAGCAGAGTTTTTGGTTTCTTTGTTTTCCACTCAAACCTACGTGTTCTTTTGTTTTTCTCCTTCTTTTCTTTTGTTCACTCCAATATTGTAAGGATCTGAGTTTTGTGTGTTATTTGTATTTTTATTTTGTATGTATTGTTTATTCTTAGTTTTTATCTGGCTTGTTTATTTTCCGGTTTTGCCTAGTTGTCCCTTGTCTGCTTGTTCACTTCTGATCTGGCACTCCCTGTTTACGTCTCTGTACCATTCGGGTGATCTCATTGGTGTTCGGGTTCCCTCTTGCTTCGCACCTATCTCTGTGCACTTAGAGTTACTAATTACCACTAACATACTAATGATAGATTAGATCTACTAACTCCACTAACAAACTAATTTGTATATACTTACTAATTGTACTAACGGCAGGGGTGTGTATAGTTACTAATCTCATTAATATATTAGAGTGCACATTTTCACGCTGTTCTGTCCTTGTTAATCATTCTCAGCTGCATCTGATCTTCTCTCCCTGTCCTCTTAATCTATGCACGATTTCCTGAAACTCCAGGTCATCTGTTATTGTGTATCTGTATGGAATCCAGTCCGCGTTTTCCCTAGTTGTCTCCGTGATTGTTTCATTGTTCCCAATGGTTTTCAATTGTCTCGTTTTTGATCCCCGCCTCTTCACACACCTGTTTCCCTTTGTGTCATTTGTACCGTGTGTATTTAAACCCTGTGTTAACTCCAGTCTGTGTCAGAACGCTGATTTACTTTTCCTGTGCCTGCGATTTGTTTAAAGCCAGAGATCTGTTTATACTTCGGAGATACCCTTTGCCCGACAATTCTTTTGCTTAGCCCTTATCTGCTCTGTTTGTATTACGGTTTTGATCACGCCTATTTTTTGACAATTCTCCTGCCTTGTCCCCTGGTACTGCCTGACTTTTGGATTGCCCTTGACTGCCCCTTTGCCTGCCGTTTCTGTACCTCCCTGAAGTCTGATCTCCTGGCTTGACTCCTGCAAGTATTAAATAACGATTTTTGCCTCATCCTGTGGTCTGCGTCTGGGTCCTACTTCCGAATGTAACAAATATGGGAGTTGGATAAGTGTTACTTTCTAGCGGGTAAAGGTATAGGAGTGCGTGCTATCGACCGCTTTGCTTCTCTACGCGGTTCTTGTTAGCAGTACAATTTAGAATATGTAAAGTGTGCTCTTATTTCAGAGCAGAGGTTTTGGTTTCTTTGTTTTCCTCTCAAACCTATATTGTTCTCACCCTAAGGTTTAAGGTTATTTTTATTTCTCTCGCCTTTCTTTTTGTTCACTCTACAACGGGAGTTAGATAAGCGTGACTGCTTATTTATTTTGTTTTGCTTGGATATCGAGCTCCTCGCTTTTTATCGCGAGGTTATTTGTGTTCTCCTTATTTTCCCCATCCACTACGGATTATTGTCAGTCTTAGTGGTGTTCGTTGAACACTTTGAGTCCTTATCTGTCGCACCTGGACCTCCAATATTTCCTCCTTGTCTCTGGCAGTGTGCGCTTTATTCTGTCAGAGTCTCTGGGAGAACACTGTCACGTGCAGTTTAAATTAGTTTCAGTTAAATTCACGTCACACCTGGCTCAGAAGACACTGTAAACTGTCATTATTTATTTGTTTACCTCATGACCAAGTGTGGCTGCTGGATGCACCACTGGGCTGAAATGAATTCACCCCCTTAGCGGAACCGCACATATTCGATCCCTTTTTAAAATTTTAATCATGGAAAATAACTGTTTAAAAGTTCGGCAGTTTAAAGGTTAAGCAATCTTAGATTTTCTTAAATAAATAGGCCTAGCGCATAAATCAATAAAAATAAGTTACATAACTAGTATCACTTCCCTGCTAATTGATTGAAAGATGGATCAAACCGATAAATGTTTAATCAGAAATAGTTAGATTTTTAATCGTTGCCAGTTTCCACAACATGCCGAGCAGTAACCAGAATCGGCTCGAGTGCGTTAAGCCACAACCTGGCCTCATCTTTGAATAGGCGACTCTGCCGAAGCTTGGCTGGAATCGGCCCGGATAACTGTCGCTGTAGCCGACACTCACAGGCTAGCTGGGATAGAGTCTTTTGATGTTGGAGGGTCACAGACATCAGGAAGTCATGGCATGCAAATGATATAGGGGAGATCAGGGATATAACTAGCAATTTTCATATTTGGCAAATTCAGAAAATATTACTAGAGCTATATCAATATTTTTTAATACAACCTACATCCCTTGGCTATGACACACCATAACCAAATTTCTGCGACATATCATTCACGAGCAATTTGACCAGAAGTAGGCTACCAGAAGTGAAATGCCAGGTTTTACCCCATGGGTGGGGAAAAAATATACAGGGCGAGGGGTATATCTAAGTTTCAATATCTTAAAAAGTTCATGCCAAGTACGCTAATTCAATACAATTGTATGTTACATGATACAAACACGGTTTTTAAGTTATTTATTGATTACATTCATTTGTTTTTCATATCTGTATCGGCGAAAATCTGTCACAGGACATTATAATCTGGTTTCCGTCAAATGTCTTACCTTTTCGAACAGCTGTATCAATGGATGCCATATGTCAATGTATATAAAGGTAGGCTAAGCCAATCTTCATTGATGTTAAATTGAGTTAAATATATTTACGGAGATCAGGTCTGAGTTGAAAAAATCCAAACAAGTGGTTAATCAATATATTGACAACAGGCTGATAATTACATTTTTTTATTATTTCCAACATGGGCCATACTCATATGTGATAGCTCCGTTAATGGGATTATGTGTTCCACTTGTACGAATACATGTAATTATTGGTGCAATTTTTGTGTTTCTTTTCCCGACTGGTTTAGTTGCTTTTGGTAATCTAGCACTTCTTGAAACCACACTGCGGCAATTAGAATGAAGTGAATCAGCAATAGATGTACTACATTCTGTCCTTACAGCATGCCATTCCTGCACCTCATCTAAACTTCCATCATCACTTCCTTCATCATCCATGTCTAACAAAGGAGCTGCCGTATTTGCCTGTCTGACTTCCCATTCATCATCATCAGAACTGCATTCTAACTCACTCTGCTCCTCTAATGTCCCTAAACCAAGTGCTGCCACTTGCCATTTCATTACACTATTTGTGAATTTTTGCTTAGCCATTTTTTCCTTCCACAACCTTAACTTCTGTACAATGGTCCTATCCTTATTTTCACCAGACACCTTTGATAACTCTTTATATGCTACCTGTGCGTCACGTAGCTGTTCCTGCGTTTTAACCAATTCTGCAGCTGTGGTACTCAGTTTATCCCTTAACTGACTAATTTCCTTTCTAAATTCTAAGTGTGTTGTGGCATGTACCATGCGTTCTGCAACAGATGCCTCGAACTCCCTTGAGCTTATCTCCAGTTTATTCCCCAAACTTTCAATGTCACATCGTAATTTAGGAATCACTACAACTTTATCTTTCAGTAACTTAATTGTTTGGATCATAGCCATCACACAGTTAGCCTGTCTCATTTTCTTATTTTTCTCCTTTTCATTGCGCTGTTCACAAGCAGTTTGAAGATATTCAACAACATCCGCTTTCTCTGGTGCATTATACAAATCCTCTTTACAATGCTCTTTACAATGCAACCAGCTAATGGCCCATGGTTTCCAACCATTCGCCGCCATTCCTAAACTCCTGTTACAATGGACAAACAAACTTTTGGTACTTGTCCAAGGTCTGTGTAACTTCCCAGATAGATAGCAAACAGTTGGTGGGCCACTGGCGACCCGTTGGTGGCATAGTTGGCGGTCCAGCAGCGGAAACCACTGGCTGGGCACTGGCGTTTTGCTCATCGGTTCTCCAGCGGTCCACCAGCGGGTATGGTGGCGGCTCAGGAGCGGAAACCGCTGGCGGTGCACTGGCGTTTTGCTCATCGGTTCTCCAGTGGTCCACCAGCGGGTATGGTGGCGGCTCAGGAGCGGAAACCGCTGGCGGTGCACTGGCGTTTTTCTCCTCGGTTCTCCAGCGGTGCACCAGCGGGTATGGTGGCGGCTCAGGAGCGGAAACCGCTGGCGGTGCACTGGCGTTTTTCTCCTCGGTTCTCCAGCGGTCCACCAGCGGGTATAGTGGCGGCGCATGAGCGGAAACCGCTGGCGGTGCACTGGCGTTTTGTTCATCGGTTCTCCAGCGGTCCACCAGCGGGTATAGTGGCGGCTCAGGAGCGGAAACTGCTGGCGGTGCACTGGCGTTTTTCTCCTCGGTTCTCCAGCGGTGCACCAGCGGGTATGGTGGCGGCTCAGGAGCGGAAACCGCTGGCGGTGCACTGGCGTTTTTCTCCTCGGTTCTCCAGCGGTCCACCAGCGGGTATAGTGGCGGCGCATGAGCGGAAACCGCTGGCGGTGCACTGGCGTTTTGTTCATCGGTTCTCCAGCGGTCCACTAGCAGGTAAAGATCTTTTCAGCCAGTTGTCCTCTGGTAAGCCGAAGGGCTGATTGGTCGCACATATTTAACCTATTAAAGTCTTATATTATAATGTGTTTTGCATTTCTACACAATTAAAAATTTAGCTCCAATTAAATGTTAACTATATTAACTGTTACTACATACATTTTGACATTGTTAATTAAATGTAGCACTAAGCATATTTTCTTAATGGAATTATTTGTTCATTTTCAAATATTCATTTTCACAAAATCATTGAAGTTTATACAAATATATTTAGAACATTTATAATGGAACATTACATTATAATTCATTGTTACATTATAACAAAAATGGTACATTATAAAATGTATATATGCAATAAATTAATTTAACAATGTCAACAATGACAAATACACATTATACAGTGCCCTATGTAAGTATTGGGACATGGACACATTTTCACTTAATTTGGCTCTATACCACCAAAGGTTCAGATTTGAAATCAAACCATACCATATACCCTCTATACAAATACCCTCTAATAATTTTAATATTAAGTGTTTCGTTACATATCCTTTGCATGCCATTAGTTGTTTTTATGTCTGTGACCCAGCAACATCAAAAGACTCTTATTTTCAGGTACTATTGCAAGCAATACTATATCCTCTCTGCATTTGAATGCATTTATATGGGAATGGTCCACATTGTTTTAATTAACTGGTTCCTGAATCCTAAAATGATTGTTACTATGACACAGTACACCGTGTACCTTAGTTGAGATAAACAATTCAACTGAACCAATGCGCAGCATTTAATCTAATATTTTAACCATTTACTTATAAGGCCACCCAAAACCACAAACAATCTTTCATTTATAATCAATTAAACTTTTTTTTTTTTCACATACTTACAATGTTAGAATGGAAATACTTAAGAATTTTATTAGATTATATAATATATGTATTATATATAATATATGTCTAAAAATACACAAATAAAAAAAAACACAAACTACTATACAACATCAACAGTGGGCTCCAGAATTACTGGCATCCTTGACTGGAAATGCACTAAAATACTATTAAAAAAAAATATTATAACATAATTGAGAAACTCAAAATGCCAACGTGAGAAATACTGTATTTTATTAATGCTTCAATGGAACCAACCAAAATCATTTAATTAAAAATCTATTTCCTCCAAATCAAGTTCACAATTAATGGCACCCCTAAAGATTATTGGAAATAAAATATACCAAAGTTAAACCAGGAATTAAATTCCACTTATTTAAGTTTATCTAAGTCTAAGTCTTAAGGAACTATATTGTGTCACACATCACTTCCTGTTTCATTAGGGTATAAAAATGAGGCAACACGCATGCAATATCTCTGTCATACAGCACCATGAAGAAAACAAAAAAAACTGGCAGTTCAAAAGAGACAAATCTCAAGCAAAAAAATCACTGTAAAAACTTGCAGGCCTTAGTGGCATCTTGGGATCACCAGGTTTCAAAAAGCACCATCAGACAGAGAGGCACCTAATACCCACGGTGAAATAATGGTGGTGAGTCAGGGATGTTTTGGGGCTGTTTTAATTCCAGGGGTCCAGGGGCACTGGTTAAGATCAATGACATAATGGATTCCACCAAGTATCAGGCCAATCTGGTTGTCTCTGCCAGAAGGCTGAGACTTAGCCATAGGTGGACTTTCCAGCAAGACAACGACTCGAAGCATACCTCAAAATCCACACAGAAATGGTTCCATGATAACAAAATCAATGTTTTGCAATGGCCATCTCAATCGCCAGATCTCAATCCAATCAAAAACATGTGGGCTGAACTGAAGAGGGCAAGTGATAAGCGCAAACCCAAGAACGTGAAGGTTCTGCATCGAGGAATTGTCCAAAATCCCTCCCAATGTGTTCCTTAACCATGTCAAAGATTACAGGAAAAGAGTCCATGCTGTTATCCTTGCCAGAGGTAGTTTCACCAAGTGCTAATCCAGGGGTGAGAATAATTATGAAGCCTTGTTTTTTTCCTCAGTTTTTATTTATTTTTATTAACCAAATGTATGATTTTGTTTTGGTACCATTAATAAACTACAATATTTTTCAAATCTGCCATATTGAGTTCATCTCAATAATTATTTTGTTTTTTTAAAATAATTTTCTTTGCACTGCCAGTCAGGGGTTCCAGTAATTCTGGAGCCCACTGTATATATGATTTTTTTATACTTATATTTTTATTTGGTCCATTGCTAAGAATAATACATGTAACAATTATGTTTTTAAAAAACACAAGGCTAAAATAAAATAAAAACAGGGAGGTGCAGTCTTGCTGTATGGGTGCCATCAATCTGTAAAGAAGTAATAGGAATACATAGGTAATATGAATGAACAGACATGAATATTTGGGTTCATTTAGCTGTTTTACATAGTAAATTAAATTTCAAAACAGTTTTCTACATGCAATAATATGACAACAACAGTGATCATATTATGAAGACATTGAAGGTAAATATGATAAGATACAGTACCCTCCATAATGTTTGGGACAAATACATATTATTTTCCTCATTTGGCTCTGTACTCCACAATTTTAGATTCCTAAAATCTTAAAACATTGAATATTAGTCTATCATTGCACAACACTGTTGCAAAGGTTATAATGTATGGAGGTAGATTTCTATCAAAAATAAACAAGCACAAAAGTTTAATCCACAATTGTATTTACCATCCACACACACACCTCTCTCAATTTGTGTTCGTAGATATAATCCACAATTGTATTTACCATCCACACACACCTCTCAATTTGTGTTTCGTAAAAATAATCCACAAGTATGTGTTTTCCATCCACACGCAAACACCTGTCAACTTGTGTTTCGTAAATCATCATTTGGATGAATGCAAAAATTATATTCACAAATGCAAATAACATTTACAGATATGTTTCCAATGTTCACATGTACAAATCAAAAGCTTGGTTTGCGAACTGGCGAATCTACATTTGCCGATCGAAGGACACGCTTGATCTGCTTGGACAGGCCCCACCATCCTAGAACAGACAAGATAATTTTACTATGCGGCTCATTTATTGTATCTTTATCTTTAATGTAACTGACATTTAATATCAGTTGGTCAATGACGAACAACTACCACGCAATACACTCAAAAATCCAATTCCCACAAAATAATTGTTTCTGTACCTTGGTTTGCCTATAGGGTGTACTCAACGGAAAGCCTAAGTGGTTTCATCAGAAGTCCTCTTCCCGGGTGCCTGTCTACCTCAACAGTGAGGAACAACAGAACACCCTTTTCGCCTATCTGAAGGCAGTACTGCATAGAACACCAACACAACTGAGCTTCACGGATGAAGTGCAGTTAATCTGTGATGTTCTATTTCCAGAGGTATGCCTAACCACGTAATGTATTTGTGTGTGTTCCTGCTCCTGCCCCTTTAAAGCCTATATAAACAACATGCCTACCATGGTGCTACTTGTGTACGGACCCGTGTATAATGGCTTGCTGTTCTGTATTGGTATAATGTTATATTTTAATTATATTGTTTAAAAATTAACCATTTTCTTTTTGTAGTCCATCATATATTGTACTTCAGAAGCTGTCCTTGCAGGAAGCTGAGCAGGTATTCCTCTCTGGTCCGGTTTATCATCACAGGTAAGAGTAGAGAATGTAATTTTATTTACACAATGCCATAAAATCTATCAACTATTTACTAATATTACTTAATACCTTAATAAAGAAGTAGACCATTAGCAAATGTTAACTAAATATGAGTTACCTGTTATTTAATGCTTATAACTGTAAAAAGCAATGTTAATGAATGTACCCTTTTTATTTTATTTTAAGTGTTACCAATATTTATGTTAACCTAGCAGTGATTATGTTGTCCGTCTTTACTATTTCAGTGAAGTGGAGGAATATAACCGAGGGATATACCGGCAATTGAGGACAGAAGGGAGACTATTCAATTGGTAGGTAGTGCTGTTACCGACTTCACAATCTGTGGTTTGAATATTGAAGGCTCAGGAAAAGTCAAATGTCAATAACATGTTATTTCTATTTTGTTTTCTATTGTATTATTGCATCTCTCTCGCTCTCTCAGAACAGGAAACCAGGCCCAACAGGCGGAATATACAGCGCTGGAGCCTCTCAAAATGGCCATGTACCCTGTGCAAATAAAAGTTATTTCTTTAAAATTTTGTGCACAAATTTGTTTACATTCACGCTACTAAGCATTTTCCTTCAATGAGATAAACTACCACCCGTCAGGGTGTGACCATTAATTACACTGACACAACTTTTGCTGGGGACAATAAAAGCCCACTCAAATATGTGTTTTTGTCACATGACACAATGCCACAGGTGTTGCAATTCTTGAGAAAGCATGCAATTGGCATGCTCGATGCTGGGAGCATTTGACAAATTTCTTGTGTGAAATATTACTTCTCATTATATTTTCAACTTGGAAATCACTTCCATCTTATTTAAAAAGATGAACACACACGGGAGCTGTACTAGCTTAAAAGAATAGATGTTTCCGTTTTATTCTGGACACCGCCATTGGTGGCTGTGAGAAATCTGCGCCTTGGCATATTCTACAAGTCTCTGGAACTCTACTGGAGGGAAGCAACACCATTCTTCCAAAATAATGTTAAATTGGGTTGAGATCAAGTGGCTGCAAAGGCCATAGCATATGATTCCCATCATTTTCGTACTGTGAGCCACTGTATTTGCCTTGTAAAATAAATGCATTTTGGGGTAAAATGAGTTCTATGTTACATTACATTACAGGCATTTAGCAGACGCTCTTATCCAGAGCGACTTACACAACTTCTTATTACATTTATCCATTCATATAGCTGGATATATACTGATGAAATTCAGGTTAAGTACCTTGCTCAAGGGTACAACAGCAGTGTCCTACCTGGGAATCAAACCTGCAAAAGTTCTAATCTAATGCAAAAATTATGAGGTCAAATTTTTTATACAGCTTTATTATTGACATGCAAGAACTGCGGTCCTGCCATGGTTGCACTGCAATTCAGTAGGTGAAATGAAAAACTAGGGTCCTGACACTGTCCCGGTCCTGAGACTGTCCCTGACACTGCACTGCTCCGGGCCATGTTGCACTGTTGCGGTCATCCAATTGGGTAGGTGGCGCTGTCGCGAAAAACTAGGGTCCTCAGACGGTCCCGGCCGGCCCTGAGACTGTCCCGGCCGCGTGATTTTTTTCCCCAACGCAGTTCTGCCATACTTCCGCCATAACCACGCCCCCACGAGTTTTCATTGGATGATAGAAACACGTACCCTAACCACGCCCCCACGAGTTTGCCACGAGTTTTCACCATACGAACACGTACCCCACGCGCTAGCCCCCACGAGTTTTCACCAAATTTCCGCCGAAATGTATGAGGAAAATGCAGCACGGTACGATCAGTTGTTTTATTCATGTTTTATAACGTTATTATTATTATTTAGAACAGAAAAAAACACAGAAAGGGGTTTCTAAAGGCTATCTTCGGCTAACGTCTAACGTTAGCTATATCATATCTTTGGGCTTCTAAAGGCCGCCTTCACCAAGTTATCTTAGCTTAGGTTAGCTCCACTAAGTTAGCTCATGACGTTAACGTTAGATAGACTACGTTAACTTTTAGCTAAAGTAGTATAAGTTTGTCTTTTATTATCGAAATCAAATTGTTAGTGGATGCTATCTGTCGATAGCTATTATTAGTCGTTTTTTATCTTTCCTTCATCAGATCAACAAGCCAAGATCCGCAGCCGTCTTGTCGAGAGGATGTGAGAGACAACGTCAACCTATACCCACAGTTAAAGGTCAGTCAGCCCAACTAACCTGACAAGTTAGCAAGTTACCATTTTACCTAACTGTATCTAGATAAAGATAGTAATGCTAAGTGTATGATGATTGTAATCCATAAAGTTTATTAGAATAACTGAGATGATGACTATGGCTCATGAGTAATGGATGAGCTACTTTACAGATATGTCTTCAATCAGTACACTTAGGCTATAGCAGGCTTACATTTCTCTTTGTTTTTTTCATTCATAGACCTGGCTACCCACTGGTTACCAATACCATGTGTGCTCCTTTGAGGAGGGGCATACACTGAGGGACCACTGGGAATTTCAATCTACAATCCGACTCCCACTAAAGACTGTGGAAGAAGTTCAAGAGTGGCTTTTGAAGACGAAGGACACTCCTGTGACATGGAAGGTCAGTGTCACAAGGCCAAGCAAAGGGCAAAGGATTCTGTTTAAGGTAATAGTAATAATAATAATAATAACCACACACATTGCTCACAGGTATATCAAACCAAGCACGCAACCATGCAGTCTCCATAATACATTCCTTAATGTGAAGTGGAAACATCTAGGAACAACTAGCTCAGCCGCAGAGTGGTAGGCCACACAAGCTCACAGAATGGGACCGCTGAGTGCTGAAGTGTGTAGCGTGTAAAAATTGTGTCACCATATAGTGTAGGGAAGAATGATTTGGGTCAAGTAAAGCAAGCTGCAAGTACACCTATTGTCTTTGTACAGGCTGATTACAAATGCCAGCACCATGTCAGTCCAAGATCAGAGACATCGGATGCAAGACGGACATGCAAAAATACCCGTTGCCCAGCTAAACTGAGCGTGACCCTGATGCGGCCCATCACAGCAGAGGGCAGAGTGAGTCGGTGAGTTCACTCAGATTCACTATTTCTCATTTGAATGAACTACTCCACACTTTTAATTATAACACCTTTTTGTGTGGTTGGTCTTAGGAGTAAGGACTCACATTTGCCACAATATCCCACCATCATACGTCTTCACAACATCCACAACCACAATCTGTTTGTGGCTGATGCCCTGAGGCACTGAGACGTGGGAGATAAGGCCATTGAACTGCTGACCAGGCTCTTTGAGATCGGGCATTCTCCAACATCTGCCCTGGCAGTGCTCAAAAGTGACCTCCAAGCAGAGCACGGCGAGAAATACATCTATGCCTCAGCCGACAGAGCCATCTGCCCAGACCTTCAGTTCTGCTACAGGTACATTATTCATTTTTAAGAAAGACACCTAACAAACAATTCAGAGGAAGTGTTATGTTCCCAAAACTGTCTAGGGGTATGAGAAAGTAACATATACATGCAAAGGGATCCAAGGACAAAGGGACTATAAAAGGCCAATTCAACCGTTTGGTTGAGTATGTTTTCAAAAAAATAATTACACCCTTGTTAGGATTTTTTTTGTGCATCAAGTTATATAATTCTGTTCAGTAAGTGTTCTGAAACTATAATATGTTAAAAATAATATGCTTACCTTTGAAAAGTTGACAAAAAAAGACATAAATGTCAGGAGTGATTTTGCCACTTCCAACTTCCTTGAAGGAAGCCGACTGAACAGGCATGCTCTTCAAAAACACAGTGCCATATAGAGTTTTTTTTGGTGCATAACATATGTCAAGTAAATGGTAGAGATGGCTCAATCAGGTGAAATTCTTTTTTTTCTTTTCTTCAACAAGATATCAAGACTCAAAATGTGGTCTACCAAACGGTCGAGCAGGCCATTAAAGGGTTAAAGTGTTATTTGTGGTAGTACTCATTGTGCTAAAGTTTTTTTTAACACATACTAAAAACTACCTTTTGCACAGACTCTACACCAAGATCTTCAGGCAGGAGTATGGTGAGAGCAATGGGCCAGCGATGGTAGCAGCATTAGAGAGGCAGGTTGAGGAATACAACCAAAAGTGCAGAGAGACCTGTGCAAAGTTCAAGACATCCTCTGGAGGGACCCCCCTCATTGCCATCTGTTCCCCTTTAATGAAGCGCGTCCATCAAAGCAAGCACAGTGGTGAACTTTGTTTCATCGACTCCTCTGGCAACATGGACCGCGAGAACTGTCGTGTGTTCTTACTTCTCACACACACTTGTGCAGGTGGTCTGCCACTGGGGGTAATTCTCACCCAGAGCGAGGATGAGGCCACAGTGTTTGAGGGACTTGAATTGTTGAAGGAGTTAATGAAGGAAGATGCTTTTGCTGGGAGAGGTCAGGCAGGCCCACATATTTTCCTCACTGACGACAGCAAGGCTGAGAGAGGAGCGCTAGGCAGAGCATTCCCTGAAGCAACACTGCTTCTTTGTGCATTTCACCTACTCCAAGCAGTGTGGAGGTGGCTGTGGAGCAAGGAGCATGGGATCGACATGAAAGATAGGCAGGCACTCTTCGCCATTGTGAAGGACATGCTCTATGCCAGGGAGATGCCAGTGGTGAAGCACCTGTATCAGCAGGCCTTAGCCAATCCAGTTGCAGCGAGGTTGGTGCAGTGTAGCGACAGGAGTAGCCAAGCTGTTATGCAGATTTAGGAACAGAAATGAGTAGTAAAGTGCATTAATATAATTCAAACTTTATTAATCCCATTGCTGGGAAATTCATCCTCTGCATTTTACCCATCCAACCCAAGGGCATGGAGCAGTGATTAGCCAAGCTATGCATTACTCACATTTACTGCATAATTACAAATGCAAGTTATATTCATCACAGTTAAGTCTTTTCTAATTGATGGTTTTCGGATTCGTATCTCATACTGTTGTATTGATATATGAGATATATTTTTCTCAATATCTGCTATTTTCTTCCGCATAGTAATACCATGTTCTTAACTGATTTTAGGTACAGGAAGTTCATGACCTACCTGGAAAAGCTTTACAGCCGTCGGGAGAGTTGGGCTCTCAGCTTCAGGGAGAACATGCCAACACGTGGAAATAACACCAACAACTACGTGGAGGCAGCAATGAGAGTCTTGAAGGACAAGATCCTCCAGCGGACCAAGGCCTTCAATCTGCCACAGCTTTTCGACCTGCTGACATCCCGACTGGAGGTATACTATGAAGCCCGCTTGACTGATCTCGCTCTGGGGCGCTGGGAGGCTTTCCAAAGGTCAAGGTTCCTTCCTCAGGAGAGCAACATAAAACCATCTGACATTCGTCAGGTAAATAATCATGATTTGTTTTCTGTTTCTCGCTTCATTGCTTTCATAGATTATTCATCTTTTTTATCAACTTTTTTTCCCCACCCATTTTTAATTTTCTCACTTATTTGAATCACCAATTGAGGCCGAGGGCCGAACCTGTGACTATAGAGCCCAGCCTGCACTCGTGATGAGCGCCTCTATGGTTGTCAAACAGACAACCATTGTCCCCGTACCAAAGAAACCTTCCATCACCTGCCTGAATGACTACCGCCCTGTAGCACTGACCTCCATCATCATGAAGTGCTTCGAGCGGTTAGTCAGAACCCACATTTGCTCCTCCCTTCCTGACACCTTGGACCCCCTTCAATTTGCATACCGTCCCAACAGATCTACGGACGACGCCATCACCCTGACAGTGCACACCGCCCTCTCCCACCTGGATAAGGGTAACACATACGTGAGGATGCTGTTTATAGACTACAGCTCAGCATTCAACACAATTGTGCCCGCTAAGCTCATTCCCAAGCTCAGGATCCTGGGTCTTAACACCTCCCTTTGCAACTGGATCCTGGACTTCCTGACGGGCAGACCCCAGGTGGTGAGAATGGGTAACCGCTTCTCCTCTGCACTGACCCTGAGCACCGGAGCCCCTCAGGGCTGCGTACTCAGTCCCCTCCTGTACGCCCTGTTCACACACGACTGTGTGGCCACGCGCAGCTCCAACGCCATCCTTAAGTTTGCAGACGACACCACCATCCTGGGTCTCATCTCCAACAACGATGAGACCGCCTACAGAGAGGAGGTCAGCATCTTAGCAACATGGTGCCAGGACAACAACCTCTCTCTCAACGTCTGCAAGACTAAGGAGATGATCGTGGACTTCAGGAAGCGACAGGGGGGGGGTCACGCCCCCATTCACATCGATGGAGCTGAAGTGGAGAGAGTCTCCTGCTTCAAGTTCCTCGGTGTGTTCATCAGCGATGACCTATCCTGGTCCAGGCAATCGGTCGCGGCAGTAAAAACTGCCCAAAAGCGCCTATACTTCCTGAGGAGACTCAAGAAGTTTGGCATGTCTGCCAAAACTCTCACCAACTTTTACAGGTGCACCATTGAGAGCATTCTCACTGGCTGCATTACTACCTGGTATGGCAGCTGCTCCGCTGCTGATCGCAAGGCCCTCCAGAGGGTGGTGAAGACAGCGGAGCGCATCATTGGCTGCCACCTCCCCTCTGTGCAAGGCATCTACCACACGCGATGCCTTAAGAAAGCACAGAAAATCATAAAAGACTACAGCCACCCAGGCTATGGACTGTTCTCGCTGCTGCCGTCTGGTAGACGTTACCGGAGCATTCGGGCACGGACTACCAGACTCACAAACAGTTTTTTCCCCCAGGCCATCAGGCTTCTCAACCAGCAGCATTAATCGCATTCATCGCACCTCATTGTATGCTCTAGGCACTTCTTATGTACATTCAATGTACATCACCTTAATTTAATCTATTGCACATGTCTATCGGCACCTCCACACTTTATATTTAATACTCCTACTGTCCATATCTGGAACTGCTGCTAGTGTTTTACCGCTATGTATACTTATATTTGTTATTCTTGCCCTTATTTGATATATGTTTTTGTTTTTGTTTGTTTTTAATGCCTACTACATAGTTGTTGCTTGCCATGTCCTAAGAATTTCATTGTTCAGAATGACCTTGTGTTATACTGTGCACTTGATAAATAAAAACACTTTGACTTTGACTTTACAGACTGAGCTACTCGGGAGCCACTTACTGTATTATGAATCTTGTGTTTTTATTTGCATATTCTTATTCCTAATGTCTTTACAGACAGGGGACAGGAGGTTTGAGGTGAAGGGTACCACTCCAGGGCAAACCTACCCAGTAGACATGGAACTGGAACTCTGCACCTGTCCAGTGGGTCACACAGGGGCACCATGCAAGCACCAGGCTGCGGTGGTAAAGACCTTTGGTTGCTTTTCTAACAACTTTCTCCCCATAACACCAGAGATGAGGGTTGAGCTACTACTACTGACATCAGGAGGTAGGCAGGTGGATATGTTTCATACTTAAATTGTGAATCTAAAGTGAATCCACTGTTTAGTACTGCAACTCTGAAGTTAATGCTGCTTGGAATGACTTAGCCACTAAGTGACAAGTGTCATTCCCTCCACTGTTAAAGCCACAGTGTCCCTTGACTTCTTACAACCCCTGAGACCAGATCAGCGTCAGTCAAGTCAACCTGGAGAGAGTAAGTGATAATATACCACAGTGTTGGAGCCTGTTAGCTGTTGATCATATTTATCTTTCCTCTGCATACCTACCTGTATTTACATTTACCTGTATTTATACCTACCTGTATTTATACCTACCTGTATTTACAATTACCTGTATTTATACCTACCTGTATTTATACCTACCTGTATTTACAATTACCTGTATTTATACCTACCTGTATTTATAATTACCTGTATTTACAATTACCTGTATTTATACCTACCTGTATTTATACCTACCTGTATTTACAATTACCTGTATTTATACCTACCTGTATTTATACCTACCTGTATTTACAATTACCTGTATTTATACCTACCTGTATTTATACCTACCTGTATTTACAATTACCTGTATTTATACCTACCTGTATTTATAATTACCTGTATTTATACTTACCTGTATTTAAGCCACCCCTGAAGCCAGCACTACCCCTCAGGAGCAACTGCAGGAACCTGGTTAGTTATGAACACGCATACATACACACACACACACACACACACACACACACATATATATATCACAGGGCCAAACGTAGAATAGACAAGTTGGTCCACTCGGCTGGGCGCGCCTTATATACCTTTCTTTCTCGCACACCTGCGATCCATCACCACCACACCACATTTAAACAGCAGGTCTATTCCACGTTTGAAACAACGGCTGTATCGTGACACTGAGCCGTTACGGCCGAGTGGACCAACTTGTCTATTCTACGTTTGGTCCCGTGATATCGGGTTGCACCATTACATCAGAAAAGGGGCAGTTTTTAGAAATGTTAATAAGTATCTGCTACTCTTCACAGGTGTACTGACAGGACCACAGGCCCAACCCTCCACATGTGCGGCTGCTGATGATGGGCCACAAGAAGGTGAGTTGTGAGTGTGCAAGTTTATGTTAAAGGGCTAGCTATTCTGGACATTTGGGCCTATTTACAGTTTATATTTCATAAATCTGAAAGGTAGAGACATAGACTTTCACTGATTGCGTCAGTACTGAGTGAGAGCGGCAGATTGTTTTCAGGTGCGCACCCTGCTACAATGGAAGTGCACAGGGCCATTTTGAAAACTAAGATAAACATTGTTTTTTCGAGGCGGGAAGCACAGGGTGTTATCTTGCCTGTCTCTGAATGCTGAGCATAATGAGACAGGTGGTCTCTACCTTTCTGATTTATGAAATATAAACTGTAAATACGCCCAAATGTCCAATAGCGAACTACCCCTTTAACGTGTTATTTGGTGCTTTCAACATCAAAGATGTCTACTTACATAGTAAGAATGTTTCAAATAACTTCCCCTATCTAGAACAAGCAATTCATATGAAGGATGTGCAACCTAGAAGCAGAGTTGTTCAAACCATGTGACTACCATACAGACAGACCATTCTAGCACTCATTGGTTCAGCGGAGAGCAATGTGCATAATGGCAGTTTTTACTTTTGAGGACTGTTCCTATACTGTATGTACAATGTCAACTTAAACATTTAAAATAAACATATCATTCAAACTTATTTCCTTCTTAGACATACATTCAGGCGATGTCTCTCTTGTGGAGGACATGATGGAGGATATGAAAACACACGACCAGGATCCCCTCTTCACTGCTGGGCTAATAGCAATGGCTAAGCAGTACCAGCTCCTGAAGACCAACCCCTCCAAACTGCTGTCAGCCCTTCACACCTTTGGGAAATCCAGCCTGACCAGCAAAAGGGCTGCCACATTAAGGCGGGCTGCCAGACGTCAAGGCCCAATGATTGGCTGCCAGCCTACTGCTGTGGCACGCAGGAAGTCGGGTGCTGGTTCAAAGAGGCGTCTTTCAGCTGGGCGCCCTGTGAAACGGCACAGCTTGAGCTCATCAGTGGCTTTGAACACCAGCCTTGCCAAAAAACACTGAGGAACTCAACCCCCTCTCATCCCTCTCCTTAGAGGCAGGACATTGGGTTTCGATGCCCCTCTACCCCCTCTCAACCCTCTCCTTAGAGGCAGGACATTAGGTTTCGATGCCCCTCTACCCCCTCTCAACCCTCTCCTTAGAGGCAGAACATTAGGTTTCGATGCCCCTCTACCCCCTCTCAACCCTCTCCTTAGAGGCAGGACATTGGGTTTTGATGCCCCTCTACCCCCTCTCAACCCTCTCCTTAGAGGCAGGACATTAGGTTTCGATGCCCCTCTACCCCCTCTCAACCCTCTCCTTAGAGGCAGGACATTAGGTTTCGATGCCCCTCTACCCCCTCTCAACCCTCTCCTTAGAGGCAGGACATTAGGTTTCGATGCCCCTCTACCCCCTCTCAACCCTCTCCTTAGAGGCAGGACATTAGGTTTCGATGCCCCTCTACCCCCTCTCAACCCTCTCCTTAGAGGCAGGACATTAGGTTTCGATGCCCCTCTACCCCCTCTCAACCCTCTCCTTAGAGGCAGGACATTGGGTTTCGATGCCCCTCTACCCCCTCTCAACCCTCTCCTTAGAGGCAGGACATTGGGTTTCGATGCCCCTCTACCCCCTCTCAACCCTCTCCTTAGAGGCAGGACATTAGGTTTCGATGCCCCTCTACCCCCTCTCATCCCTCTGTAGAGGCAGGACATTAGGTTTCGATGCCCCTCTACCCCCTCTCATTGATTGTACAGCTTTTATGATATGAAGATAGTCTTGTTAAAATCGTATATAGTAGTATACTCTTCAGTAAAAAATGAGCTGTGGTCTTGAGTGTGTGTGTGCGTGCGTGCGTGCGTGTGTGTGATGTGTGTAATAGCTCTCCATTCTCTCCCGCGGCCCTCTGCTTTTGTTACAGGGACAGCCATCTTAATTATCCTCCCGTACTTGATACACAAGTCCTAAGATGATTACCCACGATCCCTTGCTCCTGCACGAGCGAGCTAAGACGTGCGTCCTATTCAGCGGGGCCAGCCTGGTGAATGGGAGTCCTGTCATTTTAGTGGGTCCTGTCCCCATCAGCATGGAGCTGGAAGCTGGTCCTCTGGTGAACCCTGGGCCTGCAGAATGACCTGGTGAGGTGGGACCCTCTGGGAGAGTGAAGAGGCCTTTGTTCTAGCCGAGAGGCCCATGCAGTCTGAACATGACTCTGGATAGGAGCTCGTCAGATGAGGAAAGGATGAGGAGACCATGTCCGGTCATTAGAAGGAGAGACTTTGCTTTTTGACCCAGAAGGACAGACATACAGACTGGCAGACAGACATACTGAAAGACAGACAGGCAGGCAGGCAGACTGTCAGACAGACAGAAAGACAGACTGGCAGACAGACAGTATGTGTATGTGTGTGTTCCCCGCCCCTCCTCCCTGTGTGAGCATGTTGAGTGAGAGCTCTCCGTGCTGTTTGGATACCGTTGTATCAGTTGTTATCATTAAACTCCGGAGCTTTTGAGATTCAGTACGCCTGTATCGACTTGGTTATTCTTAAACATTACAGTATTATGAAAGTACTACCCGTTAAGGTTAAAGAGTCATGATTGAGTGGTTGCCCCATTGGTCTCCATTATGCCCTGACACAGCATTCAGCACTAAAAGTTTTTTTGTTTTGTAACATATGTACTAGCTGTCAAATTTCTACATGCAATCTTTGATCAAATGAACTGAATATAGATTTCAGTATCATATGTAATAATATAGTCATATATTGTTATTTATCCAGTGAAGACACACGTTTACATGGCAGAGTGCTAGCTCTCTTGAATACCTTCCATGTATCTTCATAGGTCACTATTCTGCCTTTGCTCTTTTATGTTAATTTATGTCCATATCAGCTCTTAATTCTAACTCACTTTGAATTCAAAAAGTATTCACATGCTGGAAGATAATAGTTTTGACACTTGGAGATATTTGCATGTAGCCTACAGTACCTGCTTCATTTCAATTTGAAAAAGCTGCTACAGTGTATTTATTATCTGTAGTGTAATAGTATAGGCATAGTATTGTTGTTTTTCATTCATTTCATTGTTGTAAATTAATTCTAACTCCTAATCTGTGGTTAAAATGAGACAAAGTATTAAAACATTTTTTTAAAGTAACCGTATCAGGTTTTATTTCTCGGCATTTACTTGCATGATGTTTCACTTTTACAACAGCACTTTTAATGTAAAAACCCCAGTCGGATGTCAGAAGAGGCCTACGTTCAATGCATTTATGCAGTACAAAAATGCAATTCTCCATGCCTCTACTACTGCTACTTCAGTAACTCTGTTTTGGGGGTTTTCTGCTTTAGTTTCCTTTTCAACAAGTGAAATACTAGCTCTTATGAACTGTAATAATGATAATAGCAATAATACTGTAGCTAATAAAGATCTTTAAAACAAGATCCAAATACATAATAATACTTTAACCATATGGGTGGGTACGACCTACAAGAAAGCTACTGTTTACTTGGTGATGTATTGCTGTTTCTAGTGACGGATGGAGTTCTCTGTATCTGAGCTACTGTTAATGCCTCTTAATAAGCACACTTGAAACTAACCAAAACCTCCCAGCCCAGACCCCCAGCCAAACCCCTCGAGTGCCATGGCAGTCTGTAATATAGCGGTTGAAGAGTTTTACCTCCTCCCTAATATAAATGTCACTGTTTCTATGTTCTTGTTTTTCAACTTCGTCAAACAGTATTCTACCATTTTCCTGTGGCCACACAGAACGTAGAAAGGGTTTGGGTTTTTCAGAACACCCACTTGCTTACTTTTTTCTCATGTGTAGATGCTTCCGTTTTTCTGAGTATCCTGTGCAAGGCAAGTAGTGTTAAGTGTTAAGATGCTTAACCCTTAAGATGCTAGCCCTTCTCCTTCGACTACTAGCCTGCTGTCCGTCTGTCTGTTAGACAGTAGACACTATAATAAACACATTTGCATCAGGCATGCCTCAGCCCTTCCTTGCAATATACATTTTAAGTATTAAAGAAAATGTCAACAAAGTGGAATTTCAGAGTTTTTATTACAGCAATAGGCTTAATTTTCCAAGGACAAGATGACTTACTCATCATCATGATCAGCGTTTCTCAGTCCTGCGTGGCCTAAAGGCTGGTGAATAAAAAAAAAGCAAACATATATTAAGTCAAATGAATACAAAGATTCATAAATCAGACATTAGGGAAACATCTATGAAGAACTATGCTTGTATAGAGCTGACGAAAACTTTACAAGGCACAATAAAAGCTCCCACTTTGTATCAGCATCTTTATACTTTGGTGGCAGCTCAACTCTGATGGATATAGCTAATCATGGGATAGCGTGAACCAATAACGTTATGTCAACCAGAAGATAACGTTAAGTTAATTACATGTCAAAGTAAATACTAGAGGGCTAACATTAGCTAGCTAGTTAGCTTTGTTTAACCACAGATTGGCAACGCATTCTCTCTCGTTTAACATAACATTTTCGGGCTGTACATGGCTAACGTTAGCTAGAAGCAGTAACTTACGTGTTGGCGTTCGGCGTGCGTCTCTTCTGCGCGGTTTCTATGGGAACGCAGCTGTGGACACGTTTCCGGCGAGGCACGCGTCATACGTATTTCTATCGTGTTTCTATCATCCAATGAAAACTCGTGGGGGCGTGGTTATGGCAGAAGTATGGCAGAACTGCGTTGGGGAAAAAAATCACGCGTCCCGGCCCTGAGACGGTCCCTGCTCCGGTATTGCAGGCACATACTTGGGCAGTCAGGGGGGAACAAGCGTGAGGTCACTGATGACTCGATTGGCCTCTCTTACATTTCCGGGTAGGCAAACCGGAAGAGGTCAATACTTTTTTCTGGTAGCTTAGTTCGCTCTGGTTCTGCCAAAGCCCATACAGAGAAAACTTACTGTACGATCTCTGGTTCTCCTTTTATCGTCATTGAAAATTGCTGCGTTCAGAAGCAACAAAGCTTGCAGTGTTTCTTGCTGCTCCATCACCAAGAGAAAAGAACCCAGACAAACTAGGAAATTAGCGGTCTGCAAGAGACAGCCATGTCTAGGGGCATACCCGCTAGCTTGTTAGACAGCTAGCTAGCAAACAAGCAAAAGGTTTTTTATCAGAGCTGCTCTTAAATTAGCTAACTTTGCTAAACGTTTGAGTGGTGGATTGTAATAAAGACGCTTTAGTTTGCTAACTTACTCACTAGTAAAAACTAGCTACCTAGCTTTGGTTGCTAACGTTAGTTAAAACTGTTAGCTTATCTCTGCTCCAGTGTCTAGGGCATCCCCGCTAGCTTG
The DNA here is from genome assembly GCA_022702515.1 of Ilyophis sp. 1 JC-2022. Taxonomy (NCBI): domain Eukaryota; kingdom Metazoa; phylum Chordata; class Actinopteri; order Anguilliformes; family Synaphobranchidae; genus Ilyophis; species Ilyophis sp. 1 JC-2022. Next base: position 118,824,198 of record CM040405.1, read on the forward strand.
CTAGCAAGCAAGCAAAAGGCTTTTAATTTAAAAAAAAAATCAAAGCTGCTCTTAAACTTGTCTAACATTTGAGTGGTGGATTGAAATAAAGACGCTTTCGTTTGATAACTTACTCGCTACTAGTAAAAACTAGCTTCGCTTCTGTGGCTAATGTTAGTTAAAACAAATCAGATTATTTATACAGGAGAGCTTTTTGTTAGTGTCTCCGTTTCTTGTTATGTTTGTATATTCTCCCTCGCAGCCCCTCTTTCTGTCCAGTGTTAATCCACGTTTTATTTGTTAGGTTAGTGTTAATAAAATCACTTCTGGATACTAGCATATCAGTTTCATACATCTTTTCTGTGCCACATTTTCATTACCTTTATTTATTTCAAAACACACAATAAGCATACCACTTTGACACCAATGTATGTCAACCACCTGTCGGGGAAGTGAGGATTCTGTAAAATGTCTATTTTCTGAATCCAGTGTTTCCAACGGTCAATGCCCTTCCTTGTTAAAATGTTCAGCACTCTGAATACTGAACACAGGCGATATTGCGTGCTAGAACCACTCACTTATCCTGCAGTAAAAATATATTTAACATCATTTCATAATTATTAGAAATGACAATCCTCAATTCAATCGCATAATTCGTCCATAGGACAGTAACCTGGTGGAAGCAACAAGTCAAAACAAAGTCTAATTCAGGCCTAAGAGTACATGATTTCAGTAAAAGAAAAACAGTAAATTAGAATAATGACTGCAAATCATTCATTAATGAATGTAGGCTGACTACTCAGAATTTACAAAAAGGAAGACATTCACTTGAAGTTACCAGTAAAGAGCGAGAGACCGATAAGCCAGAAATAGCCTAGGTATTACCCTCCTGAAGCTTACACGATCAGCAAAATTGTTAGTATTTGTGTGTTTCTTTTCTCCCAAATAGTTTTGTGCTGCTGAAGGGGGCACTCAGATGAAAACTATATCTTAAAAGGTAAAAACACAAGTAAATAGTTTGTCAAAAGTGTTTGTCAATTTGTTTTTTACATTTTATTATGCATTTTCTCAAACTCATTAGAGCTTTCCAGTGTGGCCTTGAATCGCTCCTCTTTTCTGGCAGCATCTTCCTTCAGGAACCGCAGAACGGCTCCCTCACCGGTCCTTCTCCTTTTGGGGGGTGTGGGACAGGCACAGCCTTTAGCCAGGCTGTGCATCCTCTTCCTCCTCCTCCACACACGCCCAGCTACAAGTGACCGCCACAAATCCAGGAAGAGATGAGCCAGTGCCATCTGAGGTCTCATCAGCCACATGTGCCAGGTTTTCTGCAACACATGAGTCCATCAGGACAGGAGGATCAATAGATGGCCTCCCCCTGATGGCCTCATGCATTGCATTAAACCATGGCCATGTGGCTGCTGTGGCCTCTCCCCTGTCTGTCCCGTCCCTGTAGCAGGGCATCCGAGTGCCGACAAGGAAAGATGCAAGGGTGAAGGTGAGCCGTGAGCCTATTGCACAGGCATAATTTTGTTTCAGTATGCAATAGAAACTACAAATTCGCAAAGGAAAAACATCATAAATTGAACCTCACCTTATATTTTTGCTTGAGGTTGTCCCATTTCTTTGCAATTTGGGTGGGGCTCACCTGGCCCTGTAGGCCCATCTGCAGACGAATTTCACTGAGGAAAACAACACATGTTACCATACCCAAGTGCCCTACAACAATTACTGCCATGCCATAACATGTTTATGTGTTATCAATTTACAGGGGCAGGCATGCCTCTTGCCATCACACTTACATTAGGGATATCAGAAGTTGTCATTTGCATACAATTAACTACTTCAACACAAGACATGAATCATGGTGCTGAGGAGTGATTCCGTCAACATTAATCTATGACATGTAGGAACACCAATATGGACAGTGACATGGTCCTGCAAGAACATAAAAAATGGCTTATTGCCAATGTTTCTGTGTAACATATTTTAGTTCTATGTGACATCACACATTATAGAATGTCAGTAATGACTCACCCCCAAGCTTTTTTCGCTGTATGCCTGTTCCCCGTGAACAGTTGCTCATTCTCACACCTGAGCCGAATGAGGCTGAGGGTGCTCTCATCTGTCCCCGTAAATGACACAACAGACCTGCAAGTAAAAACCAGCTAGTAATGTCTGTGTATAGCCCTAAATCACAACGGCATGTGTCAAGGGGCTTCACAAGCCCATAATTCAGACATGACATATGTAAGTAGGCTACATGATGCAAAATAGTAGCCTATCCTAATAAGCTAGCCTAATGTGCATTTCATCGGTCAGACAGCAAATGCAATAACATAGACTGAGATTACATTATTCATTACATTATACGTCATACAAGAGTGAGGAAAAATATATTTTAAACGCAAAGCAGCTGCGTGTTCATGTTTCAGTTGTTACACTGGAAATCGAGCAGTGACTGTAGAGCCTATTTCAGTTAGCCTACTTGCCGGGATGCATTCAACAGTGTGAACATAGGCTAAACGTAACATAGCCTATTGCATAGCGTACAATATAAAATTTTATACAGTTTTGAAAGGACATGGGTTAATTGAAGCTTGCGTTTCCTATGCAGTAACGTTAGCTAACAAACAACTATATGGGACACAAAAATGTCCTAAATGTTACGCTTACACGCTGAACTACAATATTTGTCAATATACAAGTCTCTTTTTTCATGAATAAACTTGCCTTTCGTTTGTCCGAAAGAACGAGTGACATTATAAATGAAAGCGCTTTATAAAATAAATAGAAAGGACGATAAGCACTTACATTTGTGTACGAGTGGTCCCGCCATGTTTTAAACTGTGGCAGATGTGATTGTGGATCAAACACGTCACGCGTTCTAAGTAAAGACTTCCGCAAAGGATGCACTCGTGTTTCCTCACTGAAGGATTCCCGGGAGCCTCCTCTTTCCCCACTCCTCGCTCCTTGGTGCAAGTTTACATAGCTGCAGCTGCAGACTCCAAGAAACGCCCCTCACTACAAGAAACGCCCCTTCAGCTAATTAGCTATGTGAACGTAGTTGAACGTAAAAAAAAAAAACGAGGGAATTTAACCTACGTTATCATAGCAACGTGTTAACGTGTGTTGACGTAAGTTAGTTTGCTGACTCTCTTTAGTTTATCTAGCAAGTGATCATCCATGCATAGGCGCCGATTCCGTGGGTGCTTCGGGGCCCGAGCACCCACGGAGAAGGCCGAGCACCCACGGGAAAAATGCACTTGATATGCCTACTGTATATGCGGCAAGCACTAGCGTACAGTCGGGGCCAAATGTACATTGATTTGATAGCAAACTACACGCAGCATTACGCTGCGCGGCATAGCCCACGTTGCAAAACAAGTTGATCCACCCACTCAAAAGATAACGACAACCGCAGCAGCGAAGATGGACAAAAGAAGGGACGGACTTATCAAGCTAGCTGAAAAGTAAAGTTCCCGTGGATAGCCTATGAAGCCACAAAAAACAAGGTATTTTGTGAGGTTTGCACTACAGCTAAAAACATGGGTGCCCCGCTTCCAGCCACAACACACGATCAAGAATCTTTGAAAGCTTTTGTACGAGATGGCTTTTCCGTGTGTAACGATATTATAACTGGTTTGGCTTGTTAATAGCCTTAGTGGCATCTTGGGGTCACCACACAACCACAAGTGCTTTGGAAGGGTTGCGAGAAGAAAGCCTTTTCTGACCCCTTTTCTGACACGGAAGCAAGCGCTTTGCCAAACGTCATTTAAATTTTGACTGAACGTAGGTGCTGTGGTCAGATGAGACCAAAATGGAACGTTTTGGTCAGATACAGCATCGGCATGTTTGGCGTTGAAACAGACATGCATACAAGGAGAGGCATATCTCATACCCACGGTGAAATAATGGTGGTGGGTCAGGGATGTTTTGGGATTGTTTTTATTCCAGGGGTCCAGGGGCACTGGTTAAGATCAATGACATAATGGATTCCACCAAGTATCAGGCAATCTGGTTGTCTCTGCCAGAAGGCTGAGACCTAGCCGTAGGTGGACTTTCCAGCAAAACAATGACTCAAAGCATACCTCAAAATCCACACAGAAATGGTTCCGTGATAACAAAATCAATGTTCTGCAATGACCAACTCGCCAGACCTCAATCCAATCAAAAACCTGTGGGCTGAACTGAAGAGGGCAAGTGATAAGCGCAAACCCAAGAACGTAAAGGATCTGCATAGAGGAATTGTCCAAAATCCCTCCCAATGTGTTCCTTAACCCTGTCAAAGATTACAGGAAAAGAGTCCATGCTGTTATCCTTGCCAGAGGTGGTTGCACCAAGTGCTAATCCAGGGGTGAGAATAATTATGAAGCCTTGTTTATTTCGTAAGTTTTTATTTATTTTTATTAAATAAATTTATGATTGTGGTTGGTTCCATTAATAAACTACAATATTTTTCAAATCTTGCCATTTTGAGTTCATCTCAATAATTATATTGTTTTAAAAAAATAATAATAATAATTTTGAAAGTATTTTTTTTATGCACTGCCAGTCAGGGGTTCCAGTAATTCTGGAGCCCACCGTATATATTAATTTTATATACTTATCTTTTTATTTGGTCCATTGCTAAAAATAATATATGTAACATTTATGTTTCAACAAATTATTTCACACAATTTGTTTTTCAAAAACACAAGGCTAAAATAAAAAAAACAGGGAGGTGCAGTCTTGCTGTATGGGTGCCATCAATCTGTAAAGAAGTAATAGGAATACATAGGTAATATGAATAAACACAGACATGAATATTTGGGTTCATATAGCTGTTTTACATAGTAAATAAAATTTCAAAACAGTTTTCTACATGCAATAATATGACAACAACAGTGATCATTTTATGAAGACATTGAAGGTAAATATGATAAGATACAGTACCCTCCATAATGTTTGGGACAAATACATATTATTTTCCTCATTTGGCTCTGTACTCCACAATTTTAGATTCCTAAAATCTTAAAACATCAAATATTAGTCGATCATTGCACAACACTGTTGCAAAGGTTATAATGCCTTCTATTGGGTAAAAAATTGGTTGTCTTTCCACTCATAAGGGTCATCTTGACGATGTTAGTTCTTGGTCTAAAATGCATGGCGCAAGTACATTACGGGCGTGTCCAAGTCCACTTTTGCTAGTTAGACTGTTATTTGAGCTCTAAGTACAGTGCAAGGTGCAAATGGGCTGAATTTCACCTCTTCATTAATTATAGGTGTGTCTCGGGTAGGGATGGGATCGTAAGGATTTTATCTTAACATGCAATAAACCAATCAAAATGTCATATCCTATTCCCTTAAAAGGGTAGTTCCACCGAAAAACAACGTTAACCTTATTTAACAGATCAAGGCACAACTAATTTAGTCGCTCTTTGTGGCTGGTCAAAGAAAATTCTGTACTGAGATATTTGAATATAAAGTAGAGGTATACGTTATTTTGACATACAGTGCATACGGAAAGTTCAGACCCATTCAAGTTTTCCACATTTTGTTATGTTTCAGACTCATCTTAAAATGGATTCAAAAATGTTTTTTTCTCATCAATCTACACTCAATAACCCATAATGACAAAGTGAAAACACGTTTAGAAATTTTTGCAAATTCAAAAAAAATCTAAAACTAAAATCTCTTTTTTACATAAGTATTCATACCCTTGAACATATTTTTAAAGTATCATATTTCATATTTGGTCGCATATCCTTTGCATGCTGTTACTTCCTGAAGTCTGTGACCCATTAACATCAAAAGACTCTCGATATCTTATTTTCAGGTACTGTAACAAGCGATACAATAACCTCTCTGCGTTTGTATTGATCTCTGTGGGAGTTTGGGGGTGAGACTAGATTCAGCTGTAAATTACACTGGTACAGTAAATGGCTGTAAGTTATCAAGGGTCTGAGCTATCAAACAAGCCCCAAACCATCACTCTGTTGCCAGATATGGAGTAGATGTGGATGGATCACTTTAAGGGTTGTTTCTCCTGACTTTTTCCCCATAGAGTTCTATAGGAAAATGAGAAATAACCCTTGCAGTGATCCATCCACATCTACTCAATATCTGGCAACAGAGTGATGGTTTGGTGCTCGTTTGATAGCTCAGACCCTTGATAACTTAGCCATTTAGCCAGCCATGTGTTTCATACTGTACCAGTGTAATTTACAGCTGAATCTAGTCTGTGTGTGTAGTTACCTGGTCATGTCATTGAGTCCAAATGGTGGCGAAATATGTTAGTTGCTCTGTGCTCTCCTGGGGTGATAATGCAGAATAGGGTATTTGTCGCAGCTATAGGGCAGCGAAAACGGTCTCAAAATGACACTTCTAGCACGTATACGAACGCGAAAGAAAGCGGATTATGTCAATACAAACAATAACCAGTCTTTTTACGCATTTTTAAAAATAAATTAAATGCCCCTTTCCTGGCTTTTTTGTATTTTATTTGGAACGTAGATCCGGTACGTAATTCTTGCGCCAGAAACAGCGTTAATGTGCGGACACGTCAGAAACCACGCATTGGTACAAATTTCCACAGAAGCAAACATTCCTAGTGCTGCTGCGCAGCATCAAGTCAACCAACTTCTGGCCCCTAGAAACATCAGCCCAGGATGAACAAACTACGTTCCACAGTTCCTGTGACTTTTTGGGTTTTGCTTCAGAAACTGCATTTTTAATGTCACCCCACAAGTTTTCAATGGGGTTGAGGTCAGGGGATTGAGCTGGCCACTCCATTACCTCAATCCTTTTTGTCTGGTACCAAGATGTTGCTCGCTTACTCGTGTGTTTGGGGTCGTTGTCTTGTTGAAACACCCATTTCAGGGGTATTTCCTCTTCGGCATACGGCAACATAATCTCTTCAAGTATTTTAATGTATTCAAACTGATCCATGATCCCTGGTATACGATAAATAGGCCCAACACCGTAGTATCCCCAAACCATGATTTTTGCGCCACCATGCTTCACTGACTTCAGTGTACTGTGGCTTGAATTCAGAACCTGGGGGTCGTCTGACGTAATGTCGACGACCACTAGACCCGAAAAAAACAATTTTACTCTCATCAGTCCACAGAATACGCCATTTCTCTTTGGGCCAATCGATGTGTTCCTTGGCAAATTTTAACAGATCCTGCACATGCCGTTTTTTCAACAATGGTGCTTTACAGGGGCTTCTTGCTGATAGCTTAGCTTCGATCAAACGTCTTCTAACAGAACTTACAGGTAATTTTAGATCATCTTTGATCATTCTGGAAGTGATAATTGGCTGAATCTTTGCCATTCTGACTATTCTTCGATCCGTTTTAACAGTAGTTGCTCGTTTTCTTCCGCGTGTTTCTGGTTTTTGTTGCCATTTTAAAGCATTTGAGATCTTTTTAGCTGAGCATCCTCCGAACAATGTTTGGAACGGCCTATTTTACTTAGCAATTCAGAATGAAATATATTTTATAACAATGTGTGAAACATTTGCTTCTTCTTCCTTAAAAGGATAATTAATGACACCTGTTTTTTCACAGAATGAATGAATTCTCTAATCAAACTCCACACTGCTATTATTTTGAACACGCCCTTTTCAACGAATGAGTCAATTACTCAGAACAAGCAGTGTGCATGTCATGACAGTTGGGTCTGTTGTTTTTCTATTACACTACTACATCTACAAGTAAATTATTTGTCATGTAGAAATATCAGGACTACTAATAACAGTGGTTCGTCAGGTTAATGATGTTGTACTGCTATTTTTTTTTGAACACCACTATCTATGGTCTGACCTGTCGACATTTTGCTCGTCTTTTCTGGTAGCTTGCTAACAACATTGAAGAAAATTGTACTTTTATAAATCATTTTAATTCGTATACGTGCTGGAAGTGTCATTTTGAGACCGTTTTAGCTGCGCTATAGAAGTGAATGGAGAGCAACAAATATCCTATTCTGGATTATCACCCCAGGGGAACACAGAGTAACTATTGAATATATTTCGCCACCATTTGGACTCATATCATGGCCAGGTAACTACATAACACAAAGTTCTACCAAAGTTAAATTTTGCTTTAAGACCAGGTTTGTAGTGGTTTTAGCACAAACGCTGTTTTGCTGCCTCAAGATAGTTATACGCCAAACTTTTATCCTGGCCACACCTCATCTTAAGACCAACCCGCCCTGTTCACTTGATATGGTCGCAAGTTCACTTGCTATTTAAACAACGTGAGCGCTGGCTGTTAAAATGACAACTGTATTGGTCAGAAACAAGCAAAGACACTTGTGTTTGGGTTACGGCCGCTTTGCACCGGGTGTAAAATAGGGCCTATAGTTTGGTTGCAGGAGCAATAAATGTCTTAGATGCGCAATCTCACTAGGCATCGCCACTACAGTCTGTGCGAAGCGGTCGATAAAAGCATCGCCACTACAGTCTGTGCGAAGCGGTCGATAAAAGCAATGAATCTGCTTTTTAACCGCATGTTTGACTACAAATATAAAATTGTGGAATACACAGCCAAATAAAAAAAATAATAAAAAAAACGTCTTTGTCCCAAACATCATGGAGGGCAATGTAAATATGCTATTAAAACGACTGGATTACAGTAGATTTTCATCTACTTGCATCCTTGCAATGTTAATGGGCACCAGTGTACGAGTCATTTTCACCAAAAAACTTCAGATCAAGACGAGGGCCGAATTTCTATTTAGTCTCTCCAAACATCAGCAGAATAGCAGTTTTTTTCATCCATGAATATTAGGTATTTTTAGGTGCAAAAATAGATATTGGGTTAGTGATGAACTGAAACACTGGCTTTAGTGCTCTACTTCAGTGAAGAGTTTTTCTTGAGGCTCCACCTCAAGATCCCTGGAGTCACAATATGGTTCTGTTTCTTGTGGAGTACTGTGAAGTTCTAAATGTGGGAAGAATTTGCCTTACATTGTCGTCCACAAATCTAACAAACATATAAATTACATCTGATGTTAGCACATGTTAGAAGTTACCAGTAACATTAATGTTAACGTTAACTTAACTAACCACAGCTAAATTGGCCAGTTAGAATGGAGTTTATTAACATAACGTTAGATAGCCTATTCTAGCTAACTTAATAACATTAGCTCAAGTTATTATAAAACTTCAAAAAAAATATATAACGTTAGCTGACAATGTTAAGAAATATAACAACTTACAATGAAGTTGAACCACAATGTGTCAACCAGAAACGAATGCCGTTTAGTAGTTTAACGTTACTTGGTTGAAAAAGTCTGTTAGCTTTTAAACCTGAGCCAGTGTAACTTTAATTGGAGGTGGTGAAGCCGTATCAAACAAGCCTTTAACCAACACTCTGCTGCCAGAAATACAGTAGCTATGGAAGGATCACTTTAAGGGTAGTTTCTCCTGACAGATTTTCCTATTGAACTCTATAGAAAAATAAGATATCAAGAGTCTTTTGACATTGTTGGGTCACAGACATTAGGAAGTCATGGCATGCAAAGGATATGCGACCAAATATTACAAATATGGCTTTTCCACCAAGTATTAAATACATTTAATTTAGCGTGTTCAATACTTTTTTCCTGTGTCATTCCACTTTATTGCACATAACTTTTTTTAAAGATTGGAATGTTACAATTTCTTTAGCTGTGTAGTTTTATTGAGTTAATACCAAAGTCTGGTCAAAATCTCATGTGAATAGCTACATTGGAAATATGTTTGATAAGAAAATTGTTGACGTGTCCAATACTTATTTCCCCCATTGTAAGTGGCATGCCACTCAAAAAAAGATGGCGGACCGCGAACAGCTTGCTATCTGGGTAGCTCCAAACAAAAATAAATAAAAACTAGCAGCATGTCCAAACAATGTATAATTTACAAGCATATATTTGTCGTGATATAAACCAATGTATTCTTTCCTGTTCAGGATCAGCAAGCTCTGCCCTTCTCCAATCCTGTTTGGTGTCTCCTGTGAAGGAATGTCTGCAAGTAAGGGCAGCAAAGCAGTCATCAACTACATGCATCACTTCTTGAACAACTACGGAGTTGGGGAAACGTACGTGGACAACACTGTGACAACTGCAGTGGGCAAAATAACTGTGCTGTGCCTGGCGGACCATGCACGGCCTTCACCTGAAGCTGTGCCTCCACTTCCTGATTGCAGGCCACACCAAGATTGGCCCTGACTGGTGCTTCGGTCTGATCAAGCAGTGCTTCAGGAGGACTAGAGCGGACACTGCCAGACATCGCAAGGGTTATGAGGGACAGCTGTCCTGTGAAACAAGTCAACATCCGACAGTTTGTTGGACTGGAGGATGGCACAGTGAAAACTACAAGTGACAACAACATCTGAGTAGCTACTTCTGAAGGCTCCCACAGATTGAGTTACCAGGACTTCAGGTAATTATCATTGTATTATCTTTTCTATTTTATGAACATGGTAGCCATTGAGTGCCTAATGCAGTGTGCAATGTTTGATGTCCTGTCTTCTTTCTATTACAGCTTTTATTCTCTGAAACCTGGTGTGGTTATGGTCAGAGTGCATTGTCATGCAGAAGCAACAGAATTTCAGCTGCTGCACAATGCTAATGTTTGGCCCCCCAGAGATGGTCTTCCTGTGCAAGCCCCACCCGGACTGGACTCAGCCAGGCTGAAATATCTTTTTGAAAAGATCTGAGAATTCTGCTATGATGAGGCACAAGACATCACATGCCCCCCACCAAACTCCACAACAGCTCAGAATAAGACTCCCCATTTGTCAATTCACTTCAAATGGAGCTCCCAGCTGCATTGCACATTGTAGAGCTGAACATTTAACACTGCACTACTGCACACCTGACCACAGAATGACCCTGCTCTTGTACACTATTGCCCACAAAGACTCACCAAATTGGTGGCAAACACTTAAAATGGTGGTACTCCTAGAGAATTTAACCAATAAGGGGGTGCTGTAAATGCCATATATCCATATCTCCACATCCGTATGTCCAATCATCACCAAACGTTGCACACATGCCCTAAAAGACACCACTAATGCATATCCATAATCTGTAGATTCCTCATTGCGGGCGTAAGTCACATAAAACATTTTGGCAGCCATCTTGTTTATTTGAAATACTTGTTTAATCAAAATAGTATGTTTGGTTAAGTTCCTGTGTTGATGCTACATACAAAGTTTGAAGGCATAAAATGTGCCCCTGCCAGACTTCCATTGTATTTGTAACTACGCCTGTGCAACCTATCTTCAGCAAACTTGGCAGACATGCTCGAGAGGACATCATAACCCATATCCACAATATGGAGATGATTCGTCATTGTGGGCGTGGCCTATCATATAAAAATCACTTGGTGGCCATTGTGTTTTTCCAATTGATCTGAAAAATAGTATCACTTCAGAACTCAGCCTGCTGATGCTATGTACCAAGTTTCCATATTTATAACCATTAGCAGCTTTGACATTTCAACACTGTTTAGCATAGAATGCCAAACTGCTAGTAGCCCAAATGTTCTGAGCCAAACCAGTCTGGCCACCCTATCCACATCTGACTCCATTCGGTTGGTGACTGACTCCACATTGTTGGTGGTTTGATGATTCGAGTCCAACCGGGTCACTATGATTTTCCTCTTGAAAATCAGCTCATCCTCTAAGCCAACAGCTCTAAATCATGTGGTGGCAGCACAAACTAGTTCAACAATGTGGACAAGCTTTTTAAAATTCAGCCTGCATTGTGATTGTATGAAAACGTACATTTCCCTAATTGGATTTGCGTTGTGTTGGATTGACCGTCCCCGTTTATGGCAACATTGTCAGAAGCCTGCATATTATTGGCTGGGACATAAAATACGCAGTTTTGCAGTTTATTGAGAATAGACTAATCCAGTTCAACAAAGCCCCCATCATCAATCCGCACTCAATTTTTACGCAGTTCAAGGTGTGAGGAAAATGAACAGATCAGAGTTACACAACTAATTAGCCAACCATTTATTTCACCATTACCCTTTGTGGTTTTCAAGGGAAAAAGGCGTAAGATGTACAAAATATTTTTCCAAATGATTGTAGGCCTACCCTTCACAATATTTTCCTCCACTTAGTATATTCCCTCCAGATTTTTATGCAGACACGGTTCTGCCCTACAAGTCCACATTAGTTCAGTGGCTACTCCAATGATGCATGTATAAATAACATATACCTTTGTTTCTGCTCATTTCAAACAAACTCACACCTTTGGCCAATAGCCTTTCAACATGACTTCTCTCGTTCTCAGTTTCTCGCACACAAGTAAAAACATCAACTGGGCCAGAAAATTAAGGGCAGGTTGCATCTTAAGTTCAGAACAATTAAAGAATTTTCATTTCAATCAATCCACCTCAGTTTGGGTCAAAACGTATAGTTTCCTTTCTGATTCCTTAATTGTAGGATTGCATTGGTAAGATGCCTTAAACAATGAAAAATAATACAAAATAACATCACATAATAATAATAATAATAATAATAATAATAATAATAGCGATTATCATCAAATTACAATGACAGCAATTACACCAGCGTATTTTTCTGCGGTGGCACTGCTTCGGAATCCAGTTGGGTAATGAGACAAACTATGAAACAATTTGAGAATTTAAAATATTTCACAATCATCAGAATTCTGTTATAATCTCCCAAATCAGTGTTTTCCTGGATCACAATTTGCCACGTGAGACAGATGCTTCATTCATATAGATGAACTACAAAAAAAGTTTCTTCATAAATATTTACTGTCATTTAAGCCAAAATTTAGGAACACACTATAGAAACATACTGGTGTATTAGTGGCTTCCCCAATTTTGTGCCCTGAAGACGCCCTGAAAATATGCATGCCAGATTTGGCAGGACATACTTTTCCCCCAATTAAATACACACATTTTAGCTGGAGGTGTATGGCTCTTGTGTAAGCCAAGACATCCACTTCTTGGAAAGAAAAAAGAAAGTAGGCCTAAGTTAACCACAGGTCCCTATCAGGGAAAGGGAGAGGTAGTTATGTTTTGTGTAAGATGTTAAAACAGCCAACTGAAAATATCCAAATATCAAAATACAAGTATAAAGAATGTCAGAAAAAGACAAAAGTACAAGCATATACTTATTGTAATACATAGAAACTGAAAACAAATTGAGCCTTGCAAAGTTCATTCAAAACCAGGTACTCAGGTTTAAGCATTATTAAAATGTCCATTGTGTCTAACACATGGTATCACATTGAAAAGCATACGTCACACCAACAATCAATGCCCCATTGCAGACTCAAGTTGCAGGATCTCTTTAAAAATAAAAAAGCCAAGGCACAAAACCATGTACCTTAAATTGCACCAATAGAATAACAGTGGAACTTGTACCGAACTGTCCCGTTTAGTTGGCTCTTCTTTTTCTCCAGGATTTTCACACCATCAGAGTACAAAACAGTAAAAGGGTTCAGATTAAAGGGGGTGGGTGGTGAATGGTAGTATTTGGGGAAATAGGTAAAGTTTCCCAACTCAGGAAAAGGAAGGTGAGTGCAGGAATCCCAAGCCAAACGTTCCACCACAGCGGGTTCCCTCTCCCTATCTGGACTCCCGGTCTTTAGGAGCGCTGTAGAGGGCCAGTTCAGGGGGGCCCCCCACCCGGGAGTTGCGGGGAGAGGTGGAAGCCCTGCCGGGGTTCACAGACGGGATTAGGGGAGGGGGTACCCCGACTGAAAGGGGCCCCACCAACCCAGAGGCCGTCTTGCTCAGGAGGCCATTGGGTACATGGTGAGAGTGTGGATGCAAGGGGACCAGGCGAGAGTAAAGGTTGGGGTGGCGAGGGGAGGATCCAGGTTGGTGGGAGTGTGGGTGGGAGAGCAGGCCAGGATGTAGCTGGTCAAGGTGAGCTGCATGAGAAGCACCAGAGAGGAGGGGGTTGGAGTGATGCACGTGGGGGTGCATTCCATAGCAGCGTACCCTCTCAAAGTCCTCCCGCAGGATGTGTGCTCGCTGATCTTCCTCAAGTAGGCTGTTTATGGGCCCTGATGCCTGTGGAGGACGTTCCTGATGGTGATGGTGGGACATGAGGCCAAACTCCTGCCGCGTTGAGGAGGAGGAGGAAGTGATGGAGGTAGCAGGAGGATGGTGGGGCCCCACAACAGCTGCCACAGCCCTTTCAGCCTCAAAAAATCGCTGGACCTGTTGGTGCTGGAGTAGTCGGGCTAAGTGGGGATCTGCGCGCAGGGCCAGGTGGGAGTCAGGGCGCACAGTCAGGGCCTCCCTCTGCTGCCGCTGCTGCGCAGCCAATTCCCTCCAGGGATCCCAGGGGAAACCGTGGGGAGGCTGAGAATGCCCCTGGGGTGCAGCATGTGGATGGGTGGAGAAGCGATCCCCTGCTGCGCCCATAACTATCCCCCCACTGCTTCCTGCCACACCCAGATAGGCTTCTATGGCAGCTGCCGCACGAGAGCGATCTAGGAGGGAGACGGGAAGGTGATGGGGGTGTGGAGTGGGTGGAGGACCCAGGGAGAGGTGGGCAGAGGAAGAGGGGGCAGGGTGGTGGCGGCTGCGGGGGCGATCGTAGCTGTGGGACGGCATCACCGGCGGCGGCAGGGAGACGGGTACAGGTTCAAGCTCGTCCTTCCGCTCCTCCTTAACTTTGATTGGAGGCAAAAGTGGTGGAGGGGGAAGGCTTGAGGCATGCTTGGGGACCGATACTGTGGTAGTGTGGTCTGGCTTGTACTGTGACACAGGATGCAGAGAAGCAGAAGCAGAGGGAGGTGTTGAACATGCGCTTTCCCTCTGGGTGGGCAGAGACGCTTCATTGGGAGGGATGGATGGAGGAGGGCCTTGTTGACGAGCATAGAGGTTCAGAGGGGAGGGGACAAGGCAAGCGAGTGGGAGAGGGGTAGGTGGAGCAGAGGAGGATGAGGAACATGGCCTGTCTGGTGCTGAGGAGGAAGAGACAGGAAAGGGTGCCTTCGGAGTCACAACAGAGTGTGGCTTAGTGTCTCGGTCCCTCTCCTTGCTGTGTGCCCGAGTGGGCTCATCCTCTGATGGGCCTCCAGGGCTGCCCACTGCCCAACTAAGACTGTTGCTCTCAGTGACAGGGGTACTGCTGCACAGCTTGAGGGAGGGAGCAGCTGGGTGGATCCGCACAGGGTGCCGACCATACACTGAATTGTCTCTGTAAGAGGAAAAGTGAGATTAAGCAGGTGAATAATGCACATTTTCCTTGACATGCATTCACATAATCATATAAACCATGCAGCGATGTGCCCCAAACAAATTTTGCACCCACCGCTGGGCTGAGAATATCCAATTCCCATCCCAATTTGGAAAGGCTAATCATCTGAAACTGAAGCCACATACATTTGGAGGACCTTTCATATGCGGCTTGACTGCAATCGATGGGCACCCAATAGACCAGCAGGGGTCGCTATGTAGCAATGCACACGGAACCTTATCTGACTGAACCCACCCATTCCCTGGTGACACAATCACCAATTGGAGCTCTATGGAGTTGGCACTGGCGTGGTCCAGATTTGACCCAAAGCTGTGAGGCTCATCCATGCACCAGTGTGGTGCCTTAACCGAATGGGCCATCCAGAAGCACAGGTTAGGCAAAAATCTTAATCCAAAATTGGAGTTAGACTATGTCTTGCACCCTGTGGGCCAATACTGAATCATGACTGTGCCAGTGCAATGATGGTGGATCCCCTACTCGATCAAACCGAAACCTGATAACTGACCAATATGCAACTAATATTTCACAAATGCAACTAATATTTCACAAATGCAACTCATTAGCAGTTCACAAACTGCTAATGAAGTGCTTGGGAATTCTTCAAATGTAAGCACAATGGAAATCCGTGCTCTCGGTTTTGTGATCTGTACATAGCCCTAAAGTTTTTCAATCCGTGCATAGCCTATGTGGGGTTTTTCAATCAATTGTTTTTTCAATGTTAAATCCATTTGTGAATGAAGGGTTAATTTCAGGAAAGTCAGACACACAAGTATCATGGCTACAATTCACACTCAAGGAAATGGGATAAATATTAAAGCGATATGACAACAACCTGTTGGTATATCATGAATATTGGCATGGCTCTGGGGATGTTGTGGCAGGACGTGAAGCGGGGTGCTGGCAAACCCCACTGTATTCGTGAAATACCACGGGCTAGAGTATAAAAGGGTTTGGGCCTGTATATCTTATAATAATCCACCAAAGAAAAGCTACATTATATTAAATAAACATAATATTATTTTTAATAGATTGTGCGGTGTGTCTCTGCTGAATTTATCAGGGTACTAAACAATGTGGATAACGTGGAAATACTCAATCCGGAGCCTACTCTCGGTTTTGCAATCTGTACATACGGTTTTCAATGTTAACATTTTTTTCCACCTTGGGGGCTCCGTCCAAAACGGATGTACAGAAAAGAACGCATGTGTTTCATTTAGCCACGCATTTTCTCAAATAAATATCATTGGAGCAAGATAAGGAAACACAAGAATCAATTAGATTTCTAAATACAACTTTCGTTATACCCACTTCCTATTATAGGCTACGACTGTCAAGAAAGATTTATAGCCTATCTATCAGACTAGAGTTGTACTTGGCAACAGAGTGTTAGGCCTACATTACCTCACCTCTGTGTGGTCGCCCATTGTTGCTATTACATTACAAAAGAAAATGAATTTATGAACAAAATACCCACATTTTTTGTAAGTTTTAGTTACTATAACTTTAATACTTCAATGGAATATTTGATATACAGTCAAGCCGGAAAGTCTGCACACCCCTTTCACCTTCTCCACGTTTTATTACGTTAGACAAATTCTACAATAGATTGAGTTAATTTTTTGTCTCAAAATTCTACACAATATAGCCCAAAGTGAAAACGGGTTTTTAGACATTTGTGCTAATTTATAAAAAATCTAAATGTAAAATATCATATGTACACAAGTGTGCACACCCTTTGATATGACACCCAAAAGTGAGCTGAGGTGCATTTTGTTTCCACTGATACTGCTTGAGATGTTTCTACAACTTAATTGGAGTCCACCTGTGATAAATTCAATTGACTGGACATGATTGGGGATTGCCAACACCTGCCTATATAAGGTCCCACAGTTGACAGTGCATGTCAGAGCAAACTCCAAGCCATTTTTGTCAGTAAAATAAAATTGCATATTTTCTAAAAACCTGTTTTCACTTCGTCATTAAAAAATGAACTCAACGTCTGTAATGTAATAAAACATGGAGAAGGTGAAAGGGGTGTGCAGACTTTCCGGCTTGACTTTATCATGACATCTCCAGTGACCCAGAAACACAGACTGCAAGTCCTTTTACATAGGATCTGTAACCTATAGATGGGATACAGGAGATTTTACATAGGATCTGTAACCTATAGATGGGATACAGGAGATTTCAGGAAGTTATGTCCTTATTTGTTGGTGAAATTACTTAATAGAAAGGTTTTGACAGAAAGGTAAGCTTAAAAAAAGAAGATGTCTAGCTAGCGGTCTCATGCTAGGCGTTCATGTTAGTTAGCCTACAGCTTGTTGAAGTCGAACATATAGCTAACGTTAGCTAAGTCGAAGCAAGTTGTACCTAGACTAAACGTCTTAGGGCTACTCGTTTCCCATCTTTTATTTGGGCTTGCCTTTCTGTTCAAACAATGTATCCTTAGTTAACTTTAGCTAGATTTAGCCTTAGCTAATGGTCTAAAGCCACACACAGGTATTTGTTACACAATACTTACAGCCCCTAGGTGGCTACCTAACATTAGCTCCGCTAGCCACCACAATGTAAAAGCCCTGTCAAATGGGCTAGCTAACGTTAGTCAACATCAGATAAAACTTAATCTTGACCAGAAACAAAAAACACTTACGACACTAACGTTACTACTCTCAACGGGTGTGGCTTCTCATGTTTCTTTGGTAGCAATGAGCGCGAAGAGATAATGTTTTTACTAGACACTGAGAGAAACAGGAATAGGCTAACGTTACAGATATAAAGACTCAAGGAGGTTACGTAAGTTAATTACATTAGCTACGTGTTTTATGTATTTTAGTTGAATTAAGCAGGAAGTAACTTCGCAAGCTGACTTAGTTAACTGCCCCCAGCCACTAACTTAGCCCAGCTAGCTGTTGGTCGGAACACTTTCATTATTGCATAGACGTGAGGACATAAAACATATGAAGTTCTCAAGTTTGCTTTTTGTTGCATGTGTGCACAGCCTACGAATTCTGCGCACAATGGGGTCGATTTAATAAGATCCCAAATAAGGGTGCTATTAGGTGCAAATATAGGTTGCACGAATCTGTGTTATAATCATTTAAGAATACATTTTAATTTGATCTAACAATATTGCACACATTTTTGTGAATTAGATAATCGTCGTTCCAAAGTGATTATTACTTGGCTACTGCTAATGGTTAAAAGATGTACCTTCAGTCGCCTCCTACGAAATTAACTCGACTCGGAGCCGTGAACCGCGGCATTATCCCACGGCTCCAGAGTCGTGACACAAACCAAAGTCCTTTCGAGTTTTAACGGAGAGCAAATGTTAATTATCGGGTTAAGCCTACTCAGCGTCAGATCAACCAGAAACCTTGACAAAAGTATTCTGTTATAGGCCTATCTAATGATAGTCCGAGACGCCTACTTTTTATTACGAAATTATTAGGCTACATGTGGCTGTTTGCAACCGAATTGCAGTATAAAACAGAATTAATATGCGATTGTGTTCAGCAAATAGGCTACTTCTTATTTAAAGTGGTGGCATTTTTATTTTAGAACTCGCGACCAACACAATAGTTAACAGATAAATAAAATTTTGTATAATAGAATAGGCAAAATAAATAGCCTAATGGTTCAAATAAACATACTTCATGGTGTCCAAATAAATCTTTACCAAATCTACTATTTAAAACTAATAAACGAAACGGGCTCCTGTACACACACACACACGCAGCTGGCTTGTTTGTCGGATTTGGCTGGCTATCTCTCCTACACAGCCATCCATCCACCACATTTTCAGGAGGCTACGGGATTCAAGGATTTGATTGCAAATATAAATCTTATTTTTTTAGACTAATAAAATAGCTAGCCTATAGCCTATGCAAATATAGCCTAACCATTCAATGTCTATTCTTACATGTAATATCTAACGTCACAATCAATGACCGACAGCGATATTTTAATAACGGAGTTGGGAAAACCATAAATAAATGTAAACTGGATGCGATTGCAAACCAGCTTGAAAAGTAAGGGGGAGTGAAACATTGACCATAGGCTCTCTATAGAAGGACAAGTTTGTAATAATTTGTATCTATTATTTTTTTTAAACCAGCTAGAATGCTGCCAGGCTATTATCTTGGTAAAACCTGAGCAAAATAGAAATTTATGTCGAAAACATGTCAAACATCTAATTTCCCTCTAGACGTCTCAAGTTCATTCCAATCGCTTACTTTAGCTCCTTCCATCCTTTCCTTCCTCAGCTCCATCCAATGGAGAATGAGAGAAAGAGATACGATAACAGCTATCAGTGTGCTTAACGGTTTGTTCTGTAGGCCTACTGTATAGGCTATTGTTGTCTCAGAGCTTGTTTTTGCACAGCAAATGGGATGTAGGCTCCTGTATTATGGGACGCTTTGTCTCAGACATTAAATATGTAAATGATACAAAATAGTAATAGCCTAAATTGCTTCGGTAAAAGACATCAAATGCACAAATAGACTGGAATGACGTTATTATACGTCATAGCATACCAGAATGATGGAAAAAAAGTTTTCAAATGCTAGGCAGCTTGCGTAATGTTTGAGCGGTTTCAGTTGAAAACGTGTGCCGCAATTAGAATCAACTATTTTTTTAGTTATTTGCTGGAGGCATTCGACTGTATGAACATAGAAAAAATGTGATGTTTTGCACAGGCTTAGCCTACGGCAAAATTAAATATTGTTTTGAAAGGACCGGGGTTAATGTTAACGTAGTGTTTCCTACGCAATAAACAAACTGAATGATATGGAAAAGAAAAACGTCTGAAATATTATGCTTACTTGCTTAACTATAGACTAAGGTTTATTTGTTATTATAATGTATTTTTTAATAAAAAAATAAACCCAGCGCCTCTCGCCCTTTTTTCATTGGAATTTTGGGCGAATCAACACTAATATCGCTCAAAGTAACGTCGATTCAAGAAGCCCATAAACAGAAGCATTTTATCGTACTGGTGTGACGTCATAATGGCCAGACTTGATCCGCGTTTTCTTAAAGGGTTATGAAACCCTCGGTTACATTATCTCTCCGCCCACACCACAAATTCTAAAAATGCAATTAAATGGGCGTGGAAAGCAGCAGCAGAGGGGGAGGGGCGAGAGTGAGGAAAGAGGCTATCGCCACCTGAAGACACGCCCACTAGGGAAAAGCTGGAGTGAAACGGAGTCTGTATCAATCACTGACTAATTCTGCGGTATCAGTGAATGGCTCTTTCGAGGTGGAGGACTTCTGTTCTCCCCTCCGGAATCCTCTGGGCTTTCCACCGACCAGGAGTACGAAGGAGGAAATGGTCCGAAGCCGTTCGGAGAAGTTTCTGAGTGGTAGTCTAGCTAATTATCTTTTATCCCACTTGTGAACTCGACTATCTCCTTCTGCTTACATCGATGTTATGCCCAGTATTGTCAGCACATATTAAGTCTAACCTATCCGTACACAAACTACTTAATGAATAAAATAAATGAACAATTAATAACTAAAATACGTAATTAATACCGTAAGTTACTCTGTAAATACAAGCATCACGTCAGACCATCACTCCATTCTCAAACTAACTCGCTTTTTTAGCCATCTATAACGTTACATCTAACGTAGCTATGCTACACGAACATGACAATGAAATATGTAAACAAATGCCAAGTGAAACTAAACGGCTGTTAGCTGAAGGCTATAGGCTATGCTACGGGAGACTTCACAATCTTCTCAAATCGATGTTCTGCCCAGTAAGTTAACGTTTGTCAGCAAATATTCAGTCTGACCTAACGTTACCTGCAGACTATATAAACATAAAAAATACAACACGTAGGCTAATGAATGAAAGCGAAACTGAATGGCTTTTTACATTTTTTCTGACCTACGTTATCCTAGCCATCTACACACCTACGTTATCCTAGCCATCTACACACCTACGTTATCCTAGCCATCTACACACCTACGTTATCCTAGCCATCTACACACCTACGTTATCCTAGCCATCTACACATGCACGTTATCCTAGCCATCTACACACCTACGTTATCCTAGCCATCTACACACCTACGTTATCCTAGCCATCTACACACCTACGTTATCCTAGCCATCTACACACCTACGTTATCCTAGCCATCTACACACCTACGTTATCCTAGCCATCTACAAATGCACGTTATCCTAGCCATCTACAAATGCACGTTTACTAGCTATCTAGTGAGCACATAAGCAGTGTAGGATCTACATTTCCAGAGGCTGTATTCTCAAATAAATAACCAGCCAAAATAAAATGGTGATTGAATGCATCACACATTTGTTTTTTTATCTGAGATAATATTAGCTACTATATGATGCTGTGTCAATAGCCAATGCATTATTGCAAGCGAGTGTTTGTCATCTAGTCCCACAACATCGTAGCAAGCTAACCAGACAGTAAAAAAACCTGATAAAATACTTCTAACATAGATAATTTTAAGCCATATTATCTAGCTTAAAACACTTCAAACGTAGATCATTTTAAGCCATGTTATCTAGCTTTGGCGTGATAACATGAGAAAGATTGCTGTTGGAAAAGTGAATCAATCAACAGTTAGCACGGGTAACCTGCACGAAAGCGCATTGTAGTTTTTTTCACCACCGAATTCATATGGGCAGGGAAGCCTCACATTACGTATTTCATCCAGTCAATTTAATTTCATCTAACGTTACACTTGATTCACTCATTAGCTCCGCTAGATAGTCTTGCTTTTTCAGATCATGTAGTAGGAATAAAATAAGAAAATATAATTGATTTAACTTACTGAGAATAGATAAGAATTAATGAGGCTGTGCCAATAGCGAATGCGTTATTGCGAGCGAGTGTGTGTCATCTCGTCACGCGTCAGAACGCATTGTAGTTTTTTTCCACCACTGAATTCTTATGGACAGTGAAGCTCGCTAGATAAAGTCTTACTCTTTGAGATCATGTCGTAGGTATATAGAAATTTTAATAAAATATAAGTTTTTCAAATCAATTTGAAAATGTAGCACCTTTTGACAAAACATCGGTCAAAACATCGGTCATTGGTGGACTAGGACTTTCCAAAATCGGGATCGGCATCGGATCCAAAAATCTGGCATCGGTCGGGCTCTAGAGCTAAGCACTGCGCCACGGAAATGGAGCAATTGTAAAGAAGGTTGCAGTATCGTAATTTGCCTATGGTAGGCCTAGCTATAATTCTGCTGGAGGAAAAGTTCGGTATTATAGTCCAAATTACCTGTAATACGGTCAAAGCCTTAAGTAGAAGATCTGCTTCAAGTGTTTTACATTAATGCCAAACTGTAAAAGTGAAATAAAGCACACTGCAGTGTTACGTTCCAAAACGCACGCTTGTTCTTTGTGAGGCGAGGAATGTAAAGGCAAGCGACTCATATCTGTACGATAATATGCTCAGGAGTTATGGCAGTTTAAACATTGCAAATTTAATCAATTTTTATAGCACCACCAATAGGCCAATTCAGCGCTAAACCAACACCCACACTACTCCTCATAAACCTCTACCACTGTGCCAAGTAGCCTAGATCATTACGTTTGAAGAGCTTAAAATCCCCAAAATTGGCAAAACATCAGAAAGCAGCAACATATTTTTAAATCATAATTCATATGCATGGCTTTCTAGGTTTATGCGATAAAAAGGCACTCAATCGCTTCATCGAGATGGCAAACATTCAATCACATTTGGTTCTAGTAGTGTTCAATAGTAGGCGAGTCAGGAAATTTATCTTACATCGGTGCCACTCCTCATAGCCTACTGTGTGACAGGGAGAAAGCACTCAGCAATCTGATGATCAGTAAATTAGCTTGTACATTACCTAGATTAACATAATGTTACCTAAACAAATGCGTAGACAGTGGTGAATGCACATCATATATGCATAATTTAATAGGGACGATCGTACAAGATCTGTGGTGAACACGTGTGGTCTGGTCTATTCTAATCTTGACCATCATTGATTGGGTGAGGCAGTTTCAACCTTATGGCTATGAAAAACACCAGGCGGAGCACAAATAAGGCCGTTTTTATAAGCACAAATGCAGTACAACAAGGGTAGCTACAAAGCGTCCAGTTTGTGGTGAATTGTGACTTTTGGCGTTCCATAAGGAAAGTCGATATTCCCGCGCTGCACTCGAGCTCTGTGGCGTGGGTTCTGAGCACGCGCGACACCCAGCGTTTTTCCATCACCATCAGTCGAATCAGTTTCCCGCTTAATCCACCTCTAGCAAGTGTATTAATTTAGCGTGTTACATTTCATTCTATTCTATCGATTGAACTCGTTTTCCACCAGCCTTATCGCAGTAACTTTCTGATGCGCATCAATTTCTAGCGAATTAAAATTCTAATGGAAAAAGCCCTTATGATTTACTGTTATAATAGAGGTTGTATTGCTTGTTTGATTCAAATACTAGTTCCTCTTGGAGGCTATTCTGTAACACGATTTGCTTCACGATTACTGTTCATGATGTAGATAGGCTACAATACTACAGTGCGCTTTATTTCATTTTTACAGTTTTGCATTCATGTAAAATTACTTAATTTTAAAGATCTTCTACTTGAGGCTTTGACCGTATTGCATGCAATTTGGACAAAAGGCTAATGCCAAACTTTTCCTCCAGCAGAATTATAGCTACCATAGGCAAATTACGATACTGCAACCTCCTTGACAATTACAAATACCTGCTTTCCATTTGTTCCAAAATTCAGCTGCAAATACCTTTCAAAAACTTCATTTCGAGCTTAGTAAATCACTTTGCACATGCTAAAGTAATCTATTTGCATGACCACCTCCCACTACTTTGGGAAATAACGCAGGGATGCCCAATTTTTTATATTCATTCAGGCTAATCCGCAAAAATGAGAAATTAACACATCTTTCCATTTTAGCACTCGCAATCCTCTTTATACCTTGTTAATTGATAACCTCTGACTATTTTTTGGTAACAGTTTTAAACATGTTTTTGTACAAGCAAACCTTTAGTAAATCGACCCCATTGTTGTTAATCTCGGCAGTTGTGATTGGGATGCCATCTCTCCTATGTATAAACATGCACTGCTTCTGGTATACTGACTATGTGTGGTAACTGCCGCAATGCTTACTGAAGCGGAAAGTGTTTGCTGCAATGAGTGGGACCGGGGAGAGTTTCATTTGTCCATCTGTGGAGCAAGACACTGTTAGAGAAAAATAAATCTATGCATTACTCAATGATTAAAGCTATTAAATTGAGGTGTTTATTATCCAAAATGTATGATCACGTTTACTGGAAGATTTTGACACAATCAGACAAAACCTGTTAGTTATAAAGGGGGGTCTGGTGAAAGGAGATTGAAGGCTTAGGAATGTGAAGCTAGAACAGAAAGTCCTGTGCAGTAAACAGAAAGTTGCAATTAGCACATTCTGTAGATAAAGGAATGGAGGAGTATTGAGACATTATTCGCTTATGATTGGATGGTTTTTGCTGCATTAAGAAGAATATAACTACAGGAGGACTGTATTATTTTGTTAGAGTGTATGCTACGCAGCTGTATGTGATCTCTCCTTGTTTGTTGCTGCAGTAATAAACTAGAGCTAGTTTTCACGGGATACTTTGCAAGAAGTTCACAAACCCACAAGATAGGGAAATTTCCCTGACAACACCTAGCACTTTTCTTGTTGAAGAGCTTTAGGTTCTTCTAAGAGCTCTTTCCTCGGCGGGAGAGATGGCAGCCTTTGTGGACCAAAACTGTCAAAGACGTGTCACGTTGAGACCAAATAGCGAAAGGATTTAATGCACACACACACAAGCATATTTGTTAGCCTACCTCTGCAAGCGCGACAATCATACTCTTTGATTAGATGTTAAAAAATATGCTCACAAATATGAAAGATTTGTTATTTGCATTGATTTAAGAGGGGGGAAAAAAATTCTTGCCCTACAGCTGAAAATGAAAGGCTCAAAATTGTTTTATTATTAAACAACCTATAATAACAGAGCAATTTATAGCTATTCATGATTATTTAAAAAATAATTATTAGTTATAATACAAACTAGAGATGTGCTTTTCGACTAATTTCACTGACGTTTAAACTAAAGTTTTGTAAACGACTAACCGACTTGTCTAGTAAAAATATAAGACTCAGAAAACAGAATTGGCACTTAGAAATCTATTAGGCATAACATGCTCATGAAGACTGTGCGCAGTATGAGCCATTTGAATGGCTTAGTCTAATATGCTAATAAGCAAATATATTTGAAATGCCGCTGAAAAGCGGAGCACTTTGCGACATGCAATATGCTCATTATCCTTCAGATAATGCCGAGCTCTAGGTTGTATAGCGTTAACCGTTTCTTCAGAGCCGTGTTGCGCTTAAAGATTTATGTTGGTGCCGGTAGTAAATGTGGTTCTGGCTGAATGGTTATATGACAGTTTTTTTTATTACATACCCTACATACAACATGATGCCCACTTTCACTTTTCACAACTCCAAGTACTGCCTTAAATAGTTTTGCACGACAACATTCTCCAGGTGGACTGGGGAAGGTTTTCTGCTTTGGGCATGGTGAGCAAGCCGATCGTTATTGATGTCATCACGCAAAAATACTGTATTTGTAGTTTTATATAGCAATTTTGTAATAATTTATTATTTTTATTTAATAGACATGTGACTTTGATTTGACTATTTTAATAGCAATTAGAAAAAAAATTGTTTAACCAACTAGTATTTCTGGTGGCAGGAGCACCAACTGCCAGATATGCAGTAGATATGGATGGAATACTTCAAGGGTTGTTTCTCCTGACTCATTTTCCTATTGAAATAAGGAGAAACAGGAGAAACAACCCTTAAAGTGATCCATCTATATCTACTGCATATCCGGCAGCAGAGTGATGGTTTCAGGCTTGTTTGATGCCTCAGACCCTTGATGACATGTAGCCATTTAGTCAACCATGTATAATAGGATGAAAATGTGTCATACCGATCCTTCTCATCTTTAATATGAATAACTTCTTTTTTCTCTGCTTCTTTTACTCGGTCCTCCTCCCTTTTGTCTATTCCTTTAACCCACGTCGGGGTGGTCGGAAAAGGTGGTGGTGTACGGTGAAGGCGACTCCAGGGGTCATGAGGGTTGGTCAAGCCGCCCACAGCTCCTCCTTGGGACTCCTTATGGCCAAAAACAGAGTTGGCACCTGACAGATATAAAAGACAGAAACAAAGAGTCTTATAATATGGCATTTTAGCATTTCTGAGCTTATTCTATAGACAGTGTGAATCAAATCCCAAAATAATTCTAATGACCTTAGCTTGCCATCTATACTGTTCGCCCTTAGGCCCTGGTTACACTTGGAATGATAACTACAGCAGTTAATAAAACAATGTAATACAAAAAGTAGTCACAAAACTAACTATAAAATGACCATAAATCATAACATTGGGCCTAACATTGCAAGAACATTCCCTTATTTTTACACTTAACTTTCTCTTGTATTCGTTCTTGAGTTTGTACGAGGACGTCACGTCGGATTAACCAAACACTCTCAACCTCCAATGCGCTCAATGCTCTTGCAAGCCAGTGTAATTTCACTTGTTTTTAAATGAGCGCGTATTCACATTAATTCCCTATTAGCATAATTGTATTGTAATACTGTAGTACAAGGCTGCCCAACCCTATTCTTGGATATATACCGTCCTGCAGGTTTTCACTCTAACCCGAACAAAGCACACCTCATTTAACAGCTAGAGATCTAGTTTAGCTACTAATTACAATATATATTGAAATCATATAATTTTAACAATAAAAACACAATTTAAACATGGTAATGCTTTTATGGTGTAGGGTTGTCACAATATCCCATTTTCATATTTTTTAAAGAAATATTGTGATATTCAATATTATCGTTCGTATATATTTATAGTGGATTAATGACAACGTGAACAGAATTAATGACCACGTGTGGCTGCACAGCGGCAGCATTGAGTTCTAATTGCAGTAGCCTTAGTGTTGCTTCTGGATCTGTGTACTGTTTGGCTAATCGTTTCCCGTTTCAGAAACATAAATTAAAAAACAAGAAACAAGTAGTTATTCTATATTCATTTTAAAAACAGAAATTGAAAAATGAGAATCAAATGGTTATTTTGTTTTGCTGACTGATTTTTAAAATAACATTACAGGAAATTTAAACTGGTCTCGATTTCCAAAGTTTATGGCGCCATGTTCCGATTTCAATTTTCTCAAGGGAAAAGGATCCACTCCTGCCAGCGCGCAGAACTGTGGTCCAGCCGCGATGGAGCATAGCCAGAAATTTTCTGGGAGACGCGTCTTTTGCATAGACATGTAGGCTATATTAATTATCACAATGTAACTAATTAGCTAGCTATAGCTAATATAAGGCATCAGTTAGACATACTCTGAAACAAACACACAACATAAGATTTATTTTAACAATAACAATTAGAAAAACCTCCTCAACCAACAATTATTAAACAATAAGCAATCGATTTATAGGCTATATTTAACCCACACAGTTTGGCTGCTTGCTCCGAGACACTGAGCCTGTAGTTTCGTAAGTGAATGCCAACCAACATCCCGTACCGTCACTCATCTCACAAAACAGTTTTTTTTCTTGAACAAGCTGCCCTTAACAAACTCAACCAGAACAACCTGCTCGACCCTCATCAGTCCGGCTTCAGAACCGGGCACTCTACTGAAACTGTGCTCCTGGCTGTGACCGAGGCACTCTCCCCTGCGAGAGCCTCCTCCCTCTCCTCCATCCTGATTCTCCTTGACCTGTCTGCAGCGCTCGACACGGTCAACCACAAACTCCTGATCTCCACACTGGCTGAGATGGGCATCTCTGGAACTGCTCTCTCTTGGTTTTACATCCCATCTCACAGATAGATCCTACCAAGTCTTCTGGAAGGGCTTTGTCTCTGCACCTCATCCACTTTTTCCCACAGGGATCTGTACTGGGTCCTCTGCTGTTCTCCATTTACACTAAGTCTCTTGGTTTGGTTATTAATTCACACGGCTTCTCTTACTATAGTTATGCTGATGACACTCAACTCTTCCTCTCTTTCCCTTCCTCTACCCCACAGATTAAGGAGAGGATATCTGCTTGCCTGGCTGACATCTCTGAGTGGATGTCTAGCCATAACCTGAAGCTCAACCTCGACAAGACTGAGCTGCTCTTCATGCCATACAAGACCGCCCCGCTTCTAGTCCTGTTCATCACCGTTGACGGAACCGTAATGACTGCCTTCCGCTCTGCAAGGAACCTGGGGGTGGTCCGGAACGACCAGCTGGATTTCAAAAAACACATCAGGGCAATGTCAAAGTCCAGCAGGTTCCTCCTGTACAACATCAGGAGGACTAAGCCGTACCTGACCACCTACTCCACCCAGCTTTTTGTCCAGATCATCGTCACCTCACGTCTGGCCTACTACAACTCCCTTCTCGCAAGCCTACCATCCTGCGCCATTCTGCCAGGACAACTGGTCCAGAACGCGGCTGCTCGGTTTGTGTTCAACCTCCCAAAGTTCTCACACGTCACCCCACTGCTGAGGTCACTCCACTGGCTACCAGTCATGGCCAGGATCAGGTTCAAAGTTTTGACCCTGGCCTACACTGCAGCCAAAGGGTCAGGCCCCTTTTACCTACAGGACTTAATCCAGCACTACGCTCCTGCTCGACCACTGCTGCAGGGCGACTTGCACTTGCCTCCCTCCATGTTAACGGCTCTCGCTCGTTCTGACTGTGGACCTTTTCCACCCTAGCTCACCAGTGGTGGAACAAACTCCCCGCTCAGCTCAAACACTGTCTGTTTTCTGTTGTGGTCTGAACACACTTTCAGACTTCATCTCGACTAAAACTATCTATCTAGGGTCAATTTTATAGTAATTGCTTCCCGTTTTTTTGCTTGTTTTTAACTTGTGTTTTTTTGCTATTTTATCGTTCAGAATGTATAGCTGACTGTGTACTATACACTATGTTCATTACTAGGAATAGCTCCTACATTTATGTGAGAAAGTTGTGCTTTGTCAGATCTGCTTTGTCGTCGTTTCAATGACCTTCAATATGCACTTATTGTACGTCGCTTTGGATAAAAGCGTCTGCCAAATAATTGTAATGTCATGTAAATTAATAGATCGCTCTAAAATGAGTATGTGATGGCAAACATGATGACGATGAGCGACCGTCAATTCATTACGTTTTGAACTATGTCCACAAAACAATGTTGCGATGCAATGTTGGCTGCTATGTCTGCATATGACAAATTATTTATTGCCATCTCCTGTAGGCTCTGTGGCATAATGTTCTAATGCACTCAATGACTGTATAATTAGCAAAAATGTTTTATGGGAAATGTTTGTTGTATTCCCATCCTTAGTTGTGACGACTCATACATTTACGGCAAGATTGGCAAAGTGGTGTTTTTCTTTTAAACAAATCAGCCATCTTCTCTCGCTTTCTCTGAACTAATGATGACCATCAGTCACGAGATTAGATAATACATTGACACCGTGGCTGTTACATCTATTGCACTAGCACCCTCTGCAAGAATGAAAGCAAGCGATCAGACGTTGTAATTTGATCCTACATCCTACCTTCCACTAAACTTTCACTGGAAATTGGAAAATCTATGCAATAGCCATCCTCACTCTGCTGTTAACATTGCGCATAACTACCATTATAGTCTAAATAGTATACAATAGTATACAAATAGGCTAATAGTAACAAAATAATAAATACAGAGCAAATAATAATAAACAAATATAAAAAAAACAAAGCATACAGAATTTGTTGTGAAGCATCAGAACTAAAATAGAAAATGGAGCGGGACAGGACGCTACACTCTGGTCTGGCGGGCCATGGCACAAACAGTTATGAAAATATTTAGAGTTATACAAATTTTGAAACAAACTCACCTATTATTTACGACCAATATTATTATTTAAAAGTATGTATGTATGCTTTGTCCTTAGAATATCAATAATAAAACATATTATTATATTTTAAAAAAAAATATATTGTGGCTATAGACAGTCATCTCTGCGATATTTTCAAATATTGCCATATCTGATATTATTGGATATCGTGATAACCCTATTATGGGGCAATTAATTAATTAAAACTCTCAAACAATCCAGTTTGTGGGAATATAACTTAGACCCATTAGCTTTGTGCAAACTCATATAACAGGTCACAAGCACTCTTTTTGTTCTTACCTGAGTAAATCCAAAATGAGAAGAATGGTGAATCCCATACAATTGCATAAAACGTTCTTACCTGCCACATAAGAATTAATTTGTGCGTACGAGTGTTTCTTGCATAAGGCACAATTTATATTATTGAGGTCACTCTCTAATGTATTTTATGAACGAGGTTCAAACAGGTATTGAAATCCAATTATAAAAGTGGAAAAAATAAATGTAAAAAAAGACTGATCCAATCCATTGTGGCCATTTAGGATGAATACTGAAACTCACCCAGTGAAGGACTACCCAGCCCACCGAAGGCCCCAGTCCCCAGAGATCCCAGAGAAGAGACGGGAGGTAACTCACCCAGTGAGGGACTACCCAGCCCACCGAAGGCCCCAGTCCCCAGAGATCCCAGAGAAGAGAAGGGAGGTGACTCACCCAGTGAAGGACTACCCAGCCCACCGAAGGCCCCAGTCCCCAGAGATCCCAGAGAAGAGAAGGGAGGTGACTCACCCAGTGAAGGACTACCCAGCCCACCGAAGGCCCCAGTCCCCAGAGATCCCAGAGAAGAGAAGGGAGGTGAGCGGCCAAATGGGTCTGAAAGGAACAGACGGCCATCACCACTTCTGTTTCTAAGTACACTCTCAGCAATACAAACACGGAACAAAAACTAATTCTCTGTACAAGCACTGGACTGTATTAGCATTAGCATTTTCATGCCACCTGAAGTAATTTCCTGCATTCTGGGGCCTTAAAAATGGCCAATCAAAAAGACATCCTAGAGAAGCTGACGAAAAAACTGCGGGTCAAGGGTCTTTTTTACAACCAAGAAGCGGGGCTCAGAATATAAACCCACGTCGAGGCGCCGGGGTAAGACGAGGACACAATCAACAGAAAGAACCAAGAACCAATGGTCCAGTGACGCACCTTCTTCTGACCAATCACGCCAATTAAATGTGTTCAATCTCTCAAGTTAATCCCTTTCAGTTCCACAATTGAGTGTTCTAAATTTGGGTCTTTCGTTCCAACTACTACCATAAATGACTGAGGATAAAACAGATATTTAAAATTTCTTCAGAAATATACGATTGCGAGAATTTTTTGATTCACCCCAGGGAGCAGTTAAAGATCCGGCCGCTGTCTCTCCTGATGCACAAGTGGTAATCACAAAAACCACACTGGAAAGGTATGTTACACCATTTAAAGCAAAAAGCTGTTTTCTACCACCTACAAATCGAAACCATTAATTTGAGACCTACTGCACATAAACTAGCCATCAAGGTATAGGAAGACCATTTATTCATTATCATAGCGCCATGGAAACATAATGAGGGGAGGCCAAAAGGGAAAGTTAATTGATACACTTGCCCCTGGAAGGCAAAGCACAGGCACTCGCTGAGTGATGGGTAAATTGTGATGTGGAAGTATGCATCCTTTAGGTTTAGGGATGCGATACACTCAAACTGCTACTGATTGGAGAATGCAGAAAAAGAATACTGAATGGCAGCATACACAGATGCCACTGTAAATAAATTCACATTGTGTATTAAAAATGCAGGACAGCGATACAATTGCACAAGCTACACAATCTTGTCCTGGAAAAAGTTTCATACCCAAGTGTGCAGAAGGAGTGATGAAAGAGGAATGAGTTGTTGATGGGGGGACAAATGTAGAGGCAGATTGGTGAAGTCCACCTAGGAAGACAGTCCATACAAACTTATTACCATAGGAGAACACAGCAAGGCAAATTCACTTAATAAATGTTTGGTTTCAAGTCATCCTAACCCAGGCACACACACATACCACTGGCTGTGAAAAGTCATCCTAACCCAGGCACACACACATACCACTGGCTGTGAAAAGTCATCCTAACCCAGGCACACACACACATACCACTGGCTGTGAAAAGGCTGGCAGGTTGAGCCAGCTCATGGGAAGAGGGTAGTCCACTCCCCTGTGCACCAATTCCTCCAAGCCCTCCCAAGCCCGCTGCTCCAGAAAGGCGAGACAGCAAGTTGTTGCGGAAATCCAGCTTGTGAGGATCTACCTGCAGCAACTGTGGAAAAAAAAAAAGGGAACACCATATAACACCATTATACAGTTGTGTTAAAAAAGATAGCAGTACAACATCAGTAACCCGATGAACCACTATTATTAGTAGTGTGATATTTCTGCATGGCAAATAATTAGCTTGTAGATGTAGTAGTGTAATAGAAAAACAACAGACCCAACTGTCATGACATGCACACTGCTTGTTCTGAGTAATTGACTCATTCGTTGAAAAGGGCGTGTTCAAAATAATAGCAGTGTGGAGTTTAATTAGAGAATTCATTCATTCTGTGAAAAACCAGGTGTCATTAATTGTCCTTTATTAAGGAAGAAGGGAAGCAAATGTTTCACACATCGTTATAAAATATATTTCCTTCTAAATTGCTAAGTAAAATGGGCCGTTCCAAACATTGTTTGGAGGAACAACGTAATTTGATTAAAAAGTTGATTGGAGAAGGGAAAACATATAAAGAAGTGCAGCAAATTATAGGATGCTCAGCCTAAAAGATCTCAAATGCTTTAAAATGGCAACAAAAACCCGAAACACGCGGAAGAAAACGAGCAACTACTGTTAAAACGGATCAAAGAATAGTCAGAATGGCAAAGATTCAGCCCATCATCACCTCCAGATGATCTAAAATTACCTGTAAGTGCTGTTACAGTCAGAAGACATTTGATCAAAGCTAAGCTATCAGCAAGAAGCCCCCATAAAGCACCATTGTTGAAAAAAAGGCATGTGCAGAATCGGTTAAAATTTTCCAAGGAACACATCGATTGGACCAAAGAGAAATGGCGTAACATTCTGTGGACTGATGAGTAAAATTGTTCTTTTCAGGTCAAGTGGTCGTCGACAGTACGTCAGACAACCCCCGGGTACTGAATTCAAGCCACAGTACATTGTGAAGACAGTGGTGCAAA
Organism: Ilyophis sp. 1 JC-2022; assembly: GCA_022702515.1. NCBI lineage: Eukaryota > Metazoa > Chordata > Actinopteri > Anguilliformes > Synaphobranchidae > Ilyophis > Ilyophis sp. 1 JC-2022. Next base: position 118,857,590 of record CM040405.1, read on the forward strand.
AATCATGGTACGGGGATGTTTTTTTACCAGAGACCATGGATCAGTTTGAATACATCCAAATACTTGGAGATTGTCGCCGTATGCCGAAGAGGAAATGTCCCTGAAATGGGTGTTTCAACAAGACAACGACCCCAAACATACGAGTAAGCGAGCAACATCTTGGTTCCACACAAAAAGCATTGAGGTAATGGAGTGGCCAGCTCAATCTCCCGACCTCAACCCCATTGAAAACTTGTGGGGTGACATTAAAAATGCAGTTTCTGAAGAAAAAGCCAAAAATTCACAGGAACTGTGGAATGTAGGTTGTTGATCTTGGGCTGAAATACCTGTTTCTAGGTGCCAGAAGTTGGTTGACTCGATGCAACGCAGATGCGCAGCAGTTATCAAAAACAATGGTTATGCAACTAAATATTAGTTCAGTAATTTAAAGTGAAGTTAAATCTTGAAAAATTTCTTCAGTTTATACAGTAAGTGTTTGAGTTTGAAGAGAAAAATGTCGAGACTGCTAATCATCTGCCGTTAACATTGTACCAGTTGTTTTTGTTTGAAGTGTTGTGATTTTGCCACTATGGGTCGTGGGCGTTTGTTTGCAGGGTTTTTTGCTCCTCAGCGGAGTACTCGGTGGAATGTAATATTGATTATTGTGTCCGGGGAGGTGTTGAGGTGAGTGGTCATAAATTCCTGTATCAGCTTTTCTGGGTTGTCGTCCGGTGTTTTTTCTGTGATACCGGAGAAAACGAGATTCTCTCTCATGCTGCGTGATTGTAGATCGAGTATGGTTTCTTTCATGTCCTTATTTTCTTTAGCAACGGAGGCTATCTGGGTTGTGAGAGAGGTGACATGTTGTTTGAACGAGTGTTGGAGGGTTTTGTTTTCTTTAATCAGTGTGGAAAGTTGTTCCTGGCTGAATTTCAGGCTTTCGCGTAGCTGCTGGAATTCCCTGTGAAGCACTTCGACACGCGCTATTCTAGCATCTAGTCCAGAGAGTTTATTGTCAATTGAGAGGAAGATTTCACTGTCGCTCATGGTGCAGAGTCGGCTGAAACATTCATCAATGTCGACTTCGAGGTCTTCCAGATCGAACGGTTGTTTTTCGGTTGTCTTGGGACACCTTAGTTTATCGCATTTCAAAATACCATCGGGGAAGTTTTATTTTGCCTTCAAAAGTCAGATATTCCTCATTCGCTTTCATGGGAAGCGCCGATGTTGTGCGCTAATACATATCTTTGCTGATCACCAAAGCCGCCGCACGGATCGACCTTGACAACGATGACCACAAAAACATCCACGACACAACCGTCGTTGAAGAAGCAGAGTCCAGCCCGGTGCATTTCTACTTGAAGGTGAAGAATATCATCTACTTTAGTTGCAATAAATGTGTTACTAATGTAGGCTACAACCCAACATGTTTAAAAGTTATTGGGTGTCACGTGGGAATAGTAGCTATACTAGTGTCTTGCTATATGTGCAAAATAATAAATAGTTTTTTTTTTTTTCCTTTTTTTTTTTTTTTTTTTTTTTTTTAGGGGCGGTTTACCATCGTAGGGGCGGCGTGTATCGTAGGGGGGGTGTGTTACCGTCGGGGGGGCGTGTTACCGTTAGGGGGCGTGTTACCATCAGGGGGGTGTTTTCATCATCGGGGGGGTCATTACCATCATAGGGGGTTACCATCCGTGGGGGCATCATAGGGGCATAGGGGCATTTACCGGGGCGGTGGGGGCATCATTAGGGGCGGGGCACCATGTTAGGGGCCATGTTACCATCATAGGGGCATGTTACCATCATAGGGCATATAGGGGGCATTACCATCATATAGGGGCGTGGCGTGGGTTAGGGGGGCCATCATCATATATAGGGCGGGGGCGTGTTACCATCATAGGGGCGTGTTACCATCATAGGGGCGTGTTACCATCATAGGGGCGTGTTACCATCATAGGGGCGTGTTACCATCATAGGGGCGTGTTACCATCATAGGGGGGGTTATTCATAGGGGGGCGGGGCCATTTACGGGGGGGGGGCGTGTTACATATAGGGGGGTGTTCACCCATCATAGGGGCGTTACCATCAGGCGGCGGGTTACCATCATAGGGCGTTACCATCATCATAGGGGGGGGCATGGGGGGGGTTACTGTTATAGGTCATAGGGGCGTGTTCATCATAGGGGGCGTGTTACCCATCATAGGGGGCGTGTTACATCATAGGGGGGGCGTTTATCATCATAGGGGCGGTTTAGGGGCGTGGCGGGTTATACCATCATGGGGCGTGTTACATCATAGGGGCGTGGGCGTGTTATAGGGCGTAGTTACCAGGGAGGGGCATGTTCGTGTTACCATCATAGGGGCGTGGGCGGGTTCATTATCCATGGTACCATGTTGGGGCGTGTGGGGGGTGTTCATTACCATCATAGGGGCGTGTTACCATCATAGGGGGTCATCATTACCATCGGGGGTATAGGGGCAGGGGCGGGGGTTACCATCATAGGGGGCGGGGGCGTTACCATCATAGGGGCCTATGCCTCAGTTATCATAGGGGTTGTGCCTTGTGAAATTTGTTGGTTGATATGTGTAAAATTAATTGTTGAACAATGAACATAAAAAAAAAAAAATTCCCTTTTTAAAAAAAAAAAAAAAAAAAATTTTATCGCATGGGTGGGGCAAGGTATGAGTATTATTTTTATATAATTATATACCAGAGCGTCGTAATTGACTTGGTGCGACAGTCAAATGGGTCTGAATGTGGGATGGACTTCCAGAGTGATTTATCAGATGAATATAGGAAACTGGATGGAAAAAATTCTGTAGTGTGAACTGTGTTCTCTGCTTCTTGTCTATTTCCTGTTCTTAACAGGAATAGATTCCTAGGCCTTGAACAAAACCAGGCCTCGCTCTTATGAGACGAGAAAAAATTAAAACACGAGGACATCAATCCAATACTCATGATGGACGAGCATCCTGAGGTTCAGACATTGGTTTCATTGAGAAATCTAAACTTCAAGGCCTTTGCCAGAAAGAGTCCTTCAATATCAACAAACAGCTGAGATGCATCATCCAGAGGGACGAAGAAACGTTGAACAACCTCAGTAGAGGTGAGGTAGAAGCAAAAAAACCTCAAGTGTGAAATCATTTTAATCGCCAACAGTATATAAGAAGTGATTTGGAGACATCCACCAGACAAAACCATGCATTCCCAGCTCTCACGAAGGTGACACCAGCCCTGTGCTCGACATGCAGGGTTTCACAAACCTCCGATTATCTTTACAGCTGCATGTTAAACGCTAGTATTGGCATCGGTTCTACAGTTGCTCGTTAAATCCTCTGGCAACAGCAATGTTTTTTCTTAAACGCCAGTCAATCCCCTAAATCTTTTTTTACTAACAAAATGGCTTTTAGCTTTTTTTGCCCATTTGTTTTCCTATTTTTGTTTGATCAATAGGTCATCTCAACATTTCTGTGAAATTCTCCATCCAAGATATAGCTGAAAACCACGTGTGAAACCTGTACAATGTCAAAAATGTTTCATTCACTCGAGGCACCTGGAATACGCTCACCTGCCCCCACAAATGAAACAACAGTTTCTGAAAATAGAACCAATAATTGGGCGCAGTGGAAGTGCAGGAATTTAGTGAATGTGCACCTTCAATTTAATTAAACTGAATTGATATTTGATTAATATTTTCAAACAACTGCTGTAACAATTAGTTAGGACATGTCAACGTAAAATACACAATCTAATCCTTTTGTTTTGTAATAGCAGTACTAAAAATTACATCGTAACTATATTTTTACGATTTTACTTGTAGCTATATATATTTTTGTCGAGTTCAACTACTTCATGAAGCACCTGATAAATTCACATGGTGCAAAATCCCCATGGGGATTTTAAATCTTGAATCTTGAAAACAAGTTTGTATTCAGACTACCTTGACTTTCTCCTGATGTCTGAGAATCATCCAGGCCACACGGACATGCATGGCACACCACTTCCCTGGTTTCTGTACAGGGAAGAAGAGACAAACTTTGCATGGTCACTGTGCACTAAACCCAAATGCACATTTTATGTCATGTCACAACATGCGAGGGAATACAGTCAGAAAGCAAGACAATGGCTTAAAAGTAGGGCTGTCACATTGACCCAAAAATGTAATTTGAACTTATTCCTGAAATAAATACCTGAAAATTCTGAACTGAAAATGTTTCTTTTATTAGCATCTCAAGAAAATCCACTTGCAAATACCATGTGCCATGATTTAATTGGGCCATGAGGGCACAATAAATTAACAATAAACAATCTCTCATTCAAAATGCAACTTATGTATGGAAGGTGAACATTTACTTATGAAGCACTAGACTGGATAAAAGGTTCAAAGGTTTTTCGTTGAACAGCCTATTTTTGATTGATCATTAACATTCACTACCGGAGCTTGAGCTTGCCACCTGAACCAGCTAGCCAACTAAATTATATTGTTCTTTCATTCTGCCAGTTAGCTTTAGTTGATTCATGAAGCCAGCTGTAGTTTTAGCTAATGTTAGGTAGCAATACTGATTGCAAAGCAAAAAATTAAAACATCTATTAAGGGGGCTTCAGTCAAAGAAAAGCTGTCAGCTTGATAGCTTTTCATACCCGTATTAGTAGCTGAATAACTAGTACATGTGGCAATGCAGTTAAGTAGGGTGGCAACATTATTGTGTCTGGCCTTTGTAGTAAAGTAAAAAAAGAATAATAAAAAAAACCTTCCGAATTTCTTTACTTACAAAATCAGTTGTACTGAATTTCAGAGAGAAGTACCGCTGCTTGGCAACTAGATTGAAAACTGAATACTGATGGCTGATAATAGTTACCTATATATGAAATCAATATGTTTCCCATATAGCTAGCTAAATACTTTTACACAAGGTGATGATGTGGCATATTTACTGATATGAAGGTATCGGTACAAACGCTGCCGTTCATTCTGTATCGTTCATCCAATGACCGGAAATGGTTGGTTTTTAAAAACAACCCAGATATAGGCATATTGGCCATTTAAGCATGTGAATAACAAATGATATCTAGCTAGTTTTTCCAAACTCAAATAAAGCGTATAGAAAAGTGTATAGATAAATCAAGTTGGTCTTACCGATGGGCAATTCCCATAGCCACTCAAATGTCATTTAAATTTGTAATCAAATGTGACAGTCCTACTTAAAGAATGCTATGCATGAGAAGAATTCCACATAATCACAAAGTATGGTAGATCCTAGCAAACTGCAATTATCATCACAAATTCATAAAAAGCTGTATGCAAAAGTTTGGACACCCCTGGTCAAGTTGCATGCTTTGCTAATCAAGTAAAAATACATTAACACAACCTCTGCAGGGTATAAACTTAATCATTACATATTTTTTTAACATTGAAAAAATAAAACCGGAAATGTAGCATGTGCACCCTGTCACGTCAGTACTTAGTAACAACTTTGGCAGAAATCACAGTTAACAAATGTTTATTGTAGCCAGCCAATAGTCTAATTTCTTACTAACCTTCTAGTTGTGAAATATTCTTAGGTCTTCTTACATACTAGAGCCCGACCAATATGAAAATTTTGTGGACTAGAAAATGTTCTGGTAACCGATATTTACTGCCGGCGGGGTCACCCAGACTTGCCCTCAACGTAGGTGAGTGGGCAGGTTTAGGATGGAGGAGGAAAACTCAAATTGTAAACACAGAACCACAGCGAGGCTCAAAATCCTGCATAGTGCACCTTTAACAAACGCTCATGTTCGCTATTTTAGATAAGAGATACTGCAGGCTTTTCTAAGGCCTTTGTCACCGCTTCAATTTGAACTGGAACTTGTGAGTAGTTGTGGTCATATAACAACGATGCCACATTGCCATTTTGAATATTCATACGGTCAAGGAGTGAAAGGGTGTGTCTTGGTGAACGGACTCAGTTTTGAACAAACAAAGCACGCATGAGAAGCCCTCGCCCATTTTTATGTTAAGGATCTCGTGACGTCACAAATACCCGGAAACCAGCGTATTGGTTAAATAAACTGCCCAGACATTGCGTCCTCTCCCCCACTCAAGACGTTAACTTTGCTAATTTGTAGATTATAGCTTTCGGCGCAATTGTTTAATTGCTTTAAAAGATGAGGCGCCATGACGACAATGGAGGTAGCCTTGTAGACTATGATAATGATTTATTTATATTTGAGATCACATAACTTTCAAAAGCAAAAATTGACAGACGGTTAAAGAAAGCCAAAGACACACACCAAAAAAAAAAAAACAGGTGACCAGCTCAGCTATTCAGTGAGCATGACATGACTGCAATACTGCAGTGTTTCGGTAACCATCCCAGCCCTACTCGCCACAAGTGTGCAGTGCAGCCACACGATATGCAACTCTGCCAGCCCAGGCGTATCTAACTCACAGAACTTCTTGGGTGCGTCCCAATGCTCAAAAAATGCATCCTCCATTTCTCCTCTATCACCCAGATACTCTTCTCTGTGGCCTGAAAACCTATCTTTGTTTCCTACCTCCCTGCAATGTCTCAATAGTGGAGGAGACTAACAAAGCAGCTTCAAACTCGGCCCCTCTGAATAATAGGATACATCTTCTCCTCTGGCGAAGGATACATCGATGTATCCTACTGTGGAAGTCTTTTCACATTTCTGGGGGACATCATTCAGGCTCATCATGCTCACGCCCACAGAGATTTAAAGATGGCTTATGCCTTATATGAATTTCCCCAAGTCAATGATTCCCAAAGTATTTAACATACATTATGTGTGCTTCAGTAGGTTATTGCATTCTACCAGAAGGCTAGATTGCCCACAACTGATTACAAAATGCCAGTTCGTTTTTGTGGCTCGTATCCTACATACAAATACGGCAATTTAAGATGTGGAAGCAGGTTTATTTATTTGCTTGTAGCCTGCATGAATGTTGCTTCAACGAACATGACTCTAAACATAGTGCCCTCCACTATTATTGGGACCCCTGGTCGCATATCCTTGCATGCCATGACTTCCTGATGTCTGTGACCCAACGACATCAAAAGACTCCTGATATCTTATTTTCTGGTACTCCTACAAGCGATACTATAACGTGTCTGCATTTGAATGGATCTCTATGGGAATTGGGGGGTGGGACTAGATTTAGCTGTAAATTATGCTGGAACAGTATGGAATACATGGTTGGTAAAATGGCTGGAAGTCATCAAGGGTCTGAGGTATCAAACAAGCCTCAAACCATCACTCTGCTGCCAGATATGCAGTAGATATGGATGGATTACTTTAACTCTTTTCTGCAGATGCATAGTAAAGTTACCACCGGCGGGACCTCTTTGCTCAACTGAGACATTCGTTGCTCCTGCAGCCAGACTTTTAGTGGAAATCACAAACTCTGTGTTTTAACTATTAGTAGACGATTCGTGACGATTTCTGGCCAATGCGTAGTTTCTAAATGTCACTATTTTTCCGTAGCAAGTTCATTTAAGCACCGCCCCCCCCCCCCCCCAATAGCGCCTATGTTTTAGTTCATAAATATATTAAATATGGCGGCAGTGTAGTATAATGGTGAAAGAACTGGACTTGTAACCGAAAGGTTGCAGGTCCGATTCCCAGGTAGGACACTGCCGTTGTACCCTTGAGCAAGGTACTTAACCGGAATTGCTTCAGTGTATATCCAGCTGTATGGAATGGAATGGAAGAATCGAATAAGAAGTAATAAGAAGTTGTGTAAGTCGCTCTGGATAAGAGCGTCTGCCAAATGCCTGTAATGTAATGTAAAATTTGAATTCCGCCAGAGCAACAAGATAAACCCAACAATCGCCTGATTGTAAGCCAGAAAAAAAAACGTGAAAAGCAAGCCCTGCCAACTCAAATGCAAAATAAACATGTGAAAGTATTCTCTCATTCAACCATGTATTCTACTAGCAATATATGCTACTAAATATGAAATTAATATACAATCCTACCATTGGTTTTACACATCGAGTTGTTCCTTTCAAAATTCAGTGGTCATTTATTGTCTGGTACAATGGGTTTGTGAAATATAAAACGCTTTATACCGCTTTTACACTATCTGAAACGTCAACTCGTAATACCCCCCATGCTCTGCAAGCTTGTCTCATTCATTACAGTTCATTCTGGTTTAATTGTAGGCTCGTTTATCCAATAGAGTACATTATAACCTTAGCAACGGTATATCCCATGTCGTCCGGGGTGCTTTGAACAATTTACTTTTCAGGGTCTCATATTACGCAAGCTCTATAAATAACGCATCAGGTAGGAAAGTTTTACTTTTGTTGCATTTTTACAAAGTTTCGCTTGCATTTGTGGCACTTTATTTTGACTTAAATTATGAAAATAAACAAATCTAAGTTCAAACTGTAAATGGTACACCTGTCTTGTTTCATTTAAGCCATTTACCAAGCTTATGTGATGCTCACACCTGGAGTTATAAAGCCTTAAACAGAGCACCCCCTAAATAGATGAGAATTGACCAAATTTGCCATCTGCACAAAAGAGTTAAGGGTCGTTTCCCCTGACAAATATTCCTATTGAACTCTATGGAAAAATCAGTCAGGAGAAGAAACACTTCAGGTTATCCCAATAACGACATCTCGTCAACCAATAAAGTGTTATCAAAGTCTTAGATCAAGGCTGCATGATACACAGGCACGATGAACGATGTGCATTACGTAATGCTTTTTTATATCCACATAAGTATGTGAATGTCATGGTTTTGGATTTATAAGGAAGTGCACATGTGATGCTACTTCAGCCAATAGAACATGCCATCTCTGATGGCACAGAATATTTTTCAAAAACTGTTGCCGTCACCATCTTTGTTTCATGCAGCAGCTAGCTTGTTTTAATTAAAAAAATTTAAACTATTGCTGTTACACCTGAATCTTTGTAGGTGGCTCTTTTTTTATACATTTCTGAGATGCGTTCTCTATCATTTCACATAAAAATCCCACGTAACATCGTTCCAATATTTAATTTAGCTAACTATACAGACATACAAACCATTAGTTAGGTCTAACGTTTATTACAGTGTATAGCCTATATGTCATCAACGTTATGTTCGTTTCTTACAACACATTCACCCTGTTGTCTCAGTCAGGTTCCATTAGCATGTGCATTCACGTTACTATTTTAATTTCTGTTAACATAGTTGCATCTCCAAAAATGATCTGCCAGACAATCTCTCAAATACAACGTTATTCCACCAAGATAACATACCGATCCAGCTATGACTAGTGGCATAATACTCGCAACTATCTACTTTGTCAGAAAAAAACAAACTAAAATAACGGCTAACGTTAGCCACCGAGACTCTTGCTTACCCTGATTCCAAGTTGCCTACAGTGAAATTAAATTATGATTCCGTTCATCAGGACACATGAACCTTTTTCAAAATCCATCTTCTGAAAATCTCATATCCGATATCGTGAGATTCTCTCGTTTGAATATCCTGAGCAACTACAGATTAGCCTACCTGTACCTACCTACAAAATAAACCAAAAATAAATAAAAACAACAACCAAGCTATAGCCTACTCAATTCCCTTTAGAAAACAATGCGTCTTAACGTCGGACCTGCACTGCGCACAACAATAACATAATACCGTCATGCAGTTAAAATGACTGCAAACACTTTAATTTAGTTGTAGTTCATGGTAGGCTAAAGCACAGAACTCACGCCTATGTCTTTCTTTGAGCTACATTGCATGCATGTGTCTGCATGTATTCTGTATGCATGTCTCTCTTGATGTCGGTATCTTCATGTATTATCATCATTAGTAAGCTACCAAACACATTACATTAGTACACAAAAAAATTCTCACGAAAAAATATGATTTCAACGTAAAAAAGAAAAAAGGCCAAGTTACTCACGCATAGCCTACAGAGCGCTGTCAAAAAGTCCTTAATTCCAACATGCAAAAACTAGGCCTGCCTTTAAAAGTATTGATATCAAAATGTGGCCAAGTTACAACTAACAATATTGCCTATCGTAGCTCACAATAATTAAACTAGCTCTATTCCAAAGCAATGCTATCTAAACTTTCCTAAATTATTTATTGCAACTTGGCCCTGTGTTTTTTCATCTTAGCATGTGAAGAGATTGTGGTCATTCAAACTTTAAATGTCAAATAATAAAAATGGCCTCATGGAACATATCATTTCAATGAATGTTTTAAACAGTTGACAAATAATTACACCCCAGAAATGATGATTATACCTTGTTGTAAACTTTACTTTAGAAAATGTGCAGGTTTTTAAATGTACTCTGCTGCTACAGATTTCTCTACAATTCACAAACAGACATTTACACCAAGAACGATAATTTACAATAGAGAAAGGGGGGATGAATAAATAAATAAATTTGAAATATGATGTTGAAAATAGCCTACATATAGCATTTTTACAAACCTATCCAGACATGTTCACCCTGTCAATGTAGCCTACTGTATGTTTGTGGGTCAGATGATGCCAAATAAGTAATAGTACTAATATTAATAAAAATAATAGTTGTTATTTGCAAACAGAATTTTGTGAACAAAAGAATGTCGAGGCTCTATAGGACCAGGCTCTGAAATATAAATATTTCAAATAAATAAATACATCAATACATACATAATAATAATAATAATAATAATAATAAAAATAAATTGTATTCATACCGTGCTTTTCATAGACCAAAAGCACTGCATGCAGACAATTGTTCAAACATATCCTGTAGTGTAGTAATTGCAACACATGTGAATCTCTGATTATTTCCACTATAAATTATTGTCCTTTCACAGTTTGATGTGGCAGTTTCATTGACCACAATCTCTTCACATGGTAAGATGAAAAAACACAGGGCCAAGTTGCATTGAATAATTTAAGAAAGTTTGGATAGCATTGCTTTGGAATAGAGCTAGTTTAATTAGTGTGAGCTACGATAGCCAATATTGTTAGTTGTAACTTGGCCACATTTTGATATCAATACTTTTAAAGGCAGGCCTAGTTTTTGCAAGTTGGAATTAAGGACTTAGACAGCACTTTGTTGGTTATTCGTGAGTAACTTGGCTTTTTATTTAAATTTTATTTTTTTTAACGTTGAAAACATATTTTTGGGTGAAATACTCCAGCAGAGGTGCCCAATCATTATTATTATTCTGCAGAAGGTGTACAAAAAAGAAAATCAGGTTATGCTCTGGGAGTTCGGGAAATACAAGACTGAATATTACAGATTTTCTTATTGAAGAAAACTGCTAATTCTTCTGAGCTAAACCAATCCACCAACAGCGTTGGATTTAACAGGGGGTTGATGGTTGAAAACAGAACAAGGGTTGCTGCGTTGATAAGTGTGCGTATTGCGAGGCAATCAGTCTTGTTGTGTTTGTTGCAATTTGGCTTTTAAACATACCACAAGTTTAGTTTTTCTCCATTTTTATTCAGCTTTGCAACTTTCTTTTTTTAACCCCTTCGCGCAGACCCCCTAGTGGCCATGGTTAAATAAAGGTTTTAAGAAAGGGGCACTTTCTTAAAAAAAGGCCAGGGGCGGTTATCCCCAAACCGCCCCTGCCCCACCAGTGCACGCCAGTGTGTCCACCCATCCCATCCCATGCTTAAAGGTTGGCAATTTGTTCTTTTCTTCATCGTGCATTCTTCATTCTACAAATCTTACATTTCTTCTTTTCAGTTTTCTTAAAGTTCTCACCAAACCCAGGCAAATCCAAATTCCACACCACCACCCTGCCAATTCGGGAGAGCTGGGATATCCACAGTTCTTCTCCGAAACATGCAGTGTCAAACAGCTTCTTTTCGTGTGGCAGACCGCAGCAAAGCTCACACAGACTAGTGTCGGAGAAGGGACCTAGCACATGCTGCTTTGGCATGCAGTCTTACGAGTGCACTTTCGGCCAGCGGGGGGTCGCTCAAGAGAATTTCCATTTCTTAATGTTTCTGATCGTGGAAATTCCAAGCTCAAAGTGTTACACATCTTCTTATAGCCTTCCCCTGCTTTGTAAGACTGAATTGTCCTTTTCAAATCCTCATTCAGCTGCTTGGAGGAGCCCATGGTTGTTGAGTGCAAGCAAACCACCTTAAGAATTTTTTTAAAGGTCACAGTATTTATTAAGCTCTGGGATTGTCTTCAGCTAGCTTAATTTAAGGCCTAACCAGTCAATCAAGTTTTGAGACCGGTTCTACTGGAAGGGTACCTGAACTTTTACACATTCGCCGTTTTCTTTTTCCCCAATCTGTTAAATGCACAAAATAAATAATGATTGTGCATTAAAAAAAAGTATAGAATGTTTAAGTTTGTACCCTGCAGAGGTTGTGTCAACTTATTTTTTTTGACAGAACATGCAATTTGATGCAATTTCATGACAAAAGGGAAGACACAAAAAATACAACAATTCAATGATAAGAAGATTAGAAACATGAAAATTCTTACATTATTTATTCTTACAGAGGTCCTGAATGGGTCAGTCAACTGAAAGAGAGGAGGACTTGAAAAACCTCACTTTATGCCCACATGCCCAAACACCATGTCCTATTTCACAAGCAGCCATTTTCCAATTAACTTGCAAAACTGGAACATTTGTTTTAATTGTTTTGACACTGTATGACTTGAAACGGAAGACAAATTAAGAACCACCAATTGCATTTAATTCTAATGCAAGGACCAGTTGCATGTACATTCTGATGGCACAAGTAGGCTAGTTCAAAATGCCAGTCTTCAATCCTCAAAATTAATTTATAATCTACCAGCTTGTAAAGGGATTTACAAATATTTATGCAACAGAGTGATCATCCCCATCACTTCCATCTTGTTTTAAATGTGAAAGCAAATGTGCTATTGCCTAATAGTGGGGAGGAAAACAGGTTTTTATAATAAATTAGGAAACGGCACATACCAAAATTTGGTCATATACAAGGGCCATTTTCTTATGCAAGTAGAATGCATTTGCTCAGTTCTGTGTCAAATTTAATATAAATTCCTGCATGACGAAGCTCCCTCAAAAGTCACACACATTCCCTGTAAATATCTCCCGAGGTGGTCTTTAGATCTGGAAGGAGTTTGCATGTTCTTTTTGGTAACATTGCAATGATCTTACTTATCACCCACACAAAAATTATATACAGACTAAGTACACAGTGGAAACAGAACCTATAGAGTATATGTAGACCAAAACAAAACCTATAGAGTATATGTAGACCAAAACAAAACCTATAGAGTCTATGTAGACCAAAACAAAACCTATAGAGTATATGTAGACCAAAACAAGTGACTTTCCTGAATGGAATTATTTGGAAGAATAATAGAAAGTGAACTAACTGTGGCCCTCGTACATAATATACTGAAAGACTAAGACCAATAGACATGCATATTCCTTACCCTTGGGTCTTTGGGCTGCAAGTGGTGAGGCACAGGCCCTAGGCGAGCTGCTATTTCTGGACTGGTACCCTGGGGGGGACATAAAATATCATAAAACACACGGAAACTCCACAAGAGCAGCCTGGCCACCCCATTGTTTCACAAATGTTATCAGCCAATAACGGATGGAAAACAAAATAAAATAAAAAAAACCTGTATCCATGTTCATGGTACTGACCACACATCCATGTTTACAATAGCGATGATGCATGTATATGTGACCCGACGCAAGTTTGAGATATATGTTTTGCACTCGAGCATTTGACATTACAAAATCACTACCCGGTCAAAATACAAAATCACTACCCGGTCAAAATTTTGTTGATATCAGAATCGCATTCCTGAAGATCAAATCTACTATTCAACCAAATTTCTAAATTTTAATCTTTGTGTTAAAGTGAAATTTTGGTAAATGGGACTAGTTAGAAATATCATAAGAAATATCTTTGACTCACCGTATATGTAGGAGTCACAAACAAAACATTTGCGTGTTCAAACATTTCCATCATTGATGTGGTTTTAAAGACAGAGATCATACTTTATCGGTCTCTGTGATGACAAGTTGCAATATAACGCAATACTGGTGCTCTCATTTGTTTCTTTTTCAATGGTTGATGCTTCTGCTGAGGCTCCTGGATACTGTCGTATTTGAAATGCCAAACAAAAAACATGATTTTTCCTAAACGAATTTGAAACATTCATAACACAATCTATTAATGTTTCACAATCCAGAATACTCCTGGGATTCTCTGTTGCGTATTATGGTGGTTATTGCTTAGATTAAAATCTACGAATGGGAAAATATGGATTGGCTCCTATTTAATAGCTCTTGTTGAAGTCACTGCACTGTTTATTGTCTGCGACTTTGGCAAGGTGAAGGTTGTAAACAATGGTTTGGGCTATTAGTTTTATAACCCTGCAGTGCAACTGAACGGCTGATGTTTTGGCAAGTGGTGACACTGTTCAAACAATCCTGCATCAGAATTTTGGGGTTTTCTTAGTTTAATCTATAATTTCAGATAAATATGAATACCATAATTTGGACATTGATGACTCGCCACTAGGGGTTCTACTATAGAGAGGGAGAGAGAGTTCTACAATGGCACCAATCCGACAACTGTAGTTTAACTACATTTTGCAGTAGCTTGCTGGTAGTTCAACTATATTCATATTTGCATAGTGATTCAAGTAGTTAAATTACTTTTTTGCCATTTTTTGTGTTGTTAACTACTGAAACTACAACTTGCAATTTTGTCCTTGTGAAAAGCCCAGATGGAATTGTTTTGTTTAGGACAGGTTTAGGTCAGCTCACATGTGAAAAATATTTGGCTAATGTTTTGAATCTGAATTTGTAAAACTAAACTTGAATATATTAGGTGTCAATTAGTCATAAGTATTGATTATTAATATTTATTAACAAATGTTCAGAGAAGTTCACGTTGTGGCATGACATCACATATACATTGTCAATTTGATCAGAAGTTTGAACTACTTTTTCTAAGTAGCTTTAGTTAACCAAACTAGATCTCCCTATGGTAGCTTTGCTGTAGTTCAATTTCTTCCAGCGTGAAGTAATTGGTAACTTGCAAAGCTATGCTTTCAAAGTAGCTTCCCCAACACGGAATCTGATTGTTGAATTGACAGGGACTCCTAATATTCACCTTGGCTCAGAGTAGTGTGCATGCATGAATATTTCAATTTGTCCACATGGTGGCACTATAATAGGTGATCAAAAGCTCATGCCCTCACCCCATTTAACCAAGAGCCAAATGGTACATAGGTCCCTCTCCTCACAAAGAGCAAATTTGCGTCAATAAACCATAAGCGACGCCAACTTCGATTTTCTGACATTTTGCGTTTTGTGAGAAACAACAGCTGCTCTCGAACGACTGGACCAATACGCATGAAACTTGGTATGCATCAGGTTGTAATGGTTACACTGCTAAGGTTTTAAGATGCTAGAGATATTTTTTCATCTGATAACAGCTAAACAACTGCCGAAGCAACCATACTAAAGTGATTTATACACTTTACATTCTAGTCATTTTAGTTGTGTGGGTACTGTTTGGAAAAGTATTATGAGTGTTGTAAAACATTTGTAATTCAGGGTTCGCCCCCCAAAAATGTAAGAGGCACTGCACCACTGCACCCTCACTTGTGCCACTGTGTAACCAAAATAATAGACCATGTCACCCTTTTTGCCAATCAAATCAGAAAAATATTACGCACAATTTGTCAAGGCTGGAAAACATTTCCCTCTTTCTTTCGTACGGGACTTTCGGTTTGGCTGCTCAACAAACAATTAGTCTTGCTTTAAGCCCTTCTTAAAACACCACCTTTTTTGATCACAAGCTGAAAATAAAATAGTTTGTTCTTGAACCTCCTTGACTGCAGGCATAATCCCGGTCTCTTCTGTAAGTTAAACCTTAGGAGTTTGTTTTCCCAAGAGTCAGAATCACTCAAGTATTCCTGAATCAAAGTAACAGAAGCTGAAACGCAGAGGAAGTCTGTGTTTTTCTCGCCAAAAAGATTTATTTTATTTATTTATTTTGCCAGGATCAGGGTACTGACTTTACCATGTTTCTAATCGTCTGTGGATTTCTAGAATATATGGTATTGTCGTTTTGTGCCATGTTCCAAAATATGGAAACGTTATCGATATAACATCGTAAAACAGTTTAGAGTAGAATCGTGAGCTTTAACCCTTTGAAACAGTATATTGTGTTACCAGATTGATCATTTCAACATAAAAAATGCAATGAATGCAAATACACTGCTCAAAAAATGAAGGGAGCACTTAATAAACACAGTTTAATAAGTCAATTAAACTTCTAGGACATTGATCTGTCCAGTTAGGAAGCGTAAATGATTGTGAATCAATTTCACCTGCTTTGGTGCAAATGAAAGTGACAACAGATGGACAGGAGTGGCAACAGCAAGACAACCCCCAAAAAGTAAATGGTTTTGCAGGTGGTGGCCACAGACCATTTCTCTCTCCTTATCTTTCCCGACTGATTTTTCTCGAGTTTTGCATTTTGCTAGTGCCCTTGTCACTACTGGTAGCATGAGGCGGTACCTGCAGCCCATTCAGGTTGCACAGGTAGTCCAGCTCCTTCAGGATGGCACATCCATACATGCCGTCACAAGAAGGTTTGTTGTGTCTCCCAGCACAGTCTCAAGAGCGTGGAGGAGATACCGGGAGATGGGCCATTACACGAGGAGAGCTGGACAGGGCCGTAGAAGGGCAACAACCCAGCGGCAGGACCGGTATCTGCTCCTTTGAGCGAGGAAGAACAGGAGAAGCACTGCCAGAGCCCTACAAAATGACCCCCAGCACCGTGCAGCTCGATTGGCATTTGCCAGAGAACACCAGAATTGGCAGGTTCACCATTGGCGCCCCGTTCTCTTCACAGATGAGATCAGGTTCACACTGAGCATGTGACAGACGTGAAAGAGTTGCCGTGGCGAATGTTATTCTGCCTGCAACATCATCCAGCATAACCGGTTTGGTTTAATTGACTTGGTGTTATACTGTGATGATTAAGTGTTCCCTTCATTTTTTTGAGCAGTGTACAATAAACCACTTCCGGCCTGAATACGGACCAGTGATAGTTAAAGGGTGAATGTATGTGGGGGACTTTTTTTTTCTTCTTTTTTTCTTTTAAATCTTTATCGATTAAAAAAAATAAAATTTATAACCTCGTCCCTGAACAAACGTGGCATGGTCTCTTCAGTATTTCCATTACTCACTTATGTCACAAAACCAAATACATATAAATGCTGGTACAATAGTGGAAAGTATATTTTTATTACCCATTAGACAAGGCCAATGTAGCCCAGTTAGACTTCCTGTTGATTTTAAAACAATAAATATTTTTAAGTCTACCCCTGCTTGTACACTGCAGTGACTCCTGTTCTCTAATATTCAGACTGTCTGCAAGGCCACTTACCTTGGGCTGAAAGGCCCCTTGCAGAGAGCTAAATGGTCCAGCAGGGGGCAGAACAGGCTGGATTCCTGACAAAGAGGGTGGATACTGAGGGAAGAACTGAAATGGGAACAAATAGCAGAACAACTTGTAAGAACACTACTCCAAATCAACCCTGGATGATTTAAGAATTCCTCATGTGATCTTCCATGAGTCATAACCAATTTAACCAAAGCAACCAGAATTAAGCAATTTCATGACAACCGTCAAGACGAAAATTTCACTAATCAAAGTCAGTTGAGCCGATAGAAAAGAGCATGGTCAGTGAAAAACCTTGTCACCGGCACAAAGATGCGTACATCCAGGGGCGTGTTTACGGGTGGGCTGGGGTGGGCATTGCCCACCCAGAGATAAGCCTTGCCCACCCAGAGGAATAGTCTGCCCATCCAATGAAAAACAGTTATAGCTATTTTTTTTGAGCGTTCATAGTTTTCTGTAATTTTGTCATTGGTCATCAAAAAATGCATTGCTTTCCTATTGGCCATTTTGAAGGCAAATCCAGAAAAAATTTAATCCGACAATATGAATACCCTCGTAGCGCCATCAGTAGGCTATTAGAGCTACAGACGATTGGCCAATCATAAAAATGCCACATCGAAATAATATATTTCTCCAATATCCGATTGGTTGATTTGGCCATATAAAACATGGACGCAACGAGAGAAAAAGAGGTCAGTTTCTTTGATCAATCTATGCTGTCTTCTTGATAACTGTAACGCATTGCTTAGGATATAATATTCGCTAGCCTAGCTTACTCAGTGAGATGAGGATAGTGGTGAGAATCTCCGTCTGGGAGATTTGACTTTAAATAGATTGATCACATGTTGCATCTAGCCGAGTTGTTATAGCTGCGATTCTGCAAAACATCTGCAGCATTGCACTAGCTGGCTGCACTTGTGTGTGCGGCGCCCGTGTGTGTGTGTGTGTGTGTGTGTGCGGCGCCCGTGTGTGTGTGTGTGTGTGTGCGGCGCCCGTGTGTGTGTGTGTGTGCGGCGCCCGTGTGTGTGTGTGTGTGTGTGTGTGTGTGTGTGTGTGTGCGGCGCCCGTGTGTGTGTGTGCGGCGCCCGTGTGTGTGTTAGCTCGCCTACTGCTGTGCGTTGGCTAGTCAGTGGAGTGGCTAAAATATAAATAAAAATGATGAGCCAGTTACAGTAACAGAGTTTCACATGTAAATAGAAAATAGCACAAAGAGGCTGAAATGATGAAGGAATATAGCTCATCTTTAATATACTTGTTTCCATATAAGATTAGATAATGATTTGTTATTATTGGGCATAAATAAAGTTGTCCTCCTATAAGATGAGGGGGGGTGGAGATGGGTTTAAAAAGTAATAAAATTATCGTATCCACTAATATACTGATTAGCCTACGGCTTTAGCTTTATATGAAAGCATCTCAAATCTCATCTAGGGCTGAGAAAAAAAATTTAAATAAATCTTCAAAATGTTAATAAATTAAAACTTTTTATTTTAGAAAATGCCCTGTGTGAAGGTTGTGTAGAAATGCATGACATTTGTTTTAAAAGGTTCAGATTTTTCTGGGGGAGGACCTCCAGACCCCTCGCTACTTCACCCCCCTCCCTTGTGCCCCACAAATAATGCCCCCCCCCCAATCAAAGCAGTCTAGAAACGCCCCTGCGTACGTCACAGCAATAGTGAAGGGGCGAGCCAGAAACCATGTGTTAGGTTCAAATTGCCTACCAAATGAGGTACATGTAAATGCAAGTACATACCACATTAATTAAAAAAGTGGCAAATAAAAGAACAGCCACTTACTCTGTCAATTAATACATTTCCCGCCACCCCACTCCCCACAGTGAATACACTATGGTTTGGCCTTTTTATTTAATTTGGTTTATTCAACAAGCAATGTTAATCACTACCCAAAGCACATGTTCTATATCAGTCAGATAGTAAACTGGTTACAATGGGGCTGCCATGAAAAGTAATAGATCTAACTTATACCAAATTACTTTAATTTGGTTCATATAATTTAAATTAAATTAACACCATTTCATAGCAATGAAATGCTGTCTCCCCATATGATGAGAATGTGATGTTTCAAATCAAACCAAAATGTCAAAAAACATTAAGAGTCTCAGGAACTATGACTTCACTGTTCAATATAATTTATTTGAACTTTGAATTCACAAAACTCCACTCTGTTGTGTAGGTTAAATCTGTGTATAAAAATACAGTTGCATGAGCAATTATAAATCAATGTGTCAACTCTTATGCAATGTCAGGTCCAGTTTTTCTCAATAAAGTTCTGAATTGGTGTGTTATATAATTTATAAGGTAGCAATGTACGTAACATTACCATGAAAAATAAAAGGGGATGCATTTATCAATTATCAGTTTAACATTTCAATCAGCCCACTAAAAGGCTTTAAATGCTAATGCAGCCCTTGGCCAGTATGCTTGTTTAACAGATTTTTTTCTGGAACGGTTACCACCGCATCAATTCTCCCCCATTAATTCACCAGGCATCAGCCACTTCTATGTGCTTCCTACGAACATCATTGAGGCCATGGTTGCAGTCCAATCCGTTAAATGTTCTGCCCTCCTGCACGTCCCCTCGCCACTTCCACTTGGGGGAATCCCTTTAGAAACCGGACGTTGTGCGTTGCCAAGGGCGAGTGCAGTGCGTCCAATCCCTTAAAAATGCAAGTGAAGTACGTGAAATTAGTCCCTCGACTCTCGATTTGACTGGAGGGAAGGAGTCCGCAAGACTGCAGACTTCGGACAATGATAAAAATAAAAAATGCTAATTCTGGGATTTAAACTTAAACTGTTAACCCCCAGTGGGCCCTGTAGGCACTCAAATGGCACAATCAAGTGAATAATCATACAATTGAGGGAAGACATTAATAAATTATGGAAAAAAATAACTGTAGCTAGCCTATTGTTACTGCTGGTAGTATAGGCTGTGTTAAGTAAGTGTAGACAGACACCATAGCTTTCGTTTACCAAACAAGAATAGCAAGCTCAAAAAAGCGAGTTAACAGAGCTCACGGCTGCAGCCTGGATAGCCAAGGCTACCTGGTTTAACCCTTTAAAGATGGAGCGTTCTAATTTCGAAATAATAGTTTTGATGGCTTAACGTTTATTATACATACCATGGTCTGGGTAAAAACTCAACTCTGACTGGTCAATGAGCGTTTACCAAACAAGAATAGCAAGCTCAAAAAAGCGAGTTAACAGAGCTCACGGCTGCAGCCTGGATAGCCAAGGCTACCTGGTTTAACCCTTTAAAGATGGAGCGTTCTAATTTCGAAATAATAGTTTTGATGGCTTAACGTTTATTATACATACCATGGTCTGGGTAAAAACTCAACTCTGACTGGTCAATGAGCGGTGGTTAAGGTCACAGGTTTGATCACCGTTCTATATTAATGTGCTGCCTGTCTGGCCAGCTAGTACACAACCTGGGAATGGCAAACTGTGCTCCATGACCGGTCAATTCAGAGTCCAAGACGTTCTACAAAATAAGTGGAATAAATAAAGTGAATTAATAAAGTAAAAGGAGCAGAATATAGCCCACCTACTTTCTGACCCTCAGTGACTAACATTACTGGACAGCAGATGGCTACTCCGCCTCGTTGTCGGCAAATAGTAGGCTAATTTAGGCTGGGCTACGATAAACTTTTGTCATAGTTTTTAAGATGCAAATGCAATACATGGCTAAGTAACTACACTGCTCAAAAAAAATTAAGGGAACACTTAATCAACACAGTATAACACCAAGTCAATTCAACTTCTGGGATATCGATCTGTCCAGTTCGGAAGCGTAAACGATTGTGAATCAATTTCACCTGCTTTGGTGCAAATGAAAGTGACAACAGATGGACAAGAGAGGCAACAGCAAGCCAACCCCCAAAAAGTAAATGGTTTTGCAGGTGGTGGCCACAGACCATTTCTCTCTCGTTATCCTTCCTGACTGATTTTTCTCTAGTTTTGCTGGTATCATGAGGCGGTACCTGCAGCCCATTCAGGTTGCACAGGTAGTCCAGCTCCTCCAGGATGGCACATCCATACGTGCCGTCACAAGAAGGTTTGCTGTGTCTCCCAGCACAGTCAAGAGCGTATAGTTACATTATCATGGAGTTAGTAAAGTTTATAGGAAAGTTAGTAAGGTGTTTAAATGTGCAATGTTTAATCTTTTTTATTTATTTAGTTTTACTGCGAGCCAGATAAGTCTCATCTACAGTTGTGTTAAAAAAAATAGCACTACAACATCAGTAACCAGATGAACCACTGTTCATAATTTACTTGTAGATGTAGTAGCATGCTGCTTGTTCTGAGTAATTGACTCATTCATTGAAAGGGGCGTGTTCAAAATAATAGCAGTGTGAAATTTAATTAGAGAATTAATTAATTCTGTGAAAAAACAGGTGTCATTAATTGTCCTTTATTAAGGAAGAAGGGAAGCAAATGTTTCACACATTGTTTTAAAATATATTTCCTTCTGAATTGCTAAGTAAAATGGGCCGTTCCAAACAATTTGATGAAAAAAGTGCTTAGCTAAAAAAATCTCAAATGCTTTAAAATGGCAACAAAAACCCAAAACACGCCGAGGAAAACGAGCAACTACTGTTAAAACGGATCGAAGAATAGTCAGAATGGCAAAGATTCAGCCAATCATCACCTCCAGAAAGATCAAAGATGATCTAAAATTACCTGTAAGTGCTGTTACAGTCAGAAGACGTTTGATCGAAGCTAAGCTAACAGCAAGAAGCCCCCGTAAAGCACCATTGTTGAAAAAACAGCATGTGCAGAATTGGTTAAAATTTGCCAAGGAACACACCAATTGGCCCAAAGAGAAATGGCGTAACATTCTGTGGACTGATGAGTAAAATTGTTCTTTTCGGGTTTAGTGATCGTCGACAGTATGTCAGACCCCGGGTACTGAATTCAAGCCACAGTACACTGTGAAGACAGTGAAGCATGGTGGCACAAAGATAATTGGATGTGGATGTTTTTCATACTACGGTGTTGGGCCTATTTATCGTATACCAGGGATCATGGATCAGTTTGAATACATCAAAATACTTGATACTTATGTTGCTGTATTCCAAAGAAGAAATGGCCCTGAAATGGGTGTTTCAACAAGACAACGACCCCAAACACACGAGTAAGCGAGCAACATCTTGGTTCCAGACAAAAAGGATTGAGGTAATGGAGTGGCCAGCTCAATACCCCGACCTCAACCCCATTGAAAACTTGTGGGCTGACATTAAAAATGCAGTTTCTGAAGCAAAACACAAAAATTCACAGGAATTGTGGAATGTAGTTCGTTCATCCTGGGCTGAAATACCTGTTTCTCGGTGCCAGAAGTTGGTTGACTCGATGCAACGCAGATGCGCAGCAGTTATCAAAAACAATGGTTATGCAACTAAATATTAGTTCAGTCATTTAAAGTGAAGTTAAATCTTTTACAGTAAGTGTTTGAGTTTGAAGAGAAAAATGTCCACACAGCTATTTTTTTTTAACATATTAATATTCCTTTTCTTTGCTTCCTGTAAAAGAATAACGCAGACTTGATAAAATTTCTTAATGCTTTTATTTGGAATCGAATGTGTAATGTTTCCACTACATTTGAAATATGAAACTAAAAGCTAATAAAAAATATTTGCACTTTATTCACTTTTTTTAACACACTATTTATTTGAACACCACTGTATGTAGCCTAGTTATAAATTACCATAGCAACAGCATAGGCAACAGCTGATTTATAAAATGGGTAAATAACATTAATCAGCAGATAGTTTTTATTCAGCAAATATCTTAATGACAACAACTTTAATTTAGCAAAACATTTTTGTGGTTAGAGGTGCGGTATTTATTGAGTTTGGAAATACAAATTTACAGGTAGGAATTTACCTGTAAATTAACATCAGCAACACGCTGACTGCTTGTGAATGCAAGCTACTTCATGCAAGCACGTTAATATGAGGCAACAAAATACAAAATTTTTATCCAGCGAAATTTCTTAGATAAGTTACACCAAACAAACTCCGTAGTATTTTTCAGATGTTCCCATGCATATCATGATGCAAATATGAAATGTATTTCCTGAGCTTAGGCTATTTAAAATAGGCTACACTGCGTGACCAAGGCATTTTTAAAAAGCCATGTCTTGTGAACAAAATTATGGGTTGGATGAAGGGTTATACATTACATAAACTGTTTAATCCATAAAAAACTACAGGTAGTGAAAAATGGCCAAAACCAGAGTTCAAGGATGTAAGTAACAACAAAGAAAAAGTCAAGAAAGCTTTCCTTTCATAAGAACAGGAACACCACTGGTCACGTTTTCTTGCCAAGTTTCTTGCACTTTTCAAAGTAAAATCTCTCGATGATGTTAGCTGAGAATCAGATGCGTTCAGGTATTTAGTTCTTACTAGATTTTGCATTGTTCCGGTGTGTTTGAGTATGTTAGCTCAGTGTCAAGTTTACATTTGACTTTATTTTCTGAAATCGGCTTAAAGTGAGCAAGATTTTTCTTCCGTTCAGATTGATTTTCGCCATGCGCACAGACGCTTACATTTCCACTTGAGAGCTGATCAAGAAACATATCACAGTCCGGGGGTGGGGGGCTGGAGCCTATCCCAGCATGCATTGGGCGAGAGGCAGGAATACACCCTGGACAGGCCGCCAATCCATCACAGAGCACTCACACCATTCACTCACTCATTCATACCTATGGGCAATTTAGAGTCTCCAATTAGCCTAACCTGCATGTTTTTGGACTGTGGGAGGAAACCGGAGTACCCGGAGGAAACCCACGCTGACACGGGGAGAACATGCAAACTCCACACAGAAAGGCCCTCGGCCGGGATTCGAACTCGGTACCTTCTTGCTGTAAGGCGACAGTGCTAACCACTGCACCACCGTGCCGCCCTTTTGTTTGAATAGGACATGGTAAAAGGAAAAGGTCATAAAATATATATATATTTTAAATGTGTTTAAGGGGCTTATGTCAAATGCAGTGGAAACTAGAATACTGGCATGCTTTGGTCTGATATACACAGTTGGTACACAGTAATTTGGTAGAAAGTTTAAAAAAACACCGTGCACAACAAGGTCTGCGGATGTTTGTGAGTAACCGTGTCATTATATTTGGAAAGAGACGTTGCTGTAGATTTTTTCTAATGTACATTTTTGGCACTTTGAACGCCACAATTTTTGGTCCCATTGAGGTCCGTTCTATCAGTGAGCTGCAGTGGATATCTAACCAGTGAAATCTCAGCGAAACTCTCTGAATGGATAGATTGCACTCTGGCCAATAGCTTTCATTGAGAAAAATAGAAACTAAAGACCTAACAAACAAAAATGAACAATGCCGCTTCACGCAGTTGAAAAAGAGAGTAAACAATACACTCACAGGGTGTCTGTAGAGACTCTCCATCTTGCCTGGGTACTTGTCAAACTAAGGCACAAAAGAAGACATTTCAATAAACCCATTTTAGCATAACTAAAAAAAACAAGCAGTACATATTCCATTTTCTAAGGATGTACAGTATACTGAATCAATCATAATGAGAAAGGCTCAAAACAGTTGCACTGAGTGCAAGCATTGGGACAGTTTTAAATAATTATTTTTAGACAGTCCAATCAATTTAGCACATCATAAACCTTATTCACCATAACGAACACAAGCCGAGACTTACCAGCGGAGATGCTGTGGTAGATGGGGGCAGGAAAGGGGTGAAGTGTTGATGTGTGTGGGTGTGCTGGTGCTGGTGGTTGTGCTGGTGGAACTGAAAGGCCAAAGGGGGGATGGCTGGCTGGGCCTGAGATGCACAACCAGAAGACCCAGGTCCTGAGCTGGATGCCGAGGGACCCCCTGTTGCAGCTGGTGTTGCAGCCCCGATCACCTGGTTTCCACCTGCACTCCCTCCTTCCTCTCGCTCTACACTTTGCGAGGTGAGGAAGCGAGAGTTCAGCTCTGTGAGGAGAAAGAAAGGTTACACACCAGCTAAACATTACTAGACCATACAACTAATATCTCTTCTGTCTTTAGTATTAGAAGGGATGGAGCCTATCGATCATCCAAAACTGGTATCGGCAGATTTCCCTGCCACGTGACTAACTGGCAGTCCATGAAACCACCGATACTCTTAACCGACCTTGAATGTGCTCTTTGTAATCCAACTGTAAGCCTTGTTTATATTGACCTATGAATCTTGAGATAAATAAAAAAAATTAAATAATAAAAAAACGTTCAATAAACAAAACTAGGCAAGCCTAGCTCAGCCCGGACGCCTGTATGCAGCCAGTGGAGAACATTTGACAAGGCACGGCGGATATTGTTCTCGAGTATGCAGGTTGGCCTCCATACCAGGGAGATGCTCAAAGGTGTGTGTCAGAGTATGTGAGCATGAGCGAGTGAGGAGGGGAAGCGGACATAATTTCATTAGATTGATGAGCACTATTAGCACGTTACCACTCCGCAAGCTCCAGTTCGGTCCGGTTTATATATTGTGATAAAAATGGACATTAGTTTAGTTCATAAAATGTAAATGAATTAATCGTTTTGTTAGCCTATAAAGAGAGTTGAAGTTGGCCTTCTGAAATCTTCTGTACACATTGACAGCATTCTCAAGTTTTTTTGTTTGTTATTTGCTCAAAAACCATATCAATTAAATTAATGAAAAGGTTAATAAACAAAAAAAAAGCCATTGGTAGGCCTATAGTTCTATGAAGGCTATTAGGTCACGGAGGCTAGGCTACTGTGTCAGTGGTTTTTGGTCATTCGTTAAATCCAATTCACTATGGGAAATTATGTTTGCGCAATTTCCATACAATTGCGAGGGCTACGCAGTATGTATTAATTAGTATGATGATATAAAAATGTAATAGCTGGGCCTAGCCTGAGAGACCGAAACCCAACCAAACATTTTTTGATGAAAAGTCGGTGAAACGCCTTTAGCGTTCCGCTGAAAAACGGGCTACATTTGGTTGAAAAGTGAAAGTTTTCTATAGCCGACCCGATCTAACGTTAATCTAGTCCGTCTATGCCAAGACATCTTTCAAGATTTCCACCCCTCTATACATCTAGATTCAGGCTTTTTCTCACTGGGACATAACTTCGGAATTTTAAACATACTATCTTATGTACAACTTAGCCGTGATCGTGTCAATCGATAGACCATTTTGAGCTGATTCCATGCTGTCCTTTGTAAGGATAAACAATAACATACCACGACAGACTATCGGGGTGGATTTCATTGTTCATACCATAATTTTGAAGTCAAACTATCGTAGAATCCTATACTTTGGGCTATCGCCCTATGTTCTCTGCGGAAGGAGCCAATGCATTGACGGGCGGCGGCGGAACGATACTTTGTAATGTTACCTGCGATAGTAGTTCTGACACTGTTGGAATAGCAACAACAATACACCCAAATCACGCGAGATGCCATCTTAGAATTATACGAAACGAAAAGGAGGCTGAGGTGGGAAAATACAGGAAGTGTTTGAGCGTAGCAGTATTTCAGGCGATTGTAGCCCGCTGTACATTGACTAGTTGCCCAGTTTTTTGTTATTACTGAGACACTTGCCATGTACTTTAAAGAGCGAGACTGTAAACGTAATGCAGACAAATTAATTTCTTTGGTCATATAAATTTTCCTTTTCAAAATGGTTTCGGTAATGGGGGAGTAGAACACTCCTTAGTTTTTAATGCCAGCTCATGGTGATTAACTTGTAGCAAGAATAACTGCATACCCAGCTGGTAAACAGCGCGAACATAATGAAATTACAGACATGATTGTTTACAACGTAATGATAACTTTATTTTGGGGTTGATAGTTCACGAAGTAATCAATGATGCAATGAATATGTTCATATTGCTGCCTTCCACTGACCCTTCTCTTCTGGCATACGAACGCGAGCATAAAGGAGAATTCATCTGAACTGGTTACCGGCTAACTGTTGCTGATATGTGGTTATATTTGAATATTTCAATAACAGCTACGTTCGTGAACCAACTACCTGAATCATGTAAGGGGTCAAATTTTTTCGCATTGAACGAAATGATCTGACAATACATTCCTCACTCCTGACTGTAAAACCATTGCATTGGATGATCTAGCATTAGCACACAAAGCAACAAGCAATACGAACACAACACAATCAAAAGCCAGGTAGAGACAGAACGAGCTGTTTGCCCCGTCTTGCACATCGCTTTGACATGTCTGCCAGGAGATAGCTAGCGAAACCGACCTAGCTAACAAGCTATAAGACCAATACGCGTAGCGGACACCTTCGCAGCCCCTGCGGTGCGGGGGTTCCCCCAGGCACGGAGGGCCAGTCAGATTTATTCATTTGAGATTTTAATATTTGACTGTATGCTCTGTGTTGATAGACAAGCAGGGGCTACAAGGTGAAGACGACTAACGTTAGCCTCACACAAAATGCACAGCTGAATAAAGCTCCCGAAAATATCTCTCTGGTTATTGCTCAACATCGACTTCACATTAAATAAAGGTTTTTATTGGGGTGCCTTTATATTTGTGGCACAAGAAAGTTAATTGTAAGCATGCTGACAAATGAAATATTGCTTAAGAATGATAAGGCTGACATTCTGTCAATTATTATGTAAAGATCTAGCTTATAGTCTTAAAATGAATCACTTTTGGCAAAGTATTAAAATATAATTAAAAGTAGTACATATCCTTGTCAGATTTTATGAATAAAATTTACAGTTCTGTCCCACTCAACTTGACAGTGTTAGATAAAGTGGGACAGTGGGTTTCAGGTAACGTGGGACACTATTTGTAAATAAAAAAAACAGCAAAGAAAAAACATTTTATGAATAAATAATTATTATAGAATACGCTATTATTAATTTGTTATTAAGGTGAATAAATACCTAAATATGTACATAAGTACAGGCCAAATTGTAGCAGCTGCTCCCATCTTAAATCAATTACAGAAAATATTTTATAAAATATATTAAAGAGAAGAGGGAAGGGAATAAAATAAATAAAGAAAGGTGAGCAGCACACAGGTACCAAAGGAGGAAGACTAAATGAGAGAAGCAATAAAAGAGTATCAAGAGCAAGAGGAAACGGGCCTGAGTCGTAAACGTGGATTTTTGCCAAGGGCTTCAAACATCCCAAAACCCACACGCCTTGATAGGGACAAAGGGTGAGAGATATACAGTACAATACACTTCTGAAACGGGTGCCATCCTTCACTTACATTTAGCCTAGTAAAGTCACACCCATCCCGTTTCTAATACGTACGAGTATTACTCTCTTCCATAGGAGAGTGACAGGGATGTTTCTCATGAATAGACATGCAATTCCCCATGATATTTTCACTCCAAGCCTGACCACAGAGAGCGAGGTTTATATGAATAAACACTGGTTTTTATCACTTTCACAATAATGCGTTTTAATGATAAAATAGGCTAGTGTCCCACTTTGTCCAGAAGTGTTCCATTCAACTTGAACGTTACACTTCAGTAAAGATGGGTGTCAGATGGTGTTGAGATATAGCATTTATTTAGAAACAAATTATACTGTTATTTCACCATAAGAATGTTTATAAGGCCTTATTTAATGATTAAAAAATAATTTGACTAGTTATTGACAGATTCAGGCTGTCAGTTTCCTACACAGTTGATCTATTTTCATAACACACTGAGGCTGTAATTTAAGGAGAATAAAATGCTCCAATCTGGCTAAACTGCTTCAAAGCACCTGTCCCTTCTTCCACTTGTCACGGCATTTAAGCTCTTTTTAACAATTCCTGTCACTGTGGCTGCCGAGACCATTTTCAAAACTGAAACTTATCAAGAACGAGCCTACCATAGAAGCAGGGTGATGCAGCCACTAGGCTACTACCATCTTTGTTTAATTACTAGTAACGTTAGGCTAGTAGCCTACTTTATAGCAGGACAGGACTAGAAGAATCAAGTTAGAGTAACGTGAGGCTGATTTAATTAATTTACCTTGAACCCATACGTGTCAACCTCTGGAGAGAGCTGCCCTCATTTTCACACCTGCAAAACTGTATAAACTTACCAAAAACCTGGTAGAACAGTTTGTATCTATTAAAATCACTAGCCACCACAGGTATTTGTCTGATTCAAGTTTATTAAAATATTCCTGTATTTAGCTTTTCACATAAACTCAGTTAAAACAGTTAAACAGTCACAGAGACACCCCACATGATTTACCATAAACACAACCCAGTGCAGAAGAGATAAATATCACAATTTCCAAAGTTATGCATGAATCGTGTTGCATGAGCTTCTGGCACTGGATTTTTTTGTTGTTGTAGTTTTCCTATCTTACGAGCCTACATAACAGCTTTGATAGCCAAGATGCTACTGCATCTTTGTGGTTCACGCATTTTTAGATCATACAGATCTGATGCAGATACTTTCCCACGGCCGAGAGAGAGAAAATACGATTGCTGCAATTTTATTAATTATGTTGGAAACGTTTGGGGGGAGAAAACATATTAGACTAGATTCCCTGCATCATTAACCTTATACGCGTCGCCCGCATAGGCTTCCTTCGAAAAGGTGGAAAAGCAGCATTTTATACGGGTAAACTGTATCATGGGTTGACAGACGTGAACCTTGAGGGGGAGCCCCGACAAACTGCGATACGCCACTGGCTAAGACAAGTAAACTGGCAGATGCTAAACAAACACATTTTAACCCGGTAATTCTCAACTAGGCTACAATGCGTTTCACTATGTAACTATAGTTAGGCTAGTTTATGCTAAAACTATTACTGACAAGAAACACTGTCGTGAACAATAATCAATAATACCTGCGTTTTGCGATAGACTTGCATCGCAAATCTGTATACGTTAGATACTCGCGTCAATATAGGCTGCATTAAACGAGCAATATTTTAACAAAATAAAATGTATTTTGGGGACCCCTTGTCAGCTCAAGTTTCAATCGCAGGCCTACTGACAGCGAATTTTGAAAAGTTCACGGGTAAGTCGTAAATTAGATATTATGCCTGAAATTCCGAACTAACCCTTTAAATCAGAATTTAAACCTTCAAATAAAATACATAAAAATAAATTTTATTATCAAAATAAATCCCATATTACACCAGTAAAAGTAATTACTCAAAAATGCGCTCTTTTCAACACTCAAAATTTGCGAGCCAGTTACCCACATTCAGTCTTTTAGGCCCACCCGCTCTGTATCCGAGCAAAAATCTCAACATCTTACATGCAAACGTGATACTATCACTACCCAGAATTCTGCTAGCTAAACATAATTGTAGCATACCTGTGCCTAATCTCACCACTTTTTCAGAATGTGTGCCTTTAAAAACACATTTTAAAAGAAAGCAAAGGCACAGAGGGAATCATTGCGTGTCCCATTTTGAAATGTCACTTACTGGCCATCAAATCATTATTGTATTTATACTAGTTTGTCTTTTGTATTTTTAAATTGGATAGACCGCCTGTTCCGCGGTGGTCCCAATCTCGCCAGACCACAAGCTCAAACTCGGCACATAATTCATTAAAATCTGTGGAAATACAGCCACATCCAGAGACTTTTTTCACTTTCTTGAATTAACCCCTACGCGCAGACCAACTCGTGGACATGCCCCCAGCATTGAGAAATTGCTCATCTTAGACCAGTGGTCTCAAACTCACTCCTGGGGGACCACTGTGTATGCTGGTTTCTGTTCCAACCGCAATCCCAGAATATTAACAAGCTTTTAACTTTTCGTGATTAGGTGCTTTTCATGTTAAGAGAGACTATTTACCCTCTGAGTGTGATTTTAAGACTTAG
The DNA here is from genome assembly GCA_022702515.1 of Ilyophis sp. 1 JC-2022. Lineage (NCBI taxonomy): Eukaryota > Metazoa > Chordata > Actinopteri > Anguilliformes > Synaphobranchidae > Ilyophis > Ilyophis sp. 1 JC-2022. The sequence goes on from CM040405.1 coordinate 118,888,780, forward strand.
ACATTGCTCCTGAACTATGAGTGGAAACAGCAAACTCTATTATCTTTATTCGTGCATGCTACTTGACAGCCATGCCAAATCAGAGTTTCTAAGTGCCCCCATTGTCTCACCTGCAATAATACCGATCTAAGCGTGACACACTGGACAAAAGCGCCTATCTGGGAGTTCATAAAAATATTCTTTCACCACCAAAAATTCATATTCAGTCATAGCAAGAAGATAAAGCCAACAATAGCCAGAACGTATGCCAATACAGCTGTGAAAAGCCCTGCTCACTCAATAGCAAAATAAACAAGTGAAATTCTAAATATAAAATAAATATACAATCCGGCCATTTGTTTTACCCATGTTTTACCCCAACTGATGTTAGCTAGCAAAATGTCAGCACCAAGAAAACCGAACAGCAGTGCTCAAAAAATAAAGTTAGCCTACAGAGAATAAGTAGCTAAAGACGACAAGCTGGAAAAAAAAAAAACACACCCAAACTCAGTGTATTTTAGTCAAGCATTAAGTAAACGATTACCATGGAAAGAGAGTAGATCATAATCACAGAATGAATGACCTGCAAAAAATACAAATTAAATTGAGGTTCTCACAAGACTGAAAGCCAAGAAAACGGCAGTTCAGATTTTTTATTGTAAGACAACTGTGATTACTCTGGAGTAGCGCCGTCTACCGATTTAATATCACAGACCATTGCTACTTTGAAATGCTCTGGAGAGATTGATGACTCTTTCGTTGAGTTCTATGTTCATATTGTGTGGATTGGTATGAGTAGCTTACGCAATTTTATCTATTCTCTAAGGTGCCATTCCAAAATTAGACTTTTTGTGTTTTTTTATCTCATGTTAAAGTACAGAGCTACAAAATGGGGTATCACTTGATTAGATTGTGTAAATATTTCTGGAGATATGACTTTGATTATTGTGATTTTGCAAAACAGTTTTGAGAAAATTAGCTTTAAAGATCATGAATTCTGCCCTTTCTCATGGTAATATACACCCTCTAACCAGAAACTACTGTATGAAATTGTTATATACAGTGCCCTCCCCTATTATTGAATTAGTGTATATTTACAAAATCAATACAGTTGATAAGGTAAAACATTTAATATATTTTCTTTGTATGGTTGTCCCCCACCATAACAAAGTTGTGGAGGGGGACTCTAATTTGAGCCTGTCTGTCTGTCTGTCTGTCACACATATATGTACCAGAACCCACCACCAGAGGGGCGCTATTACAATGCATTTCTCCATAGCCAAGTACATTTTGCTGTGTACATACAAAACTATGCTTGATGTCTCCGCATAGTCTCTGGCATTTGTACTCAGTCGACTTTCTAATTCCACAGAGTTCAGAGCTTAAGGTGTTGAGTAGCTCTTTGTGGAAAATGTACATGCATTATCCCATTAAAGGTATCCTATGTAGTTTCAGAACCAGATGGTGATAGAGCATGTAGAAGATCACAGTCACTCTGATCAAGCTGTCCTCTTCCCCCATAGATATATATACGTAGATGCCGCGTTCTACTGTTCAGATACATCTGCGTGGCGGGCATATTGCGGCAGGCAATGGTGGAAATCAGTTGCTTGAAAAAGACCACAAAATTGTGAAATCAGGCTAAACAAACGGAACGACAAAAGCAAGGATCGTGGGATAACTTTTCATAAGCTATTTGAGTATTTTAGGTAACTGGCACGTAAATTAGCGTACGTGATTTGTGTCATTTATTAGCGCCTTGCTTGCAAAAGCAGACATATAGGCTAGCTATCGCCCAGATGATAATGAAAACATAGCAATGTAGCTAGGCTGTTAGCTAAGGTTACTAAATTATTTTTTGTAAAAAGTAGTAATTAGCTGTCAAAGCAATGCATGACTTAAATTACGAAAATGATCACATTATTTGTGTAATTGGTATAAAGCAAATTATCTACTGGATGGTGCGTTTATGAGATTGTAGTCCGCGACACTGCTTGTGACAATTAGCCTAAATCTAGTTTAAAACGTTAGGCTGGGCCGTATTTAAACTGCTTGTAGACTATGCACTGTAGTCTATGATTCAGCTACATGCCAGGTTGTAATTAGTAACTATTACAAAATAGTATTTTTGAGATGGACTTGTTTTGGTCACAGCCAGGTTTCCCTAGGACCCAGACAGAAGAAGAGCCTGGGTCATAGCTGTTTGGCGAAAGGATTTTGGAGTTACGTTACAGAGCCAAAACAACATGTGTCACTGTACAAGTACGGATTGCACTGTAGGCTATTGGTAACATTAATGTATTTTGAATATTGGGATTAAGTGGTGAATGAAATGGGGAAAAAAAACCTATATGTATCTCACTTGGAAAAAAATTTAAGAATAACATTATATTGGTGCTTTCAGATTCATGTTATTGAATTTTAATAAATCATGGACCGGAAGAACTGGAAATATCAAAGTGATTAAATAACATGCAATACGTCATACAGGGACGCGATACTTGCAGTAAAGATTAATAACAGAGGACACTTTTGCATCTGCATCCCAAGCCAGCGAACAAGATGAACTGTATGCAGTACACAGGCGGCGATCGTGTGGGCGCTCAGGCGCCTGGGCACCCACGGGCAAATCGGATTGCAGAGTGAAGTTATATTCTGATGAAATAAACGTGAAACAAGCAACCAATCGAAAAGCGCTGTTTGTTGAGGTATGCTACTAACCTACCGTAATTTCCGGACTATAAGACGCTACTTTTTTCACACGCTTTGAACCCTGCGGCCAAAACAACGATGCGGCTAATCTATAGATTTTTACGGGCTAACGGCCTCCCGGGGGCGCTCTAGCAGGAAGCGCAAGAGCGAGACAGACAGGTGGAAGAAATAATGCGCCGAGGAAGATGCTAGTTTGATTGTGTTTTGAACAGCCATTTTGCGCATATATATATATCAACACTAGATGACTCTCAGTATGTGTGAGGCGACGAGGGACAGTCATCATCTGACTCCGAAGCTAACTGCACCGTCTTTCATTTGCATTAATAAAAATATCTGTCAGCTAATTGTGTGTGTGGTGAAAATGTTTTTATTTTAAATATTTTTCAAATAGTTGTTATAAGTGGTGTATTCCGATTCTAGCAACCATTGCAATGGACACCCATGATGTTGGTAAAGTACATTTTTGAAGGTTGTACGTTACTGCTCACCATATGCTATGAGATGCTATTTATCTCTGATAAAGCTAATAACACGGGCGCAGCCATACAACGTCATCTCCGGTCCAACCAAAGATGATAACGTGACAAGATAACTCACTTCCAGGTTAACTTGTTTGAGAATTGATATGGTTACAGTTGGGAGCAAGTTGAGCATCTCTTCATCATGTATCATCTTTGGTTGAATGCGGAAGAACAAGATGGCAGCGCCACAAACCAATATTAGCCTACTGCCCGATTATTTTAGAAAATGCGTTTTTCGAGTATTTCGTCAATTATTTTGATCACGGATGAGTTTACCCGTGATGTAAAACATTGTAAAGTGTAATCGCTATAAGATTGTGTATATTATATTTTCTGTCAGCCCGTAGTTAGCTCATTTTGACAGCTAGGTTAGCACTGACGTTAGCAAACTGTAGCTAAATCAACGTTATAGGCTAGGGGGTATTTGCTGCTTACATTACTTCTGTGAAAGTGTGAACGTCTGCATAAACAAATAAATGTAAATGTTGTAAAGATGTTTATTTGGTACAATGTTTTTGTGGAACAGTGTGTTTAGTCCTAGGGTTAGCCCACAGGTTTATTGTTGCGTCATTCGTAAATATACGATTTGTGAATGCGCATGTAAGTGAGATCGTCGGTATAATACAGCTAGCTACGTAGTAACCCATATGCATACACTGCAAATTAAACTAGATGACTATTCGGATAACAACTAACGTTGACATAGTAACATTTGCATTTCAGTACAACAATAAACGACTAGGTACCGCACTGGAATCATGTTTGCACTTTTACATTAGCTTGTGAGGTTAAAAACCACTGAGTGTTGATGTAACGAAGATATTCGATGCACAGCAATGTGTAATTTATCGTTAATTTCAGCTTCTGAAATCGCAAGTTGATGGTTTATTTTCCATAATATACACACCTCTGTGACGTGTCTAAACCGTGTTTAGCCGGCAGTAAACCATTGTGACCGCATTCTCAACGGAGCGTTCCAGTGATACGTTCTAATCACATATTTGTGATGGTACGCGTTTGGGCCATGTCTGGAATGATCACATATTTGTGATGGTACGCGCGAAAGGGTTAAATGTAATCTCATGTTACAACGTGGACACCTGCGGCTTATAGACAAGTGCGGCCTATATATGTAAAAAAAAATTTTTCTTTCTAAATTTAGTTGGTGTGGCTTATATTCAGGTGCGCTCAATAGTCCGGAAATTACGGTACTACTGTACTGACTCTACAGAGTGCCAGCTATCAATCGCTAGAGGTGATGTTGACTCCAAGTTTGTAATAGGTTATACCAATGAAACCCAAAACCCACGCAGAATTAAACATCACGCCTGTGTCAAACGATTCTGAGGGAAGTAACGTCAGCACCAAAGTTTCAACATCTGCCTCCTAGTGAATATTTTTACGTTGAAAAGTCACTAAAATGGCATCTCGCATTCAGGTGAAACACCGGCTAAAATTGGTTTAAAAGTTTTTGAACAGTCACGCACTTTTACACTTGTGTAGGCTATGTGCCGAATCATATAGTAGAGTGGAGATGCAAAGTATTCGGGCAGCATGCACGTGCATAGATAGACCTCAAAGGGGGCTTGAGCACCTGCCGTTTAGCCTCCGGTAGAAAAGTGCCCTTTTTATGTTCATTTTTAAAAATAAATAAATAAATTCCTGTTTGCGCACAGCCTGAACCAACCTCAGTCAAGGTTTTGTTTAAAATAATTGATTTCAGGGACAGCCAAAGGGAAATCGCAACCTCCAAAATGACAATAATTGAGAAAACGGCAATTAAAATCCTTTCCAAATTAATAAAATTACATTGTTTGGGTGCAATATGGTCTTTGTATATATATTGTACTAGTCACCTTCAAGATGTCAGTACTAGGAGATGAGTAGAAGAAGCAAAGAACCATAGACTGTATAAAAATGCGGCTCAGCTATTCTGTGGCAGAGTGTAACCTAAATCTTTGGGGCGACTCGGTAGAAAGACATAGCGTGCGCAGCGAGTTGGATGGAACACGCTCCAATTTTGAATTAGGCTACATTTGAAACTTCTGAAAAGCTTTAACCCGATCCACATTGGCGCCCCATACTATAGTGTATTGGTCCCAATTACAGTATTCATGTTCGTCTCAAATTATAAACTAGGCTACAGCTTTAATAAAACCTGCAGGATTGATGCTGCAGTGCAATATAATAAGAGGGTGCGATTAATAGCCCAAAGCGCTTACGACCCTCTTCTTGCCACAGACTGTAAAATGCATAAAATGCACCATTTACAAGAAAATCATGTTCAGATATAGCTAGAAACAATAATATTTTTTAAAAACGTAACAAATAGGCCTAAGCATTTTGCGTTTTCCATTGCTTGCTGTAGGCTACTGGCTACCTGATGCACTTTCGGTTTAGAAGACGCCTCATTTTTTCCCCTCAAATCTCTCATAGCTATAAATATGTTAATGAAACCAAACATCTTACCTGTAGGCTATATGTAGCTACTATTGTGCTATGATTAACCCTGAAGAGTTTATCTTGTTAGATTTCGCCAAAGTCCCGTCCAGTCGACATTTCCACAGTGACTTATCGCATTTAGGGTTGAAATAACAACAGCAACGTAGACTATGTATAAACACACGGTGCTTTTCTACGTTTTATTTATTTATTTATTATTTATTTTTTACTTGTAGCTACATTTATTTTTTATTTGTGTTTTAGAGTGTTGTTTATTTATTTTTCTATTTGTGTGCTATCAAAATAGCCTAAATGGTGTAATATTCAAATACTCAAAAAGCTTCAAGGATCTTTGATTTCTAAAACCTGGGCTCTTTGTACACCGTATTAACCGTAAAATTAATGCAACAGAATTAGCCTACGTACCGCCAAAACCCATTTCTCTGCCAGGAAAAACCCTGAATACATATATTTCAATATGCCTTCCTTCCAGGCATATATTTATTTGATTATCTGCAAAAATCGCAGGCGTGCCCTTTTATGAATTTGGGACGTGGCATCTGGATAATTTCAAACAGTAATAGAAGAGATGGTTAATGGTAATAGCCTCCTCATATCGCAGTCTGCATTTAGCTGTGTCCGAACCGTAGTGCTATAGCTAATGCACTGCAAGTTGCTCGCATGCGACCACAACCAGTGTTCGAGGAGGAGAGGCGCTCACTCTTCAAACTGTCACATTCTCTTCGTATTCAGAAGAAGTTATCGTAGCGTGACTGGTTTTCAGGTAAGCTGTCACGAAGTAAACTGACATAAAATAGCTATTTTGTTAGTTCAGTGACATTTAATACAGTAATTGGTTAATAAGGCACGACCGGGTATGCCATTAATAACGTTATATGTCAGGACACCGACTCATTTACAGTAACGTTAGGCTACGTTAGCTAGCTAGCTATGTTAGCTACGTTTTTATATTAGCTAGCCTAACGTTATAACTTAACCAAGTTTTTCTCTGTTCCTTGTTCTCTCTTTTCTGTGCTGGAGTTCTTTTAAGAGCTTGATGGCATCAACATATCCAGCCTAATAAACTTTTAACTTCAATCTTGTCTCTTCAGTTATACCCACACAGAATTGTACCCATATTGTTTTTCATTGTCTTCTCCTTATATTCCCATCAAATTAGATGTTTATTACATGTTAATTTGGTAAGTGAAATTTCATTGTCATGGTCATGGATAGTGAAATATTTGCAGTCTAAAAGATTCGACCTAACGTTAAATGAATAAAAGTCGTAAGTTGGTTAACAGAGGCTAATCTGTAATGTTAGCAACATCTATTCTCACAAACGTTAATGTGATGGTTACACAAGACAAAGATTTCCTGGTTTCCCTCAAATTTTCCACCATCAATATGCTCATGAATTAAATGGAGGTGGCTATCAGGTATATTGTGATACAAACTTTCAAGAGAAAGTAGGCTACATGATAACGACATGCACATGGGTGGGGGACAACAGGTTTACTGTGCACTTGTTTTCAATTAAATGGATGTAAAAAAGAAATTGACAAATCACTGCTTTCCGCTTTTATGTGCATTTTACATACTGTCCCAACTTTTTTGGACTTGGTGTTTGTATATTTTTTGTTGTTTTGGCTCTGTACTCAGCACATTGAATTTGAAACGGAACAATGACTGAGGTTAAAGTGCAGACCTTCGTCTTTAATTTAAGGGTGTTTACATCCATACGGTGATCCATGTAGCAATTGTAGCAATATGTTTTTATACATATACATTTTAGGGGACAAAAAGTAATTGGAAAATTTGACAAACTTAGTCAACTTATTAAATATGTGGTTGCATATGCTCTGCATTCAAATGCAGAGGTTATAGTATCACTTGTACCTGAAAATAAGCTATAAGATGCTACAGCAGATTACAGAAACAAAAAGCTTGTTATACAAATTTGTGGTGAAGGGATGTTGGTATAGTTTTATTTATAAAGTAACCAGAGGAAATGCTTAGCGGTACGTAGCCTTAAGGTTGAGAGAAAGTAAAACGTGATGTTCGCAGCTAACGTCAGTCATCTCCAGTCAGTAACGTAAGATATGAATAAGTGTACATGCTGTCTCATACCTGGAGCACCGTCCTAAAGGAGCGACCAGACAGCAGGAGGCGTGACCGCTCTGTCAAAACTGACAGTGCGGTCACGCCTCAGTAACATCAGCTGATAATGACACGTCACACTACCATCAGGTGACACTTCTGAGGAAGACGGAAGTTTCTCCGTCGAAACATGTCAAGGTAAAGAAAACATTACTATATATTTCTTGTCTGATATAGAAGAAATCAAATTTCAATTATAAACTTAGAGACAAAATGAATCTCATTGGACTAGATATGAATAATATTTAAAAATCGTAGGTTACTCATTTTATGTATGCTGTATGGTACTCCCAAAAATAAGAGAGGCTATTTCAAGAAAATTCATGGGTTTTACACTTTCAGCCATTTTACAAACGAGATTTAAATTCAAAACTGACTGCGTCGGCTACTTTTTAGTCCGACCAGATCTAAACCATTGAGCAGTCATTTTATTTATGCCACTCGAGGCAGACTCTGGCTCTGGGTAGACATTCGAGGATAGCTATTGTTAAAAATTATAAACCATCTTACCAATCTATTGATATATTCCTTTAAATGGACGACTTGCCGGAGAAAACTTTGAATTTAATCAATTTGTAAATTTTATTGGGTAAATATCACATTTCCATTTGCAAATGGAGGGATCAAGCCAAATTTCTCATTTTTTAAATGACTTAGCCTACTTTGTCAATTTGCCTATTTTAAACCCACAAGGTGTTAAGACAATGAACAAAAATAACTAAAAAATATTGACCATGTCTTTTGGCCTTTTGTTCCAATTGGCTGTCATGCTTGTCCAAATTTCTGATCATAAAAAGCTTTTTAAAATAATTCTGCTTATTTTCTGCTTGTAGCTTGTGACACTGTTGTTGGCTTTCAGTTGGCCTGCCTGCATTCTAGGCAAAACATTTTTTGGCTGAATATTGAACATTCCAAATCTTCGCTTTCAGCTCGGAAACGGAAAGTACGCCAAGAAAACTTCCGGTGGATTCTAAATACTTGCGTGCTTGCATACTTGATTTTACTAAATAGCAAGTATATAATTTCAGACACTTCGTTTTTCTGTCTGCATTCAAAATTTTGGATGATTTTTCTTGTTGCTGTGATAGTGTAGAATTTTTTGTTGGTAAAAGAGCTCCTTTGTAGACAACAGTGAAGTAGCATAGCATGACACTTATGAATTACAAGCTAATTGTAGCACGTAGAAACGTAATTTTGCTCGCTGATAGAATAATAGGTACCGATTACCGATTTGGTGATAACATCAGTATTCTCGTGGTACACGGTACACTAGCTATACATTTCTGATGTTTGCAAAAGTGTAGGGGGCCTGAGCGAACAGGTAAAATTTGATGACTATTTAAGTTAATCCTCTCACTTAAACACAAGAACACATTTACTATTGGATGCATTGTTCGATGAATGCGGTCACCGCAAACCTGGAGGGTTTAAATATACCTACAGAGATAATGAAAATTAAATCATGTGCTTTAAATTGTTTGGACTGATACAGTCAATCATACTTTTACATCTTTTTCCTTTTATGACACCTCTGATAATTGCAAGTAGGGGTGCGAAATAATCCCATGTACTAAATAATTGTACCGGAAAAACGGCCGACGGGTCAACCGAAAATCGAAATTGGCAAACCGCGGTTATTATATAAGCACATTATTTGGTTTTTAAATTCGTTTTAATCTAGTTTAGTTTAATAGTTTTTAAATTATCATAATTTTCCTACAGAATATTAAAAAGACCTGCAGTAGAAGCCCAAAACACCTCCATTTGACGAACGTAGCCCAATCGTGAGAGCTCCCTCATTGAACAATATGGCATTTTCAACTGCTACAATGCTGACGAGACAACAGCAGAAGGTTCCCACTGCTTTCCCCGCTCACGAAAACCTTTAGGTCCCTTCCAGCAACTTCCAAGCCAACGAGGTCTGAGCATGCAAAAAATTAATTTGAGAGCAGCCGCGATTGTTGACTGGCGGGGTGGGTCATGCCGCGATTGTTGAGGGGGCGAGGGTTTGACAAGTCTTAACAAACATTAGAGCCGCTCCGCCTATTATATGGTAGGAAAAACACTGCTTATGTCCAAATAACATGCACTCATTCTCACATCCATTTATGTGAGAGATGCTGTATTTTTCATAATCATCTATTGGCGGCGCTAGACATAAATTACCCCGCCCCCCAAACAAAGTTGCACGAAAAAAAAGTGAAAACTTGCATCAAAATGCATCTTACAGACACACCTTGTTTTCAGCAAATCTATGCCCTGCTCACATATGTACTGGAGAGATACTTAAAATGATAGATAAGTCAAATATGTGAATCACAAATAGTTTGAATCAAGCGGAATTTAGGGAGCTAATGACATTTGCGTGTGCTTATCTCAACTCTGAATCAGGCCCTTAGAGTGTTTACCTCAATAACTAATTATAATCCTTAAATCTTCTCGCAATTTATACCGCACAATCATATTAAGTTCTAATAAAATGTATTTCTAATAAAATAAATAGGCATCGCATCAGCTAATATTTAAAAAAAATGATCGGTATCAGCCACAAAAATCCTGATTAGAGCATCCCTAAATATTAGTATTAATTTAGTACAGCATGATCCCCACAGTGATTCACATGAAGCATTTTCAAAAAGACACACACACACACACACACACACACACACACACACACACACACACACACACACACAAAGACACACACACACACACACACACACACACACACACACACACACAAATCAGACAAAGACGGACCACTGCTTGATATTGACACATGGAAGCTAACAGTGCAGTGGTGTGCACCTGTCAGGGCAGCAGCAGTCGAGGTGGCCATGCCTGTGGTTGGGTGTGAAGGGACCTGCAGGAGAGGTGGTGGAGGGGGCAAGCCTGGGGATGGGTTGAAGATGGCCCCTGAGCTGGGATGGGATGGAGGCCGCATTGAGCCCGGAAAGCCAGGACCACACCCTAGGGACAAGGTTATATTCATAGAAGGCGTGGGGGGACGCAGAGATGAAGATGAGGCAGAAGAGGAGGATGGGAGCTTGGCCGAGGTACTGTTCCTGAAAATGGAGAGAATATGTTACTTTAAAAAGTCATTAAAATTTTTATACCACCAATATATTAAAATCCCTTATAAGAATATATTTTTATCTTTTTTGCTGTGATATATATTTTAATGTCAGGGCTCGACGTTTAGGATTTATCAGGCGAGTAAGCTCAGCGTTCTACTTGCCCCAAGTACTTTTCTACTGGCCCAGCTGGAAAAATAAATATAACCACTTTTCAAAAAAGATTATACGGACTATTCACATTAAAGTGTCAAAAAGCCAATTTAAAGCACAGATTTTTCAAAAGTGTAGTCCTTTATTAAATATGAAAATCTTAAAATTACAAGCTTCATCTTTGGAGCAGTTTCACATAATCATAGATGTGAAATGTTGGAATTTGTGGACGACGTCTTTGATTTGGGATTGATTGCAGCAATAATATTAGCTAATATCTAATAGCTAATATAGAGTTGGTTAATTCTCTCAGTTTCTTAGCTTGCTTGCAATAAATAAAGGTAGATGAGTTGGCTCGATAGCTACCGTTATCGTTTTAATGTTACTTCAGTAAATAGCTGTTATCTTACGAGTAAGTACATCAAACTGATTGAGATGTTAGTCGGTACAAAAATTAATGAATGATAAAGCTGTAAACATTAGTTATTGATAAGCAAGTTTCAGTAGAGAAAGGACAACGAATGTTAGTTATTTATAAGCAAGTTTCAGTAGAGAAAGGACAACTAATGTTAGTTATTTATAAGCAAGTTTCAGTAGAGAAAGGACTACTAATGTTAGTTATTTATAAGAAAGCGTCGGAATTTTTTTTAATGAATGATAAAGCTGTAACATTAGTTATTGATAAGCAAGCATCGGTAGAGAAATTATTAAGTTGTTGCGTAGTTTCCAGGATGGTGAAAACATCTCTCTTCGCTTCAGAGCCATGATCACAATTTACACTACATATACAATTCCTAAATGTAACATCCAATGGGATCGGCAGAATGCAGTGATGGATTAGAGGGTGGAATAAGACCCGGATAGGACTCATTTAAGGTACTGGCCTGATTGGGCAAGTGACAGATCAATCAACTGGCCAGGAGCCAATCTCATAGTTGCCCCGGGCCAGCGGGCACTCCTTATTGTCGAGCTCTGAATGTAAATGCACCAAATGTACTTGTATGACTCTTCATTATTTTCTATCAATACACCAACACTACTAAAATGAGCACTTTTCAAAATGTATCTGACATTAACTAAGGTGTCAAGTATAGCACATGTAAAGTAACATATGTAAAAATCTGTACACAATAAGGCTTTATAACAGGTATTCAAGTACTGGCTTTAGAGTCACTGACCTGTTGCTGAGGCCAATGGTGTAATGAGTCTGAGGGGGTCCAGGGTAGGTGAGAAAGGGCTTGGGCTTGGGCTGTGGTGGATTTTGCGCACGTTGAAAGCGGCCATCACTGATGAGCTGACCAGGTACTGTAGCAGTAGCAGAGGTGCGGGCGGTCAGGGAGTCGGTGGGGGAAGAGGCGGACGTAGAAGAGGAGAAAGAGCACAAAAGGAAATCTGGGTGCAGTGGCTCCAGGCTCCTCTCCTGGCTTCTCTGAAGACCTGAAACGCGGGGTGTTACCGAGAGCCGGGGAACGCCACAGAGAGAAGAGGAGGGCAGGTGGCTTTTGGTCACAGAGGAACCCATGCTCACAGGACCAGTCTCCAACACTGCAAATAAGATGGATGAAAAGTGGCACTTGAACCAGACAGGTGAAACTTGACCCTGAAAGCAATATCTACAGCCCAGATGATTCCATGCACAATGCTATAAATGCCAATTCTATAAAATGATCACTGGGATCCTCTTCCTGCTCCTCTCCAATGTACTAAAAAAAATGTATCATGCTTGATCATTCCTTGATATGTTTCACCAAGTCTTCAAAGTAAGGATGTATTTCTAATGCAAAAAAGCATTAAAAAATAGGTGAAAAAAGTTTTTTAAAAATGTGTTTAACACACATGGCTGCAGAACTTCAGCAGGGTTAGAGTTATAAATCCACTCCTAAGGTCAGAATTTTTTTTTTTATTATTATTTTTTTTTTAAAGTGATACAAAAACATTGACTGACCATTGATTGGGATACTAAACAATACAATTTTAAAGATTATCCCATTTGATTTGAAGTATCTTCCAAATGTGTGTTACCAAATAGAAAAGTCCTACACTCCTTACATCTGAACAAGATCCCATAGCACGAGATCAACGCCAAAATTGTGTCTGCTGTTCTCTGGAAAGCTCTCTGGGTGTACTGTATGAAACCTGCGGTATAAAGTTTTATGATGTGTGAAAATATCAAATGAATAAGATGTGATGACATCAGCTCTTCACTTGTAGCCTAATATACATATTATGCAGTGTTGTTAACCGAGTACAGTATTTATTCAACATAAATATTCAGAGTTATATGCTGTTCAATAATATGCAACTTTGCTGCACTCCTAATCTGAGAAGAGATTTAGACAATCTGTATGAGCACATTCACAACATTAATGGCGTTTACTGGTTGTGAAATTTAAAGGTATACTATGTAGTTTCATTGTAAACAACTCGTTCTTGGTTTAAAATTTGTTAAGATTTTCTCCCCAAAAAACATTGTGTGTCTCAAATAAACATGTTGAATGTATTTCCTACCTCATAAGTCGTTTGCAAAGTGTTTTTTTGTTAATGTTTTCAATGGTACACTGTTGACATCCCACTGCCATTTTTAAAGATAGACAGCTAAAATTGTATAAACGTCATGAATGGGCGGTTCCTGCTCATTTGATTGACGTGGCCAGGCCTTGTGGGCAGGCTTCCAGGTAAACTCTTATTTTAGCTTAGAACCGGGGCAAGCCTCATGCGGATGCGCGGGCGTGGACTCTGCGAGCTGCGTGAACAGTTTCTTTTTCCGTGACATTTGTGAAAGACAAACCAGAGCGTTGCAGCGAGGGACACTAACAGCAACAACAGTAAATAACTTTCTTGTTCGGTCTGTGCTTTCCTCCGGTTTGCCTTTCACAGGTGTCATGGTAGGGGGGGGGCTGTTCTCGTGGCTGGAGGCGTCCACATTCGCGTATTTGTGTGAGGTATGTCTCGGCCCTGACTCAACATTTGCTATTTTTTTTGTCATTTTTCAGCCGAAGAGGTAACAATATCATTATAAAAATAGTGAACATACGCCTAGCTAAATCTAGCTATTGTCGTGATGTTTGTTTATTGTTGACAAGAGTATTTATGTTGTTGACCAAACCTAGATCATGTAAACGGAGACCACGTTACATGCTCAAAGCAGAAAAGTTAGTAATCTTAGCTATTGCTCTGTAAATTTGACAACTGTTCATTTTCATAAAATAATTCAAAATCATCATTTTTGAATGATGGCGGTGGCAGCATCATGATGTGGGGATGTTTTTCAGCAGCGGGAACGGGGCGACTAGTCCTGATAGAGGAAAAGATGAATGGAGCTAAGTACACCGAGATCCTTGAAGAAAACCTGCTTCAGAGCGCTCTGGACCTCAGACTGGGACAAAGGTTTACGTTCCAACATGACAACGACCCGAAGCACACAGCCAAGAGAACAAAAGAGTGGCTTCGGAGAAAGTCTGTGCATGTCCTTGAGTGGCCCGGCCAGAGCCCAGACCTGAATCCAATTGAACATCTGTGGAAAGAGCTGAAAATGGCTGTGTACCGACGCTCCCCAACCAACCTGACGAAGCCAACAATATCAAAAGGCTCTTGATATCTTATTCTTTGGTACTCCTACAAGCGATACTATAACCTCTCTGCATTTGAATGGATCTCTATGGGACTAGATTTAGCTATAAATTATGCTGGAACGGTATAGAATACATGGTTGGTAAAAGGGTCTGAGGTATCAAACGAGGTATCAAACTATCAGTCTGCTGCCAGATATGCAGTAGATATGAATGGATCACTTTAAGAGTTGTTTCTCCTGGCAAATTTTCCTGTTGAAATCTATGGAAAAATAAGTCAGCAGAAGAAACCCTTCAAGTTATCCATCCATATTTACTGTATTTCTGGCAGCAGAGTGATGGTTTAAGGCTTGTTTGATACCTCAGACCCTTGATAACCTATAGCCATTTAGCCAACCATGTGTTCCATACTGTTCCAGTGTAATTTACAGCTAAATCTAGTCCCACCCCCCAATTCCCATAGAGCTCTATTCAAATGCAGAGAGGTTATAGTATCGCTTGTAGGAGTACCAGAAAATAAGATATCAAGAGTCTTTTGATATTGTTGGGTCACAGACATCAGGAAGTCATGGCATGCAATGGATATGTGACCAAATATTAAAAATGAGGACTATTCTACATTGGCTGCAGTTAAGTGTAAGGGGGCAATTACGTTTTCACACAACGGAAATGGGTGTTGGGATTTTTTGTTCATTACATAAATGAAATAAGTAAAAAACAAATGTGTCATTTGTTCACTCAGGTTCCCTAAAATCCATATTATATTTTGTCTAAAGATCTGAAAACATCTAGTGTGAGAAATATGCAACAATAGAGGAAATCAGGAAAGGGGCAAAAACTTTCACGACACTGTATATACATTTCCTGAATCATAAACTCAATGTCAACAAGTGTGCAAAATCCGAGTATGATATGCAAAACTACTAAAGGTCTATGATGCAAAATATTACATTACATTACATTATAGGCATTTAGCAGACGCTCTTATCCAGAGCGACTTACATACTTCTTATTACATTTATCCATTCATACAGCTGGATATATACTGAAGCAATGCAGGTTAAGTACCTTGCTCAAGGGTACAACAGCAGTGTCCTACCTGGGAATCGAACCTGCAACCTTTCAGTTACGAAATATAGGCAGTGCACCCTGTTGTGTCTATTAGTGTCTCCAAATCTATCCAAATGGCTAAATTGTGTACAGCGCTAAATAAAAAAATTATGATATATTTAACTACAAATCAACAGTTTTGTCTCATAAAACTTACTTTCGCATCATTTGCAAGTGGGAATGACTATTTTCATCAGTAGAGGGGGGTAGATATCATTGGGTCCAAAACCCTTATGCAAAACATGTCATAAAATGAATTAAATTAGTTTTGTCCATTATAAGCAAATGTCATAATATACATTTGCTTCTTCTGATGGATTAAGATAAAATATTGATATCAGTGTTACATATACCTAAATATAGCCTAATCATTCACTCTTGTACCTCAATAAAACATCACTTTTCCCTGTACTCTACAGTATGTATACTTTTGCCACGGGATTGCATTTTTCTGTAGTATTTTTAATATTTCTAGTCATTTTGATTCCAAAATAAATCTTTACCTTAACCCCTTTGTTCAGATGGTCTCGCCAGCGAGACCTTTTTGCTCAACTGAGACATGTGTTGCTCTTGCAGCCAAACTATTAGTGGAAAACACAAGCACTGTGTTTTAAATTTATTGGTAGACGATATGCGACAATTTCTGGCCCATGTGTAGTTTCTAAGTGTCACTATTTTTCCGAAGCAAGTTCATTTAACAAGCACCCCCCCACCCAGTCTATACCTACCCATGTGACAGTGGACAATAGCGTCTATGTTTTAGTTCATAAATATATTTATTCATCATATAAAATTTTAATTCCGTCATAGCAACAAGATAAACCTAACAATCGCCTGATCGTATGCCAGAAAAGCCGTGAAAAGCCCTGCTCACTCAAATGCAAAATAAACATGTGAAAGTATTCTCTCATTCTACCATGTATTCTACTAGCAATATATGCTACTAAATATTAAATAAATATACAATCCTACCATTGGTTTTACACATCGAGATGTTCCTTTCAAAATTCAGTGGTCATCATATTGTCTGGTACAATCGGTTTGAGAAATATACAACACTTTATACCGCTATTACACAATCTGAAACATCGACTCGTGATACCCCCCATGCTCTGCTAGCCTGTCTCGTTCATTACAGTTTATTCTGGTTTAATTGTCGGCTCTTTTATCCAATAGATTACATAATAATAATAATAATAGATTGAGTTCATATTAATGCAACTGCTCATTCCAATTTTCCAATAGTTGTGTTAACCTAACAGGGTGGAAATGAAAATGTCGTAAATAAATTACTTGTATTAAGATGCATATAATTGTGATATATGCATCTGGACACAGGACACCCCCCATGAGTTGTTGATTTTCTGTTTATTGTTGGTGTTAATTCCACCCTGTTATGCTCCATTCCACCCCGTTAGCTGAACAAAAAACAATGAACACATAAAAAAAAATTTTTAGACAATAAACAAATATAATAGAATAAGGGACACATAATGCACAATAAAATGTAAATATTGTTATGCACTTGCATTTTTAACACTTTATGATTGTTCTTCATATGTCCTAACGGGGTGAAATACTGTCACGGTCCATATCTGAACAAACTGCCCATAATTATAAGGATTTAAGTGCCTGAGCTTGGCCAATATGTTTTCCAGACAGTTAAAACATATCCCTTTTCTGATTAAATGTTAAAAACATGAACATTTTTATTATTTTTATTATTTTTTTAAATCTAAAGTTACCAGGTCCAAAAGGAACCGGTTAACAGGATTGACCCATATATAAACAAACAAATAGCCTCGTATTATGTTCATAATGCCCATCTAACCCTGTCCTCTTTTTTTAAATCCAAAATATGGCCACCCTATCTTAGGAGGAGAGGACATGCTGTGACCTGGCAGCACAATATATAGCTGCCTGCCATCATCTTAGGGACAGAGATCATTATAAACCAATTTTAAAATTTTATATTTATTATATTCACTTTATAAGATCATATGTGTCTCATCATTATTATCATTTCTATTGATATTATTTTTGATTGTACTTTATTATTTTACATTGTTATTTCTACATCCATAATCAAAACAAATTACTTGTTTTAATGTATGTTTACTGTTCATTAGTTTCTAGTCTTTGCTGTTTTGTATTGTTCAGTGTTAGATGTATGTCTTCGACTGTTTTAATGCAGTATGCTTTGGCAATACAGATGCAATGTCTTGTCATGCCAATAAAGCAAATTTAATTGAATCAGCGGTCAGGGAAAATGTGTGAAACGTCCCCACAATGATCGTGTGTCGTCGTGCATGTCCGAGAAGAACACGTGATAAGCTATTTTCGGGGAGTGTTTTTCTCCTACGTGCTCTATATCACCATCAGGTGTTCTGAAACTACATAGTATACCTTTAAGCCTGTGCACATGCAGACATTCACACCATTGGTCCTCTTGGGAGACACATACTTCTATTGTCACGGTTTGGTCCACCCCCCACATTCACTGTAACATTAACTTGTCTGGCACTGAGGGTTTAATGGACTTGAATCCGAAGAAGTGAACACATGATAGGAGAAAAAAAATCACTTGCACATCACATTTACCTTTCCTGGTGCTGACTGTGAATGTCGGCTCCATCTCATTATTCGAAACCTAGAACACAAAGGAAAAACCGTAATTAACAAAATCCATGTAAATACAGTTGCACTCAAAATTATTCAAACCCCTTCACTTTATTGTGTCATACATTTCATTTTAAATGGATAAAATTTCAATTTTTGCCCATCAATCTCCACTCAATAACCCATAATGACAAAATGACGTTTGTTGCCCTTCTCCGGCCCTGTCCAGCTCTCTTCATGTCATGGCCCATCTCCCGGTATCTCCTCCACGCTCTTGAGACTGTGTTGGGAGACACTCCAAACCTTCTTGCGACGGCACGTATGGATGTGCCATCCTGGAGGAGCTGGACTACCTGTACAACCTGAATGGGCTGCATGTACCGCCTCATGCTACAAAAAAATAAGGGCACTAGCAAAATGCAAAACTAGAGAAAAATCGGTCAGGAAGGATAAGGAGAGAGAAATGGTCTGTGGCCACCACCTGCAAAACCATTTACTTTTTGGGGGTTGTCTTGCTGTTGCCTCTCCTGTCCATCTGTTGTCACTCATTTGCACCAAAGCAGGTTAAATTGATTCACAATCGTTTACGCTTCTGAACTGGACAGATCGATATCCCAGAAGATTAATTGACTTGGTGTTATACTGTGTTGATTAAGTGTTCCCTTAATTTCTTTGAGATGTACACACACACACACACACACACAGACCGAGCACCATAATTAATTGGACAGTGAGACATTTTTTGTTATTTTTGGTTCTGTACTCGAGCACTAAGTTTGAAAGGATGACAATGACGTTTAAGGGAAGACTATCAGCTTTAATTTGAGGGTATTTTCATCCATATCGGATGAACCATTTAGATATTATAGAACCTTTTGTACATAGTTTCCCCCCCCCCCCCCCCCATTTTCGGGCATCAAAAAATGTTTTGCATGCAATGACTTACTGACGTCTGTGACCCAACAATATCAAAAAACTCTTGATATGTTATTTTCTGGTACTCTTACAAGCGATACTTTAACTTCTCAGCATTTGAATGGATCTCTATGGGAATTGGGGGTGGAACTAGATTTAGCTGTAAATTATGCTGGAACAGTATGAAATACATAGTTGGCGAAATGGCTGATGGTCTGAGTTATCAAACGAGCCACAAACCATCACTCTGCTGCCAGATATGCAGTAGATATGGATGGATCACTTTTAGGGTCGTTTCTCCCGACAAATTTTCCGATTGAACTCTATGGGGAAAAAAGTCAGGAGAAACCACCCTAAAGTTACCCATCCATATCTACTGCATATCTGGCAGCAGAGAGAGGGTTTGAGGCTCGTTTGGTATCTCAGACCCTTGATGACTTAGCCATTTAGCCAAGCATGTGTTCCATACTGTACCAGTGTAATTTACAGCTGAATTTAGTCCCACCCCCAATTCCCATTGAGATCCATTCAAATCGCTTGAAGGAGTACCAGAAAATATGATATCAAGAGTCTTTTGATATTGTTGGGTCACAC
This sequence comes from Ilyophis sp. 1 JC-2022, assembly GCA_022702515.1. Taxonomy (NCBI): domain Eukaryota; kingdom Metazoa; phylum Chordata; class Actinopteri; order Anguilliformes; family Synaphobranchidae; genus Ilyophis; species Ilyophis sp. 1 JC-2022. The sequence goes on from CM040405.1 coordinate 118,908,631, forward strand.
AAATCAGGAAGTCATGGCATGCAAAGGATATGCCACCAAATATGAAAAAAACTTTACTTTACTCTACATTATGTTACTGTCCAGTTTCTTTTAATGCCCGAAAATGCCGGGGAGGGGGGGCACGATGTACAAAATGTTCTCTAATTTCTCAACGTTTCATCCGATATGGATGAAAAATACCCTCAAATTAAAGCTGACAGTCTCCACTTCCACCTCATTGTCATTGTATCCTTTCAAACTCTAGAGTACAGAACCAGAATAAAAAGAAATGTCACTGTCTAATGAATTATGGTGCTCACTATATTAATCCACAACAATAGTACTATATCATAATAAGAATAATATATATATATATATATATATATATACACAGTTGTGTAAAAAATAAATAAATAGCAGTACATCATCAGTAACCTGATGAACCACTGTTATTAGTAGGGATGTTCCTAACGACTAATTTCCCTGACGACTAGTCTAAAAGTAAGAAAACTCTAAACTGTCAAAATTGAGCACAATTTAATCTATAAGGTTAAACATTGTCCGAAAAAATATTGCGTATATTATAAGAGCCATTTGAAACCGTTAATCACATTCTTCAATAACCAAATCGTATTTTAAATGCCGCTGAAATGTGTGGCACTTTGCGCCTTGCATTATGAACATTGCACATTATCCTACAAAACATGACAACTCACTAAATAAAAGTTAACAAATAAAATTTATTGAAAACAATATTCAACGTAACAAAACGTTTTTAGGAAACGTGCCTGATTATTACAACGGCATTTTCATTGGGTGAACGCGATCGCATAGCAAATACAGTAAAAAATCATAATCGGTCATCAGAAAAGCTACCAATAATAGGAACACAAAAAAATAACAATTAGGCCGACTGATCGACGTGACATTAGATTTGTTTTATTGGGCTATTCAACAACGCGATAGGCCTACTTACTCTTTCCACCTCGCTGATTTAACTTGCAGGGCGAACAGGCTAATGCGTTTTGTTTTTTTAAATTATTTTTTAAATCCGGCGTTGTTAACATTTTTTATGAAGCAACATTTGACCAGGAAAACATGAAATTTCAGTGCAAATTATGTCAATATGTAATTTAAATGTGTACATTAATAAAATAATAAGTTTAACCGACTAGTATTTCTGGTGCCGACTAGCGAGGGTAGCAACGTTTAGGCTAGTCGACTAAACGCGCACATCCCTAGTTATTAGTAGTAGTGATATTTCTGCATGGCAAATAATTTACTTGTAGATGTAGTAGTGTCATAGAAAAAACAACAGACCCAACTGTCATGACATGCACGCAGCTTGTTCTAATTGGCTCATTCATTGAAAGGGGCGTGTTCAAAATAATAGCAGTGTGGAGTTTAATTTGAGAATTCATTCATTCTGTGAAAAAACAGGCGTCATTAATTGTCCTTTATTAAGGAAGAAAGGAAGCAAATGTTTCACACATTGTTATAAAATATATTTCCTTCTGAATTGCTAAGTAAAATGGGCCGTTCCAAACATTGTTCGGAGGAACAACGTAATTTGATTAAAAAGTTGATTGGAGAGGGGAAAATGAATAAAGAAAATTATAGCTGCAAATTATAGGATGCTCAGCTAAAAAGATCTCAAATGCTTTAAAATGGCAACAAAAACCAGAAACACGCGGAAGAAAATGAGCAACTACTGTTAAAACGGATCGAAGAATAGTCAGAATGGCAAAGATTCAGCCAATTATCACTTCCAGAATGATCAAAGATGATCTAAAATTACCTGTAAGTGCTGTTAGTCAGAAGACGTTAGATCGAAGCTAAGCTATCAGCAAGAAGCCCCTGTAAAGCACCATTGTTGAAAAAACAGCATGTGCAGAATCAAAATTTGCCAAGGAACACATCGATTGGCCCAAAGAGAAATGGCGGAACATTCTGTGGACTGATGAGAGTAAAATTGTTCTTTTCAGGTCTAGCGGTCGTCGACAGTACGTCAGACGACCCCCGGGTACTGAATTCAAGCCACAGTACACTGCGAGGACAGTGAAGCATGGTGGTGCAACAATCATGGTACGGGGATGTTTTTCATACTACGGTGTTGGGCCTATTTATCGTATACCAGAGACCATGGATCAGTTTGAATACATCCAAATACTTGGAGATTATGTCGCCGTATGCCGAAGAGGAAATGCCCCTGAAATGGCTGTTTCAACAAGACAATGACCCCAAACACACAAGTAAGCGAGCAACATCTTGGTTCCAGACAAAAAGGATTGAGGTCATGAAGTGGCCAGCTCAATTTCCAGACCTTAACCCCATTAAAAACTTGTGGGGTGACATTAAAAATGCAGTTTCTGAAGCAAAACCCAAAAATTCACAGGAACTGTGGAATGTAGTTCGTTCATCCTGGGCTGAAATACCTGTTTCTAGGTGCCAGAAGTTGGTTGACTCGATGCAACGCAGATGCGCAACAGTTAAACAATGGTTATGCAACTAAATATTAGTTCAGTAATTTAAAGTGGTTAAATCTTGAAAAATTTCTTCAATTTTATACAGTAAGTGTTTGAGTTCGAAGAGAAAAATGTCCACACAGCTATTTTTTTGAACAGATTAATATTCCTTTTCTTTGCTTCCTGTAAAAGAATGTAGACTTGATAAAATTTGTTAATGCTTTGATTTGGAATTGAATGTGTAATGTTTCCACTACATTTGAAATATGGAACTAAAAGCTATTAAAAAATATTTGCACTTTATTCACTTTTTTTAACGCACTGCTATTTATTTGAACACAACTGTATATATTGTATATCCCAAAAAATGTCCTACTGAACAGTAGGGTCCAGCGAAAAATATCTTGATGAAATGATATTCATATTGAGAAATATGAATTAGTTAGTCTGAATATTTGCTCTGTGCACCTCCGCTCTGAGTCTCAATCAGGAATCAGTCTGCTCGGTTCTTTATTCCGCAATGTGGTTTTTGGGTAAATAATAATCATTTAAAAAAAAGAATTTTAAAAAAAATAATAATAAATTGAATGGGCGTTGGGTTTGGGTCATTTTAATGACTTCAAAAGTAGACTAGATAAATCAAAATTTAAAATACAATACTCAAGGACCCTACTGAAAAGTACTGCACAACGTTATTGTGGAGGAATTGACCTACCTTATCGCCTGACTCGCTCTCCGAATCACACTGAAATAAAAAGTAAAAAGTATAAAACATATGGAAAAAACTGGATTTTCACTACTCGCCCCCATTTTCCAGCAAGATAGTCCTATTAATTCCAGTCAGATTATAGGTCTTCCTAAAACTCAGCTGAGGTACACAGACACTTACAATGTAGCCAGTTTCCAGAAAGACGTTTCTGGCAGCCTGAAAATCACAGAAAAACTGGGTTAATTAAGAAATAATTAAGAAATGATGAAGAAATAATTTCCTGTAAAGATCCAATTCTCTCTAAAGGGGGAAATTTACACGGTGCAGTTTATTACATATGGACATTGTACAAAACTTATTTCTACTAAAAGATTGTTACATCGGTAACAATCTAAATTTGCTAAATGGCTTCAGTGCACTTGTGCCTGATGAGCACTAGGGCTGGGTGAAATAACAAAAGTATTAGATATCTACAATGATTTACAGCTATCAAAATGGGAGCTGGACATTGTGATTTACAGACAATGTCTACTTGGCTAAGTTTGCTTCCAACTGCAGGTGCTGCACTTTAAAAGAGCATAGTCCCGCATAGTGGAATGCACAACGAAGAGCCAAAAATGCATTCCTTGGCAATAACCTGTTCAAGCAAAAGAAACTTGTGCTAAAGTAGGCTTGTACCGTTGGAGCCTATTGTCAAAAAGAGGCGGCCTCAATTTGTCACTTTCTTGCTCACTCAAGCCTCATTATTGAGGTGTTCTAGCGCCTAGTTATTTAAAAATAACCCCTGAAGTTATTTAAAAGGTCTTTCCTTCACGTAATGATCGTTGCATGCACAACATTTGGCAGTGCCGGCGATAAAGCCTCCAACACTGCGCAATAATGTAAAAATTAGGGATGTTAACAATTAATCGACTATCAATTAATTGCTAATAAGAATTTAATCGATAAGATTTCAAATTAAACGATTAACTGAACAATCTGCGGTCTTGTTTCAACGGGAGTTTTTGTGTGAAATGTAATCGTGATTTAAGGTCTCCACGCGAGAGCGCCTGTGGTTTGCAATACATTGCAATACCTGTGGTGCTGTTTTGAAGTATAACTACTTCGTTAATGTAGCCTACCACCTGAAAAGCGTACATCCAACCGTGCTGCCAGGGCAAAGTGGATCGCGACCTACCATCACCTCAGTGTTGCCAAAGAGGGTGTGTGACGATAGACGAGCGGAGAGTAGGCTATTACTCAGAGGGTATGCGACATGGTTGAAAAGGACATGATGGCAATAAGCACCATTGACGGTGAGGGATTTCGAGAGCTAATAAACAGGCTGCGCACACGACTCACTCCAGACCACATAGATATGCTTAAATGTTCTTGAATAAAAATACGTAGGTCTATCTAGTATGCATATGAGGAGCCTATTCAAAACATAATAGCCTATGTTTTAAGTTGACTGTTCTAGGCTAGGTCTACTAGTTTAACGGTTTCGCTTGCAACAGATGAGACGGATCGCAATTTCTTTTCCGTTAAAGTAGCCTATACACGCCTTCATATTCTATTTTTGTTATGCTACAATAATGCCTGTTTCTCAAATGTTACAATAAATCTTTGATTGAGGAATATAACATGCATTTTGTATTCTGTCTATCATAAGCTATATTTAGCTTTTATGTTATCAATTAATCGACGATTGTTTGTTAAGGTTAACAACTATCGATTAAGGAAATTCCTTAAAATTTGCATCCCGAGTAAAAATGGCAGACTATTTATATTCATACCTATAGCCTGCTGATAAAACATACATCATAGACTTCGGTGCATGACTACGCTATGACAAGAGACTAGAAAAATATTAGGAGGTTCAGGTGTTATAAGCTAAATATTATATCATAACATGGGCCCACCAATAAAGAAATATATAAAAGCGCAATTTTGATAAGAGGCTATTTATAAAAACGAATAAATTAAGCGGACAGTGTTGTAGTGCTCACATGCATTTTTATTTAAACATTTTTTGGCTCATTTAAAAAGTCAATGCTTCATGTCAACAGAAAAAAACTAAAAATAATGGGCGATAACACTGGGGAAATTGTATATGTACAGTGCCCTCCACTATTATTGGGGGTGCCCCTGGTAAAGATGAGTAAAAAGGGTTATAAAAAATTCACTGTTTGGTGAATTAGCTTAATCTCACACTGAAAAAATTAGAAAAATCCAACCTTTAATTGAAGTAAATTTATTACGAGAAAAAAAATCCCTCAAGAAACAATTATTTTTTAACAATTTTATTTTTTTATTGGCACCCCTGCATTTATATATAGAATAAAGTAATCCTTTTTAATATTTGGTCGCATATCCTTTACATGCCATGACTTCCTTTCAAGTACTCTTACAAGCGATACTATAACCAAGGTTGGAAATTAGCACCGCCACCCACCAAATACGGGTAGATTTCAGAATTGTCGGGTAAATGCATCAGACCTTCCTGCCACAGTGGAAACAAGAAAAGAAAAAAACAGTAAAAACTTTGATTTCTTTCTCTGATTGGCCAATTGTGAGGCAGAAATAAAGCGCCTGTTAGAATATCCCGAGGCGAGCCCGTCTTCCAGTGGAACGAAAGCAAGAAAGCAAGACGACCAGCGTCGCACAGTAAAACAAACTGACCAATAAGCTCTATGCTGATATCTCCAGACAGCACGCTCCAACGTTGCTGGCATTTGTCCGTTCAAAAAAACAGCAAACATTAGTTAACATATCTAGTATTAGATAATAGATAATTTTATAACTATTTATCCGACATGTGCAGACGCAACCACGCCTAAAGTAAATAATGTGTTTTGTTTGTAAGCTTTACCTATAGCTGTCATCCTTATACTTCTGACTATTAGCCTACTTACAAACCCCAATTCCAAAAAAGTTGGGACAGTATGCAAAATGCACATAAAAGCAGAAAACAGTGATTCTCTTTTACATATATTTAACTGAAAACAGTACAAAGGAAAGATATTTAATGTTTTACCTGATCAACTTTATTGATTTTTGTAAATATACGCTAATTCAGAATTTGATGCCTGCAACACGTTCCAAAAAAGTTGGGACGTGCAAAAAAAGACTTGAATGTTAAAGAAAACTTTGAAACATTCCACAGGTTAACAGGTGATGCCATTATGACTGGGTAAAGTAGTCATGATATGCATGGATCACTTTAAGGGTAGTTTCCTCTGACTTATTTTTACATAGAGTTCAATAGGAAAATGAAAAATATATTTCAATTAAACACATGTAAAATATAATTTACAAATCACTGCTCTGTAATACATTTATACACAATGTTTGACAATTTGACCTGTAATACATAATAATAAATACTATTTTATTAGAGCTATAAACAGGAGTATGCACTTTCTATAATGTATCTGAAATGTTATTTTCGTGTCATTTGAAAAATATATTTTTTAAAAGGTGTCCGGTAAAATATTGGGGTGGCTGGTAAAATTTAGCATCTACCAGCCACTGTGGCTAGTAGGTCAGAAAGTTAATTTCCCACCCTGACTATAACGTCTCTGCATTTGAATAGAGCTCTATGGGAATTGGGAGGTGGGACTAGATTCAGCTGTAAATTACACTGGAACAGTATGGAACACATGGGTTGGCTAAATGGTGATCTCGGGTCTGACGTATCAAACAAGCCTTAAAGCATCTGATGCCAGAAATACAGTAGACATAGATGATAACTTGAAGGGTTTCTTCTCCCGACTTATTTTTCCATCGAGTTCAATAGGAAAATTTGTCAGGAGAAACCACCCTTAAAGTGATCCATCCATATCTACTGCATATCTGGCAGCAGAGTGATGGTTTGAGGCTCTTTTGATACCTCAGACCCTTGATGACTTACAGCCATTTTACCAATCATGTATTTCATACAGTTCCAGCATAATTTACAGCTAAATCGAGTCCCATCTCTACGATCCAGAGGGCCAAGCGCTGTACAATAGGGCAAAACCTGCATAGCCCCTCCAAAAATTCTAAATAATTGTTGGTGTTCCTCACTGCACTTGTGCGGGAGACATAAGACCGTAAATGCTCACATTGAGAACATAAAGGCCGGTGTTGTAGAGTTTATTTGGTCCAATGTTTTTGCGGAGTGTGTTTAGTCATAGAAAGAGCGAGGCTTCACCACAACACTTATTGTTAAATGGACGTTCGTAAATACACGTTCTGACCTTGTGTTCTCAACACACCGGTGACCACATGCTTCAACAGGTCAGCCAAAAGCCATGTGTATATCAGAAAATTACTGCTACATAACAAAAAAAATTACTTCAATTCATTAGTGTTTATTCAGAAACATGGTCACAAAGAGACTATGTTTTGAGTCCGGCGATTAGGCTGGTTTTATATCTTTCTAACCGGCGCAGGAACAGGAACGTTATGTTTCTAACCGGCGCGAGGCGGAGGAACGTTATTTTCTTACCGGGCACAGAACAGGAACAGGAACGTTTTTTCTAACCGCAGGACAAAAACGAATGTTCTAAACCGGCGCAGGAACAGGAACGTTATTTTGTTAACAACGCAGGAGAACAGGACGTTATGTTTTCTAACCGGCGCAGGAAGCACGAAACGTTATGTTTCTAACAGGAACAGGGAACGTTTATTTTTCTAACGGAAACAGGAACGAACAGTTATGTTAAGGGGACAACAAATTTACAAAAAAAAGAAAAAAAAAAAAAAAAAAAAAAAATTAATTTAAAATTTTTTTGGTCTATATCCATTTGAAAAAAAGTCAAATTTCAAAAAAACACCCTCCTCTCACTCTGCTCCAACAAAATTGTAGAAATTTTTCAATTTATGGGTATTTCAGTTTGAAATTATAACAACATTATTGGACACAATTTAAATATTAATAATTAATTAATTAATTTAAAATTTTTTTTTAATTATCCATTGCATTTTTTGTGATAATTGTGAATGACCATGAAATATCAAATATTTTCTTTTTCTGTTACTTCTAACAAAACTCCTTCTATAATTCTGATACTTGATGATCTGAATTACTCTTGGGGGGTATGGGGATTTGGGGGATTCTTATGGGAATTGAGCTGAAAACATATAAAATGGGGGGTGGCAAAATGGGGCAAAAAGGACATAAGATCAAATGATGAAATGACAAAAAAAAAGATGAAAATTAAATTTAAGACAAGCCCTCAAATTAAAGTTTACAGTCTGCACTTCAACCTCATTGTCATTGTATCCAACTCAAAGTGCTAGAGTACAAAACCAAAATAACAAAAAATGTTTCACTGTCCAATGAATTATGGTGCTTACTGTGTATGTATGGAGACCACAAAAAGAAGCAATCTACAAACTGTTCATCACAATAGTCTATTTTAGTTTCAGAGGCTTGATGGGCATCAAACCAGATGGGTAAGGTGGCTCTTGGGAAGAGGAAGCGGGAAACAATAAACCCACACGTCTGCAACCTGTTACGCAAGTTAATGGGCTGCGATTAGTTAGGCATGTGAGAAATGTCTCGACTCATTCCATTCATTGGGATGATAGGGATGTCATAATCAAGTTAAGGCTTGGTGAGGCATCCCTCATACATATACAGCATTGAGATTTTGGCACTTTTCAGGGTTTCCTACAGAACCACAGACTCTCAGTCCTTAATGGGGAATACCACCCATTTTCAGCATTAAAATAGTCAAAACTATACCCCCTGGTTGTTTTAAGTTCCACAGAACACGTTCCTAGTCTTCTCTGTGTATGAGAAAAAGGGCAGGAAAGATCTTTGAGCAGCTGGGCTGTAACATTCCTGATTGGCATGCTTTGCCACGCCCCCTAGAGAGCCTGGTTGAAATTAATGAAGAATCTCTCAAACATTTACATTTGTTTGAGCTTTTCAGGGCAAATGAGCTCTCACGCACTCGTCTTTTACAACATAAAATAGTCCTATGCTATCGTAAACCACCTAGATTTACTTTCATAGCAATTTTCTCTCCCCACCTCACTCTTCATCCACCAAAAGTGTGTCACCATGGCTGTGCCGTTTATGCCCATATTTGGAGAATAACCTTGCCTGGCTCTATTCACTGGCCGGTAAACCACAGTCAGCGGCCAATTAATAGAGCCAGGGAAGGTGGAACTCCAAATACGGGCATAAACGTCACAGCCAAGGTGAAGATATTGGTGTATTCAACTGATCTCGGAAGTCAGAATATTTCCGATTATCCTACAAAACATGACAACAACTCACTAAATAAAAGTTAACAAATAACATTTATTGAAAACAATATTCAACGTAACAAAACATTTTTAGGAAACGTGCCTGATTATTACAACGGCATTTTCATTGGGTGAACGCGATCGTATAGCAAATACAGTAAAAAAATAATAATCGGTCATCAGAAAAACTACCAATAATAGGCCCACAAAAAAATAACAATTAGGCCGACTGATTGACGTGACATTAGATTAGTTTTATTGGGCTATGCAACAACGCGATAGGCCTACTTACTCTTTCCATCTCGCTGGTTTAACTTGCAGGGCGAACAGGCTAATGCGTTTTGTTTTTTTCCTTCGTTTAAAAAAAATTATAATTTTAATCCGGCGTTGTTAACATTAGGAACAGTTTTTTTTATTTAAAAAAGCAACAATTGACCAGGAAAACATGACATTTCAGTGAAAATTATGTCAAGATGTAATTTAAATGTGTACATTAATAAAATAATAAGTTAACCGACTAGTATTTCTGGTGCCGACTAGCGAGGGTGGCAATGTTTAATCGACTAGTCGACTAAACACGCACATCCCTACTCCAAATAAATGTGTTTTTGAAAATGATTAATGCATTTTCCTTTGTTTGAAACATACAGGTTTTCCTATTCCTGGTTCCTTTAACTGCATACATCTTACTCTAAAGTGGAAAAAATGTGTTAACTGAGTTTCTGTAAAAATTCAGTAAAATGTCTTAATTTATAACAAACAGTCATCCTGCAAAATTTGAATTACTGGCAATCGAGTCGCAGTACAAAGATTTTCTGTAACACAATACTGCATTCCACTTGTAAAATTACAATATCATACTGGCTCCTGAGTTACAGTCAAATAAAGTACGTATCAAATTACATAAATAATAAAAAAAAACATAGTTTGGGGCTTTATTGTGTGGATGTGTGACGTTATTTAATTGTGTGTTTAAGGTACAGAAGTTAAAGGACTGATAGTCTGTGGTAATTGTGATTATTGTGGTTATTTCTGTATACAACCCTGAAAAGTGCCAAACTCTCTGTGCTGTGTAGGTATGGGGCATGCCACGGCAAGCCGTAACTTGGTGGATACCTGCCATCCCAATACTGTATTCCAACAAAAACAGAGGTGTTGTTCGAAAGGGCAGGGAGATTGTATCCGACATCACAATGTTTCACAAGACAGTATCATGATATTTGTAATAGACATCACCCAGCCCTAACAGGCACAAAGAACATCAAAATAAGACATTGATATCCCCCTCTTATGTTTTGATTTATGATTGGCTTCACCCCTCTAATACTTTCTTACTAGGGATGTTAAGGGTTAACCGACTAACAATTAACCGACAATAAGAATTAATTAACTTTAATTTATTAAAGTTAATTAATCATAACTGTTTAGAGGCTACGATTTCAGCTCCCTTCTTGAGATCTTTGAAGAAGTGATGTAGCACTGCTGTAGCCTTTATCTAGCCGACAATAACGTTACTCTTATCTTCGGCTATAGCCACGTTTTTTCCAATACTGCAACGGATGCAAGTGTCAGCCGGTGGAACACGCTTTCAAAGCCAAAACCCTAACCCTAACCCTAACCCTAACCATAGACCTACCGAAACGGAATGGCTAGCTAACGTCACGGCTAGCTAATGGGTGAGTGAAAATGTGTCTTTTTAAAATTAAATCAATTTCTTTCTTTATTTTTACCGGCCGGCCGTAGCCAATTACAGGCTGCTTGTGTTGTTCGATTGCCAGTGTTGGGCAAGCTACAACACTGCTTGCGGGACCATGACAGCAAAAACAGCCTCTCTTCAGACTAATAGCTATTCGCTTTTTTCTCCCGGTTAGGCTATTTTAAAATGTTCATGAACAGGCTAGCCTAAACTATAGCGGTCTTATCGGATTAGCGCAGCAGGGTAGACGGCCTATGTTTGAATATGCGGCTGTATTTTTAATGGTTCATAGATTTACGTCCATTTGCTTATAGCCTACTTAAGCTTATCGGTTAACCGATCAATGAGGGTGAACTATCGGTTAGGAAAAATAGCCCAAAGTTGCATCCATATTCCTTACCTCCCTCTTTTTCCTCCTTTTCCGAGCTCTGTCCTGAGCACGAGGAGAGTAACTGGAGGGGTCCCCTGCCTCAGAAAGTGATCCTCCTCCATTTTCTTCTGGGTACCTCTTCCTCTTTCCACCCCTCCGAAGCATGACTGCAGTGCTCTCTGGGGGCTTCAGGGAGCAGTCCATCTGAAGAAAGAGTCAGTATGACAAAGTTCACATTCAGATCACAGATAACGGAACATGTAAACATTCTTACAACAACGAGGGGCCTCTAGGGTACAGTCCTGCATTGGGTCGACTATCCGTGGATGCCCGCGGGTAAATCACACAACTTATTTGCTGGCGGGTAAATTTTGTACGTGTTCTAAATTTGCGGTTCGGGGTGCAGTCAAAAACAAACATGTCGCGGGTCAGTTTCGGGTTGGTTTGCCATAATTCTGAAGTAGTTAATAGCCTACTTGTGGCTTAATTTATTTTTAATTGGCATCCAAATATAATAGATTAAAAAATCTCTGAACGTAATATTTAACGTTATCACTAATACTTGGGAAACTATTGTAAACACAAAGGCAGCAAAATGGCAGCCTGAGAGGTTTAAAAAAAAAAATGTTTTTTAAATTAAAATTTTAAAATTTAAAATTTCTAATTTCACATTGTGGGAAACAATACAAAGGTGAAATTTTGGCATTATTGCCAATTGTGACAATGAGCATGTCAACACCTTTGTGCAGATGCATAGTGAAGGTCCCGCCTGCGGGACATTTTTGCTCAACTGAGACATTCTTTGCTCCTGCAGCCAAACTATTAGTGGAAATCAGAAACTTCCTGTAGCAAGTCCATTTAACAAGCATGCACCCCCCCCACTTAGTCTGTACCTACCCATGCGTGACATAGTGGACAATAGCATCTGTGAGTTCATAAATATATTTATTCATAATATAAAATTTTAATTCCGTCATAGCAACAAGATAAACACAACAATCGCCTGATTATATGCCAGAAAAGCTGTGAAAAGCAGGGTTTATCACTCTTTTATCCAACAGAGTGCATAACCTTAGCAAAGGTGTATCCCATGTCTTCCGGGGTGCTTTAAACAATTTACAACAGACCAGCATAACGGCAGCTCTATAAATAACGCATGGGAGAGGGGAGTCTTCCTTTACCGTTATGTAAAACATTTTGCATCTAAAATGCGGTTGTAGCTACATTCATTTTTCCACTCGAGCACCGTCTTTCCAATATGATTGATAGGCCCATTGTTATTTTCGCATTTTGAGTGCATTTCGCATACTGTAGTGCAATCGTTCATTTTATTTTTGATGTAGGCTACCGATTCTCATTGAAGATAGAACACTTGGCAGCATTTAGCAGATGGTGGAATACCATTTTATTTTCATGTTATCGTACATAATATAGGCTATGGCGTATATAGGCTACTTGTCACTTATGGAATGGCAACTGCTCATTCCAATTGTCTGTGCGCTGATATGTGGTAGATTAAGGTAAAGATTTTCCTTGGAGTCAAAATGACTAGGAATATTTAAAAAACGACAGAAAAATGCAATCGCGTGGCAAAAGTATACACACTGTAGAGTACAGGGGAAAATTATGTTTTATTGAGGTACAAGAGTGAATGATTAGGCTACATATTTAGGTATATGTAACACTGTGATATCAATATTTTATCTTAATCCATCAGAAGAAGCAAATATACACTGCTCAAAGAAATTAAGGGAACACTTAATCAACAGTATAACACCAAGACAATTAAACTTCTGGGATATCGATCTGTCCGATTAGGAAGTGTAAACGATTGTGAATCAATTTCACCTGCTTTGGTGCAAATGAAAGTGACAACAGATGGACAGGAGAGGCAACAGCAAGACAACCCCCAAAAAGTAAATGGTTTTGCAGGTGGTGGCCACAGACCATTTCTCTCTCCTTATCCTTCCTGACTGATTTTTCTCTAGTTTTGCATTTTGCTAGTGCCCTTGTCACTACTGGTAGCATGAGGCGGTACCTGCAGCCCATTCAGGTTGCACAGGTAGTCCAGCTCCTCCAGGATGGAACATCCATACATGCCGTCACAAGAAGGTTTGCTGTGTCTCCCAGCACAGTCTCAAGAGCGCAGAGGAGATACCGGGAGACGGGCCATTACACGAGGAGAGCTGGACAGGGCCGTAGAAGGGCAACAACCCAGCGGCGGTATCTGCTCCTTTGAGCGAGGAGGAACAGGAGAAGCACTGCCAGAGCCCTACAAAATGACCTCCAGCGGGCTACTCGTGTGCATGTTTCTGACCAAACTGTCATGAGGGTGGCATGAGGGCCCGACGTCCTGTAGTGGGACCTGTGCTCACAGCCCAGCACCGTGCAGCTCGATTGGCATTTGCCAGAGAACACCAGAATTGGCAAGTTCGCGAATGCCGCCCCGTTCTCTTCACAGATGAGAGCAGGTTCACACTGAGCATATGTGACAGACGTGAAAGAGTCTGGAGACCGTGGCAAATGTTATGCTGCCTGCAACATCATCCATTGGTCAATTGGTTTAATTGACTTGGTGTTATACTGTGATGATTAAGTGTTCCCTTCATTTTTTTGAGCAGTGTATATTCTTTATAATGGACAAAACAAATTTAATTAATTTTATGACAGGTTTTGCATAGGGGTTTTGGACCCATAGATATCTACCACCCTATACTGATAATTTCCCACTTACATAGAGTAATAAAATGCCTCAACAAAGCAAAAAATTGAAAAAGATGCACAAATTCTCATATATAGGCCATAAGAACAGATTTATCTGCCTTAATTTTCCCTTCTGGTTATTTCACTTATAATGAAATAAGTATTAGGACCCAGCAGACACCTGCGCGTGAGTAAGTCAACTTATACAATGTCGTGAAGGTTTGATTAAATCTGAAGCTTTATCGCATTCACAACTGCCTGTCCACGATTCTTTGTTATTTACTATGAAAAGCCTCCATGAACAGTAAGAAAAGTTTGAGATTTTTTCTGGCTTCAGAAGGGCTGTCTGGAGCAGGTGTCGGCAGCTATGATAGCTAGCATTAGCACAGTTAACTTTATTACCGTCATGTTACCAATAAGAGCACAAGCTACGAGAAATATAACTTTCAGCCGCACTGACGGTTTGCAAGGTAAGTGCGCCTGATGTTGACGCTTTATTTGTTATTGGACATCTCACGTTGATCCAATATATAAATTATTTCTGAAAACGTCAACCAACGCCTACCAACTACCATTTTCGGTTCAGTTCACGGGTGACTAATTTCGATGTCAGCTAAGCATTTTTTTTTTCAGTTTTGAGTGGGTGGGCACCGTGCAAGTCTAGTTCTGTTTGGCTGTTCGTGTTGTATTTGGGCAAGTAGAAGAAATGGATGCAAATGAGTTTTATCGAAAATAAACTTCATACGTTTATCATCGTTATCGTGGCAAATTTTTTCGCAAAAATTATCGACATCGTTTTATTGCCCAGCCCTATATCAGGGTGATATCACAGTGAGCGTATCGTAAGACTTCTAGTTGACCATATGGCCAGTCGTGGGCCCTAAGAAACTTCAAAAGGCTAGCCCTGAGCAGCCTAGAGATAAGACACAGAGAACAGGCACTCCAGTATAGGCTACTTCTTGTATGGATGATTCAATTTCTAATCAAGAGTAGCATCGATGATGGTATAAGTCAAAATTAAATACCACGGTATTTATGCACTCCAGCAGCAAGTGATAGCCTATTTAGTTTTCAAGTGGGTACACAGTCTTCCGTGTAAAATAATCAGCATCACATACAGAAATATATCTACTATTGTGCTGGCCTTAATGCATTACAGATCTATAGCCAATGTCTAAACTTACTCTATAGCCTCCTGCAGCAATCGTAGGACGCTTACTATTTTGAAGTGTGAATTAGGCTCTTTGAGAGAAGGTTTGAACCAATCAGCCCAGTGATGAGTACATGTTGTTTGAAATATAGTAGATCAACATAGCTACAGAACTGTATAGCAGTCAGATATATAAAACTGAGTAATAGGAATCCCTGATAGTGTAGAGAGCTTAAGTTTGGCTTGGTGGTGCTCATTTGAATTTCCTGTCTTTTGACCAAGCCAAACTTCACACAAAACAATTTTTTCTCCAGATGTCGTCAATTTCTTTAAAAAATGTAATAATCATAACTATTGTTACACATCCACTTTTTTTGTTTGTTTTCATGAGCCCTTCTTGTTTTACACTTCAATGCGAGTGTATTGAATGTTAAATAAATTCATAATGAAAACAAGAGTTAAGACTGCAATTTTTCCCGCCAACTGTCTGTTCGCATCCGGTGGTGCGGTTTCAGTTTTTTGTTTTTTTCCCAGTTTCAGTCTTTGTTTTTTAAGACTGAAACAATGGCAGCTGATCTAGTCGCAAAACCAAATGTAACTTCACCAGTTTGGGAACATTTCGGCTTTCAACCGAATGAAAAGGGAGAGCCGGCCCATTTAGACGAGGCAACATGCAAAATCTGTGCCAGAAAGATCCCTGTGAAACGGGAAAATACATTGAATTTAAGGTCTCACCTAGCTACTTATCATACAGCTATCGAAGCGCAAGTAAAAAATAAATAAATAAATGGCGCTAATAACGCAACGCGCTGTTGAGCCACCCTAAATCACCGCAGGGGAAATTCCTTCAGGGCGACAGCCCTAATAAACATAATTGAAGATGACACAATCATTAGAAAATCTACAGCTACCGCTAGAAAGTTCAATCAATGTCCCACGAGAACACCCCAATAGACCAGAATAAGTCCAAATAACATTAAATATCATAACACAGGCCATAACATAAAAATCAAAGATTGCTTAACCTTTAAACGGCCAAACTTTTAAACAGTTATTTTCCGTGATTCAAATTTTAAAAAGGGATTGAATATGTGTGCTGCCGCAAAGGGGGTGAATTCAGCCCAGTGGTGCATCCAGCAGCCACACTTGGTCAATGGTCATGAGGTAGACAAATAAATAATGACAGTTTACAGTGTCTTCTGAGCCAGATGAGTGACGTGAGGATAACTGAAACTAATTTAAACTGCCCGTGAAACAGTCTTCTCCCTGTGAGACTGACAGAATGAAGCGCACACAGTTGGGTAAGTATTGGCCAAGTTTATTTAATTTAACATTAACAACCAAATTTTCACGTTCAATTAAAATTGAATAGTTTATAGTAATTTAAGATGTATATCTATAGTTAAAGACGTTTATTTTCAGGTTGTCTTGATGTTCACCAAATTCAGGAAAACATTAACGTTAATTATCCCTCTTTCAGAATTTGTCTTGACCTTTTTCTGTCTGGTTCTGAGGTAAACTATCGTTAACTCAGCTTGCTAGGTTGGTTTTCTATGGTTAAGGTAATATTTAAATGCCAAATAAAGTTAATGGTAAATTGGCTGTAAGGATAACGTTAGTGAAATGTATTCCGAGAGAATTTAACAATATAAATTGTCTCATTTCTTCACTTGGTCGTTACTATAATACCATCAACGATTAATAACTTGTTAGCTTATGGACGAGGGAAAAGTTTACTGAGGACAAGTTTACGCTATAGCCAACAGTTCAACGCGAGGTGGAATCTGCCGTTGCCTTCTCAGCCTCAACCAGGCAGCTGAGCTGAAAACGGGATAAACATACTAACTAGGGATGCAAATTTTAAGGAATTTCCTTAATCGATAGTTGTTAACCATAACAAACAATAGTCGATTAATTGATAACATAATACTAAATATAGCTTATGATATACAGAATACAAAATGCATGTTATTCCTCAATCAAAGATTTATTGTAACATTTGAGAAACAGGCATTATTGCAGCGTAACAAAAATAGAATATGAAGGCGTGTATAGGCTACTTTAACAGAAAAGAAATTGCGCTCCGTCTCATCAGTTGCAAGCGAAACCGTTGCTGCGCTAGCCGCTAGTAGCATTAACATAATCTCCCTTGAAATGGAAAGGCGACAGTTAAACTAGTAGACCTAGCCTAGAACAGTCAACTTAAATCATAGGCTATTTTATGTTTTGAATAGGCTTCTCATATGCATACTAGATAGACCTACGTATTTTTATTCAAGAACATTTAAGCTACGTGGTCGGGAGCGAGTCGTGTGCGCAGCCCGTTTATTAGCTCTCGAAATCCCTCACCGTCAATGGTGCTTATTGGCATCATGTCCTTTTCAACCATCAACCTCATTGAGTCCTACTGAACTGACTAGCCTATATGAACTGCTGACTACCGCACCGCAGTAGCCTACATAATTGTCAACCGAATCAGTTACTCTCTGCATAGGCTACGGGCTACTCAATAGCCTAATAAATTAGTTAGCAACAAATGGCGGGGGTATTAGTAAAATAATATAGCCCGGTCAACTGTTTTTTGGTACAGTTTCGCATTTAAAAAATATAGCCTGCAATCTTGATCGGAACCTGTAGCCTACCTACTGGCATCTGACGACCACCCAACGTAAAGTTACCGAAAGCAAAACGCGTCCAAGCATTGCTAATCAAAATCGCATAGGCTACTGTAGGCTATATTGTACATTTTCCATGTAGGCCTATTCTGTAACTATCAAACTAAGAGTTAATGAAAGTCTGCCCGTTATTAAACCATTTCAAATCTGTAATAATGATATTGATTAAATGAAGCACATTCGTGTTTTCTTTTGTATCAAAATAGCACAATAAATGTAGGCTATTTTAAGAAGGCCTAATATGCTATAACCATGTTTTATATAGGCTACACAAATATAACCAATATGTGGCTATACGTTTGTTTCTTCTTTACACTTGAAATTCAGTAAGAAGTTTAGCTAAAGCCATTTTCTTTATTTGTTGTCAGGTAATTTGAGTCTAGATCACGCACTGCGTGAATGATTGCTATTTTAATCTGAACCGCTATTTTAATCTAGTAGCCTACTGACGAACTGGGTGATTAATAGCACTAGGCTACATCAGTGCACCTAGCTCAACCCTTTGTATAAGGGCTCCCCCCATAGATGACTGAACATCGACATTCAATTTGGGAGAAAAGAATCATCTGCTTTAAAAAAAAAAAAAAGGATAAACTATGGCCCTTGTCACCCTTTTGACAACTTTACCATTTGAAAACGCAATGTTTTACAATAGGTTACTTACCACGAAATGGTCAGAACTTGAGAACACACAAATTGTCATATATTTCCGTAGTTTCTAATCCATATTTAAAACGCTCACCTGGAGCGGCCATATAAACCTAATCCATAAAACTATATAACTACAAGGAAAAAATACAAAAAGTTCATACGAGGTTTATAGAAAAAGTTTATATTTTTTACTTGCAGTGCTTTTGACTGGAATCATTTTGCACAATACCTACGAATGATATACTGATCTACGAGTAGCTATAGTGAACTGATCATGCATGCTGTTGGAATATTCGTGCGCTTGCGCAACGGACCCCAGTGAACAAATCACATAGTCAGTGACTAGAATCTTTGTACTGAACTGAACTATTCGAATCAGTAAAGTGATTCGTAATTTCCACCACTACTCCGCTCATCTATCGTCACATACCCTCTTTGCCAACACTGAGGTGATGGTAGCATTACATTAACTTCGTGTGCAGGCTCAACTTCACGGCTTACACTAGGCTGAATTTGGCGCCCTCGCGTGGAGACCTTAAACCATGATTACGTTTCACACAAAAACTCCCATTGAAACAAGACCGCAGATTGTTCAGTTAATTGTTTCATTTGAAATCTTATCGATTAAATTCTTATTAGCAATTAATCGATAGTCGATTAACTGTTAACATCTGGTCGCAGCTAAAAAATAATACTCGTAGAATGACTACTAATAAGAATAACAACGAATACGAATATGGCTACCTATCCGTGTGCTATTTAATATACATTTCCTTTCCACAATGCAACAACGAGCTACAACGATGTGCTTTTGAAAATAGTTTTTCAAATCAGTGGAATGTATTGTTGCAATTAGGGATGTCAACGGTTAGCCATAAAAAAAATATATATATCCGAACATGCTAAACAGCTTATTGGTTAATTTGCATAATAATAATACAAATTCTGCATTTTGTTTTTGATGTTAGTGGTTTACATAATGGTAGAGATGTCATTATTTTAAACACACTGGGGGGGTTGTCAACCGGTTGTCCCATTTATGGTAGGTTGCTAGCAGATCAAAACAGGTGGCGGGCCATTGAGCGAGAGAGCTGCTCTACTGTTGCCAACGTTATAGTCAGTATCCACATAAAAATGAAACGCACAAACCGTAGCTCGGTTTGGAATCGTTTTACAAAAAAGGGGGACGACAAAGGTCAGTGTACATTGTGCGAAAGGGAGCTCAAATACAGTAGCAGCACAAGCAACATGTTGAACCCTTTAAAATACAGGCACCCGTGCGTCCAAACAGACAAGCTAACAGATTCCCATTCCCAAGACTGGGTACCATAAAGCTGGGGACACATTACACAATTTTTAGCCTGATTTGGCAACAATTTGAGGTTGGGCAGAGTCTGTGGTATTCCAGGGCAGTCCGGGCTAATACAGGCTAGTTACACTGTAAAGTCTCAGCAGTTATCGTTATGTGTGTGGGAGTGAAAGACCGTTGTCTGTCTCCTACGATCCCAGTCGGGAACGACACTATTTTAATCAAACATGTTTGATTTTATCGGGGTTAGCGCTGGCCAAAGACTGAAATCGCTACGGGAATTTTCAATAGCCAATGAAAAGTGAGTTTGCGACAGAGGCGGAAAAATACGAAAGTAAACCTCAAATCTAACGTGCGGATGGCTGAGCCGTATCACGCCGAGCCGTGAGCATGACGTTCTTAGCTCTGATTTTAGATTGGTTAATATTAGCCTTTAATCACTCCCTTTCGTGGCACTCCACTGTCACAAAGAGCTAACGTGTTAACTAATGCTACCTGAAGACAAGAGTTTATGATCAATTTATTAACGTTACCCAACTAGCTAAATTGGTAACGTTGGCTAGCGTTATCGAAAGCTAAAAAGATGAAGCAAACGATTACGGCATTTTTTAGTAACATTAACGTTACTAAAAACGTAACTGATGTAGTCGCTGCGGCTGCTGAAACAGTTGGAGATGGTGGTGGCGATGTAGATGGTGTAAACTTTTCGGAGAGTGGCTGAAGGACTTCGAATGGCTTATGCGGCGTTCACAGCGGGCGGTAGACGGCAGGACGTAGTTGACGGTACAGAAATGTCCATCGCGGTAACACATTGTTTATATCTGCTGCCATATTTACGGTCCGCGCGAAACATTACCGGTGTACCAAAAAGCGCCTTTGCAAAATGGACCGCGACCAAAAGTGTATTTATACATTGTATGTGTGTATTACTATGTTGTTTCAATCTGTGTCTTCATAAATGGGCGGTGTGTGTATGTATCAATGTCAGCTAGTTTAGGTAGCTTCGCTAGATAGTTACACCTCAAAGCATACACAGAAAAGCTTCGGAAAATACAGCTAATAACAATGTGTACCTGGAGAATCTGCATGTCAGTGCTTACAACACTTCATGCTGTATTTTTTTACTTTATGGTTCGATATTTCCTCCCACCTCTCTCGTTCTCTACCACGAAGTTGCACAAACTTCATCAATTTTGAAATGGACCACTTCCGTTCGATCAGCACGTGACCCTACCGCCGCGGTAGACGGCAAAAATAAGAATATTTTCTATTCCGACGGCACGTTCGTCCTGCCATCTGCAATTTTGCCGTCTTGCCGTCGTTGTCTCATTGAAAACAATGACATCCGCTTTCGTCCTGCTGTGTGAACGGCCCTTTAGGTATGAGAGCTGCGAAATGCAATGTGTACACTGTAAAGCCTGTGGGACGGAGATCGCAGGTAACAGTGCGTTTGCAACGGAGTCTACACATTTTAAGCGTGAGAGCTTAACTAAGCACGCTTAGAAAGCACAAAGGCTGGTAAAAAAATGCCCCTAAAATATTTATTGTAAGATTCAAATGTATCTGCATTCTTGTCACTATCTCACTATCCAACACAGCTAAAACAGTTGTTGGTCAATTCACATATAGCCTATGACTTAACCTACGTGCACCTGCTCCTACGCCAAATCATGCTTTAGCCAAAGAGGGTAGATGGAGCAACAGGTCCACCTTCGGGGGTGGAACATCTGCTTTTTGGCACCAGGCCATTTATAAGCAACATTTCCACCTCAGGTGAGTTAGAAAGGGTTGAGTTTATATCGGTACATAACCATTATCTCTGTGGTCATTGCAATGCAAACAATCAGACAGTTAGTTATACGTCTTACGTCAGCCAATATTCAGCCGATATTGGCTATAAAAGTGGTTGCTAGTCTATAACTTAGCTGACAAATGTCTGGCTAAATCACAACTGGACTTTATTCAAAAGAATCGTGATTACGAACTGCCAGTCTGACGTTGTGTTTCCCATTGATGTATTAAACAAATCCGTTTTAAGATATTTTTGTCAACATTAAATATGTTGAAACAAAACGGAAACGCATGGCTGTTTTCGAAATGTAAGCTGGAAGAAAAATGAACTTATTTTAAAACGAATGGAGCACCTTAAACATGTAGGCTACGGGAAGCAAACAGCCGAGCTGAGCAGCTAAGAGACCATATAAAAATATGAACAAAGCATAGACGTATAGAAATAGGCTAATACACGTCACTCAGTTCAACGATTAACTATCTTGGGTGGATTTACGCACAGATTAACACCAGAACGTGTCAACATTTTAACCTTCCTGAACAAAAATGTGTAGGCTAGCTCATAAATAGACTGATTTAGTTTAGCCTTGTTCACGTCATAGCCTAATTAGATGTTTTCCCCCACAAGAGATCCGGCTATAGCATAGGCTAGCGTGTGCCGATGTCCTTTTAAAAATAATTAGGGCTTCAACGTAGGCTGCTATTTGTAGACTATACAATGTATATTACAACTTATTATTTGTTACGTTGAATGTTACATTTTGAAAGCAATACATACCATTCTGAGAAACGTCCGTTCTGTGCATGCATGCATTTTTTATTCGGGCGTTTTGGGTTGGGTATTATGTGGGTCATAACTGTAGAACGTTTCAGCATTTCTAACCGTTAATTAACCGGTTGCAAAACTATCCGTTATCAACATCCCTCGTTGCAATGTGCTTTTCTTTACCAGGCATGCAAAAGAAAATCAATGAGGCATTGGTCGATATGATTGCATTATGCTCATGAAACACACAAAACATTCTAATTTCACTTTAATAATTATAATTATCGTCATCTTATTATGACAATACGTTTAATTTGTACAACACTTTTTATGAATAAACGCAGTTGGAGATGGCTTTGAGAATACATGGCAATAGCATTAATATTCAAAATCAGAATTTTACAGTCAAGAGGTAGTGGAGAGGTCGTATAGCATATAGTCAATACGGTTCAGTGCTAGGTGGTAGTAGTTAGCAAGGCGTAGTCGAGCAACGGACCGAGAAATGGCCAGGAAAAATTATACGCTGGGAAGAATTATATGCTACACAGTGGAACGAGAAGTGAACGAAGAGCCAATGAATGAACGAGAGCCAGTGAGCGAATGAAAGCTGGCAAACGAGAAGTGAACAAAGAGGAAATGATAACCTCAATTCCAGAGCTGGACTGAGTGAAATTCTGAGGGAGCCATGAGTGGCCACCACATGGAGAGTAGCAATAGCCTACACACAGTGGATACACAGCGAACGAAGTCCAACGAACGATGAACTGACATTGATAATGATTTTGGTTTTCGGTCTGTCTTTCCGAGAACGGAACTGGAAGTACAAGCAGTGTTGGGGAGTCGTGAACTACACGTAATAAAACCAGTAGTTTAATTACATTTTGCAGTAGCTTGCAGGTAGTTCAACTACATTCATATTTGCATAGTGATTCAAGTAGTTAAATGACCTTTTTGACATTTTTTGTGTAGTTAACTACTGAAACTACAACTTGTAAGTTTGTCCTTGTGAAAAGCACAGATGGGATTGTTTTGTTTAGGACAGGTTTAGGTATCAGGGGTATTCCAGGAAGCTGGATCGTCAGCTCACCTGTGAAAAATATTTGGCTATAGTTTTTAATGTTTTGAATCTGAATTTGTAAACTAAACTAATATATTAGGTGTCAATTAGTCATATTGCTATTTATTAACAGTTCAGAGAAGTTGTTGGATGCAATTTTACAAGTTACTTGGCTAACTGAGTAATCCTGCTTGATGCAATACCCCCACCTGGACTCGTTTCTGGAAGACAGGTGTCTCTGACAGATGGAAATTGTATACAACCAAAGCTGACATTCCTTGCACTTATCCATGAATAGTGGGGTACTTTATTTTTTTGGTTTATGTATGACCAGTGAAGAAGTGGGCACTTTTTGCAATAAACTCAATTGAGTGGCATTTTTTGCTGGCATGTGACTTTTGTGTATTATATTTTGTTATCATTTCATATCACATGTACATTGTCAATTTGATCAGTAGTTTGAACTACTTTTTCGAAGAAACAAGATTTCTCCCTAGGGTAGCTTTGCTGTAGTTCAACTTCTACCAGTGTGAAGTAATTAGTAGCTTGCAAAGCTATGCTTTCAAAGTAGCTTCCCCAGCACTGAGTACACGTGTATGAACAAACGAGCCAAGGGAACAAATCTTTTGAACGAACAGTCAAATGATGTGGCTCACCAAAAAGAACAAGTTTCCATGGCCATGATCCCTGTTCCCTGCCCACTTAGACCCCTGTCTACTATGTGCCCCTCACTTTGCAAGCAGTGTGCGAAAGAAATCCTGCAAAACTACAAACATGGGCTACAAAGTACTTTGTAATATTTTTTATTTTTTTTTAATTGAGAATATCAATCAGTTTACATATGACGATGGTTACAAAGTGTAGATTATGAATGAAGATAGAATAAACAAAAATAAAAAGAGAGTAGTTTGTTATATGTCCCGCTCTTCTACAAGTTGTAGTTTTTACTTCCGGTTTACTTCCTGAAATTGTTGGGTGACTGCACAGTTCTGTGGATGTGTATGCTCCTGAATCCCATCAACAAAACCCCAGAAATAATGGTTTTATCCTGGGACGTAAAGTGTCCCCATTTGTGAGAAAAAAGAGAATTACCCAGGGTTCATAGCGTTTCTTGCGATAAAAACGAAAACACAGCCGGAAGAGTCTCACAAATTGTAAACAAACGACACATGGCGGGCAGAGTTCTTTCAGCAGGTACAAACCTAAAATTAAAAATTCTAAGGCAGCGATAGTCAAACATTGAGCATGCGAGACAGTTGTCATCAAGGCAACATATAGCATTGCTAAGTGCTGTCCCATTTCTCGTATTTGTCTGACTTTGAGCCCTTGCACTCATGCACTCACATTTACGCTGGCCACGCATGTGACGTCAACCAAAGTCTGTGCTGGCTCAGGGCTGTATTGACTTATAGAAACTGTGCTTTGTATGGGTGAGTAACTTTTGTAGGGTGAAAACGTTTTTTGTTGATGCCTCATAATACCATGATAGCAGGTGTACAGAGACCAAATTGATGACATGCGTCATCTACATTACAATATTTTATGCACCTCTGAACACCACTACACTTAAAAAGGGACATAGTACAACATGTTTTTGTCTTTCTTTATCATCAGTGGAAAGGGCAGAAGGTTTGTTTTACTGTGAGTCCTGGGGCCGTTTTATTCTGGTTCAGTAGTTAACCGATAACTAAAATTTTGAAAAATTGTATATTTGTTGAGTAGATTTTTAACATCACCACGTTTATTTCAGCAAAATTAAGCAGATAAGCGGTTAGATTTATGTATGGTTGCCTGTGTCCCTGTAAGGTGTAACCCTGTAAGGTGTCTCTTTGACATGTCTGTCCATCGACTCTTACTCAAGGGTTCGCATACTTTAAATGGAAGACTTCTGTTGGCCCAAGAGCAATAAAGCTCACTAACGTTACATGTATCATAGAAATGGAATGAGCTCATTATACATTTTCCTACACGTTATTTAAGACGTTTTAACGTATAATATATGTGACGTATATGATGTGTAACGTAAGTGAAAATACATTCTATTTTAACACATAAATAGCACAAAATGCTACATCCTACACAAATCAAAACGCTAAAAGGCTCTAACGTTAAAAACTGTTTTGCATTTGTATCGATGAGTTTCATATTCTGAAGAACAAAAACCTAATTCCCCATTCGTGACAGCTTTTATTTCAGAACGCCAAAAGGAAACGCACTGCCCAACTATGTAAACAAAAGCCCACAACACACACATACCTCCAAGGCCTCCAGGCTGATGAAGCTCGCAATAGCGAAACCGTCGATAATATCCTCTTCGCACGATACGGACTCTCGCTTCCTCCGGCGCGGCGGCCTGTGTCTCTTGCCAACTGTCCCAGGACCACCACGGTCAACCCTACATCCACCTCCACGGTCAACCCTACATCCTCCTCCGCCGTCCCTTCTGTCCGCTTCTCGCTCGGAGCAGGAGGAGGGCGAGGAGGGCCTCCGGTCCGTTAAGTCTCCTCTCCTTCGTCGTCGTTCTCGGTCGCGTTGCGAACGGGAGCGACGGCTTTGCATGAAGCCGCTACTTCGGCCTGGCCCGTCCATGTCAAACAAAGACTTACACCCGACCCCTGTCTTGTCACCTTTACAGTCCCGGTCCAGTCAAAGGACCTTTACAGTCCCGGTCCAGTCAAAGGCACTTTCACCCCCCCTTCCAAAAAAAAAGAAAGGAAAAAAGATACACACCGTAAAAAAAGGGTTCCGGCCTAAAATGGCGTTTGTCAGACTTACGTCTCACTTCAGCTTTCTTCGGAAGCAATGTGTCACAAACAACAACACCACTTCTGTGCGAATCTCCATTAAATTACCCAAATACTGCCGAACGCGGCCAACCACTTGCGCCAAGTCAAATAAGTTTAAATCAACTTCCCGAATTTAATCAAAACGAAGCAACATCACTAAAATTTACAGAGCAATTCAATTGTGCGAAATTCAACTAGCCAGTTAGCAAAGCTAGCGAAATCAATTAAATAAGAGCTCGCTAATGTTAAACTGGATGCCGATTACTTGGCTATCGCATCGACATGATCAAAATGCGAACAGCTCAGCAATTCCATGAATGAGTTTATCTGATATGAGTCTTTATCTGATAAATTCTTGCTAGCTAGCTAGCTCACTAACTAGCTAGCGACATGCCAGGGTCATGAATACATGGGCTGTCTAGCTGTCTCTGCTCTCGTTGCTCGCTAATGTTACCAGTTTTAATTTCCCGAAAGACGCAGGGCTGCTACCGATAGTTTAAAAGGCGGAACCCTGACAAACCAGTCCTTTCTGAGCGAAAAACGCCGACCAATGACATGTAATTTACCCAGTCAGCTTAACCAATGTTTAAGTTATCGCTAACGATAAAGCTATCAAATAATGTTACTTAGCAACTATTTACTTTATTTTGGGATTGGCTCGGATCTGTTGGAATAACGTTAAATAATAACATAACAATTTAGCGAGCTAGCTAACTTCACACGCAATCTGATCAGCATCTTCAGCTGTACACAATTAACTCACTGCTGGAAATCGGTAAGTGTGCGTGTGGACCAATATTAAAATACGAATCGATTCGCTGACCACTCGGGTTGTTAGTTAGCTAACTTACTAACGTTATACACAATAGCAGATGGACAACCGGCGAACTAGCTAACAATCAAACACACACACTGTCGGCTTTGTTGATTGTAGCCTTAACGTGAGCGAGCATAACGTTATCGTTCAGTTTGCTTAAAGCAGGAACTTTGGGTAAGAAGACTAGCTAGCATTAGCTACCCGTGCTAATTCTCCATTAAAGCACAATCATTAGCTAAATTAATTACCTGTCAACACGACTAAGGTTCGCAATCACCAGTGGCAACGTTATTTTTCCATCGTTATTTTCCGTTTGCTGAGGTAGGAATTTATTCAGAATGTAAGACGTCTCCCAGTTTACACAGTGGCTCGTAATCCAACCTCTCCACTTTCTTCAGGAGAAAGGGATAATAATTCCGTTCCCGATCCGAATCGCCGAGGTCCGGTTAAAGAACGCCACTCTGCGGTCACGGCTATTCAGCATAACGGTTAGCGAGCTAATATCATCGGTAAAGAAAAGACAACAGAATCAAAAACTCTCGATGAAATTAGTCCATATACCGCAGACCAAACTCGGTTATGTTTAGTCTACTATAACCGATTTTTCCCCTTTCGTATTAATTTCCGTTCCACAACCGCAAAACGAAAAAACTAGGCCAAATTTCCACAAACATGCCCGCGGACCAGAGGCTAAAAAGAGCTGTTCCTGTTCCCACCTTCTGCGCGAGCGACTAATGAACTCCACTGCGCCGAAGCAGGAAACCTCTTCTTCTTCTTCTGTTGTTTTATGGCGGTTTGCGAACAGCTTATAGGTGCATTACCGCCACCTTCTGAAATGGAGTGTGGATCAGAATGGTCTTCTAACTATATTCTTATATTAAGTCCGGTCTCCTCCAAAAATACAAATAAAGCCCTGTACCCCACATGCCCTGAATTGAGAAGGGTGTGCCTGCACTATTGCCTGAATTCAGTTGAAGCAGGAAACTTGTTCTTCTTTTTCTTCTTCTTCTTCTTCTTCTTCTTCTTCTTTGGGGTTTTACGGAAGCTTACATCCTTAATGTTGCACTACTGCCATCTTCTGGAGTTAGTTAACTCTTACATTGTCCGGTTTGTCATATTTTTCCAATTAGTCCTGTTCTCTTTTTCTACATCAAGGAAAACTGCTGCTACTGTTTCTTTATTAATTTGCGCTTTCCTTACTTCATCTTCTAGACATACTACTGGATCCAAAGTACCCCTCCCTTTCTGAAATCCACTTTGACACCCTGAAATTATATCCTCTTTCTCTAGAGAATACATTAATCTTTCATTTACCATTCGTTCCATCAGTTTGCATATGTTCGAAGTTAATGCAATTGGTCTATAGTTTGTAGGTTTGGTTGC
This sequence comes from Ilyophis sp. 1 JC-2022, assembly GCA_022702515.1. Taxonomy (NCBI): domain Eukaryota; kingdom Metazoa; phylum Chordata; class Actinopteri; order Anguilliformes; family Synaphobranchidae; genus Ilyophis; species Ilyophis sp. 1 JC-2022. The sequence continues at coordinate 118,937,160 of CM040405.1, forward strand.
ATCTTTCCTTGGCTTCCTTATAGGAACAATGACCGCCTCCTTCCAACTCTCAGGTATTCTATGTTCATCCCACACCTTGTTATACAGCAATAACAATTTGTTCAGACCTTCTGCACTTAAGTTTTTTATCATCACATAACATATTTCATCCTTCCCTGGTGCAGTCATACCAGCTTTAGCCAGCGCCCTTTTTAACTCCCCCAACGTAAATGGGACACTTATCCAGTATCATATCCAGTATTTTCCTTTCTCCTTAAGGCCTCCATGTTTTCAGATTTAGTTTTCTCCCTGCCCCTTCTTCCCTCCTTCGACAAATTATTTGAACTGTGTACCTTAACAAATGTGTTGGCCAATAACTCAGCTTTTTCTTTATGAGTTACTGCTACTTCATTTCCATCTGTCAACACTGAATAACTCCACTCTCTTCTGTCCCCTCCCATGTTTCTGATCATCCCCCACACCTCTCCTACTGGGGTTGTGTTCCCAATCGTATCACAAAATTTTCTCCAATATGTCTTTTTTGCCTGCCTTATTGTCCTCCTTACCACCGCATTAGCTTTTTTGTACTCTATCATATGTTGAATGTTATGGGTTCTTTTCAATAGCTTAAATAACTTATTTCTGTTTTTCACAGTTTTTTCACAGTTTCTCATTCCACCATGGTACTGCCTTCCTCTTTATTCTGCCTTTACTCTTAGGGATGGATCTCAGTGCGGATGGATCTAATACCTTTTCCTATTTCATTATCCAGAATTTCTATGGTCATATCTGCATTAATCTGGCTCAGACACTCATCACTTACTTTCTTAAACTTCTCCCAGTCAGCTTTCCCAAACATCCATTTTCCACCCCTGTCCACTTCAGTCACTGTTGCATTATTGTTTATCATACATAAAACTGGATAATGGTCACTACCTATAGTTCCCTCTTGGTGCACTTTCCAATCGCATATGTGAGCAATGTTATTTGATACCAATGTAAGATCCAGCGTTGACTCCTTTCCTGTGTCTATTCTTGTTTTATTTCCATAATTTAGGCAAACTAAATTCCTCTCATCTAACAGGTCTTCTGTTACATGGCCATTATCATCTGTCTTCTCACTCCCCCATAATGTGTTATGTGCATTGAAGTCCCCAAACCACACAGTGCTTGCTCTATTTTGCCCTTCTATTTCTTCAAGCTTGCTCAATAATTTTTTTTTGCAAGGATTATAATAATTCACCACCACTAATTCCTTCCTTCCCACCCATACCTCCACTACCATATACTCCAGTTCTTTTCCAATACTCAGTACTCTATAAGGAGTTCCTTCTTTAATAAATTTGACACAGCCCCTCCTCCCCCATCTTTCCTATCTCGCCACATACCCATACATAACAAAATCTAAGTGGGGTTTCAGCCATGATTCCTGAACAAAAAAATGTCTGGTTTCTCCCTCCGACTGTCTGTAAATTTCTTTAAATCCTGCCCATTAGCAATAAGGCTTCTTGCATTCCATTGTTGGATTAACATTATTAATAATATTATCCCACACTTGTTGTCTCTTGACTTGACTGTGCCTTGAGTTCATCATTTACTTCTTCCCATTTTAAACCAATCATACCCAAATGGTGCTCTGCAGCTGTCACAATTGAAGCAGGAAACACTCAGGCTGCGTCCCAATGTTCTTCACTCCCCACCTCCCTTCCTCCACTCCCCCACTACCAATCCTCTCTTACACGGAAGTATGCAAAACTGTGAACGTTTCGAGTACAAGTATTTGTATGTACAGTATACAATGTACCTGACATTGCGGTTTGCGTTGAGACATTAATTAATTTGTAACCATTAATACGTAATTAAGATGTAATCAGTGACATTAGATTAAAACACAAAGACACCACTAAACGACAATATTCTTCTCCGCCACCACAGAACGTATGTGTCTGCCACTAAAAGCTTACGTTGTTTCCAAAAATTGCAACGGACTAACGTGAGCTAAATAGACTCCACATAAATGCCGGCTAATTAGATTATGAAAGAGAACGGTTCCGTATGTTGGGTGAATGCTGTGTGCAGGGTTGCCATGCTTATAATAAAATGCTCAAGTAGCTAACATGACATAATTTGTCAACCAAATCAGATGTAACCAGAGGAACTAGGTCCGTGTAATGTTTATCAATTTGATTTCCTGATGCATATATCTCAAATTGAAAATTGGATTCAATATTTCAATTTTAATTTTTTTATCCTTGAAGTAATAGGAAAATTGAGAATTCAAACTCGTTTTAAAAATTTTATGATTTGCCGTTTGTCTTTTGAAAGTTGAAAATTGCATTATTGGCGTTGGTGGGAAAACGATCCATGTACTTTTTGGCCAATCGTTTTCCGTTTCAGAAACAGCAATGAAAAAACAAGAAACGAATGGTTATTCGAAATTAATTTTAAAAACAGAAATGAAAAAATGAGAATCTAATGGTTATTCGTTTTGCTGACTGATTTTAAACATAAAATTACATAAATAGAAATTGGTCTGGATTTCAAAGTCTATGGGGTCTTGGTATCATCGTATAATTGGTAATTCCTTTGTAACGAAAATAGAAAAACACAGTAAATCTGTTAGGCTATTTGTTTCAAAACCAAGAATGAAAAAACGAAAAACGAGAAAAACTCATTCAAAAAACAGTCCAATTTAGATTTTTGGAAATTCCTTTTTTAATTTTTAATTTTTGAATTGAAGAATGAAGAACGGTGGACAGACCGGAAATGAAGTGTAAAAAAAGACATGATAAAAGTAGACAGAGCGCAAATAGCCCCCACCCACCCCGGGGGGAAAACAAATCCCGCTATCGCCGTCCATTTGACTAGACGTGCCGGTGCCTTCTTGTCATTTCGATCTGTTAGCTAACAGCTCAATCAAGTTCATTTTGTCTTCTTATTTCAAATAAATGTTTTAGTTTCTTTTGTTCAGACAATGAGATAATAGATTGTATTTACCTGACAGTTTCGACTGACATCTGCAGTCTTCCTCAAAGCGTCACCTGACAGCTGTGATGCGTCGTCAACTGATGTTTTATCAGGGGTAGCTAACAGCATAAAAATGCCTAAAAGTTGCTGTTTGGTGGGATGCACTACAAACAAGGTAAAAAAAACAAGAATTGTAGTTTTATACAATTCCGAACCGCCAAACAGAGCCCATAAGACGAGAAAAGTGGATCCAAGCAATAAAACGTGAGGCGTCGGCGGACATGCTTATGTGTGCAGTAGGCTTTTTTTCACAGGTAGCCTAAGTCAAATATGTTATCCAATTGTCAATTTACGGCTAACTATGTTGCTGCAAGTAACGCTCAAAGATTTTGACCATATTGCAAATTGTAGTGGAATGTGGATAAATCGGAGTGCTATAACGTTACAGTAGCCTATTATATTTGCAAGTGCAAAATATCATCCACTAACTGTCATGGATCTTGCCTTTCTTCCCTTATCTCCGCGTCTCTTTATTCTTTTTTGTCGTTTACCGGTAATCTATCGGATTTTCCTGTGTTCCGCTACGGGTTTTGCTTTCGCCTCGTCATTAGTGAGTTCACCTGTCGTTATTTTTGTCATTTATTCACTATTTATACCCCGCTTCCTGCCTATCTCGTTGCTTCCATGTTATTTCACGTAACATTCGAGCCGGTAAAAAGGGTATAGGAAGTTGTGCTGCTATCGAACGCTTTGCTTATCAACGTGGGACTTGTTAGCAGTACAACCTTAGAAAGAAAGCAAGTTCTCTTTTACGCTCTTATTTCAGAGCAGAGGTTTTCGTTTCTTTTGTTTTCTACTCAAACCTACGAGTGCCTCACCCAAAGTCTTTGGGGTCTTTTGAGTTCTCTGTTCTTTCTTTTGTTTCGCTCCACAAACGGGAGTTAGATAAGCGTTACTGCTTATTTATTTGTTTTACTCGGAGATCGAGTTCCTTGTTTTTATCGCGAGGTTTGTGTTCTTTTATTTTATTTTCTCCACTACGGATCATTGTCCGTCTCAGTGGTGTTCTTTGGAACACTTTAAGATTTCACAGCTATCGCATCTGGACCTCCAATATTTCCTCCGTGTCTCTGACATAGAGATCCCTCACACAAACAAAAAAATTGTGGGCATCATCGCTGTATATGTGTAGATTCCTAACAAACAAATAAAAAGCAATCAGCTTTCAATGGAAATCTCATGCCAAGTTTTTTTTATGATATATTTTCTAACAGTTTGAGAACCTTCATAAAATACAATTTGCTAAAATTATTTGTTAAAATACAGTTTGTAATTTGGCCAGACAAAAAAAAACTGTGCAGGTTTTAGGCTAAGCCAGCGAAATAAAAGTAACGTTAGCCTATTAGGCTACTAATAACAACAATAATTATTATAATGGTACCTAGTAGTAGTACACTATAACATTACTGGTAAGGTGTAGTTAGACTTGGGTGTTTTGATCTTAGATTAAACAATTATCTTACCTGCTGACATTTTGATATTTTGTAAATATCAAAGTAGCTATGTAACTTCTTGCCATTCCATAGGATCATTTCTCCAAGACGTGCAAGGAAAGAAGAAGGGACTTTGAGGGTGTCCAACAATATTCTTTTCTGGTAGACACAGGGTACCAAAATAGTCTTTTGACGTGCTGAAATGTGGTATTCTTCACACTGACCTGAAATTAAATGTTCTAGATCAGTGGTTCTTAGCAAGCTACCGGTGTTTTCCCGTTTGTGACACTGTTTCGTGCGGATTGTTTTCCCTCACGGTGGGCGTAGTTTTGACGCGTGGCGCTCTGTCTCTATGCAATATGTTGTTAGGGAGAACTAAGCGCACATATTGGTAATCTGTAACTTCAGATAAAGATAACGTGAGCTAGTTGGTGTGATATGTAGCCTAGGGTAGTAGTGATAGCTATATTTGTGTTATTATTATTATTTAAGATATATTTTAGTTTCGTATCATTTATAAATACTTGGCTATGTGAAAGCTCAGCCAGAACTCGTTGAACTAAACAGCTGTTTGATCAATGCTCAGATGATGTATTGGCATTACATTCACATGAACCACTTCAGGGTTGTATCATCTCCCCACTACTCTAGCGTACCGGACCCTATTATCGGGCGGAAAACAGAAATTTTTGTGTTCAACTTAGGATACTGATATTATTCGGGCACATCCCATTGGACATATTATATTTATTAGGTTCACAAAACGATAAGCTAACTTTTAAGCCAATAAACATGTAGATATAACCGGTAATTTTTTTGTTTAAACGTCTTTTATAAGAGAAAGTGCTGCAAAAAAAAAGCGGTGCCCTTTATTGGGCGGCTGGAGTAATCCATAAAGAAGCTCAATGAATAGTTTATTTCATCAAGAAAGATACCGTTTGAATAACCAATATGTTGGCAAAATAGCTGGCTAACTGGATTGTTTACCTGGCAGTCCGGAAGTTGTCCATCTCATTGAATTTATTTCTTCACAAAACAATAAACGAACTTTTAAGCCAATAAACATGTAGACGTGACCGATAGTTTTTTTTGTTTTAACGTCTTTGTTTTAGATGAGACAGTACTGTCAAAAAAGGGGCACCCATTATCATTTATTGGCTCAATCTTATTGGATTTATTTCTTCACAAAAACGATAAACTAACTTTAAAACCAATAAACATGTAACGTTTGACATGACCGGTAGTTTTTTTTGTTTTGACGTCTTTTAGAAGAGAAAGTGTTGCAAAAAAAGTGGCACCCTTTATCGGGCGGCTGTTGTAATCCATAAAGAAGCTCACGATTTTTGTTGTTTTAAAAACCAATTAATATTTTATAATCATCAAGAAAGATAGCTACTGTTTGAATAACCAATATGTTGGCAAAATAGCTGGCTAACTGGATTGTTTACCTGGCAGTCCTAAAGTTATCAATCTCATTGGATTTATTTCTTCACCTACCGCGCCCTCAAGTGGACATATAAAAAAATGGCACTTATTGATGTTGGCGCTCGCTAGCTCAGGCTAGTTGAGTGCTAATATTGTAAATGTGCTATACACATATCAGTCTATTAATAGTTAATATATATTTTTACTTTATTATTAATATACCTGTATTGTAAACAAGAATCTTATTATCAAACATACTGTATATCTGAAAGCACAAACACAGAGCACTTGAATTCTATAAAAAATATATATTTTTATTGTTTTTTTTAAATTTATTTTAAGCTGCAGTAGCTGCAGAAATAGTCCTCGTTTTCCCTCAGGTTGTCTAACACCCACTGCACACAGACAGTGTGGAACCACTGCCACAGTGGCTGCACTGCACCCAGGACACCACCTCTCCTGATGTTTCTGGGTTTCTCAAGCCGCAGACGCCATACACCGCCATTTCCTCCTCCTCCTCCATTGCCTGCCATTTCCTTGTCCTTTTTCAGAGGTGGAGGTAGATGCGGAAGTGGAACAGTACGGGTAGAGGACACCGCGGAGTAGGGTCGTTTTACCAGCCTTTGTTGCACTAAAAAAATAAAAATAAAATGTTGATACAAATAATAGAAAGTAACAAGACAGGCAGCAAAGTAATGAAACAAGAATAGGCAACAATTTGTTTATGTATAATGTTAACTACCTCTACGGTTGTTGGGCCGCGTGTTATGTGAGAGGGGATTGGTGTCGGAAGAGTCAGGAGGCGATGTTGTGGCTGTGATGTTGATTTGCCCGGGGGGGTGGTGGCATTAGAGGAGGCCAGTCCTATGGTGTTGTCTGACAGGGCAGGCAGTGTAGGCTGCAGGTGCAGGTGGTTGTATTGGTGGTTGAGCTGGTGGATGGCTGTGCGGCTGCAGGCAGAGTGGATGTTGTTGTGGAGGAGCTTAGAGAGGTGGTGCTGGTGCCAGGATCTGGTTGCACGTCAGATGGCATCAAGTGTGACTCATCCATTACGGATGGGTCGAAAGGGAAAATGCCCGTGTTCCTAATACCTGCCACCGCAATCTTCTTTTCCTTGCAGTTCTTGTATGGGATGTTGAATATTTTTACCAGACATGTTTAGCGCCTCTACGTGACAGAACTTTCTCCCTACCCCTCTCCATTGCAAACCCAGTCTCATCGCAGTTGTAGATTTGACTGGGTTTGTCCTTCAACCTCAGGGCCTCCAGGGTCATCCAGAAGGGTGTAAAACTGGTCTACCACCTCCCGCGTAGCACAAGCTGCCCGTGCCCCGTCCAGCAGGGTGTAAAACTGGACCACCACCACCACCTCCCGCGTAGCACAAGCTGCCCGTGCCCTGTCAGGGTTGTCCGACCTTCTCATGCTCAGGACATCAGTGTACCTGGCTCTGAAATTTCTCCACCACGTCTTTTCCAGTTTTGGGATATTCCCCCCCGGGTGCCTCTTCCGACGCAGCGCCGTTACAAATGCCGCCAGGATGTGGCGGGTCAAGGGAAAGCCACGGGGCGCGCAGTAGAGGCAATACTGTACCAGAGAATTCTCATCCTCTGGTGACAGCATTGTGGGTCCCCCACTACGGCTCCCGTGGACAACCCGGCCACTTACCCCATCCTGCAGGGTCTGATGGATCTGAATATTACAGGAAATAAAACAATATTTTGATTAATATTTATGCTTGTTATTTGCTTATCGTTTAACAAAGAATATTGACTTTGGTTGTCGTTGTTTCTGTTGTTGGTGATGGTTTACTGACGTGTATTCATTCACAAACTAACCCGCAGCCTTACGGACAGCCATCCCCTCTCACAGTTATCCATGGCCGCTGTCATGTCGTCTTCCTTCCACGGCTTCCTCTTCTCGGGCTATAACATATAACTGATTTAGATACTGCATTGTCTTTATTGATAAAGATTATTGATATATAGGGGGGGACACACATGTTCATAGTGGGCATAATGTGATGGTAATAGGCTAATGTCTTGTCTCTATTAGAAAAGAGCAATGTATCATTATTGTGCATGCAAGCTCAGTCATACCAGTAAGGTGTGTATACATATACAGCAATGACGATTTGTAGCTTAAGGTTTAACAGAGTTAATGGGCGAAATAACAGACATATCGCTCAACGCAGCAGGTGCTTGTAAACATTATCCGAGATGGGTGAAAAATCCGATAGGAAACATGAACAACATCGGTTCATATTCGTTGTACAGATTGTCTATAATAATCGTATCTTCATATCAGGGTAATATGACATTCTCTCAACACTTGGAAACATCGCTAGCTATGTAGCTAAAGTTTTAGCGACATTTTATTTAATTAAATCCCCCGAAGTAAACATGACTATGCGGCGTAGTACACCAGCGCGGAACTAGAATCAGATTTCGGACATTTTTTTCAGATAGGGGTCGTGATAAAAATGCTCACAAAATGTGTAATTATGGTCAAATATTCATGAAATTGAGCGGATACATACCTTATTTGGTTTGAAGTGGGTGGAAAATAGTGGCTTTCTTTTTTTTCTGTTGGCAAATCGGCTTTCGACGAAGTTCAAATATGATCGAATGTGGCCGTGCCCGATAATGGGCCGTGCCCGATAATGGGCGCCCTGTAGCGACATCATACAGCTGTAGGAGTCAGCAGCTCAACATGCACATCAGAATATACACTGGTGCCTGTAGTCTTTATTCTGCTGCATGATCTTGTACTACATTGCCCCTCATGTCATGGTTATTGGCTGCTTCTGTGGCTCCTCTTTTCGTTTTTTTTTTTTTGAGCGTCGTCTCTACGGTCTCTATCTGATTTTTTCCGCCTCTGTTCCGGGGTTTGCTTCTCGCCCGACAATTCTTTTCTACACCTGGGCTGTGTTTCCACCGGCTATAAATGCTTAGGACTTCCGCATTTCTTCACTTCAATCTTGTAATTTGTTATGTTGACAACGAAGTTGGTAAAGGTTTAGGATTTTCGGTCACTGCATTCTTGGTTTGTCAAGATAGAGACTTCAGGAAGTAACAGCATGCAAAGGATATGCGACCAAATATTAAATATGATACTTTAAAAATATGTTAAAGCAAAATATTCTAATTTTCTGAGACACTGAATTTTGGGTTTCATTAGCTGTAAGCCATAATCATCAAAATTACAAGAAATAAAGGCTTGAAATATTTCACTCTATGTGTAATGAATCTATATAATATATGAGTTTCACTTTCTGAAATGAGTGACAAAAAACATTGAACTTTTTCACGATATTCTAATTTTTTGAGCCGCACCTGTAATTGAAATTTAAATGTAATAATCCCGATTCACACTCCAATCCAGTTGGCGGCGGCAATGCACCATTTCGTTGTGCCACAACCGCCATTAAACATGAAGAAGAGGTCACGTGTTTCTGTTCACATCGTGGAGCAGCTGCAGGCAGGTCCTCTTGAGTTTTTGAGATACTTAAAAAAACAAAAACGTTTCCTTTTCTGTCACTGAACGCTCTAATTGTTATGGTAGGCTACCTTACCAACGTATACCTGCGCGGATAACAATTTAAAGCTCAAATACTGAAAAATACTCCGTTGAAGCATGGTAAGTAACCTTGATTCCAAACGCTTGTGTTTTCTGTTCACACTCGGTTGTTGCCTAACGTTACTTGATAACATTCGTTCGGCTATATCTCAGCCTTGTGTGCATTTCCGGTGCGAAATAAACAGTTTTGAATACAATTAACACGGTTAACTATCTGAGCTGACTACACACTATATGAGACATGGCTCACGTGGCATGTATGTGCTGACATACTGGACGGCATCAACAGAAAGTTATCTCAACGCTCAAAATGTGATTTCGTGCTCTGCATTTTGATGCTCAAACAAGGCAGGGTTTCAAGGTTTCCTAAAGACCCAGTGGTCAACATGGGTGGCTCCGATGATGCCACAATGTGGCGCCATTAAGCGCTGTTTTACATAGGCGATAGCCATCAGCTGAGATCATAGACTGTATAAAAACATGGGAAAAGTCACTGTGACGTCACCCATTGCCTTCCCACGGCCTCGTAAAAACTGTTTTGAGGCTCCGGGTGTCTTTTTCGCAGCTCGTTTGTACAAACTGCGTCTGCTCCACATAACTATATACAAACTAGAAAGGCTAATGCCTTCTTAAAACGGCACTTTTTCCACGGCCCAGAGTTTTTTCTCTGATTGGCCAACGTGACATGTCACGTGAAGGTGGTCATTTTGTCCCTCTCGCAGAGAGTAATGGCCGCCGCTGTAAATCTATTACCACAACACGCGCCACCGCGGAGTGCGTTTTGTGAGAACAATCGATTGTTATATGAAAATCAAAAGAATATACATCGATACATTATTTAATACGCTACATAAGCAGGCTTATTATCCAACATATTAACCCACCCTCCCAGAAAGCAGGAACCTCTTGCGACCATAGCCGTGCAAGGAGAGGGGGTTGCGGACCGGTGGTCTGCGGGTGGTCCATGGACCAGTAATACATTCTATATAGCGCTTTGATCAATTAAAGCAGTTGATTACACAGTTAACTCACCTCACCTGGTTTCTTTAGTCTAAGTAGTTGCTGTATTTAGGGTGAAAACAAAAACCAGCAGACCCTGCGGCTGTCCAGGACCAGGGTTGCCTACCCCTGTTCTAAATGGACCAGTGTACACGGACCACCCCTAGTTGTCCGTGGACCACTGGTCATGACCAGTAGAGGTGCTAGCGAGCAACGGACCAGTTTACACGGACCACTCAGTGGTCCGGGAGTGGTCAATGGATAGAACTACCGGTCCGTGGACCAATACATTCTATATAGCGTTTTTCGTTTTACAGAGAAAATCTCAAAGCGCTTTACAACGGCAAGTAGCCTACAGCAAACAGAGAAACAGACAGAGAATCAAAGTGCGTAACATACAGCAATTATTCACAGACAGCAACACTGGCACGCAGATAGAGAATGGTTTTAAACTTGGTACATTCTGTGCGTGAGTGGTCCATCGACATACTTAGTGCTCTGCGTGTAGGCCTACAGACGTTTTGGTAGCCTATCTAACATCTTACTATAGCAAGTGACTAATGAATTGCCTACAACAATAAATAGACTACATAAACAAAGTAAAACTAAAATAAGGAAATATGTATTACATGTGAAATTAATAAATAGGCTAATATAGCCTAACCTATGGATTGATCCGTTTACCGTCTGAAGTGAACATTCATCCGTCTGAAGTTAATTGCGGTCTGCAAATTTTATAGCCGGCTACTATAAGAGCACTGGTGTGCTGCAATAATGGCCATAAATAACTGATTATTTTAATAATACCCAATACGGTGGTTCAACGGTTAATATTCAGACATCGATCTTAATATTCAGACATCTATATACGCTGCTATCCGTAGTTGTTGACTACCCTAAGAGGTGTTTATTGTCTATAACAATTTGACAGTTTAGGTCCGTGACATAAGTCAAATTTTCATCCAAGTATCATCCACAATTGACTCAAGTGCACCATTTGGAAAAAATATTTACATTTATTTACAAACCCCAATTCCAAAAAAGGTTGTGGCAGTAGGTCTATGTAAAATGCACAGATGGAAATTGACTTTAAAACGGGTCAATATATATTTATTTATTCCACGTGTAACGATAGCTTATTTCTTGTGGTTACTGTCATAAAGAAATTACATCTCTTGGGTTGTGTAGCTAATATCGCCATCGAGTGGCGCAAGGAAAAAAGGACAAAATAAACTAAGTTGGAGCAAAATAAACTAAGCAGTCGGCTGCATTATTCTCCTCAAAATTGTATTGTTTTAAGTTTGTATTTAAGATTGGATAACCTAGACCTATATATCCATATCAGCATAAGATCTCAACGTTTACACGTCACACTACTTTTGTTTTACTTTCTTTGTTATTGCTGTATACATTATTAGTTTGCCATGTGAGATTCTACATCCTGATATACGTGGAGCGTCGAAGCAGTAATTATTGCGCGATTTTTGTACATGCACAAAATCAGACGGTTATGGTTATGCACTGGTTATGATCAGACGGACTGTCCACGGACCACTAGTCTACCACCCTATAGTGCTAGATTAGTGGTCCGTGGACAGACCACTTATTGAGGTACTGTCCTGATGCGCACTAGTCTAGTGACGGTAAAACAGATTAATCCATATATTTATTTGTGATGTAATGATAACATTAGCCTACATATTTTTTTATTTTTGCTTATGACCGCAATTGACTTTAGATGAACGACTGTTCACTTCAGACGGTAAAACGAATATTATCCGATTTATTGAGGCTATTTCACGTGCAATGATACGTATTTCTTTATTTTCGCTTTACTTTATTTGTTTATGCATGTATTGCTGTAGCTCTGTAGCTATCTGTGTGCCAGTGTTGCTGTCTGTGAATAATTGCTGTATGTTACGCACTTTGATGCTCTGTCTGTTTCTCTGCTTGCTGTAGGCTACTTGCCGTTGTAAAGCACTTTGAGATTTTCCCTGTAAAATGAAAAGCGCTATATAGAATGTATATTACTGGTCCACAGACCACTCGTGGACCGCTGGTCCTTTGCTCTCCAGTGCCTCTAGTGATACGGACCAGTGGTCCGTGTACACTGGTCCGTTTCGGCTACAACTGCTGCTCCGTGCAAGGCTGGTTCACGAATCGGAGAGCTTGAGAGGGCCTAATCATACACATAACATTAATGTAGGCCTATCTATTTATTTGTTTTGGTTTTTACATAACATCGATTGTTCAGTGGGTCTGTGGTGGGCGCAGGACTGGAAATAAATTTGTTTTAATATGGGAAAGCTTGGTCAAACATTAGCCGTTTATATGTTTCACCTTCAATACATGACCAGCAGAAATAGCCTATTTTGTCTAACCGCATGACACAGTAACTGCATTATGCGATAAACGTTTGCGAAGAAGAGCGACTGCTCCCGTTTATTGTAGGCTATATAGGACATTGTAGCTTTAGGCCTACATAACGTGGAAAGTTATTGTGGCTTTGTTTACCATTTTATGTTGCTCTTGTAGCTATGTCGATGTGTGCAGCGCCCTCTCATCGCTCAAAAGAAATCAACGCATTAAGGAACTGAAGTTGAGCATCAAGGCTATCCAAGCCAAATATCGTTATAGCTACTGCATTTTAAGACCGCATAAACGGGGCACAATTGTCTGAACAAATATTTTTGGTGCAAAAAGACAAAATATCCGGGTAAAGCCAGGACGTCTGGTCAACCGATCTGATGGCCTACTGGATATTGAAAGGTTAGCATAAATAACGTTATGTCCATTGCAGTTATGGTTAACCATAAACTGTAACCTCAGAAAAGATGGCTTAACATGGCTTTCTTTCAAAGCATCATTCAGATTGGAATGCAGCTGAATACATTGATGGGGTTAGCCAAATATGTTCTAAAGTAGCTATAACTATGCCTGGCTTTTCTCTTAAATGTGCATCAAGCTACTATTGGCGTATTATCAACAGGCTTTTGTGATGGCCTGTCATTTCTACGCCTCTGACTACTACTGCGAGCTAACAAAGTTACCTTTCATTTAGCATAACCACTGAGAGCATAGCTTAGCAGTCGTCGCTAGCTAACGACATGTCTACAATAAACGGGAGCACTCGCCCTTCTTCGCAAAGATTTATCGCATAATGCAGTTACTGTATCATGCGGTTAGACAAAATATAGGCTTTCTGCACGCCATGTGTTGAAGGTGAAACATATAAACGGCTAATGTTTGACCAACCTTTCCCATATTAAATCAACCAACTACATCTCCGCTTAACCAAGATCAAATAGTTGGCTAATAACAGGTTTGTTATTTACAGACAACACTTACGCTGTGTTCACACAGCGATCGACTGGTCGCTGAGTCGGTCAATTCTACTAGGCTGGGGGCGGGGCAAGCGCTTCCCGTTGTCATCCAAGTCAGTTCGTGCTGCTACAATTTTTTGATACAGATAAACAACGGCAGTAGGCAGATTCTACAGAAAGTAGGCACATTTGATCCCATGAATTTTTCTGATAAAATCTCAAGGCAATCTAACATTTCTGTTTTATTTGGTCTTGCTTTATGATAAAAAGGATTCCCACCAACTTTTAGACCTGGCCCACTCATATTTTGATTAATAAAGGGGTTTAAATTTTCGGATATGTTGCTAATGTTACGTGGACAGAATTGACTGAACTTAGTGGACAGAAAACAGTTAAAAATCCTTGACTATGTTAAAATAATGGAATGTACAGACATACAGCAAATGATTACATGACCATTTCAACATATTTATGAGTTTTTTTGTGCTTCATCAACATATGGATTGGGTTTCACAGTAGGGATGTGCGCGTTTAGTTGACTAGCCGATTAAACGTTGCTACCCTCGCTAGTCTGCACCAGAAATACTAGTCGGTTAAACTTATTATTTTATTAATGTACACATTTAAATTACATATTGACATAATTTGCACTGAAATGTCATGTTTTCCTGGTCAAATGTTGCTTTATAAAAAAACAAGCATCCGTTACTAATGTTAACAACGCCGGATTAAAAAAAAACAATTTTTAAACGAAGGAAAAAAACAAAGCTCATTAGCCTGTTCGCCCTGCAAGTTAAACCAGCGAGGTGGAAAGAGTAAGTAGGCCGATCGCGTTGTTGAATAGCCCAATAAAACTAATCTAATGTCACGTCGATCAGTAGGCGTAATTGTTATTTTGTGGGCCTATTATTGGTAGTTTTTCTGATGACCGATTATGATTTTTTTTACTGTATTTGCTATGCGATCGCGTTCACCCAATGAAAATGCCGTTGTAATAATCAGGCACGTTTCCTAAAAATGTTTTGTTACGCTGAATATCGTTTTCAATAAATGTTATTTGTTAACTTTTATTTAGTGAGTTGTTATGTTTTGTAGGATAATGTGCAATGTTCATAATGCGAGGCGCAAAGTGCCACACATTTCAGCGGCATTTAAAATACGATTTGGTTATTGAAGTATGTGATTAACGGTTTCAAATGGCTCTTATAATATACGCAATATTTTTCCGGACAATGTTTAACCTTATAGATTAAGTTGTGCTCAATTTTGACTGTTTTCTGAGTGTTTTCTTACTTTTAGACTAGTCAACTAGTCTAAGTTTAAACTTCCGTTTAACCGTCAGGGAAATTAGTCGTGAGGAACATCCCTATTTCACAGAAAACACGGGCTTTTGCTAATGTTACATGGACAGAATCTCAAGTAACGTTAGCAATCACCCAAGTTTTATGGCAAGAGTGCAGCTCTTCCAGCAATACAAAAACAAAAGTTACACAGTCAGTCCATTGACACAATTCACTTCAAATAATGTGTAGTTTTCATAATTTCGTTTCTTGAATGAGGTGTGCGTTACATTACACCCGCCGCTCCAAAATCCGGGAATCTACGATTTTAGCGCAGGCGCACAAATACGATGGGAATCACTTCTGGGTTAAATAAAAGTGGATCTCGCAATGTAATCCTCGCGAACGTTACTGATTGGTCACGGACAGAAATAACGTTAGCCTTACAATCGGGTTAGCAAAATTCTTCCCGATCATAACAACAAAGGGTTTAATTGAGTTACTTCCTGTGCATTTTAATAGTTAGTAAATCCACCGAATCATGTACAGAGAGGGGTATAGCTAACGTTACTGTGATGGACAGAATGAACAGTAACGTTTGCAACTGGAATTAAGCATTGTTTTGAATGTGTGGGATATTTTTCTGTCCACTTCCGAAGTATTTTCTGAAATAAAATCCTTCTAACTTAAAAAGCACAAATCTGACAACAATGTGATTGCTTATGCAGTTACTTTATTATAATTTCTATCAAACAGAACAATATTTTTTAGAAAATGCCAGGATTTAAAAAAAAACCTTTGATTTGTTTGTAGCATACATTATGTGCCCACTTTCTGTAGAATCTGCCAGTAGCCTACGTATAACAGACATATTTGCGATGCATCCTATTCTTTATAGTTATGCCATGACACTGATAATTATGTGTTCTCGCTAGCTAGCTATAGGCTAGCCTATATCTATTTTCGTCGCGAGCTAGTGATCTTTATCTATCTATATAGATACATAGATAGATATATGTATAAAACTCAACATGTAGTTTGGGCTCAATGTGATATTGGTAGAACTGCCACATATATCCTTTAAGGTTATGACACTGATAATTATACAATGATAATATATAAATTATTTACTGTTGTTGTTACCGCTGCTAACCCTATTTCGCCTAGCTTAGTTTGATAGGCAATATTACGTAGATTACGTTCATGAAATTATATTAAACTTCCAATTAGATTCTTTCCCTCCTTTATTTGAACGTTTTGGAGGGATATTTTTTACTATAAATTGAGTCTTCAGCTTCATGATTACCACTTTGGAAAATGAACCGGAAAAATAACTGCCAGCTGTCGCCCTAATTTATTTACGCCGGAGGAAGCGCCGGAGGCTCTGGGTGCATAGCACCGTACAACGCCGCCGGCAGCTCGGAGAATTTCACCGGCTGGTGCAGGAACTCCGCCTGGACGGGGACCGCTTCCAGCGTTATTTTCGGCTGGATTGTGAGCAGTTCGACCGGCTGCTGGCAACAGTGGGACCCCTTTTCACGAAATGGTTTTGTATCGGTTGGAGAAATATGAAGCGCGGAACTCTGATTGGCTGTTACGGCCGATGGTCGCTCAAAAGTTAAGTTTCGGGCAACATTTATCGGCCGATTTTGGTCGCTCAGTTTTCTCGTCGCTCAGGTCGCTGACCGTCGCTCAGCTTCATAGAGAATGAATGGACTTCCGGCGACTGGGCGACCGAAGTTGCTGTATGTGTGAACGCAGCGTTAGCCTAATGCGACTGTATCTGGTGACTCGATCAAATATGTGTATATGTCTGGATAAGCAATGTCCGGCCACTGTGTCGGGTCATTGATCCACTTGGACTGGATCTGAAGGGTTATCTGAGGCTGAAGGGGCATGACGGCTGACCGATCAACCTTAATTTATTAAGGTATCGCAAACGCTCAGTGAAAACAGGTTTTTAGACATTTGTGCTAATTTATTAAAAATCTAAATGTAAAGTATATGTACACAAGTGTGCACACCCTTTGATATGACACCCAAAAGTGAGCTGAGGTGCATTTTGTTTCCACTGATACTGCTTGAGATGTTTCTACAACTTAATTGTGGTCCACTTGTGATAAATTCAATTGATTGGACTTGATTGGAGATGGCCAACACCTGCCTATATAAAGTCCCACAGTTGACTGCATGTCAGAGCAAACTCCAAGCCATGGGGTCAAAGGAATTATCTGCAGACCTCAGAAACAGGAATGTGTCAAGGCATAGATCTGGAGAAGGGTGCTTCAAAATCTCTGCAGCTTTACAGGTCCCAAAGAGCACAGTGGCCACCATCATTCATAAATGGAAGAAGTTTGGAACCACCAAGAATATTCCTAGACCTGGCCGCCCGGCCAAACTGAGCAATCGGGGAAGACGAGCCTTGGCCAGGGAGGTGAGCAGGAACCTGAGGGTCACTCTGACAGAGCTCCAGCGTATTCTTGTGGAGATGGGAGAACCTTTCAGAAGATCAACCATCCAGGCAGCACTCCACCAATCAGGCCTTTATGGTAGAGTGGCCAGACAGAAGCCCCTCCTTCGTAAAAGGCACTTCACAGCCCGCTTGGAGTTTGCCAAAAGGCACCTAGAGGACTCAAACCATGTGAATCAAGATTCTCTGGTCTGATGAAACCAAAATGGAACTTTTTGGCCTGAATACCAAGCGTCACATCTGGAGGAAACCAGGCACCGCTCATCACCTGGCTAATACCATCCGTACAGTGAAGCATGGCGGTGGCCGCATCATGATGTGGGGATGTTTTTCAGCAGCAGGAACGGGGCGACTAGTCCCGATAGAGGGAAAGATGAATGCAGTTAAGAACACCAAGATCCTTGAAAAAAACCTGCTCCAGAGCACACTGGGATGAAGGTTTACCTTCCAACATGACAACGACCCGAAGCACACAGCCAAGAGAACAAAGGAGTGGCTTCGGAGAAAGTCTGCATGTCCTTGAGTGGCCCAACCAGAGCCCAGACCTGAATCCAATTGAACATCTGTTGAAAGAGCTGAAAATGGCTGTGTACTGACACTCCCCATCCAACCTGATGCAAGGATATGCCAAGAGGAATGGGAAAAAATGTCCAGAAACAAGTGTGCCAAGCTCGTAGCTTCTTTCCCAAGACGCCTTGAAGCTGTAATCGCTGCCAAAGGTGCAGCAACCAAGTATTAGGCTAAGGGTGTGTACAGATATGTAACCCCTAAATAACCTATTTTTGTCAGTAAAATAAAATTGCATATTTTCTAAACCTGTTTTCACTTTGTGATTATTGGCTATTGTGTGTAGATGTTTGAGGCAAAAAATGAACTCAATCTATTGTAGTACGAGTCTGTAACGTAATAAAACGTGGAGAAGGTGAAAGGGGTGTGCAGACTTTCCGGCTTGACTAGCGGTTCTGAGTTGTGAGTTTCTGCATGTCTATTGAAAATATTTTTTTTCTTTTTAAAAGCCTCACAGAAAGAAGAAATCGTTCATTGAGAAGAAGAAGGCTGTGACCTTTCACCTGGTCCACAGAAGCCAGAGAGATCCATTAGTGGCTGATGAGAAGGCCCCTCAGCATGTGTTGTTACCTGCCGGCAAGGTAAAGCAATCATTCTGTGGCTTCTGATGTTAAAGGTCTCAGATTGTTTCCCTGCATGTTTTCATATTTGTGCCCTCAGGTTTACTGAGACAAAACTGTGAAAATACGAATTTGGTGCCTTTAGTCATTTCTCACGGACGCAGACCGAGCGGGCCTAAACGAGTGAATGTGGGTAACTGGCTGGCTGGCTGGTCCCTCGATGTTGAAAAGCCGTGTTTTAGCACTCTTCCCTGCATTGTAACGTTAGCCGAATAGCATTAAGCAACACACAGATTAAAACCGATATCTAGATGTTTTTTCAAATGATATTTTGTTTACTATAGTGTAGAATAATTGGAACAATCATTTCAATGCCCTGTCGGGAGGGGTTAGGACCATTCCACTATACATAATTCAAACTTTCTTCCAAATAGACACTACATTCCAGAGTATGATATAACCTAATTTATTGTAAAAAGATTTGCATGAATATACATACCCAGGCTGATCGGCTAAGCATACATATGTTAAAAACACTCAATCACACTGTCCAGTCTAAGTCCGTCAATTTCATGCTCACCCACGTGACGTAAAAACAGGTCTGTTAATGACAGAAACAAAACATAACAGCAGCCCCCCAGCTCAGATAACCCCCCGTTTTATACTTTTCTCAACCCCACCCAGTGTGGGCCTAAAAGTTCGGCTCCGACCCCCTGGGAGATATTTTTTCATGGTTAACATCAGCCTCTGCTGGTTTTAATTGAGCATTACATATGACCCTTGTTTATATGGTAGTTTTTATGAAATGCCATGATTTAATTATATCAGAAACAGCCTAGCCACGGTTTGACAATAGTAGTTCAATACATAATAATACAATGATCTAAATGGTTAAATAATACTATCAGCTTTTCAAATGCTATTTTCCACAGGTGAGTGCTTTATAAACCAAAGACAACATCTTCCTCTATAACATGAGAAATTATTTTATAGTAATATAGTCCTCACTACTAATGTTTGTAGAAATTTAATAAACTCTTATTAGTTCTCAAACTGCACACACACTTACATTTCCAAGGCTAGGGTGCGAGACGTTTTTAACGAGCAGGGCCAAAGGAATGTTAGGGAGTTACTCATGTTATCTGTTCAGGCGAGCTCGGAACATAAATGTGTATTCATTGAGGTGTGTGTGTGTGTGTGTCTGTGAATGGGTCCATTACCTCCTTTTCGAGATAAGTATGCGTATACTTCATCAGTCTGATGTATGAATATACAAATGTAACTAAAACAGTCTCTGGGAAATTAGGGAGTGTTTTACAATATGGCTGTTTTCTGCTGAGAGTGAGTTTTTCCCTTCAATTTTCCTGCGTGTGGGTGTGTGTATATGTCCTTGATTTACAGGTGTCGAAGATGAGATCATACTGTGTGCCTAGCTTGGGACAGTCGTCCATTGACCAATGCAGATACAAATAATGAGCTTGTTTTTCTGGTGTGAGTGTCTGCCCTTGAATGTGAGGCCATGACTGTGTGCTGTGTGCACATTTGGGCCTTTAGAGCCGTTTTTTTCCCCCAAGACACCCTAACACAGAAAAGCATCTTCTTATTGACACAATTGTTTCATATAGAAGGCCCTACAGTGGTTTGTAATGATATATAATATATATATAATCTATATGTTTTTCCACTACAGTAGCTTAATTCCAGAATCACGATGGGAAAAATGTGAAAGCATTCATGCCAGCATCGGACGTAGGCTAATTCAGAAACATTTCCCGAGATGAGCGAAACTAATTGTCGCGTCATATTATCGGACATATCCCATGGTTCATAATATCGCGGCGTAACGTCTGAAATCAAATGTAGCCAAAATACGTCATTTGGAAACGATTGGTTGTTTAAATCCATCAATGCATATTCACATACTGAAATGGTAGCTGGCATACTTATTTAGGCCTATATTTAATCATGTTCGTTTAAGCAACATGTGCAAGAAAATAGCCTAAATAACGCTGCTTCTCTGTCTGTAAAATGTAATCTCCACCATGGGACACGAGAGCCTGAAATCTAACTCAGCCACTAAAAGGCGCCAAATACATGGGAGTGGATGGGAGCATAAAAAAAGCAGATAAGAAGCATTACATTACATTCATTTAGCAGACGCTTTTATCCAAAGCGACGTACAGTAAGTGCATACAGAAAGGTCATCGAAGTAACTACAGAACAGATAAGAAAGCACATTCTTCCCATACAGTAGCAGCTATCCCTAGTAATGAACACAATGCAGTTCACAGTGAACTGGGTAACTCAGCTCTAATACAATTCTATTCTAAATATTATAAACTTGACTACCTTGAGTACACAGTTCAACAAGAACACAAGAACCCATTCTCAATACATTGACGTTAACAGAGACATGTGCAGACATGACCTGAAGTTGTAGCTACAGCCCAACTTTTCTAGTTATTATTTTAAAAATAGTATTGCATTTATTTCAGATCACATAAATTTTGCAAGCAAAAATTGGAACATAAACAAGAGGCCTAAGATAAACTGAAAAAACTCCAGCGGTGATCAGGTTAACTCTGCAGTGGGCGTGACGAATGCGGTAACCGTGGCAGCTCTAGCATCACATCACACACAGATTTTGGGGGACTTATCGGGTCATGGACGGTAGAAAAGATGTTCTTGTTTTGAAGATTTTCAGATTTGAAAAATGCACTAAATTAAATTGAACTACAATATATCCGTTGTTGTTTGTCACAATTCAATATGTGTTCAATTTGTCAATATGTGTTATGAAATTTGTTATGTTATAATATTTAATGTTATTTGGACTTATTCTGGTCAATTGGGGTGTTTTCGAGGCACATTGACTTAACTTTCTAGCGGTAGCTGTACATTTTCTAATGATTGTGTAATTTTCAGTTGTGTTTATTCAACATTCAAGTGGATGTGTAACAGTTATGTAATAGTTATGATGATTACATGTTAAGTTTGGCTTGGTCAAAAGACAGGAAATTCAAATGGGCACCGCCAAGCCTAACTTCAGCTCTCTACACTATCAGGGATTTTCAGTACTCCGTTTTTTTCATATCTGACTGCTATACAGTTCTGTAGCTATGTTGGTCTACTGTACTTCAAACAACTGTACAAACAAATGTACTAATCACTGGGCAGATTGGTTCAAACCTTCTCTCAAAGAGCCTAATTCATACTTTTCAAAATAGTAAGCAGCCTACGACTGCTGCATTAGACTATAAAGTAGGTTTAGACATTGGCTAAAGATTTATCATGCATTATGGGCAGCACAGTAGCATACATATTTCTGTATGTGATGCTGGTTATTTTACACAGAAGCCTGTGTACACACTTGAAAACTAAATAGGCTGTAACTTGCTGCTGGAGTGCATACAGGTGCAGCTCAAAAAATTTGAATATCGTGGAAAAAGTTCAATATTTTTTGTCACTCATTTCAGAAAGTGAAACTCATATATTATATAGATTCATTACACATAGAGTGAAATATTTCAAGCCTTTATTTCTTGTCATTTTGATGATTATGGCTTACAGCTAATGAAACCCAAAATTCAGTGTCTCAGAAAATTAGAATATTTTGCTTTAACATATTTTTAAAGTATCATATTTAATAGTTGGTCGCATATCCTTTGCATGCTGTTACTTCCTGAAGTCTGTGAACAATCAACATCAAAAGACTCTCGATATCTTATTTTCAGGTACTGTTACAAGCGATACTATAACCTCTCTGCATTTGAACTGATCTCTATGAGAATTGGGGGGTAAGACTAGATTCAGCTGTAAATTACGCTGGTACAGTATGGAACACATGACTGGCGAAATGGCTGTACGTCATCAAGGGTCTAAGGTATCAAACGAGCCCCAAACCATCACTCTGCGGCCAGATATGGAGTAGATGTGGATGGATCCCTTTAAGGGTTGTTTCTCCTGCCTTTTTCCCCCCGTAGAGTTCTATAGGAAAATGAGTCAGGAGAAATAACCCTTGCAGTGATCCATCCACATCTACTCCATATCTGGCAACAGAGTGATGGTTTGGGGCTCGTTCGATAGCTAAGTATGAAATATATAAAAACATACACTGTTGACAAGGGGTGTGCAAAACTCATATTTGTCATGGTCGAATAATCAGTGGGTGGTACCACTGGTAACCACACAATATTGATAACAATAGTCACAAGGAGGTAGGGAGGGGTGGAGAGAGGTGCAGCTTGAAGAGGTGAGTCTTCAATCTGCGCTTGAAGGCAGTCAGAATTTCTGCTGTTCTGACCTCCACGGGGAGCTCATTCCACCACCGTGGGGCCAGGACAGACAGACGTCGAGACCGGCTGCTCGTATGAAGAGGGGGGGTACCAGTCGTCCTGAGGAGGCGGAACGCAGGGATATAGCAGGTGTGTAGGGTCTGATGAGCTTTTGGAGGTATGGAGGGGCAGATCCTCGGACTGCCTGGATGGCGAGCACCAATGTTTTGAATTTGATGCGAGCCATCACCGGTAGCCAGTGGAGGTCAATGAGCAGGGGGGTGACATGGGAGTGTCGGGGGATGTTGAAGACCAGGCGCGCTGCTGTGATTTTTGAGTATCCACTTAACGGTCCGGGGTTTTGTTTCCTTGTGCTCGTTATTCAGTTCACCTGTGCTTCTGCCTGGGGGGTATTTAAGTTCCTCACTTCTGCTTTGAGCCAGGTATAGTCGGGTTTAAGCAACCTCGTGATATTAACTTCCGTATGTTCACGAGGGACTTGCTTATAGCTGTATTCAGGTATAGGATTGGGTTCCTCCTGTTAGCATTCTGCACTATTTGTTTCCGTGCTGGTCTCTATGAGACAGTGTTTTCTTTTGGTGGTTTTATTTAGTTTCACCTTCCATTGGACGTTGTAAAGTTCTGAAGGTGTTTTCTTTGTTTTTTATAGTCTCCTATTATTGGCTCTAGTATTGAGTTTGGGATATTTAGATTTGTGTTTCACTCATTCTATTCAAGTTTGCCCTATTTTCGTGGGTAGATTTAGTTTGGCTGTTTAGCTGTCAGGAATTAGTTCCTGTTTTTTTTGTTTTTTGTTTTTTCTTTCTGTTCATGTTATTTCCCCCTTATTGGTCCTCACTTGTGTGGGTGACTTGTCTGATACCCCCCTCCCACCTATGCGTGTGATTCACCGCGACTAAATCCATCACACTGGGATGGAGAAAAGGGAGGGAAACCAGAAGAAACGTTGAGAGGGAGTGGTCTAAAGGCGAAACCCCTGTGCATGCATTTTGTTGTCCAATGTTACCATCCGGCATTATTGTATGATGGGGGAAATTTTTTTATTAGGGATGCACCGAAAATTCGGCCACCGAAAATTTTCGGCCGAAAATGGCCCAAAAGTGCATTTTCGGTTTTCGGCCGAAAGACCTAAATCACCGAAACAACACGGCCGAAACAGAATTTTTATTTTTTTTTATTTTTTTTTTATTTTTTTTTAATTAAACAGAATTGTAATGACGCAAACAAAAAGCGCAGCCAGCACACGGTTATCTGGATAAGAGCCAGCATGTCGGCGGTGTGGAGTTATTTCAATATCTCGGAGAAAGACCCACGGATAGCGATTTGCAAAAAATGCAGTGCTGAAATTTCAAGAGGGGGTGCATCTGCAAAGAGTTTCTCCACGTCGGGTGACTTAAATGCACTTTGTGTTTTTATGAGAGAACATATTTAATTTTACAATCTTTCAGCAGGCCAGTCAGTTATAGGCCTGTACATTATTATTTAATGTACACATGAGCGGGGTCAAGTTAAACATTTTGTTTTGAATTTTAATTTATATTGTGCATTGCTGTAATGTCAGTGCTAAATAAATATTTTCATACTTTTGTAATTGATTTATTCTTGAATTGCAATGCTTTGATTTTAGTGAGGTTAGTACACAGTCATAGCCATAAATGCAATGGTTCTAATAATTGACAATCATTTCTTTCGGTGTTTCGGTTTTCGGTTTTCGGCCTTGGTTTCTCATTTTTGGTTTTCGGTTTCGGCCAAGAATTTTCATTTCGGTGCATCCCTATTTTTTATATGTTGGTTCAATGGAACAACAGCTATTGGCTCTGTTTGCTGTACGAGGATGATCCGACAGTTTTCCAAAACAAAACTTTTGTGATTTTTACGGACACAAATTTCCCTGTATTTGTAGGCAAGCCCAGAATGTCTTCTAGTGTAAAGAAAGGATGTATTTTCATATCTATAGAAACTATTGATTTAGCAACAAAATCGAACGCAAACATGACTTATTTTGGATGACAGAGCACTATCGGATTGTGAGTGTTGACGGTCCTGATGCAGTGGGGCAACGTAGCTACCATTCGACGAACAGGAGGCTAAATGCTTTGAATTGCTGTATTTATTTATTCGCCACTCGACAGGTTCTGTATTTGATGGGACCACAGTCAAAGTTTATTTGCTTAAAACCAATACAATATTGATTAATACATTATTTGCTATTAAGCAGTCCATGGTAATCGGCAAGGTATGAACTAGGGATGTTAACAATCGACTATCGATTAATTGCTAATAAGAATTTAATCGATAAGATTTCAAATGAAACAATTAACTGAACAATCTGCGGTCTTGTTTCAACGGGCAAGAGCTTCCCGTTGTGTCATCCAAGTCAGTTCGTGCAGCTACAATTTTTTGATAAAGAGAAACAACGGAAATAGCCTATGTATAACAGACATATTTGCGATGCATCCTATTCTTTATAGTTATGTCATGACACTGATAACGACGTGTTCTCGCTAGCTAGCGATAGGCTAGCCTATATCTATCTTCGTCGCGAGCTACCGATCTTTATCTATCTACGCTAGATACATAGATAGATGTATGTATAAAACTCAACATGTATTTTTTGGCTCAATGTGATATTGGTAGAACAGTTACACATATCCTTTAAGGTTATGTAATACATTGAACAGGACATGGATGGCTTGGACCATTATTATTAACTGCTACTCCATTGCTGCAATTTGAGTGAAATCGGGCGGAACAATTATTCACAAAATGGTTTCGTGTCGGTTGGGGAAATATGAAGTGTGGAACTCTGGCTGTTACGGCCGATGGTCGCTCAAAAGTTAAGTTTCGGGCAACATTTATTGGCCGATTTTGGTCGCTCAGTTTCCTAGTCGCTCAGGTCGCTGACCGTCGCTCAACTTCATAGAGAATGAATGGACTTCCAGCGACTGGGCGACCGAAGTTGCTGGATGTGAGAACGCAGGGTAAGCCGTGAAGTTGAGCCTACACAAGAAGACACAAAAATGAAGCGGGCAAAACTATGATGCCCATTGCAATACCTGTGGTGCTGTTTTGAAGTATAACTACTTTGTTAATGTAGCCTACCACCTGAAAAGCGTACATCCAACCGTGCTGCCAGGGCAAAGTGGATCGCAACCTACCATCACCTCAGTGTTGGCAAAGAGGGTATTTGACGATAGACGAGCGGAGGGTATTACTCAGAGGTTGATGGTTGAAAAGGACATGATGCCAATAAGCACCATTGACGGTGAGGGATTTCGAGAGCTAATAAACGGGCTGCGCACACGACTCGCTGCCGACCACGTAGCTTAAATGTTCTTGAATAAAAATACGAAGGTCTATCTAGTATGCATATGAGGAGCCTATTCAAAACATAATAGGCTATGATTTAAGTTGACTGTTCTAGGCTAGGTCTACTAGTTTAACTGTCGCCTTTCCATTTCAAGGGAGATTATGTTAATGCTGCTAGCGGCTAGCGGAGCAACGGTTTCGCTTGCAACAGATATGACGGAGCGCAATTTCTTTTCTGTTGAAGTAGCCTATACACGCCTTCATATTCTATTTTTGTTACGCTACAATAATGCCTGTTTCTCAAATGTTACAATAAATCTTTGATTGAGGAATATAACATGCATTTTGTATTCTGTATATCATAAGCTATATTTAGCTTTTATGTTATCAATTAATCGACTATTGTTTGTTAAGGTTAACAACTATCGATGAAGGTAATTCCTTTAAATTTGCATCCCTAGTATGAACTATAATTCATTCAATGAATAGGAGACTTAAAGTGACGGTCAAGGAAAATCCGTAATATGCTTATAACCACATTATTTATGGCTATTAAGGTATGTATTGAGCACCAATAAAGTGCGAGGAATAAATTCCATTGCAATCTCGTTAAATTTCAGTCTACCTATATCTTTTTATTCCTGTATGCTGAAAAAAAGGGTGGAGTGGAAATGGGTCCATGGTCGACGTGAAACCTCAACCAATACCTACTTTCATGATCTCATTACATAACTCCTCTCATAGTTTGAGGCGAATAAAATTGGCCTGTCCCACGAAGAAATCCTGACCGGAGTCTGAACCAAACGCTCGTTTTGTTTGCTCTTGAGAATAGTTGTCCGCATTTGGATTTGGAATCGTTAGTTAAAGCAGGGGTCTTCAACCTTTTTCAGCCTAAGGACCCCCCTTGGCCGATAGAAACAGAGCGGGGACCCCCAGATATTTTTTTTAAATAAATGCGTGTTTCATTTTAAACCTGGCCCATAACAACATTTATAATCCCTTATTTACATATATATACTCACCTATTATGCTTATGTAACATTATTAAAGCAATATGTCCGGTCTCGACGTCTGTCTGTCCTGGCCCCACGGTGGTGGAATGAGCTCCCCGTGGAGGTCAGAACAGCAGAAAGTCTGACCGCTTTCAAGCGCAGATTGAAGACTCACCTTTTCAAGCTGCACCTCTCTCCACCCCTCCCTACCTCCTTGTGACTATAATCAGAATTGTGTATTCCCCCCCCCCCAAAAAAAAAATAAATAAAAAATAAAAAATAAAATTCCCCAATCATACTGACTGCGCCTAGCGCTTAGATTCGTGTTTGCCTTTTTAGGATTGTTCTAACGCACTTGTTACTTGTTTGGAAATGCACTATGTACGTCGCTCTGGATAAGAGCGTCTGCTAAATGTCTATAATGTAATGTAATAATATGTATCATGTATGGACCAGTTGAGCAGAAGACAGATTCGACATGGGAGAGTTAGGTCTGATACATGACAAGTGAGAACAAGAAGATGCAATTTATTAATATTGCCTATTAATGCTTTGAATTTACTCATTATATATTTTTTGTCGAAAATACATTTAAAAATTGTTCGATTTAATTTTTTTTAAATCCCACAAAAATTGGCGGACCCCCTGCAGTAGAAGATCCCTGAGTTAAAGTATTTATTTTTTTCAGCTCTCCTTATCCCTAAACAAATTTTTATCCCTCATTTTCACTTTTTTATCCATCCCTCTGTTGTGCTCTCTAGTAACACTAGCTTGCTCCATGTACAGCTCAGCATGGAAACGAACTCATCACTCACGTGTCGTTTTTACTTGGTGCACTGCTCATTCATCAGATAATATATCGAAAATAATAGATATTTAAGATTTTGCCAAATAAACCATGCCTTGGAAATGGTTTTGTCGTATTGTTCCGTGGCTGGTTACAGTAACAAAAATACGACGAGAACCATTATCCACCGAAGCACTGAGTTGCCATGCACGTAATCATCGTTCGATTAGCAACCAAAATTAATGAATGGGCCTTTAAATAAATTAAACTCGATAAAACCTGCCATTATTTCATGATTTGTGTGGAACGTCGCCTTACAATTTACCTTGCTTTAAATAGACTAACGCTAGATCAAACGGTTGCAATACTCTGCTTTGCGTTTAAGTTAACTTATTTTTTTATTTTTTATTTTTATTATAAATTTGTTTCAGATTTTTCCCCAATTTAGAAGCCAATTGAATCCCTATTCTAATTCAATTCCCCCCATGTAGCAACCGCTAGAGAACCACCGCTATACAACCCTGTCATCCGGTAGTAGGAAGGAGGGCGCCACGTCCTCTACAGGGCGCCACTCCTCGAGCTCCTGACCGTGATTCCAACTCGCCCAGGGCCTTCTGTGCGCAGCGATTCTCTCCGAGCCCCTCCCCCCACCCGGAAGCAGCCGCCAATTGCTGCTCCCACAGGGCACCGGCCATGCTCGGAACTGGCAGGTCCGGGGCGCGAACCCCGATCCTCGGAGTACAACTGCACTGACTGAAAGTCAGCGCTCTTACCGTTGTACTGCCGCGGCGGCCTGCGTTTAAGTTAACTTTGATTGCGAGCTTACGTGTGATATTTATCTCTTGATAGCAGCCGCACTGTATTTTACTTTGAATTGATTGCATTAATTCTTCACCGGGGTCAAACCACAGAACTATAAGAACAGTTCTGTAGTTCAAACATGTACGGCTGGATGACGTCGATGGCACACTGGTTGAGTGCGTGAATTTAGACCACACCCCGACAGTCCTTTCAAGTGGGTACATCCCTTTGTCCATATGTTGTGGTTATTTGAAGTATTTAGAATCCCTTGACCATCACTTTAAAAGTATCACCCCTCCCGCTGGTGAAACATTAGGCATATTCACTGGGCACTAACGCCTACGAGAAAGATTGCACATTTCAGCCAATTGACCTGTATCTTTAAACGTATCCACAGGTGTCCACAAACATTGCTTTTATATAATTTCCGCTTTTAAAGCACTTCAACTTTAGTTTTTTATCATGAAATGCTTTTGTATCGACCAACATACTGATACATAAACATATGCAATTAAAGGCTAATGTTATGGTTGTAGTTGGCTGTTTTAGCTATATTTGCTAGCAAAGCCAAAACCTTTCGGCGAAGGGTGTCCATGGTTGTGCAGCTCGTACGCCACATTTACCACCTCCGATATGCGACCTCTCACCATAAACTGAGGCAGGGTTAGACGGCAAACTTTTTACCATAATTACTTAAAATTTTACGTGTGCACTTTTCACCTTTTTTTTACCGTAATTACGCAAAATTATAATTTTGCGCATACGCTTCAACTTTTTGCCGCAACATTTGAATTTTGCGTATGCGACTTTCACCACTCGCAATTCGCGCATTCGTTTTTCAACAACGGGGAACAGGCAGCCACACAGCCACTCAACAATTCAGTTACCTCTATTCCGGCATTTAGGCCCATCCGCTCTGTGTCCGGGCAAAAAACATGCTTTTGGTTTTCCCTATTTTGCGCTGTACTGTGAAGTGCGACTTGTGGAACGTTTTACCAGCTCGTGTCCGATATTGCAATACGTTTCCCCTTAAAAAAACCTTGCCAACATTTTTTGGTAGACCTTGTAGAATAGTATAAAATTGACAAAATAGTGTGACATGGGACCTTTTAAAGGGGAAAATGTTTTTATTGGTAGAAGAATAACTTCCCTTTTGATTAAAATGAGCTCTCAGCCAACTCTGCCTGTAGTGAGTGCGGAGATATCGTCAAAAACTACTGTGCACGTTCCAGGTACCTGGTTTACTATATACAATGGGGTGGGCACTTGTAGTCTATGGGCGGGTGTCAGACATGATAAAGCTTCATGATAAAGCTGCCTGCAAACCTTTAGTCATCATTCAGCATCTACCCAGCTTATACTTTCTAATATTGCAATTGAGCAAGACAATTGTTCCAAATAATGTCACTGAGGTAAAATAGTGTTAGTCTTACAGGCTTTAAAGGTCATTCAGAATCGGAGTGCGTTCCATCCAACTCGGTGGCTGCGCACGCTCTCTTCTCTTTCTATGCCCTCTCCCACAGCAGCTGAGCGGTTCTATGTTTCTACTCCTAGTACCGACATCTTGGTAGTGACTAGCACAACATATCGCCATCCGCTGGCTGAAAGACCAAATTGCACCCAAAAATCCAAATTAACAAATGTACTTGGATATGATTTTATTTGCCGTTTTCTCAATTCTCATTCTGCCAGTCACAGGTTTCCACCATTACTGAAGACAAACGGGGGGCTGGGCGTTAATATTTGGCATGGAAGCTTTTCTTCTACTCCATATAAAGTTAGCCACGAAAGAAAGGAAATCTAGACTTAGGGTATTCAGTTCAGCTTACTTTAATGCTTAAGTTCTTCTGAAAATAATAATAATTGCTTCTTCCTTGTATGTCAAATTGCAAGCGTTTAACGTCGGTAAAGGAAGGAATTTATTTTTAATGGATATTGCAAGATGAAGATGAGAATCAATGCTGACTGCAATTGGGAGCGCTAAATATCCTAAAAATACACATACACCTGAGACTGCTAAAGAATGTGCGAGTGTGTAGCAGGCACTTTCAAACGGATGACTTTGAGGAGAACATTCAGGCGCGACTAACGTTCCTGAACATACTGAGCGACTGTTAGCTCGGTCAATGCCCCCTTCACCTAGGTAGGTATCGCAAAATTTCCAAAAACGTACCCGCACATTGTAGTTTTTCAAAAATGAGAAAGGGTAGGATGTGTACATCGTTTTCGACATATACCATATTTTTCGCTGCTGATATTTCTGTTCAGAGATTGTTTAGGCCAGCCACTGTGAGAGACTGTTACACCTTGATCTGTTAAGTGAGGATCCCCTTTAAGGCAGCTGTGAACAAAATGCACCTAGTGGCAGTGACTTAAGATTGTTCAGATTAACATGTGAGAATCTAAGACATCTACACTTAAATCCATGTAAAATGTGCCCCCTGGTTGACATGTAGTATTGTCTGCCAATGCACGTCTCACCAACCTGACCCTGCTGTGCAGGTGGAGACTGACAAGAGGAGAGAGGAGCAGAGGCAATTTGGTGTTTTCTTTGACGATGATTACAACTACCTGCAACATCTCAAGGAGCCCGTGCGGCCCACAGAGCTGGTGTCTGCCAGCCTTCCGCCGAGAGGAGGCCGAGTACCCGTCACAGAGGATGAAAAGGAGGAGGAGGAGGAAGAGATTGAGACACGCGCACTTGTAAGCCATCTGCAAAATTTTAAGAATTTGTACTACCTTTAGAAGGTGGCAAAATGTTTTTTGTGTGATAATTTTTCCTGCCATATTATTCTTCAGGCTGTTTCCATCAATCTTCCATCCTCTGTGTTTGCATCTGAGTTTGAGGAGGATGTGGGTTTGTTGAACAAAGCAGCACCTATATCAGGTGAGTAGTCTAAATTCATTTATGCGCATGTGGCAATAAATAATTCCAATGTATGTTTTTTTGGAAGAAGAAATTCTTACTTATAAGGATATATATATACACTCATTGGCCACTTATAGGTACACCTATTTATGGTACACCGGGTGGGACCCTCTCTTGCCTCCAGAACAGCCTGAATTCTTTGCAGCATGAATTTAACTAGGTGCTGGTAACATTCCTTAGGGCAGTGGTTCTCAACCCTGATCCCGGAGTACCCCTGTGTTTTCGTTACAACCACAATTGCAATGCCAGGATTTTAACTGTTTTAAGCTGTTCGTTTTCATTCATTAGTTTTTTTTTTTAATGTTTAGAGGGATTATTTACCCTCTTAAAGGTATACCATGTAGTTTCATTGTAAACAATTCGTTCTTTGTTTATATATAAAATTTTCTTCCCAAAAAACATTGTGTCCTTGTGGTCTAATAAACATGTTGAATGTATTTGCTACCTCATAAGTCGTTCGCAAAGTGTTTTTTTGTTAATGTTTTGAATGCTACACTGACATCCCGCCGCCATTTTTGAAGCCAGAGACGACTACAATTGTGTAAACGTCATGTATGGGCGGTTCCTGCCCATTTGATTGACATGGCTTCCAGGTAAGCTCTTATTTTAGCTTACCATTACGTTCGCGTCGTCAGTACAATTTAGACATTTAGGGCCGAAACATACCTCACGCAAATACGCGAACGTGGACGCTTCGAGCTACGCAAACAGTTTATTTTGCCATGACATTTGTGAAAGACGAGCCAGAGCGTTGCAGTGAGGGACGCTATCGCAGGCAACAACTTATTACATGTGCAGTATCAAACATAATTAATATGCGATTGTGTTCAGCAAATAGGCTGCTACTTATTTAAGTGGTGGCTTTTTTATTTTTGAATTCTTAACCAACAACAGTGAACAGATAAATACAATTTTGTATAATAGACTTAATAAATAGCCTAATGGTTCAGGCTCCTGTATAGACACACACACACACACACACACACACACACACACACACACACACACACACACACACGCATCAAGATCTGGCTTGTTTGTCGGATTTGGCTGGCTATCCCACACAGCCATCCATCCACCACATTTTCAGTAGGCTACTCGATTCTAGGATCTGATAAAAAAATAAGATTTATATTTGCATAGACTAATAAAATATCGTTACAATCAATGACCGACAGCGATATTTTGCACTTCTGGTAGAATAATGGAGATGGGAAAGTTGTAAATAGCCTAAATGTAAACTGGATGTGATTGCAAACTAGCTTGAAAATTAAGGGGCAGAGAACATTGAGCATAGGTTATTAGAAAATTAGTATCAATCAGATGATTTAGGTCTGAATAAATTTTCAAAGCTAGTTTACTAACTTTATTTATTACCAGCTAGACTCTGCTGTCTGAAACAGCTTCGAATTCCAGCTCGCGCCGCTGGGAGAAAAAGATGCGGGACAAACAAACGGTACTGTATTAACCGGAAGTACTAAAAACTTGCGACTCCGACTCTTCAAACCGAACGGTACGGAAAGAGACGACTCAGAAAAAAGAGGCGAAACTGCCCATCACAATCAGTGACCGTGAGAGAGAGTCCACGGTCAGGGAAAATGTGTGAAACGTCACCACAATGCTCGTGGGGAGCCTTTTTCTCCTACGTGCTCTTTATCGCCATCTAGTGTTCTGAAACTACATAGTATACCTTTAAGCCACATTATGTTAGCAATAGCTATGCATGTGTGCTATGTATGCATTATGCTCATTGTTATATTGCAAACCATTACAAAGAAGCGGTAACAGCTGAGGTGAATATGTTCCTAATTCGGTAATTGAACTTTAAAATATTTTTTTCCTTAACCCCTTTGCGCAGATGCCTTGTGATAATGACGCTGGCATCACCATTTTTCTCAACTGAGACATTCGTTGCTCCTGCAGCCAAACTATTAGTGGAAATCACAAACTCTGTGTTTTAACTTTATTGGTAGACTATTCGTGACAACTCTGCTGAATAGAGTTTCTAAGTGTCAGTATTTTCCCATAGCAAGTCCATTTAACAAGCACCACCCCTCAGTCTATACCTACTCCTGCGTGACATAGTGGACAATAGCGTCTGTTTGAGTTCATAAATGTATTTATTCATCATATAAAATTTGAATTCCGTCATAGCAACAAGATAAACCCAACAATCGCCTGATCATTTGCCAAAAATGCTGTGAAAAGCCCTGCTCACTCAAATGCTAAATAAACGTGAAATTGTCTCATTGTACCACGTATTCTACAATTAATATCTGCTACTAAATATTAAATAAATATACAATCCTACCATTGGTTTTACAGATGGAGATGTTCCTTTCAAACTTCAGTGGTCATTTATTGTCTGGTACAATCCGTTTGAGAAATATACAACACTTTATACCGCTATTACACTATCTGAAACGTCGACTTGTGATACCCCCCATGCTCTGCTAGCCTGTCTCGTTCATTACAGTTTATTCTGGTTTAATTGTCGGCTCTTTTATCCAATAGAGTACATTATAACCTTAGCAACGGTATATGCAACGTCTTATTTTTGCTTTGAAAAATCTATTGCAATGACAGTTCATTTTAATGGTCTGGTATTACGCAAGCTTGTAATTAAATATCTTTTTTAAATTTTATTTAGAGCAGTGCACAACTTAGCCATTTGGATAGATTGCCTATATTTTGCACACTTGTGGACATGGAGTTTATGATCCAGGAAATGTATATACAGCTCTGGAAATACCGTCAGCAGTGGTTAACTACTCAACCAAGTATTTGAATAAGAATAGATTTACAGGTGTGGACATGGCACAATGCGCTTTATTAAGCAATATAAGCTGCATGAAGACTGATTGTAACCTTTAATACGTTACCCACATGCTTGAAAAGTTAACATATGTTCAACCTAAAATGGAGACCTCAAATTAAAAATACACCAGCCTTGTTAAAGGCTGACTAATGCACGGTATGTTAGGAATGTCAAAATTCACTCCACATAATACACTGATGTTATGGTAATGTTTGTGGAATACAATTCCAGTAGTGGAAAAAAGAATGCAAATTTGGATGTTTAGCTGATTAGCTAGCTAATGTTAGCTATTGTTTCAGTTACGTTAAATATCTTTTGAAACTGACTCGCTAATAGACACACAACATAACACCGATATATTTTTATTATTATTAAACAATGGTAGGCTATACAGGTATGGAGCAATCTATTTCAGATACTTAACCCGCAGTTTGGGTGCATGCTCCGAGACGCTGGGCTTATAGTGTCAGAAATGAATGCTAACTGCTGCAACATCCCGTGCTCATCTCACAAAACAGTATTTTTTTTTTTGTAGTAGACCCATCATAGCTCGCTCCAAAATTAATATGTGATGACAAACATGTTGAACATGAGCGACAAGGAAGTCAATTTATTATGTGACGAAATGTGTCCACAATACAGCAGCTTGTTCAGGGTAGGCTACGAAGGGATCTTCTCTCTTGACTTCCACTCAAAAATACAGCCTATGTCTCCCTGACCAGACCCCAGGCGTTCTGTGTTTTAGACCAATGATTGTTGTCTCCTCCGAGTGAGTGCAGTGACCATAGATATATAACCAGTGACCCCAGTGACGCAACCTGTCCCTGGTTGGTCCTGAACAAATGTTAATACCAGAAACAATCATTTAAAAAATTGGCACATGGAGAGGCATTAGACAAAGGAAATTGCAACTACATTTTCTTGTGGGAAAATGTTTTTGTATTTTGACCACATTGATGCCATTGACATTGATGCCATTGAAAACGTGCTGAAATACTTTTACTGGATCCAATCGCAGTGGCGCTAGTGAGCAACGGCACTATGGCCTCTCCCAGCCCAACCAGGAAGTGAGAACTTGTTAACACAATGCAGGTTTGGCTTGTTATTTGGTTTGTCTTGTTATCATTTGGTTTGTCTTTGAATTCTTCATTATTTATCAAACGGTTAGTTTTAGCGGCCATGTGTCCACCATTTAATGAATTATGAGCCTATTGATTCACCGCAGTCTTTAATTTGATCAGTTAAAACATTTCTTACCTCTTTTATATTTTTTACAATACAGCATAATTTGAATATTGGACTTTTATTCTTCATGGCATGCATAGCTATTGCTAACATAATGTGGTTTAAGAGGGTAAATAATCCCTCTAAACATCAAAAGCACCTAATTAAGAAAAATTAACAGCTTAAAATTCTGGTATTGTGGTTGGAACGAAAACCAGCATACACAGGGTTACTCCAGGACCAGGGTTGAGAACCACTGCCTTAGGGATTCTTTGTGGTATTCAAAAAGGAAGGATATATGTACATATTTTGTCACAACTACTTTTGAGAAACTTGTTATAATTTTTGTTGTTTTTTTAAGGTCCAAGGCTTGATATGGATCCTGATATTGTGGAAGCTCTAGATGAAGATTTTGATTTGGATAATCCAGAGAATGTGCTTGAAGATGACTTCATTCTGATGGCCAACAGTGCTGTGGCAGATGACAACGAGGAGTAAGTGTGATGATGCCCCCTTTCATCTATAGTATTAAGAATTCTCTACAATTTGTTTTATATCAGTGATTGTCTGTGTAATGATTGCAATATGCTAGATACTGCCTTTAACCATAATATATTGCTGTTTGAGATTAAGTTTTTTGTTTAGTTTAATTGGAAGAGGCAAAATTGGTTTCAGAATAGTATGAGTTTTGTGGTTTGAATGCAACATCTACAAGTGAATGATCAACATCCCGATCTAATGAAGTCCATTCATTAAAAAAACTTTTTTCAGTACTTTTGTGATTATGCCTTCCTGCCTATAATGGCTGTTGTGCTTTTTTTGTAATGCAAGGCAAGTTTATTCATATAGCACATTTTATACACAGAAGCAATTGCTTTAGATAAATACAGAATAAGACATACAATAAAACAGGAATAAAATGCAGGGATTAAAATCAAGGTGCATATGCGGTGCCGAACATAAAGGTTTTCAGTCTAGTTTTAAAAGTGGTCAGAGTTGGGGCGTGTCTGAAATCATCTGGAAGTTTATTCCAGCTGTGTAGCATAATAACTGGACGCTGCCTCACCATGTTTTGTTTTAACTCTAGGAGTAATTCGTAGACCTCTCCCAGATGACCTTAGGGGTCTGGCAGGTTTAAAATCAGCTTGAAACAAAGCCGTATTACTTTTTATTTTTTATTTTTTAAACGCTCATATCCAGAACTATTAGCATTTTTATATACAGCTGTGTCAGTGTCGTGAGTTTTTGCCCCCTTCCTGATTTCCTCTCTTGTTGCATATTTCTCGCACTGGATGTTTTCAGATCTTTAGACAAAATATAATATGCTGGGCCCCCCTGGATGACTCACCACTGAGCACCAGTACATTAACGTTTCTCTGCCTTCACACCAGTGACCGAGGATTATATAGTCGAAAATAACTATTTCATCCAAGTCCTCCACCTGCAAACTCGACCCTCTTCCCACTTCCCAAATTAAAGTTGCACTCCCTGTCCTCTCTCAACTGTTAACATAGATAATCAATGCATCACTGTTCTCTAGTTCCCCTTTCACTCAAAACAGCTGCTCTCTCACCCATACTCAAAAAGCCTGGTGCAGATCCAAACACTCAACAACTTCCGCCCCATCTCTAACCACCCATTTCGCTCCAAAATTCTCGAACGTGTAGTAGCAGCCCAACTCCAATCCCACCTTGACAGTAACATCTTCTTAGAACCATTTCAGTGATTAAAACACAGTACAGAGACACTACGCTCATTAAGATCACCAACGACGACCTCCTTGCTGCTGACTCTGGACTCTTAACCATCCTCATCCTCTTTGGCCTCAGTGCTGCCTTCGTCACAGTTACCCACCTCCTACTGTTGAACCGCCTGACTTCCCTGAGGGTTTCTGGTTCTGCACTAGCCTGGCTGTCATCTTACCTTACAGGTAGACAACAGTTTGTCCAACTAAAACATCTCCAGTCTGGGCTGGCTGCAGTTAAACAGGGTGTCCCCCAGTGGTCAGTGCTGGGCCCACTCCTATTCATTATTTATCTCCTTCCCCTTGGCCGAATCATGCGGCATCATAACATTAAGTTCCACTGTTACGCTGACGATACATAACTCTACATATCATCCAAACCCAATTCCCCTCTTCCCCACTCCTCCCTCACCAGCTGCCTCCATGACATCAAGGCCTGGATGGCTATCGATTTCCTCAAACTAAACGCCAACAAAAAAGTTATGCTCATAGGTACAAAATACACCCTGTCAAAAGCACCCACCTTTAAATACTTTTATTGATGACCAGCTTATCCTCCTGTCACCCCAAGTCAAAAGTCTTGGGGTTATTATGGATAATACCCTCACTTTCACACCCCGCATCAAGAATATTTCACGCACTGCATTCTTTCACCTTCGCAACATCTCCTGACTCAGTCTCTCACTTTCTCACTCCAGTGCTGAAACTTTGATCCACGCATTCGTCACTTCCCGACTAAACTATTGCAATGGTATACTCTTAGGACTCCCCTTCAAACTTATAAATAAACTGCAAATTATCCAAAACTCTGCTGCACGAATCCTTACATATACTAAACCCTCTGACCACATTACACCCACCCTCATTCAGCTACACTGGCTACCAGTCCACTACTGCACTAAATTCAAAATTCTCCTGTTGACTTACAAAGCCTTACACAGCCTCACACCCACCTACCTTTCTGACCTCTTTCAGGCCTACGCCCCAACCCGCACTTTACACTCCTCCTCTGCTCGTCTTCTCGCCATACCTCCCACCCGACTCACTCCTGTTGGTGCTCGAGCCTTCAGCACTGCTGCTCCCAGTCTCTGGAACTCTCTCCCCACTCACATCAAACATGGAGATACACTACCCTCCTTCAAAAAACAGCTCAAAACACACCTCTTCGCTCTGGTCTATAATACATAACACTCTGGTTCCCTCATGTTGTCCCTATATTGTCTCACCTTTATTATTACTGTGATTATGTCTATGCTCTTATGTTCTTTCTTTTGATGTCTGTCTATATTGTGTCCAATGGTTTCATTTTTCTGATCTATTTTAATTATACATATATGTCCTTTTAATGTAAGGTGACCTTGAGTGTCCAGAAAGGCGCCAATCAAATAAAATGTATTATTATTAATATTGATTTTAGGGAACCTGAGTGAACAAATGACACATTTGTTTTTTAATCATTTCATTTTTTTACAAAAAAATCCCAACACCCATGTCCGTTGTGTGAAAAAGTAATTGCCCCCTTACACTTAACTGCAGCCAATGTAGAATAAATTAATTATTTTTAATATTTGGTTGCATGTCCTTTGCATGCCATGACTTTCTGATGTCTGTGACCCAACAACATCAAAAGACTCTTGATATCTTATTTTCTGGTCCTCTTACAAGCAATACTATAACGTCTTTACATTTGAATGGATCTCTATGGGAATTGGGGGGTGGGACTAGATTTAGCTTTAGGTTATTTGTATTTTTATCATTCAAAATAAGTTAAACCAGTGGTCCCCAAACCTGTTCTTGGAGATCTACTATCCTGTAGGTTTTCACTCCAACCCTAATAAAGCACACCTTATTCAACAGCTAGAGATATTTTTGAGCTGCGAATTAGTAGAATCAGACAAATTAGAGTTGAAATGAAAACCTACAGGACAGGGTTGGGGACCTCTCAAACAGTAGTGATGGAATGATTGAGAAGTTAACTAAAAGGCACCCCAACCATATTCAACTGTAGAAGAAATACATTTGCAAACATAACAGTATTTGCTGGCTGTATGCTTCAATCTCTACCTCTGTAGAGACGGCGATGAGTGGGAGGACACAGACGAAAGCGCGAGCAGTGAGGAAGAGGAGAACAATCACAACAATTCGGATGGCCCCCGTTCTGAGAATGCAGAGTTCCTGTTTGCAGACGAGGAAACAAAGAGCCGTTTCACTGAGTACTCCCTAACCTCCTCAGTCATGAAAAGGAATGAGCAGCTCACCCTCCTTGATGACCGCTTTGAGAAGGTGAGAAGGCTCCCCAGTCAGCTGCTTGTAAAAATCTAAGTCCTTGAGAAATTGATTTAGACCAGAGGTCTCCAACCTCCTGGAGAGCAACAGGGTAGGCTGGATTTTGTTTTCACTCAGCACGCGACACCCTCCTTCCTACTACCGGCTGACTGGGTTGTTGCTGCGAATTGTGAAGCGGTTGCTATGCAGAGAAATGGGGTACAATTGGTGACTGAATTGGGAAAAAATGTGCAAAAATTTGAAACAAATTTTTAAAAGAAAATTACAATTACGGTACCCATTGAGTCATTTTTGGCCCTGTAATTTTTTAACCGTATATGGTATAAACAACATCTTGGTATCATTGTAATTCTTATAGGGCGTTCTAAAATAGGAGGGTAATCACAATTCTTTCAGATGTTATTGTACAGTAATTGATTCATTTTAAAATTAGAATATTTCAAAAGTACTGTTTTTTATTTTTACTCTAAGTTTGTTTGATTATTCAATGAAGCATTGTCAAATCAATTCCACGAGACTGTTCTCACAGCAGTCAGATGACAGTCAATGCAATAAAGTTCATATTAGGCCAACGTGCATTCTGATAGCATCAACATAAATTGCGTTATTTTGCCTTAATGACGAGTCTGACACTAAATACACTAAAGCTGTCAGGTTGGGAACCCATAGGTTTACGCATATTTTCCCTCGTTTTATAATGTCCTGTTTATGGAAATATGACCAACGCGTTTTTACTGGTAGCATAATGTCTTAAAACAAGCCCACTTTCCCGGGATTCCAGTAACAATTTCATGAAAATGTTTTATATTTGGGAAAAATGTGTGTAACAAACAGGAGGGTGTATGCGCGTTGTGTACACCCTTATGCACGCACTTACAAAAAATTAGAATATTGTGAAAAAGTTCAATATATTTTTTCACTCATTTCAGAAAGTGATATATTATATAGATTCATTTCACATAGAGTGAAATATTTCAAGCCTTTATTTCTTGTAATTTTGATGATTATGGCCTACAGCAAATGAAAACCCAAATTCAGTGTCTCAGAAAATTAGAATATTGTG
Organism: Ilyophis sp. 1 JC-2022; assembly: GCA_022702515.1. Classification (NCBI taxonomy): domain Eukaryota; kingdom Metazoa; phylum Chordata; class Actinopteri; order Anguilliformes; family Synaphobranchidae; genus Ilyophis; species Ilyophis sp. 1 JC-2022. The sequence goes on from CM040405.1 coordinate 118,978,047, forward strand.
AAAAAGTTAAATATTGGAAACTCATGGTGTCACACTCTAATCAGCTAATTAACTCAAAACACCTGCAAATGTTTCCTGAGCCTTTAAATGGTCTCAGTCTGTTAACATTTTTTTAATTAAAAGCACAAACGTAATAATCACATTACCTTCATTAGGCAATAGAGTGATATCATATATAAACTGATATCGCTTCTTAACCCTCTTCCGCCGCATCATCTTACATTGGCGAAAGAAAACGTGATTATTTTTGCTCATGATAAGGCCGTTACGTCGGCTCTTGACATGGATACATTTTTAGCTACGTGTTTTCTGCAGAAAGAAACAGAAGACTGATGTTGTGATCTCATGTAGCGTGCGGGAATGTGTATATTAAAAGTAGGATTGTGAATCGCAGAACTAAAAAAAAAAAAAGTGTTGTAATATAGTTCATGAAAATATTGTATGTCCTCTAAGAATGGGTGGTAACTACATGAGAAAATAAACGATCAAAACTCAACAGATCTTGCCAGGGCTACTAAAAGGCTATGGCCGGCCCTGTAGCGAGTTATGTTCCATTATATTAGGAGTGCAATCAAACCTTTTTTTTTTTTTTGGGAGAAAAACCCCTTCAAAGTTCAGCCGCGAAAGTTGCGTTAACGTTACCGGAGAGAAACTTTGCTGGGTCTCCCAACCGAAAAAAACGAAACTCCGGTGTTAGCTTGTCATATTATGTTTAAATGCTTCACAACTATAGTTTCACATTGGATTTGACAGACATGCAGATAATGAAAGCCAAGACATTTTTTGAGTAAAATGATATGAAACCGAATCACTTTCATTAGCTTAAAAAGCCGCAAAAGCAGCATATTGTGTGACTGGTTACAAGCTGGCTATAACGTTCTGTTCTTCCTCCAAACGTTCAAAAGTCTTCTATATAAGTTGTATAAGTTTTCTCTGTTATTTACCAAACACCATGTAGGCTACTACCAGTTTCTCAAGATAAATCAGTGTCCGGATGAAATCGTAGGTTTTTTTGCATGGACGCGCTTAGTCCCCACTTCTATAGCCTATTCGCAGCAATTTTCAGAAAACACCCACAGCTAACCTAGATAGCTTACATATTCGTTCATATCCATGAAGGAATGTCGGAAACAATGGCACAGAGTGAAGAAAAAACGCAATTTCGCAAATTGTGAAACAGAAACTTTAAAAAGAAAATAAATGTTCTTTCTGGAGTGGCATTAATCACTGCGGCAGTGAATGCTGTGTCAGTTCAGAGGTGTGCACATTAAAACCATATATTTACCATAGTTTTTAGCCAGTATAACGTTAACATCAGCTTAGTGAGCCAACTTAACATTATATGATCGCAAATGGCTAACATTAACAACGAAACATTAACAACAATGGTTTATCAGCTAAAATATAGGGAGGGGGAGGGGGGGGGGGGGGGGTGCACAAAAAGCTATATTGATATATAAAACAACAACCAAGGACTGCTTCTCAAAGCACCATGCCATAGCCTACGCAGCACATTGATAAATCACCTAAGACTGCTAACGTCACTGTGCCACAAGAGTGTGCAACTACAACACAGAGCTCAGCAATCACTTTACCATATAGCCAGCTAGCTATGCTAGATACAAATGGAATGGTGTCAATAATAGGTTATATGGGACCCTGATTATTTTCTACTAAACCCCGATTATTTTCTACTAAACCAGCTAATTAATAATAGGAAAGTTGTCCAGCTTTTCAACAGATATAACGTTGCACGTGCAGATAACAGCATCACGGGCAGGTTAACGTCATCTTACCTTGATTCAGTAGAGCTGTAATCACTTTGGTGTTGAACTGAATCTCCTAAGCAGCCTCTCCTTCCATTCATCTTGAAATTTTCGTGTAAGGTCCTTCTCGAATGCCAGCTGAATCAGCTGGGCTTTCCGTGTTGGCAACATGCTTCTGTGTTGGCTGAATACATTGGTCAGTGTGCAGAATGAGTTTTCGCGCATTGCCGTAGATGCCCCGAATGTATGAACTTTGGCGCAAACAATAAAGACGAGCTATCTTTTTGAACCGATCCGTGGTCCATAAATAGCATTCCTGCTACCCTACATAGCATTAATGCGAGTGTACGCTACACCAGTTAGTCAGTGCGCCGGGCAGGCAATATTTTTATCTGCATTTCTAGACAATGATTATGGAGATTCTTTATCCTGTCCGAATTGGTCATTAACATTACTGACATCCCGTGATAACAATTACTTTACAGACATTGTTCCTGAAAACATATCCCGTCCAAATAGGGCTAAATACAAATATATAATATAATGCTCATCAACATATTACTTATTATAAAACTTTGAAAGTATGATCATATATGATTTTTACAGACCTTCTGCATATCGGCAGATTTAGCAATATAATGTTATAACCCGTCCATTAGCATGGCAATCTGAGTTTCAAACTTATAGCCTGTGCTTCGTCAGCTAGCCAGGTCTGCACAGTGCACACTCTGGGAGTAAGGTTAACGTTAGCTGAGCAAGTATGATACATTTCTAAGTGCAAAATGTTTCAAACAAAATCTTCTTTATCTCTATCCACAGTGGCCCCCTAGTGGTAGTCGCCGACGTCTCAATTATTGTTTATTATGTAGGCCTATACACGGTATGTAACAATTCGGACATATTTATTCCGTTGCAAATTTCTGAATGATGCAGCCTCTTCAATTTGAGCTTAAAACCGTGGATGTGCAGTTGAATAGTTGACACTGAGACGAGACTAGTAACTAGGAAAATTGCCTCTCTTGGGCCAAAGCCAATAGGGTTAAAGCTAAGCTTTAAGCTTTTGGACAAATTTGTTATCAAATTTGAAAAATGCACACTTGATTTTTATTTAGCTACAATATAAATCTATTATTGGGGGAGTGTGGGGCTATAAATCTATTATTTCCAATGTGTTATGAAATTTGTCATGTTATTATATTGTAGGCTATGTTATGATATTTGTAATGTTTGGTCTTATTCTGGTCTATTAGGGTGCTCTCGATTGAACATTGCACATTGATTGAACTTTCTAGCGGTATGTTGCTATACATTTTCTAGTGATTGTGTAATCTTCAGTTATGTTTATTCTGCGTTCAAGTGGATGTGTAACAATAGTTATGATGATTACATTTTTCTTAAAGAAATTGACACCCTGGGAATTAATAACAAAACATGACGTTTTAAGTGTGAAGTTTGGCTTGGTCAAAAGCAGCAAAAGACAGGAAATTCAAATGAGCACCACCAAGCTCTACACTATCATGGATTTTCAGTACTCTGTTTTTTTTTTTTAAATATCTGACTGCTATACAGTTCTGTAGCTATGTTGGTCTACTGCATTTCAAACAACATGTACTCATCACTGGGCAGATTGGTTCAAACCTCTCAATTCATACTCTTTAAAAGTGGCCTATGACTGCTGCTGCATTAGGCTCTAGAGGTCCCCCTATAGTAGGTTTAGACACAGGCTATAGATTTATAATGCACATTTATACATTAAGGACAGCACAATAGTATATATATTAGGGATGCAAATTTAAAGGCATTTCCTTAATCGATAGTTGTTAACCTTAACAAACAATAGTCGATTAATTGATAACATAAAAGCTAAATATAGCTTATGATATACAGAATACAAAATGCATGTTATATTCCTCAATCAAAGATTTATTGTAACATTTGAGAAACAGGCATTATTGTAGCGTAACAAAAATAGAATATGAAGGCGTGTATAGGCTACTTTAACAGAAAATAAATTGCGCTCCGTCTCATCTGTTGCAAGCGAAACCGTTGCTCCGCTAGCCGCTAGCAGCATTAACATAATCTCTCTTGAAATGGAAAGGCGACAGTTAAACTAGTAGACCTAGCCTAGAACAGTCAACTTAAATCATAGGCTATTATGTTTTGAATAGGCTCTTCATATGCATACTAGATAGACCTACGTATTTTTATTCAAGAACATTTAAGCTACGTGGTCAGGAGCGAGTCGTGTGCGCAGCCCGTTTATTAGCTCTCGAAATCCCTCACCGTCAATGGTGCTTATTAACCTCTAAGTAATACCCTCCGCTCGTCTATCATCATATACCCTCTTTGCCAACACTGAGGTGATGGTCGGTTGCGATCCACTTTGCCCTGACAGCACGGTTGGATGTACGCTTTTCAGGTGGTAGGCTACATTAACGAAGTAGTTATACTTCTTCTTGTGTAGGCTCAACTTCACGGCTTACACTAGGCTGAATTTGGCGCCCTCGCGTGGAGACCTTAAACCATGATTACATTTCACACAAAAACTCCCGTTGAGTTGAAACAAGACCGCAGATTGTTCAGTTAATTGTTTCATTTGAAATCTTATCGATTAAATTCTTATTAGCAATTAATCGATAGTCGATTAATTGTTAACATCCCTAATATATATTTTTGTACGTGATGCTGATTATTTTAGTACTGTGTACACACTTGAAAACTAAATATCACTTGCTGCTGGAGTGCATAAATAGTGGTATTTAATTTTGACTGATACCATCATAGATTCTACTCTTAATTTGCTGATTAGAAACGGAATCATCCATCCAAGAAGTAGCCTATACTGGACATGTGGCCAAGGCTTAGACCACCATCAATGATTAAAATGTAATTTATTTTGTATAGCACTTTTTACAGAGAACCGTCACAAAGGCGCTGTACAGAGAAACAGAAAGAGAATTGGGCAAAAACCAGCAAACGAGGTAAAAAGGCCAGGACTATAAAATATCAGGATACCATTTATGTTATACAGTGCACTCCAAAAGTGTTTGGACAGATGACACATTTTTTGTTGTTTCGACTCTACTCTGACAAATGAACATAAACGGAGTCATCATATTTAATATTTGGTTGCATATACAACTTATATTTCCATACAGTCCAATTGGAAATGAGTTGGGAGAAACAACCCTTAAAGTGATCCATCTAGATCTACTGCATATCTGGCCGCAGAGTGATGGTTTGAGGCTTGTTTGATAAGTCAGACCCTTGATGACTTTGAGCCATTTAGCCAACCATGTGTTCCATACTGTTCCAGTGTAATTTACAGCTAAATCTAGTCCCCCCTACATCTGGAAGTCATGGCATGCAAAGGATATGCCACCAAATGATCCCCTTTTGGTCCCCTAAAATGGGGGGACTGTATAAAAATGGCTACAGACGTTAACCTGCCCGTGATGCTGATCTGCACGTGCAACGTTATTTCTGTTGAAAAGCTGGACAACTTTCCTGAAAGTCTGCACTTTAACATCATTGTCACTGTTACATTTCAAATCCAATGTGCTGGAGTACAGAGCCAAAGCAACAAGAAAAAATGTCTCACTGTCCAAACACTTTTGTTATTTTTATGTTACAAAGTCAATAGGCCCAAGGCTAAATTCAGGGTACTTAATAATTGTAACTTTTATTTTCCTTTCTTCCTTCAGTTTTTTGAGCAGTTTGACGATGATGAAATTGGGGCCCTGGACAATGCAGAGCTAGAAGGTTCCATAGACCCCAACAGCGCTCGTCTGGAGGAAATCATTAAAGATTACTACTTACAGAAGACCAAAGAGTGAGTGTGGGGCTATAAATGAACTACTATAAATGAAACTGAACTGAAGATGACTGTTTATGGATAATAGTGGGGGGTTCAAAATGGAAGAGCTGGGAACCAGCATGGTTTTTTAATGTGGAAAACATATTTCAGCTGCTAATCTTGTTTACTGAAGCATATCAATTGTTCAGGAAACTATACAAGTAAGATGTATGTGCAGGCTTAAAGCTGTGGTCATAAACATGAATTGTGAGACTAATTTTGCCTTATCAACTGCATATCAATCATAAATAGGGCCCCCAATTTGTGTCTTATCAAGTCACCTCAGGGATTTAATCTTGCATTTAAATTTTTTATCCTCCAGGGGTTTCTGTAGGCACTTGAACAGCACAGTCAAGTGACTATTTGTACAGTTGAGTGTACGTTTGCAGGTATAACGTTACCGGTACTAAAAACGTATGGTGTTACCAAAATGTGTACTCTTCATTCTCCACGCTATATTCAGAGATTATTCATGGCAAAGATGTAATTTGTGCCACAAATACAAATAAATCTTGGCAAAAATGCAAAGCAAAGTTGTTTTTTAGTTTGCAATGAAATACTGAGAGCTACAAATGTGAAACAGGTAAAACTACACATTTCCTGTATCAGTGACTCCTTGTCCACAAGTGTGAAAGATCTGAGGATCATATGCAGAACTACTAAAGATATGACGCAAAATGTAGGCAGTTTACCCTGTTGTCCCTTAGTGTCTCCAAATCTATGCAAAATAGCTAAATAGTCCAGTGCTGTAAATCATAAAATGATCATATATTTAACTAAAAATCAACTGTTTTGACTCATGAAACAGTTTGCCTCATTTTCAAGTGGGAATTACTATCTTTACTATTACCTATCCAAAAAAATGAATACTATATTATTTGTCCATTAGAAAGCATATCCATTTGCCCCTTATGATGGTTTAAGATGAAAACATTGATATCATACTGGTACACACTAAATATGAAGCCTAATCATTCTCTCTTGTACCTCAATACAGGTCTTTTGCGGAATGCCCTGGAATTTCTCTGTAGTTTTTTTAGAAAAATGTTCTTATTCATAATCAGTCCAAGGAAAATTTAACATTTATCTTGCATATATGCACAGTAGATTTGAATGAGCATTTTCCTTTCCCTAAGTGACAAGTATTCTCCGGGGATATATATATATACAGGTGCAGCTTAAAAAATTAGAATATCGTGAGTAGAGTAAAATATTTCAAGCCTTTATTTCTTGTAATTTTGATGATTATGGCTTACAGCTAATGAAACCCAAAATTCAGTGTCTCAGAAAATTAGAATATTTTGCTTTAACATATCTTATGACCTGCTTACGACACTTCTACAGTACGGTTTGGAAACAGTATGGCGGATATTTTTTACGTCCTGCTAAACAGTGCACATTAAACAGCACACTTCTGCCAGCGCATTGTACGCAGGAGACAGGGCGCAGTAGATAGAGCTCTGATTCGAACACAGCCCATGACATATTCACATCCTTATGTGAATATAAAAAAACAATACAGAATGCACATCATTCATCGTGGCTGTGTATCATGCAGTCTATGTATCTAAGACTTTGATAACATTTTATTGGTTGATGAGATGTCGTTATTGGGTGATCAGATGTTGTTATCCAATGGGGATAATTATTATTTGTGGGCAGCATTTGTGATGACGAATTGTACAGAAAAAATGGGAAGAAGCAGAAAGAAAAAAATAACCCAAGTTTGGGGCTTTATTGTGTGGATGTGTGAAGTTGTATCTGAATTATGTAGATTTTTAAATCTACCAGACATTCGGCCGGTGAGCTAAAAAAATCATTTTGGACCCTGCATACAAGAAGCTAATGTTTTGGGGGATGAGTGTATGTGATCATTGTAGTAATTTCTGTAGGAAACCCTGAAAAGTAACTCTCGGTGCTTGGCGGATGGCATACCTGCCATCCCAATATACAGGTGCAGCTCAAAAAAATAGAATATCGTGAAAAAGTTCAGTATTTTTTGTCACTCATTTCAGAAAGTGAAACTCATATATTATATAGATTCATTACACATAGAGTGAAATATTTCAAGCCTTTATTTCTTGTAATTTTGATGATTATGGCTTACAGCTAATGAAAATTAGAATATTTTGCTTTAACATATTTTTAAAGCATCATATTTAATATTTGGTTGCATATCCTTTGCATGCTGTTACTTCCTGAAGTCTGTGACCAATCAACATCAAAAGACTCAATATCTTATTTGCAGGTACTGTTACAAGCGATACTATAACCTCTCTGCATTTGAACTGATCTCTATGAGAATTGGGGGGTAAGACTAGATTCAGCTGTAAATTACGCTGGTACAGTATGGAACACATGGCTGTACGTCATCAAGGGTCTAAGGTATCGAACGAGCCCCAAACCATCACTCTGCGGTCAGATATGGAGTAGATGTGGATGGATCCCTTTAAGGGTAGTTTCTCCTGACTTTTTTCCCCATAGAGTTCTATAGGAAAATGAGTCAGGAGAAATAACCCTTGCAGTGATCCATCCACATCTACTCCATATCTGGCAACAGAGTGATGGTTTGGGGCTCGTTCGATAGCTCAGACCCTTGATGACTTACAGCCATTTAGCCAGCCGTGTGTTCCATACTGTACCAGTGTAATTTACAGCTGAATCTAGTCTCACCCCCCAATTCCCATAGAGATCAGTTCAAATGCAGAGAGGTTATAGTATCGCTTGTAACAGTACCTGAAAATAAGATATCGAGAGTCTTTTGATGTTGATTGGTCACAGACTTCAGGAAGTAACAGCATGCAAAGGATATGCGACCAAATATTAAATATGATACTTTAAAAATATGTTAAAGCAAAATATTCAAATTTTCTGAGACACTGAATTTTGGGTTTCATTAGCTGTAAGCCATAATCATCAAAATTACAAGAAATAAAGGCTTGAAATATTTCACTATGTGTAATGAATCTATAATATATGAGTTTCACTTTCTGAAATGAGTGACAAAAAATATTGAACTTTTTCACGATATTCAAATTTTTTGAGCTGCACCTGTATATGCCTTAGTGTATTTTATGTACGATAAGCTTACAATAAAATAATTTTACACCATCAGGAAAATGCTGGCAAATCAAAACATCTAACATCTAAAACATGACTAAGCCACCTATGAACGCTTGCACAACAGTAGGGCTGTACAATTATGACAAAAATTGGTATCGCGATTAAAATGATTAACGATTAATTGTGCAGACCAACAGTCTGTGAAATGCAGTCAAAATGTGAAAATAACAATATTGAACATATGGCACAACACTGTGGCAGAGTGGAATCATCTTCTGACCCACTCCCAAAATTCATGTAACAGGCGAGAATTTTCTCTTGCCATGCTGGTGATTAGTAAATTAGTGAAAACTTGCGAAAATAACAGGAAACGACTATTACACTTCAGCGAGCGGATGTGCATCCTAACTTGTTTGCGTAAAACTAAACTAATAAAATTCAAAATGCAGTTACGCCTGGCTGTAATTTATTGTTAAAATCATTCGAAAAGACATTGCAAACACCGTTGCTAAGGTTAAAATGTCCTCAATCATCATCAATGAAACCAGAATAAACTGGAATGAATGAATGAGGCCGGTTTGCAGAGCGTGCGGGGTATTACCACTGGATTATATAGAAAACTAGAAACCACAAGGTGGGCGTGTCCTGAAGTCAGGTTTTTTAGTAGCACCAAAATACCTGAAGGGGGTGACATGTAATGGTGCATCGCCCTGTCTTTGCCCATAGACTGCCAGCAAAATACGAAGCGCTGTCATGTCGTAATTAGCGTACTTTTTAACGATGTTAGAATCTCATAAATTATAATTATAATACTGGATTTCACTTGCGATAATGAGGACCATGTATTATATCACAAATTTTTTTTTTTTTTTAATTCCGAGGATTGACCGGGTTGACCAGCAATCATTTACGCTCTGCGCCCCAGCCTACAGATGCTGGGAAGCACAAAAAAGACAACAGCCTCTTGGCTCCGGTCAGCCGGAGGAGGAAAACGTTTTTTTGTTGTTTGTACCGTTACAACCAAAGCCCATAGAGAGAGACTATACAATCTCTGGTACAACTCAGACTTGATATTCAATAAGATAATTTTTTTTTAATGAACATGGGTAGGTATTGTTGCAGGTGAGACTGGGTGGGGGTTGATTGTTAAATGGACTTGCTACATGACAATAGAGACACTTCAGCTAACCCGTTCACACTACAGCTAACTACGGTTATCACTTCTCATTTTAGTGCTTAATCCGGTCAGGAGTTCCAGAGGGTAACGTAAAATAAGCTTTTGTTGACGTTGCTTAATTCGCTGCCAGATCTGATGTGGAAACACGTGTTCTCCGGCTTCTCTCAGCAAAGATGAACAAAAACACAATGGCCGTGTCCATTTTTGTTGACATTGGAGATCTCGGTTTTCTAAATATGCGTGTTTGTACAGACACCGAACATGAGCAACTCCAGTTAGTAACTTTCGGTGTCGAGTCCGAAAATGCAAGTGTGACCGGGGCCTTAGAAACTCTATTTGGTCTTCCGGGGTGCTTTGGACAAGGTACTCCAGTCCAGCGTAACGGCCATTTTCGTTTTCCGGGTCTCATATTACGCAAGCTCAATGAATAACGCATCAGGGAGGGGAGCTTCCCTTATACCGATATGTAAAAAAAAATTGCATCTAAAATGCAGTTGTTCTCGCTGGCTACAGATGTAAGTAAATTTTTCCACTCAAGCACTGTCTTAACTGTCTGCCAATATGATTGATATTTATTGTTGTTTTCGCATTTTGAGCGCATTTCAAATACTGTAGTGCAATCGTTAATTGTATTTTTGACGTAGCCCACCGATTTCCATTGAAAATAGAACATTTGGCAGCATTTTTCAGATGGTGGAATACCATTTTATTTTCATGTTATCGTACATAATATAGGCTATGGCGTATATACTTGTCACTTGTGGATGGCAAATGCTCATTCCAATTTTCTGTGCGCTGATATGTGGTAGATTAAGGTAAAGATGTTCTTTGGAGTCAAAAACACTAGGAATATATTTTTTTAAACTACAGAAAAATGCAATTCCGGGGCAAAAGTATACATACTGTGGAGTACAGGGAAAAGTGATGTTTTATTGAGGTACAAGAGTGAATGATTACGCTACATATTTAGGTGTATGTAACACTGATATCAATATTTTTATCTTAATCCATCAGAAGAAGCAAATATATATTTTTTATAATGGATAAAACAAATTTAATTCATTTTATGACATGTTTTGCATCGGGGTTTTGGACCCATAGATATCTACCCCCCTATACTGATGAAAATATAGTCATTCCCACTTGAAAATTATGCAAACGTGAGTTTTATGAGCCAAAACTGTTGATTTGTAGTTAAATATATCTTTTTATTTAGAGCAGTACACAATTTAGCCATTTGGATAGATTTGGAGACACTAATGGACAACAGGGTACACTGCCTATATTTTGCATCATAGGCCATTAGTAGTTCTGCATATCATCCTCAGATTTTGCACACTTGTTGACATGGAGTTTATGATCCAGAAAATGTATATATTTACCTAAATGTATATATTTGCATTTTTACAAAGTTTCGCTTGTGTAACACTTCTCATATAGTTTATACCACTCCAAATGAGAATGGGCTGAGGTTCGACTACTGGAGCTAGTTGGATAAGAAATGACACAGGACAGCAGTTTAGAAAAGCTTCGTAAAGGCCTGTATTGAACAATGTACTGATCGATCGAAACCAAAAATAAAAAAAATACAAAACAAACAATTGTTCCCACAAAAGGACTTCATACAATTATACATAGGTTGCAGTATATCCTATACCCTGGGTAATCTATATCTCGGGTGCACCCTCACTACACTGGCTTCTAGAGAAACACACTGCACAAAACACTGTGTTTAACCCAATACACCAAAAATAGTCAAATCAAAGAGTCAATCTTCCCACAGTTAACACTTTTAAACCCTCTGTATAGGAAACAGCAGGTAAGTGAAGCAACTTGAACGTCCTTTGCACTGCTGTGGACTGAGCAGTGAGTGCTTTGGAAAGAGAACTTGTCCTACCACACTGTGTAGTCATTCACTCAGACAGTCCATCCAAGGAAGATTATACAAACAGATGATGGTTTCACATCAAATCTTCAGATGGGCTCAATAAGTTGGCTCGCCACCTTGGAATGGACTGAACATCTTCAAAAAACCTGACCTGTATGACACAATGTCAGAATACTGTATAAGCTAAATGCAAATAATATTACAATTAGTTACATAGGACAGCTTTAATATATTCACATACATAGGGCAGCTTTAATGCCCAACCATACAAAACAAATTTGATTTTGCTATTGAATTCACACTTAACAAGAACACATTTTAGAATTGACTTCTCACCAAAGAAAGAATCTGTGTCACGCGCCCTCCGTGTGAGCTGGAGCCACGAAGCGACCATGATCGGCTACAAACGTGAAAGGCATGGCGTATAGAAATGACTGTCTAATTTAGACTGCTTGTGTTAGACGCCAAATAAGAAATAAAGCTAATATTTGCTACATTTGTACAAAATAGCTTTATATTCAACCGTAAAATACTTAGAAGCTACAACTTAAACTTGAAACGTGCTTCTATTATGCTGCATAGCAAGCTAGCTAGCACAAGCTTAGCAGCCAATATTCTCCATGTTACATGCCAGCGCTAACGCTGCAGCTAATATTATCGACAAGTTATGAGTTTAACTCACCAACAAACTTCTCATTAAAGTCCCTCACAGAATGCGGCAGCTACCGACAATGCAGTGACTTTAATGTGTTCTCAGATCTTGATTAAAAAGACGTTTTTCTGTGTTCGTTCAGTTAGAACCGCTCTTCTTCCAACTTCCGACAAAATGACACCTCTCCGCTCTCTCTAAAGACGTGAGTCAAAGCAAATCCACTTGTCGTGCCATCGACGCACCATTGGTGAACGTGATCTGTCAATCATGGCGTTCCAATATCCTGATAAGTAATAAATTAACCATTCAGCACAGAATTATATTTTAACTGTTTACTTTGAGTGCAGACTTCTTTTTTCCTTCATTCTAATTATTAAATATTTTACACTCTATGTGACCTGGGTTACATTTGCATTTGTGGCACTTTATTTTGACTTAAATTATGAAAAGAAACAAATATTAGTTCATACTGTAAATGGTACAGCTGTCTTGTTTCATTTAAGCCATTTACCAAGTTTATGTGATGCTCACACCTGGAATTATAAAGCCTTAAACAGAGCACCCCCTAAGTAGATGAGAATTGACCAAATTTGCCATCTGCACGAAGGGGTTAAAGGTCCCATGAAATAGAAATTGGAGTTTACCTACATTTAGCATTTATATGCAGTGTGGCATGATGTACGTATGTGCTGGTAAAATATGAACTCTGTACTACCTGCCACTTTTTTGTTGTAAAAGGAAAAAAATCACTGCTTAACGGTCCGTTGAGAATTGGCTCCAGTTGTGACATCATTACTGGGCTCCTGTGAAAACAGCCAGATGAAAAAACATCAGAGTGTTCGCCAGGAATATGCAATCAACTCTAATGTAAATTGAAAATAACAACATGCTTGATTTCAAAATAACCACATATTTACCTATACAATTTGAGGAAAATTTATCCTGAATAGATGCAAATCGTTTTAAAACCAAAACGTTTACCAAACCTTTTTATTTTTTTAAATTTATAAACATTGTAAACCTCCACCGATTGTCACAACCTACTCAGTCAGCATGATAAATTCTTACACCGGAAGTGTTCTATCTAAGTCAGTTGCACCTTTTGCGTTTACGATCGAGCTTAATAAACAGCACCAATAGTTAATAGAGAGATAGAAGATATGAACTACAAAATATTATCATTGTTATGCACGCGGTCTCTTAGTAATCGATGAAAGTATTATGGTAACGATGAGTGTCACAACCTACCCAGATATCCTTTACCATTACCTACCATACAGAATCTAATGCAGATTTTGATTGCTAATGTTATTTAACGATGGCTCGGTCAGTGTCCGCAGGTAGGCTATATAAAATGTCATCACTTAACCCTAACCCTAACAGCAAGCAAGCCAACATTAACCTGTCAAATTTCTAAAAGCGAAACTCTAAATTGGCTGCATTTTTTTTCCTTACGTCTGTCCACAAATTTCACACAAATGTCTAATTGGATAAAATTATTAAGTGATGACATTTTATATCCAAAAGTTCAAAGGTCCACTTCACTCTGACATAATGTTTTTTAACATGTTCAGGTACATGACTACAGTTCCTAATTTCATTTGCAAATAAAAAAATATATCACTGTATTGGCTAGCTAATTAGCTTCTCTATCAGTCATCTGTACTCCTCTGTAATAATAGTCTCTAAGAGAAGACAGCATGTTTCTCACTGGAAATTATTCACTGGAATCATACATGTCAATATAGTGATAACTTCCATGTTGCCAATAAATACACTTCATACCTTTTAAATTAAATTTCTTAAGTCTTCACTACATACATTTTGTGAGTATGGACAGACGTGATGTAAACTGCAACTTGACTTGTTGGTGGAGGCATACCACCGCAAAGCGGTTATTTCTAGTTGTAATGCTAATGTAATGTTATTTATTTATTTATTTATTTATTTTTATTTAAAAAATGTTTTTATTTTTTATTTTTTTATTTTTTTACTATATCTGAAGTTTTCATGCTGTGCCCGCTATGTGAAATACGTTGGATTTTTTAACTGCTTGATGAGTGGTTTCGGTGATTAACATGGATGTGTGTGTGTGTGTGACTAGATACCAGAAGCCTGATGACTTGGGTCCAAAAGCGCTTCCTGTCGTGAATGAAGAGGAGGAGGAGGTGGAGAAACCAGAGATGGATACGATACTGGTTGAGGAGCCACCCACAGTGAAATGGGACTGTGAATCTATACTCAGTAAGGGCATCGCTTAACAGAGAGAACTCTTTACAGAATTAATTGTAAATAGTAATGTCCAGCAATGTTTCAATGTTATTGTATATTTAATTAATATTCATAGATTAGATGTTACATCATTTCTGAAAATGGTAAATATTGAAAATATTGAATCTGAAAATGTTCTTGATTCTCTGCACCAAGTCTCAGCCAGTTGTCTTCCACACTGCTCCAAGTCCCCTCAATAAGCTACAGTAGCTGCCTCTGCAATAGTGTGATTAACAAAAGAAATTAACCTCTTTCGAGGGCAAAATAAGCCAATTCTCACTAGTTCAGCCATTTCACTAGTGTCAAACAAAGCTCTTTATCTCAAAAACTATAAATGGCGCAAGTATGGTTCATAGCATTCACAGAACTATCATTTTGACTATGCAGTCAGTATCCACGTAAATACAGGTTTTAATCCTTAATTACAATGATTTATGTACAGAAAATAAAAATTTAATTAAATAAAAAATACCAACATTTAGGTTTTAGTATTGTTCCTTGGTGAGTACAAAAGCTATGTCATTGCTTGTCTTCATTTAGCTTACCACAAGTGTGCATTATAATACACATATTGTCAGGTAAATTGTGAATGAAAAGGGTTGAAAATGGCTGGCAAGAAATTTATAAAAATGACTTAAAAGGATTTTTAAAAAATGTAATTTGCCTTTAAAAAAAACAACAATTTTTAAAAGAAGAAAAAGTACCCTACAAGCCCAAGACCTGTACACCACATTGTGTGACTCGGTTGAACAGGGCATTGGGGCTGGGTGTGTGAATGTCAAAACTTTATCACGTACCCTACAGCGCCACCAGGTGTTCAATGTGCGTCACAACTTCATGGACCCAAGAGTTCAGTCATCCCTACAACCCTACCCTAAGTTTGGTGATTCTAGGCCATACCAGCTCACGGTTATTTTTGGTGAAAGGGGCATAAATAAAAATAATAATAATAGAATCTGAACAAAAACAACAAAAAAAGCGGCTGTGCAGCTTGGACCCCAATAACAACTTTTAAATTCTGTCCCTAAATCGCGGTCTCATTTTTGCCCGGACGCTATCTAACCCTACTTGTGTGGGAGGTCAGATATTGGAGGTGGTTCATTACCGACATCAGTGCGTCCGAGCTGCACAACTGGGGACTTGGCGCCATTGAAACCCTTTGCAGAAAAGTTTTGGCTTTGCTAGCAAAATTAAACTTTTAATTGTATGTTTATCATTCAGTAGCCTAACAAAAAGTAAGTACTTCCAAGCAGATTATATTTTGACTCTGGTCCCGGTGTTGTGCCGTTTGTTTTACCAGGGGGCGCCCTAAAAAAAATCAACCAGTCGAAAAAACATTTAAAGAAAGATTATGAGCTAGTTAAGCGCGTAAGCATCATATTTCTGACGTTTTTGTTTATTGCATAGGAAACACAACCTTCAATGCTTAACGTTAACTCCGGTCCTTTCAAAACAATATTTAATTTTGCCATATGTAGCCTATACATTGTCATGTTTTATCCTATGTTCATTGACTGCATCCGGCAAATAACAAAAAAAAAATTTTTTTCAAGTACAATAGATCAATCATAAACACGCAAGCTGCCTTGCATTCAAAACCTTTTTTCCCCCTCGTGCATTTGGTGTCTTTTACCGAAGCAATTCATATATTTTAGGCTATTGCTATTTTGCACCGTAGGCTACATATTTAATGTCTGAAATACCGCGTCCAATAAATCAGTCTTTTCCATTTTTTGTGCAAAAATGATCTCTGAGACTCGGTCTGCTGGTCCAACAGATTGCATTTTGTTTGAATTTGATGTGTGCAAATACCATGACAATTCAAATGAAAATGCAAAAGGCCACTTTGCATTTTCATTTTCAAGTTAACCCCTTTGGGCAGATGGTAAATTTGGTCAATTCTCATCTATTTTGGGGGTGATCTGTTTCAGGCTTTATAACTCCAGGTGTGAGCATCACATAAACTTGGTAAATGGCTTAAATGAAACAAGACATTGTTGTAGACTGTGAATGCTGTACCATTTACAGCAGGGGTGGCCAATTCCAGGCCTCGCGGGCCGGTGTGTATGCAGGTTTTTACTGCCACCAGTTACCACGGTTCAATCAGCTAATTAGTCATACACACAATCACCGATTCACTTGTAAATTACAGAACGATAAAATGCTACAATACACGCATTGACGCATACCGGCACAAGAACATTCATCAGCTGCTTTTCATATCGCGGATATGTAGATTAAAATATCAGATCGTGTAAACGATTGGGCTAATTCAATAATTGTTAACTGGCGGCAGCAAAAACCTGCATACACACCGGCCCGCGAGGCCTGGAATTGGCCACCCCTGATTTACAGTATTAACTTAGATTTGTTTATTTTTATAATTTAAGTCAAAATAAAGTGCCACAAATGCAAGCGAAACTTTGTAAATAAATAATACATGTCCTGGATCCATGTCAACAAGTGTGCAAAATCTGAGGATATGCAGAACTACTAAAGGTCTATGATGCAAAATATAGGCAGTGTACCCTGTTGTCCATTAGTGTCTCCAAATCTATCCAAATGGCTAAATTGTGTACTGCTCTAAATAAAAAAGAGATATATTTAAATACAAATCAACAGTTTTGGCTCATAAATCAACAGTTTTGGCTCATAAAACTCACGTTTGCATAATTTTCAAGTGGGAATGACTATATTTTCATCAGTATAGGGGGGTAGATATCTATGGGTCCAAAACCCCTATGCAAAACATGTCATAAAATGAATAAAATTAGTTTTGTCCATTATAAAGAATACATTTGCTTCTTCTGATGGATTAAGATAAAAATATTGATATCACAGTGTTACATACACCTAAATATGTAGTGTAATCATTCACTCTTGTACCTCAATAAAACATCACTTTTCCCTGTACTCTACAGTATGTATACTTTTGCCCCGGGATTGCATTTTTCTGTAGTTTAAAAAAAATATTCTTAGTCATTTTGATTCCAAGGAAAATCTTTACCTTAATCTACCACATATCAGCGCACAGAAAATTGGAATGAGCACTTGCCATTCCATAAGTGACAAGTATATACGCCATAGCCTATATTATGTACGATAACATGAAAATAAAATGGTATTCCACCATCTGCAAAATGCTGCCAAATGTTCTATTTTCAATTGAAATCAGTGGGCTACATCAAAAATAAAATGAGGGATTGCACTGCAGTTTGTGAAATGTGCTCAAAATGCGAAAATAACAATGGGCCTATCAATCATATTGGAGAGACGGTGCTTGAGTGGAAAAATTAACTTAACTTATCTGTAGCCAGCGAGACCAACTGCATTTTAGACACAAAATTTTTACATAACGGTAAGGGAAAACTTTCCTCCCTGATGCATTATTTCGAGAGCTTGCGTAATATGAGACTTTGAAAATGAAAACTGCCGGTAGTAAATAGTTCAAAGCACCCCGGAAGACATGGGATCTACCGTTACTAAGGTTTTAATGTACTCTATTGGATAAAAGAGCCGACAATTAAACCAGAATGAACTGTAATGAAGGAGACAGGTTTGTAGAGCATGGGCGTTTTACGAGTATTCAGTTCAGTTTCAGGTAGTGTAATAGCGGTATAAACTGTTGTATATTTCTCAAACTGATTGTACCAGACAATAAATGACCACTGAATTTTGAAAGGAACATCTCGATGTGTAAAATCAATGGTAGTATTGTATATTAATTTAATATTTAGTAGCATATATTGCTAGTAGAATACATGGTTGAATGAGAGAATACTTTCACATGTTTATTTTGCATTTGAGTGAGCAGGGCTTTTCATGGCTTTTCTGGCATACGATCAGGCGATTGTTGGGTTTATCTTGTTGCTATGACGGAATTCTAATTTTATATGATGAATAAATATATTTATGAACTAAAACATAGACGCTATTGTTCACTATGTCACGAATGTGTAGGTATAGACTGGGTGGGGGGGGTGCTTGTTAAATGGACTTGCTACAGAAAAATAGTGACACTTAGAAACTACGCATTGGCCAGAAATTGTCACGAATCTTCTACCAATAAAGTTAAAACACAGAGTTTGTGATTTCCTCTTATAGTTTGGCTGCAGGAGCAACGAATGTCTCTGTTGAGCAAAAAGGTCTCGCTGGTGAGACCATCTGCACAAAGGGGTTAATGTACGCTCTTTATCTGACAATTTGAAAATGTTCATGCAAATCCATTTCACATTTAATTTCTCGCCCTCTACGACACAACCCTGCCATAATTAAAATTAAAATTAAAAACCACATTTGAATTAGCAGTTTCGTATTGTAATCGCATGATCCATGACAAAAAGGAAATGCTAATTCAATTCTTACTGTAATTGCATGAAAAAGAAATAATTAAATTTGCCATTTAATATATCGTTTTCATGCTTTTGCGGCACAAAAGTCACATAATTCAAATGCAATGGCATTGCATTCGTTTACTTTATCATTTCTGCATGGACACGCAAAAACCCTACCAAAACTCCAAACTGAAAATGCTAAATGTTGTCTGTGACATAACGTGTTCTTTCTTTTTTCTTTTTTAATCTTATGCTTGGCACCCCCACTTACATGCCAATCCATGTTTGTAGACTAGCTTTTCCCCACACGCTGTTTGTCTGTACAGATGAACCTCGATCCAACGGACTAATAGGGGGGAGCAGTTGTCCGTTAAAGCCGTTTGTCCGTTGCAGCGAATAATGCAAAATATCACTATAACAAGAGATATGTAGCGCACAACAACCAGGCAAACCGACGCTTGTACGCTTGTAAACAACACGTGCGCGCCGCCAAGCGGAAGCTTATTCAAGTAGCGGTCTCGGTTCGCTTCACCCGGGAGTTTTAAACGTTCGGACCAGATATTCACTCTAGCAGATTGTGTCCGTTGGATCCGGAATCCGTTGCATCGGTGTCCGTTGGATCGAGGTTCATCTGTATGTATACACACCTTACTGGTATGACTGAGCTTGCATGCACAATAATGATACATTGCTCTTTTCTAATAGAGACAACATATTAGTCTATTATCATCACATCTTGCCCACTATGAACTTGAGTGTCCCCCACTAAATATCTTATGCTTGGCGCCCCCACTTACATGCCAATCCATGTTTGCAGACTAGCTTTTCCCCACACGCTGTTTGTCTGTGTGTCTTTTCCCCACACGCTGTTTGTCTGTGTGTCTTTTCCCCACACGCTGTTTGTCTGTATGTCTTTTCCCCACACGCTGTTTGTCTGTATGTCTTTTCCCCACACGCTGTTTGTCTGTATGTCTTTTCCCCACACGCTGTTTGTCTGTATGTCTTTTCCCCACACGCTGTTTGTCTGTATGTCTTTTTCCCGGCATGCCTTGTTACTGACCCAGCCTGACCTTTCACAACCAATCAAGCAAGGCAAGCTTGCTTAACGTATCATAGCATTATTTAAATCACATATTAATTATGTTTACTATTTGTAAAACTTTAATAAATATGCTTTATTAACCAGACTTCTATTGGGGGGGAAAAAGGGTATTTCAAATCTGAAGATCCCCCGATCACTGCGAGAGGCCCTCAGAAACTTTTATAATCTGAATCAGAAACTGCTGTTAAAAACTCCCTGCTGTTAAGGTTAAGTTAGTTAACAACGGGCTGGCTAGGCTCATCATAACATTTAGGCTACCTCCTTTCCTTTTTAGTTTTTAGCATTTAGCCTATAATACCCAAACACAGAGAACTAGGAAATGTTGCTATCTAGCCTGGTAGTTGTGGTAACTGCCTGACGACCGAAATCATTCACAGACAATCATTGAAGTTGGAACGATAAGTTCAGTGGTTTGAATGGTCCTTTGTAATGCCACTTTCATCGAGGCCCCGTCTTGATGGGCAGCATTGACATTTAGCATTTTCACTTCTGAGTTTTGGCCGGGTTTTTAAGCGAACATGCGCAAATGATAATGTAAACAGATGCAATACCATTGCATTTGAATTATGTCACTCTTGTGCCGCAAAAGCATGAAAACTATATGTTAAATGGTGAATTGAATTATTTCTTTTTCATGCAATTACAGTAAGAAACTGCTAATGCAAATGTGGTTTTTCATTTTCATTTAAATTATGGCAGGGGTTGTGTCATAGAGGGCGAGAAATTAAATGTGAAATGGATTTGCATTAACATTTTCATATTTCATATTGATACAGTGCATACATACACAAAGTGGCCTTTTGCGTTTTCATTTGTAATATGTCATGGTTTTTGTGCACATCAAATGTACACAAAATCAATCGCCGATTTGCATTTTCATTAGAATTTTGGCACGCATATGCTTCCATACGTAACAATATCCGCCGTGGCTTGTCAAATATTCCCCACTGGCGGCATACAGGCATCCGGGCAGAGCTAGGCTTGCCTTTTCTTGTTTACCATAATGCATGAAGATTGTGTTCAAGAAATATTTCCCTGCAGTCTATTTTGAGAAGTTTTGCTTCTCGTTATTAGGTACTTCATTTTAAGAATTGGTTTCAACAAAATTTATATATTCGGGCTGTCAGTTGGCCCAAAATTACCTTTCAAATATTCATTCTTGTGGAAATGTACCCATTAGAATAATGGTTTTATATGTTAAAATATTATATTTGCAGATGCCTAATTCTGTCAATTTTTGCCTATTTAGGTACTGTTCTATTTAAGGCTTTATAACTCGTGTGAACATCACAGACACTTGGAAAACGGCTTAAATGAAGCAAGACGGGACCATTTGCAATACTATATGATTTTATTTTCATAATTTACATAAAAAATAGTGTGCCACAAATGCAAAGAAATCTTTAAAAACTCAGCTTTGCATCATTTTCAAGTGGAAAATATAATTTCATCCGTATAGGGAGATGGATCTATGGGTCTACAAACCAATCCAAAATCTGTCATAAAATTAATAAAGTACCATTTGCCTATACATATAAATTTGCCCCTTATGATGGTTTAATATGAAAACATTGATATCACACACCTAAATATGTAGCCTAATCGTTCAACTTTACCTTTTTTCCGTACAGTAACCTTTTGCTGCATGCCCTGGGTTGACTTATGTCGTTTTTTCCCCCAAAATGTTGCCATTCATACTCACTCCAAGCAAAATTTTACATTCATCTAGCTCATGTCACAGTAAATTGGTGTAAGAATTTTCCATGCCCTACGTCTGGGGGTTTCAGAAGGTGTACTACCGTTATAAAGGGGTATGAATTTCTCATACGAGGATTGTCCAAGACAATAAATGACCACTGAAAGGGACTTCTCTAAGGCAATGGTAGGATTGTATAAATATTTCATATTTAGTGATAGAAATTGACAGTCGAATGATGTGGTATAATTATACAAGAATTTCACGTTTATTTAGCTGTTGTGAACGTGGCTTTTCATGGCTGTATTGGCATATGTTTGGGCTATTTGCTTTTGTTGTTGCTATGACGGAATACAAATTTCTGGTAGTGAAAAAATATTTTTATAAACTCGCAGGTTGATGCTATTGTCAACTTGTCACGCATGGCAGGGCTGTACAGTGCGACATATGTCGCACGTGCTACGAAAAAATCGGTCTGCGATAAATTAATTTACTGCAGTAGCACCCGTGCGATAGCCTGTGTGTGCGGAAAAAACTATTTTTATTTTGCATGTGAAGTGAATCGATGCGCCTCGATATTCTATTTGGTAGTTGTAGTCTATCGTGCGATTAAAAATCGTACATTAACCCCCGTATGCGTAGAGTCCATACATCCAACACCAAATTCCACAATTCAGAGCGAACAATCCCCTTTTCCTCAGCGAGTCGAGCGACAAAATGAAGAGGTATTTTCACGTATTAAATCAAAGTAAAGTAGGAGAAGTGCAAAACAAAACCCCCAAACGAGCCCGCGAGGAATCACTGCCAAATGAAAAGTGCGAACACGAGCTGGCTAGCATTACCAGTATGTTTGTATTTTTCGTTTTTTTTCAACTAACTTAGTCATTACCATTTCTCTTGAACGTTTGTATCATAATATACCTGATGGCCACCTCCATTTAATTCATTAGCATATTGATGGTGGACAATTCGAGAGAAACCAGAAAATCTTTGTCTTATATAACCATCACATTAATGTGTTAAACTTACGACATTTATTAGTTTAGGACAGCTTGATCGTGATCTCCTACATGCTCTATATCGCCATCTGCGTTCTGAAACTGTTCTGAAACTACATAGTATACCTTTAATGGGAAAATGCATATAGCCTACATTCTACATTTTCCACAAAGAGCTACTAAACACTTTAAGCTCTGAACTCTGTGGATTTAGAAAGTCAACGGTCTGCTGAGTAGAAATGCCACTATGCGGAGACATCAAGCATAGTTTATGTACAAAGCAAAATGTACTTGGCTATGGGGAAATGTATTGTAATAGCGCCCCTCTGGTGGTGATTTACACACTTTCTCAATTTTAAATAAAAAAATATTGTATGATGATATGAATTTGCACTGCTAATTTGAAGCGTAACATATTGATGTCTTGTATACAGTTGTTATGTCCCTGCAATTTACCATTATGGGCAAATCAAGAAAAAATGTTTGTCTGAAAAAAATTCTTGTTAAGGTTTGGATTTTGTGTGCCCTGTATGCAACATTCATGTCCTTTGCCAGTCACATACCTGTTTAAGTGATGAACTGCATTACTTGTGGTTGTTTTTAGAGATTTTAGAGACGTTTTATACTCGTGCTACAAGTTTTTGGCCTGTGCTACAAAACTATCAACCTCTGTAGCACCGGTGCTATGTGAAAAAAAAGTTAACGTACAGCCCTGCATGGGTGTGTGTAGTTGCAGGTGAGACTGGGTGGGGGGGTTGCTTGTTAAATGGACTAGCTACGTGACAATAGTGACATGTACAATCTCTATATTCTATAATAATCACAAATCGTATCCTAATAAAGCTAGGACACAGTTTGTTTTATCCACTTAGTTTGGTTGCAGAAGCAATAAATGTCTCAGTTGAGCAATCTCATGGTGCCGGCGACATCGCCGCTAGGGGATCTGTGCACAGGGGTTCATTAAAATGTAATTGGCTTAGATGCATTTTCCGATAAGGTACACAGGGCTACCTACTTTTTTGGGTACTAAAGTAGCACATTTAATTTACTTGCGGTAATAATTTACTTTTCCGATAGGGTAGCAAAATCGGTATTTATGAATTTGCGCTACCGGTAGGACATTTCGATAAGGTCGGACAAATTGACAGAATAAGGGCATTGTTCAACTGAAATTGTATATGTTGCTGGAAATACATTGGACATGCTAACTCAT
The DNA here is from genome assembly GCA_022702515.1 of Ilyophis sp. 1 JC-2022. Classification (NCBI taxonomy): domain Eukaryota; kingdom Metazoa; phylum Chordata; class Actinopteri; order Anguilliformes; family Synaphobranchidae; genus Ilyophis; species Ilyophis sp. 1 JC-2022. The sequence continues at coordinate 119,002,063 of CM040405.1, forward strand.
TTGAGATGGCATCACCTGAATGTGCAAGGTGTGTAAGGCCTTCTCCCTATGACATTTAAGCAGTCTCTCGCTGAAAATTCAGACCAGGCCAAAGCAATAATGAAGTTATTGGAGTTTTTATAGCAGCGGATTTGTGACCATACTCAGTTTTGGAAAACGCTGGTTTTAAGCATATGCTAATCCACATTTGCGTTAAACAACCCGCAAAAAGCCATTTTATACTACGCTTTTCATTTTATCCCTGGTGTTTTCCTGAAAATGTACCAAATCGTGAAGTCAAAACCGAGGTAAATACTGAACCAAGATTTTTGTCCCTCAAAGACGAGCTTAAATCAAAATTCTATTCTAGATAACCACACAAACATGTCTAAAAGTATATATACCAAAAAATTTATAAAACTGTAATATTTGTGTATTTTCAAGTCAAAGTTTTCCCTCCTTCCTGGATAACGATTTCCCTTTTAAATTTGAGTCAAGTTACAGTGGGTGTGCATCAAAATTGGAACTAATAATGTAGATCAAATATGTCTGTTTCCCTCCAATCAATGTACATTTACACCGTGGCACGCGTTCTTAGTGTTTGCATTTGACGTCAATCAAATCGACTGCCCGCCCTTCAAAAATTCCCGTTGAAATATTGGTTTTGCTTCTGTATACATCATATCGCGGAAGCTAGTGCTGCTCTAACTGGCATTTCATGGTGACTTTAAATTTGAATTGACGTTCATTCTGATAGCCCTATAGTGTATACACCGATCAGCCACAATATTAAAACTACTGAAAGGTGTAGTGAATAATATTGATTATCTTGTTATTTTGGTTCTGTACTCTAGCCCTTTGAGTTTGAAAGGATATAATGACAATGAGAGCAGACTGTCAGCTTTAATTTGAGGGTATTTTCATTCATATTGGATGAACTGTTGTCAGGGAAATTTCCCTATCTTGTGGGTTTGTGAACTTCTTCTGAAGTATCCCGTGAAAACTACTCGAGTTTTATACAAAGTACAAACTGAGAGTCTTTCAAACAGCAAGGAAGTTTTCCTTTAACAAGCTTTATTACTGCAGCAACAAACAAGGAGAGATGTATCACATACAGCTGCGTAGCATACACTCTAACAAAGGAATACTTTCCTCCTGTAGTTATATCCTTCTTAATGCAGCAAAAACCATCCAATCATAAGCGAATAATGTCTCAATACTCCTCCATTCCTTTATCTACAGAATGTGCTAATTGCAACTTTCTGTTTACTGCACCGGACTTTCTGTTCTAGCTTCACATTCCTAAGCCTTCAATCTCCTTTCACCAGACCCCCCTTTATAACTAACAGGTTTCGTCTGATTGTGTCAAAACCTTCCAGTAAACATGTGATCATACATTTTGGATAATAAACACCTCTATTTAATAGCTTTAATCATTGAGTAATGCATAGATTTAATTTTCTCTAACACTGTTTATAAATTACTGAACTATAGTTCCCCCCCCCCCCCCCATTTTTGGGCAGTTTAACGTAATGTAGAATAAAGTTATTATTTTTAATATTTGGTTGCATGTAGGCCATGACTTCCTGATGTCTGTGACCCAACAATATCAAAAGAATCTTGATATCCTATTTTCTGCTACTCTTACAAGCGATACTATAACGTCTCTGCATTTGAATTGGTCTCCATGGGAACTGGGGGGTGGGACGAGATTTAGCTGTAAATTATGCTGGAACAGTATGGAATACATGGTTGGTAAAATGGCTGTAAGTCATCAAGGGTCTGAGGTATAAAATGAGCCTCGAAGCATCAATCTGCTGCCAGGTATGCAGTTTATATGGATGGATCACTTGAAGGGTTGTTTCTCCTGACAATTTTTTTTATTGAACTCTATGGAAAAATAAGTCAGGAGAAGAAACCCTTCAAGTTATCCTACATCTACTGTATTTCTGGCAGCAGAGTGATGGTTTAAGGCTTGTTTGATACTTAGATGACTCAAGAAAACCAGTTACAGTTCACCCTACAGAGACACCTATAGTATCAGCTTATCAGATTTCAGTTGGCATAATTTATTAGGTAAACCAGTTATCTTTTAACCTTCTTGGGTACAAAAGTATTTGATTTTGAAATATAAAGAGAGAAACTATTCAAATTTCTTGGTAGTCTGCCGGGCTTTGCAGCACTACTGTTTGGTGGTCCGGGACAAAAGTCCATACTGTTCCAGTGTAATTTACAGCTAAATCTAGTCCCACCCCCAAATTCCCATAGAGATATATTGAAATGCAGAGAGGTTATAGTATCGCTTGTAGGAGTACCAGAAAATAAGATATCAAGCGTCTTTTGATATTGTTGGGTCACACACATCAGGAAGTCATGGCATGCAAAGGATATGCGACTAAATATTAAAAATGATTACTTTATTCTACATTATGTTAAACTGTCCAATTTTTTTTATGTCCAAAAATGGGGGGGGGACTACATACAAAAGGTTTTATAATTTCTAAACGGTTCATGCGATATGGATGAAAATACCCTCAAATTAAAGCTGACAGTCTGCACTTTAACCTCATTGTCATTGTATCCTTTCAAACTCTGCTAGAGGACAGAACCAAAATAACAACGAGATAATTGTTATAACAACGAGATGTTATTCACTTCACCTGTCAGTGGTTTTAATGTTGTGGTGATGTCCTATTAGGAATCCAAGGGTGAATGAGACAGTTGTGCAGATGTTAAATTTGTCATATGTATGCCCAACATTATTTGTATGATCATTTGACTCTGTATATATATTTATAGGTACCTACTCAAACCTGTATAACCATCCGAAGCTCATCCAAGATCCACCGAAGGTAAGAACAGTGTTTATTTTGGTGAAGGGCATTTGTGCAATCTTTTGGGGGTAAAAAGGAAATTGTAGATCCCCTGATATGAAACACTATTCAAAATATAATTGTATTTCAACAAAAAATGTTGTTCTTGTCTTTCTCCAACCAGATTAGTCATTGTATTGTGTGCAATACATTGTGTTGTACCAAGTCACGGTAAATTACACCATATACTAATCTTGGATAATATACGGAGTGAAACACCCCCCCCCCCCCCCCATTAATTTATAAAGCATAAAAAAGGAATTTGGTGTGTATTGAGGTAATGGTTCTCAACTTCTGTAATTCTGTGTGATACAGATGAATAGGTTTACAAGACTACCACTGATTTGCTTTTTTTAAAATCTCAATAGAAATCTTACCCAGTCAATTCACAGGTTTGGGATTATATATATAATTAACATAAATAAGATCATTACTAACAATCCCAAACATCTTTAGATAAATGGCAGACCACTTATGTTAGTGCATTATGAATAGTTCATTGTACATATCACAGTGATTTACACAGGAAGGTTTCTATTTCTACTTTAGCAATTGTAGCCAAAATGGAGAAAGTAGAAATTGAATGAAAATTGGATGAAATTTAAATAGTAGTTGGTAACATTATCAATGTTTTGACTATTTTTTTTAATCAATTTAATGCCTTGGTTAATAAAAGTATAAATTTCTTTCAAAAACATAAAAATGTCTGATTCCAAACTTTTGAATGGTATTTTGTAAAATGGCTGACTCAGTGCTTGCATTTTCAGCTGAAACCCATAAAGGTGTCCAGCAAAACGGGCATCCCAATGGATGTCCTGCTCGGGAGAGGTCTCACAGCGAAGCAGGCCGAGCGCATGGAGAGGATCGACGACTCGGACCTCCTCCGTGTCTCGACGCAGCCGATGCCCAAGGACGAGAGCAAGGAGGCGAGGAAGGCTAGGAAACGGGCTATTAAGGAGGAGCGCAAGGTGATTCGCTCTTCACCCCGTATCTACCCTCCATTGTGGACTTGGCACGCATTTTCCATGTAGAAGCTGTGCTTCTTGCTTCTTGCTTCTTGTTGTTTGTGTCTCCACCAGTTCTATTTGTTTTGCATCTCTTGCACTCTTCCTTATAACTAGGGATGGAGCACATCAATCGGCCAAGTTCAGTTCTGAGTTCAGTTCAGATTTCCCTCCCATATCACTGTCAGCAGTCCCTGAAATCACAGATACTTTTAACCGATCTTTAATTTACTCATTATAATCACTATCAACAGTATACCTTGTTTATATACGTCATAGCTCCCTCGAGGGAAGATGGGAAGGGAGCGTGTTAAATTAAAAAAATCTAAATATCTTGTGTGCAAACGTGATACGATCTCTTCCCACAATGCTGCTTGCTGAGCATCACTTTTCATTTAGCGTAGCTGCGCCTAATCTCCCCACATTTTCAGAATGTGTGCCTTTAAAACAAGGGCTGCCAAACCCTCTTCCTTGAGATCTACAGTCCTGTCGGTTTTCATATCACCCTAATTTGGCACATCTGATTCTACTAATGAGCAGCTCAACAAGCTCTCTAGCTGTTGAATGAGGTGAGCTTTGCTAGGGTTGTTTAAAACCTACAGGAAGGTAGATCTCCAGGAGGAGGGTTGGGCAGCCCTGCTTTAAAAGCGCATTTTAAAATAAACAAAGGCACGTTGTGTCCTGTTTTGAAATGTCACTTACTGGCCATCAAAATCAATTGTATTTATACTAGTTTGTTGTTTATATTTTTTAATTAAATTGATATACCGTATTTAATCGACCTGTGGTGGCCCCAATCTCACAATTCCATGAGCCCAAACTCACCATGTAATTAATAAAATGATAATGTGACGTTTTAAACCAAAGAAGAAATGTTTGAGCTAGGCTTGTCGTGGTGTTTGGTTTAACCACTGACATACTAAAAGCATGTTAAAAGCTATTCACATGCAGCTATATCCAGAGATATGTTTTCCATTATCTTGACTAAAAAGCTGTTCGTTTTTACATTTTTTTGTTAAATTAAAAGCTGTTCAAATCTTCCAGAGCTTTGTTGTTACAGTTAGCTCAGAAATGCATCTTGTTGGTCTGTTCATTTTACCCAATTTCACCATTTCATGAGCCCAAACTCACCACATAATTAATAAAAGGAAAATGTAATGTTTTACACACCCAGTGGTGGACAAATCGGTAGTCCGGACTACCAAACAGTAGTGCTGCGAAGCCCGGCGGACTACCAAGAAATTTGAATAGTTTTTATATTTCAAAATCAAATACTTTCGTACCCAAGAAGGTTAAAAGATAACTAGTTCACCTAATAAATCATGCTAACTGAAATCTGATAAGCTGATACTATAGGTGTTTCTGTAGGGTGAACTGTAATTGGTTCTCCTTAGCCATCTAGAGTATGGATGGGAGTAGAATGCACTGTTATCAGCCTTCCAACGGTTCTGCTCATGGAGCCAAAACCGGGGGTTCGTTCGGATCCGAAATCAATCCTTTCTTCCTGTTGTTCCCTTGGGGAATCCCCAAAATGCCGGGATGAAATATGGCAGCCACACTCTGTGATTCGGATCCAATTTAAGAAAGGGAAGGGAGTAATTATATTCCCTCATTTAATCTCTCTTCCACCTAGGGTATAAAATGCAAGCTTCCAGCAAGAAGGGAATCCCACAATGCAATGCTCCACATGGAAAAAATGGGTGGTCACCACAGAACTATGTGGCGGTCACATTTCAACTCTATGGTGTAGCGCTTCTGAAATGTTGCGAGGGCGGTTCGGTTACGTTTTTGTTTGTTTCCCGTCAATCCTCCCTTGCAGAGCACCTTTTAAGGTTGCTTGCTGCATGAAGAAAATTGCGTCATAGCTCCCTCGAGGGAAGACTGCAAGGGAAGGGAGCGTGTTAAATCAGATTTGAGTGCAGCCCCAGGCTTCCTTCTTGAAGCTCACTTCCTGGTTTGGCTGGGAGTGGCCATAGAGCGGATTATAGAAAAGAAACTAAACGTTCAAGGAAAATCTCAACATCTTGCATGCAAACGTGATAGCCTACTATAATAATATAATATAATAATAATGCTATTTGCTTTAAATTAGCTGTGCCTAATCACGCCACTTTTTCAGAACGGAAAAACACATTTTAAAAGAAAGCAAAGGAACCTGTAATTTGTATTTTTGTGCTCAATAGATAGACCGTATGTTCATATACCTCCGTATTGAGTCTGTCTGTGTAATCAATTTCTTCGATCATGAGCCCAAACTCACCATGTAATTAATAAAAGGAAGATATGACATTTTACACCGCAGAAAAAAATGTTTTATCAAGGCTTGTCGCTGTGTTCAGTTTATACTAAAAGTGTACTAAAAGCTGTTGAATTGCAGCCACATCCACACCTTTTCATTTTCTTGACTTAAAAACTGTTCAGGTGTTCTAGAGCTGTGTTACTGCTAGCTCAGAAATGCATCTTGTTGGACTGTTAATTCAATTTTTTTCATTTATAGTTTATATTCTTAATGAATTATTAGGCTATAATCCTTAAAGGGGTACGTAGCATGGTGGTTTATCTTACTTTCTGGTGTTTTGTATGATATTGGTACATCGGGGCATTGCGGGAACACCACGGAACTAGCAAATTAGTATTTTCTTTAGGTTTGGAGAAATAGACTATTTAATTTAGCGGTCCCGTTTTCAGGTCGTTTCTCGTGTGACGTCACATGAGAAATGACCACTCCCGTGTCTCAAATCTGTCAATGGAACACTCCCCCATCCACGTCCACAAAATAAAACGTGAATTTGAACTTCACCCATTGGTAAGTTCACGGCCTTGTTACTGGTTTACACAGAGCATGATTGATTATATATTATTGCAAGCTAACTTTACTGAATATATTTTTAGGTTGCAAACCTTAGATAAAAGTTAGCAACATTTTAAAACATTGACTGTTTCGATAACCAACTTGTAACCTAACAAGGGTAATACGCGTTAAGCTAACGTTAGTCAGCTATTGATAGCTGAGCACTTTCTATGTTATATGAAAAACAATTTGATAACTGACCTTTGATAACGTTAAGGTAACAAAACCAAAGTTGTCTGGACTCTTATTTTTATTAAATTCATTGACTTGTATAGACACCAAAGGAGGTTTGCATCCGCATCCGCAGCCGGAAACCAGAAATACTTTTGTTTTGGAAAGTTCGTAGTTTTCTGTTGCTCACTAGCGGTCTTGTGAGGTGGCAGTGAAGGATTCAGTTGCATAAACGTACACTAATTTATCTAAATGGATCCTTTTGAAGAGTTCATACTAGCTGCGAATCAAACCCAGACCAGGTGACCCGGAAGCGGCTGCTCTTCTACAGTAGCCTTCAAACTTGGCCAAGACCTCCCAAAATTTCAAGCGGAAGTTTACAAACGTATGGCTGTACGGCCACTAAAAATAGTTCGATAAATTATTATTTAAAACATGTTTTAAACATTAATGTAAATTACAAGGAGACACCAGTGACCATCTTTGAAAACGAGAGTTTATGGTGTTTTTTTGAAGGATTTTCTATATGCCCATCCAGATCCATTGTGTAAGTTAGCTGTGACATGAGCAATGAGCAATACGTCTCAAGACTGCACAGTTTGTCAAAATGTTGATCTGGACCCTTGTATATGATCATAAATAACCTTATAACAGGGCTTAACATGCTAAATACCAAACTTCTCTGTTAAGTGGGATTGAAAACTACAATAGATAAAAGTTGAATACTTGTTTATTGACAAGAAAGCTTCTGAATCCGAATTGGCTTGCTATTAAATCTTTGCTACCTCTGTTGATTCTTCCTCTTTGTCTTCTCTCTGTCTTTTCGTAGTAAAGTCATTTTAAAAAGTAGATCCTGTTATGACATAGACACCAAACGAGCCGGGCAACGCCTGACAGAGATTATTTTTAAAAAGTGAGAGCCTGCACTGAAGTGAAACTATTTTGGTGAGGGAAATGGGGGAACATAGCAGTTTGCGTTTTGTTCTGATATCTCCCTTGAATAATGTCAGCATTATCTTCCACGAGAGCCTACAATATGCATGAAGTTATGAACTAGGGTATATTCTATTTTAATTATATATATTTGTATATATAATTTCATAAATTTTATATATAAAATTTTTTATAGGGTTTTTATTTTCAGGCTAGTTCGTGAGATAACATTAGTTAAATAAATAACAACTCAAAATAACAAAAAAAAATAAAAATCTTATAACCTTGTTATGTTAGCTGATGATAAATTAATATCGTAACAGTCGAGAGCTTGGCTAGCTTAATGCTGAAACAATATGTATCCATTATAGTGTACCACAGTGGGTTTAACTTCGCAAAGTCGCAAAACTTTCACAAACATACTAACCATGTCAATCTCCTCAGAATTGTGAGGAGATGCAACCTCTGTGTGTGAGCAAGGAGGTGGGGCATCGACCAGGGTGAAGAGGGTTTTGTGTGTGAGCAAGGAGGTGGGGCATCGACCAGGGTGAAGAGGGTTTTGTGTGTGAGCAAGGAGGTGGGGCATCGACCAGGGTGAAGAGGGTTTTGTGTGTGAGCAAGGAGGTGGGGCATCGACCAGGGTGAAGAGGGTTTTGTGTGTGAGCAAGGAGGTGGGGCATCGACCAGGGTGAAGAGGGTTTTGTGTGTGAGCAAGGAGGTGGGGCATCGACCAGGGTGAAGAGGGTTTTGTGTGTGAGCAAGGAGGTGGGGCATCGACCAGGGTGAAGAGGGTTTTGTGTGTGAGCAAGGAGGTGGGGCATCGACCAGGGTGAAGAGGGTTTTGTGTGTGAGCAAGGAGGTGGGGCATCGACCAGGGTGAAGAGGGTTTTGTGTGTGAGCAAGGAGGTGGGGCATCGACCAGGGTGAAGAGGGTTTTGTGTGTGAGCAAGGAGGTGGGGCATCGACCAGGGTGAAGAGGGTTTTGTGTGTGAGCAAGGAGGTGGGGCATCGACCAGGGTGAAGAGGGTTTTGTGTGTGAGCAAGGAGGTGGGGCATCGACCAGGGTGAAGAGGGGTTTGTGTGTGAGCAAGGAGGTGGGGCATCGACCAGGGTGAAGAGGGTTTTTTTGAAGCGACGGGGCTACTCTGCGCACATTAGCCTACTAATTTCAAATTGAACACATTTATCTTATACTTGTTTTATATTTTTTATACTTGTTTTATGCTTTTTATATCTTAGGATTGTTTTTATCATTATAAATGTATATTATTACTTTTATTATTGAATTTTAGTTATCTTTATTTATTTTATACATTTATCATTATGAACTATTTATTACTATTATCTTATTTTATATCTTGTCTTAATACCTGTGTTATTGATTTGTATAGTTTCTCTTGTAAAGCACTTTGAGCTGCATTTTATGATATGAAAGATGCTATATAAATAACGTATTATTATTATGATATTATATGATTTCCCCAAAAATATTTTTTGATCAATTTGAAACTGTGGCGGTTGAAATTAAACTGTGGCGGGCCGCCATATTTTAATACATTAATAGGAAACGCTGGTAGGTTAGGCGATTGATTTTTAGCTGATAAACCATGCTTCCATTGTTAACGTTAGCCATTTGCGATCATATAACATTAAGTTAGCTAGCTAACTGAGCTAACGTTAACGTTATAACCTTACTGGCTAAAAATGTAATTTTATCACTCTACAACTGTGTTGTGTTAAACATTACATTCTGCCAAAATTATTAAATGTCTGGCTATTTTAAAGAGGAACTAACGTAACGTTAACATTAATGTCCTCACCTGACATTGCTTGGCACTGTTAGTGTTATGGTTCCATGTGGGCCTTACGCTAGTTGTAGTGTTAGCTAGCATGGTGTGGCGCTTGTAGCTTCATTAACGTACAGATAATATTGTGGACATGTCTGAAAGGAGTAACGTTAGTAGCGAAGTGAACAAATTAGTTTTTATCTCGCTAGCGAAGTTGGATAGGAGCTGTGTTCTTTCTAGCTTTGTCACTCAGTAATGGTAGCTAGCTAAGTTAATGTTAGTTATTTGGTGCTGTTCAGTCAGAGTTGTGTGGAACTGCTGTGATCACTGACAAAATATCTTTTAAGCAAAATAACGTTATCCACCTTGCTCTCTTGAGTTGATTTGCCCACGCTTATTGTGATTCAGAAAAATGCTAAACCGTTATGTAAAAATTCAAAACTCACTTTGGACTTTTAGTTTAAAAATAGGTAAGTTACACGCCTAAGGCTGGTTTCTGTGATATGGCAGTATGATAGGCTCAGGCTAGCTTCATAGACGGCGAGGAGTGAGAAATCTCGCATTGCACGAGACTGTTGTAACGGTAGTTGGAACCTTCAACTTTTTAGCCTTCGGATGCAAGCAAATTTACGCCCCAATGTTAAGTGAACGGACAATTAATTTCCGGTATCGTAGAATTATAAAGGATTATTTTAAAACTGTACAACAAACTGAAATGTCACTCATCAAAAGCATTCGTTCATGAGATATTGATGAGATGAGTTGATCTGCCAAGTGGCTTGGTAATTTGTGCTAAAATGGCTGAGATATTGACGGGCAAAATTTGGGTTTTAACATGTAAGTTGCAACCAAAACCAAACTTATTTTTCCATCGAGTTCAATAGGAAAATGAGTTGGGAGAAACAACCCTTCAAGTGATCCATCCATATCGACTGCATATCTGGCAGCATTGATGATTTGAGGCTCGTATGATACCTCAGACCCCTGATGAGTTACAGCCATTTAGCCAACCGTGGGTTCCATACTATTCCCGCATAATTTACAGCTTAATCTAGTCCCACCCCCCAATTCCCATAAAGATCAATTCAGATGCAGATAGGTTATAGTATCGCTTGGAAGATTACCTGAAATCAAGAGTATTTTGGTATTTTTTTAATACCTAGTCCTGGTAGCATCACCTGTTTACCTGTGAAATGTTCCAAACAAGTGGTTTTTGAACTTCCCAGTCTTTTTTTAGCTCCTCCTTTTTTGGAACGTGTTGCAGGCATCAAATTTGGAATTAGCGTATATTTACAAAAATCAATAAAGTTGATGTGTTAAAACATTAAATATGTTTTCTTTGTACAATTTTCATTTATATATATACAAAAGAGAAATTACTAATTTTTCTGCATTTAGGTGCGTTTTACATACTGTCACAACTTTTTTGGAATTGGGGTTGTAGGTTAAAAATAGGTAGCCTAGTACAGCCAGTTTCTGTGCTGTGGTGTAATTAGAGAATCTGAGAGAGACAGAGTGAGTAACATTAGACTCGGGAGAAATCTCGCATTGCACATGACTGTTGTCCAACGGTAGTTTGAACTTCCAATTAGCCTTCTGTTCTAGTAAATGTATGCCCCAATGTTAAGTCAATGGACAATTAATTCCCGGTTTCATAGAATTATAAAGGTTTACTTAAACCTTAGTTCTTGTCATGCCCGACATATCGCTATGTCTACTTTATAGATTAGAGTTGTTGTATTTGAGCTAGGTGGGGGGGGTCGGGGGAGAAGTCATAATCGTAATGCAAATATTTTTAAGTCCTAAACTATATGAAAATGGCTGAACAATTCTTTACCGTACTTGTTTTATGGCGAGATATTGATGAAATGAGTTCATTTTCCAAGTAGTTTGATAATTAGCGCTAAAATGGCTGACATATTGACAGGCAAAATTTGGGTTTTAACATGTGAGCAACCAAAACATTGTCCAACTACCTTGGGCTGCCTTTCGGACCAGTTGGTGGTGGGTCGAAAAGTCCGATAGTTAGCTCGTAGTGGGTTGTAAATTACTGTGGGAGAAACACAGCTGAAGATATTGGTATTTGAAGTCGAGTGTTTAGAAATTGGATGATGGGAAGGTCAAAACGGGTGAGAAAGTTAGCCTCCTTCCTCAGTTTTGAACAGCTATTAGCTACTAACACACTTATTATTTCACCATGACAAAGTTAGGTATGAGTCAACCTGGCAACTAGTTGAGGGGGTGTGTGCTGCGAGCTTCAGCAGTTAGGGATGTGGTGTTATGAAATGCAATCACCATATGACACACTAGATGAGGTAAAAAGCTATAGCCTTTAAAAGATGTTCAAATGCAGCCTATGGATTATTCAGCCCAAACTTTAAATGGAAAAGGAAAATGAAGGATTATTTTGTCAATCTTCATTTTCTATTTTCATTTTCAAGTTGTATACAAATGAAAGGGGTGTTGCCCTTCGATCAATCAAACCAAGCAAGGTGGGTCTCACAGTTTGGGCGCAGTAGCACTTAATAAACACATAGCCTAGGCAAATGGGTAACTTGACACAAAACAACAAAATGCTTTCAAGGCACTTGTAGGTTTTAATGGATGAGATAATGAAGAATCTGAGCAGTGTTATAAAGTGTTATAAAGTGACAGAAATGTATTCATCTTTTATTGTCCAAAATGCGTCTTTTTTTTTTTTTTCTTCCATGGTTGACACCTTTTGCGGTCAGTGTGATATGACAGAATTGTTTTTGTTTTGTACCCCTTTCAATTACTCTATTCTCTAGCACACTTAGCTAGGAACTAGCTTGTGTGTCAAACCTGGTGATACAATATGCTGCGCCAGGTAAAACATTGGACTGGATCAGTTTTTGGACTGCTCCAAATAAATGAAATCCTCTCGAAAAACAAATTGTGTCACTGGACCGCCAAACTTAACCTGGTTCTGATACTTTCAGCGAACATTCCAATTTCTTATTTATTCCTCATAAAGGATATCGGTACCCAAAAATCTTGATCGGAGCGTCCCTAGTTTATTCTATGAAAAAATTGGTCTTTCTCCGACACTGCTCAAAGAAATTAAGGGAACACTTAATCAACACAGTATAACACCAAGTCAATTAAACTTCTGGAATATCAATCTGTCCAGTTAGGAAGCGTAAACGATTGTGAATCAATTTCACCTGCTTTGGTGCAAATGAGTGACAACAGATGGACAGGAGAGGCAACAGCAAAACAACCCCCAAAAAGTAAATGGTTTTGCAGGTGGTGGCCACAGACCATTTCTCTCTCCTTATCCTTCCTGACTGATTTTTCTCTAGTTTTGCATTTTGCTAGTGCCCTTGTCACTACTGGTAGCATGAGGCGGTACCTGCAGCCCATTCAGGTTGCACAGGTAGTCCAGCTCTTTCAGGATGGCACATTCATACGTGCTGTCGCAAGAAGGTTTGCTGTGTATATTTCCTATGAGCAGTGTATATTTCTTATGTAAGAACTTAAAATAATACCCCCACAATGCCAGAAAGATGGATGTCAGTCATAATTTCTGGTTTGGGAATTATTGACAGCTTATTATTATTTTATTTTTTTTGTGGTTTTGATTGGTCATGAACTTGAACTTGTTGAGGTGAAAATATCTTATCCATTGAAAGAATCTGTTGCAATGCATATATTGTCCACAAGTCCTTGTTCCAAGGTTGTTTGCAGTCCACTAACAGTGGGTTCTCACTTACTATGTCATTTGATCAGTGTTTCTTCTGGGTATTTTTTAAAATATCCCCACCCCCTCCATAAAATCAGATGGGGAAATACACAAAAGTATGGCGCAATGGATCCAGTATCTGCTAGCTTCCTATTGTATTGTAATTCATCTCTATATTTATAAATATCTTTCAGTGTGGAATCCTCTCTACACCTATACTTAGGTGTTTTTTTACAGGCTTCAGTGTTTGTAATGCTGTGATGCTAAATGCAAAAATGTGTATTTATTCAAACAGGAAAGGAGATCTGAAAAGAAGGCGAATAAGATGGCATTCAAGCAAGAGAAAACCCGGCAGGAGAGGGAACAGATGAACCTTCGGACTAACGTGCAAGGCCTCAAACTGTTCTAGCCACTGTTGTGCATACACAGCTACCCACCGTTTACCCGACTGTGAGAACAGCTTTCAACTGTGGGATATATGTACACTTTACTGCTGGAACCTGCCTAGCTGTCTTCTAAACACACGGGGGAGGTCCCAGACACCACCTCGGTTAAATTCAGAACACTTTTGAAGATCCTCCTTCATCTCACCGGGAAGTGTTTGATAACATTTTTTTATTGTTGACCTCCAAGTATGTTGGACCTGAATAAAAAAATCTGATATTTTAAGAAAGCTTTGTGAAGACTAATTTTATTATGAATGCTTTCTCAGCCTTTGAAATGTGGGTTTTTGGTCATCCACGGAATCCTCTTGCAAAATGAGCTGAATTGAATCCATTAACATAATGAAGCAATTACAGTTGTGTTCAAATAAATAGCAGTGTGTTAAAAAAAGTGAATAAAGTGCAAATATTTTTAAATCTTTTAGTTCCATATTTCAAATGTAGTGGAAACATTACACATTAAATTCCAAATCAAAGCATTGACAAATTTGATCAAGTCTGCGTTATTCTTTTACAGGAAGCAAAGAAAAGGAATATTAATCTGTTCAAAAAAAATAGCAGTGTCGACATTTTTCTCTTCAAACTCAAACACTTACTGTATAAACTGAAGTTTTTCAAGATTTAACTTCACTTTAAATTACTGAACTAATATTTAGTTGCATAACCATTGTTTTTGATAACTGCTGCACATCTGCGTTGCGTTGAGTCAACCAAATTCTGGCATTAGAAACGGGTATTTCAGCCCAGGATGAACAAACTACATTCCACAGTTGCTGTGAATTTTTGGGTTGGCCACTTCATTACCTCAATCCTTTTTGTCTGGAACCAAGATGTTGCTCGCTTACTTGTGTGTTTGGGGTCGTTGTCTTGTTGAAACACCCATTTCAGGGGCATTTCCTCTTCGGCATACGGCAACATAATCTCTTCAGTATTTGGATGTATTCAAACTGATTTATGATCTCTGGTATACGATAAATAGGCCCAACACCGTAGTATGAAAAACATTCCCATACCATGATTTTTGCGCCACCATGCTTCACTGTCTTCACAGTGTACTGTGGCTTGAATTCAGTACCTGTGGGTCGTCTGACGTACTGTCGACGACCACTAGACCCGAAAAGAACAATTTTACTCATTAGTCCACAGAATGGGTTTTTGTTGCCATTTTAAAGCATTTTAGATCATTTTAGCTGAGCATCCTATAATTTGCTGCACTTCTTTGTGTTTCCTCCGAACAATGTTTGGAACGGCCCATTTTACTTAGCAATTCAGAAGGAAATATATTTTATAACAGTATGTGAAACATTTTCTTTCGTTCCTTAATAAAGGACAATTAATGACACCTGTTTTTTCACAGAATGAATGAATTCTCGAATTAAACTCCACACTGCTATTATTTTGAACACGCCCCTTTCAATGAATTAGTCAATTACTCAGAAGAAGCAGCGTGCATGTCATGAGAGTTGGGTCTGTTGTTTTTCTATTACACTACTACAAGTAAATGATTTGCCATGCAGAAATATCACTACTAATAACAGTGGTTCATCAGGTTACTGATGTTGTACTGCTATTTTTTTTAACTGTACATACACAATTAATTTATCAACCTTATTCATAAAGGAATGAGCTTCAGTTGCATCTGCAATGGAGAATAAAAAGTATTCTAAAGCTGAAATGTGAAGTTATGTTTTAATAATGACATTTTATAAACCTTACATACCAACACATTTTTATTTATTTTTATTTTTATACAAAAGCAGTGGCCTCTGTACAGTGTTGCTGTGGTTCCGTTGAGCACTCTGTTTTGGTGGTTTTTTCCATTAGTAAATCTAAATCTTGACATTTTATAATGCAGCTTGTTAGCGAACTCTCAGTCATTTCGAGACACACTATCTCTATAGTGGTTGGCATTACGGTTCTTTCAAGGACCCGGTTCCTTTGATTCCGGTCACGAAAAGGATTAGTTCCTGGATTCGTTCACTGATCTAGTTCAGACTATCGTTCACTGACTCATTCTCATTCTCGTTCACTGATTCATCTTGTTCGCAAATGAGATAGGCAGGTGGCCTGGCGCGAGTTACTAAATCGCCAGTTACTAAAGGTTTTAATCTATAGTCCATTTATTTTATTAAAAGAGAGGATACTATTTATCAGTGTGGGACAATTTGTTTTAAATGTGTACATTACATTACATTATAGACATTTAGCAGACGCTCTTATCCAGAGCGACGTACATAGTGCATTTCCGAACAAGGAACAAGTGCATTAAAATGTGTAGCTTCTAGGTGTTAGGCTATATCAATTTAGCGGATAAAGCATATTGTTGGCTAATACAGCCACAATTGTGATCTTTTCTACACGTTTCAGTTTTACACTATTGTAGTCGGTAGAGGGTGCAATAAAACAATTCACCAGGTGGCCTGAGAACCTTTTTCTCTGACCTCTCATGGCGTCGTAAACGACAGCTGGAATTGACCCTACAACTGGACATTAGAAACGGCATTCTGCAGGCAGTTTCTCAATGTTTGTTCCTCCTAATGATGCCGGGAACCCAGGTCTGTTCACAGGCCGTAAAAGACATGTGAACAAGCATCCAATGTTCTTGGAACGTATTATGGACTTATGGCAAGCCGTTTTAACATTTATTCCTCGAGACTTACTAGTAACTATTCATTAGATACTAGTACTTATTCTTTAGTTACTAGTAACTATTCAAATAGTTACTAGTATCTATTTCAGTTTTACTAGTAACTATTCATTAGATACTAGTACTTATTCTTTAGTTACTAGTAACTATTCCAATTGTTACTAGTATCTATTTCAGTTTTGATAGTACCTATTAATTAGATACTAGTACTTGTTTTTTAGTTACTAGTAACTATTCCAATAGTTACTAGTAACTATTCCATTTTTACTAGTACAATATTTTTAGATACTAGTACTTATATTTTAGTTACTAGTATCTATTCAGACGAAAGATATCTCCAACCCAGTAAGTACTAGTAACATTGACAACGTGATATCTACGTGGCATGTAAATTGGCTGCTAAATATTAATGAGGAATATTTACTAGTAACTAAAGAATAAGTACTAGTATCTAATGAATAGTTACTAGTAAGTCTCGAGGAATAAATGTTAAAACGGCTTGCCATATCGGCAAGCCGTTTTAACATTTATTCCAATTGCCGGACCCTGCTGTGTGCCGAGTCGACCACTGGGTGGCTTCTCGCTTGCAATTCAATACAATTTGACAGTATTCCAAAGTCCAAAATTGGCAGAAATCCTAGCAGGGAAATATAGTGATGTTTTCACAACGAAACATAAGTTATGTTTGCACAAATATACAGCTTTTCATACCCAAGAAAGAACGGAAGAAATCCGTTATAAAATAGCCTAGGGCCTACAATAGACGAATGCACTGCACTATTATATTACCGACTAAAAGACCTAAAAACTACATCTTTAGCTTATATTACACTAATAAACGTAACACGGTGATAATCAATTGTGTTAGTCTGATTATCAAACCAAATTAATTAAACAAATTAGCTCTATTGAAGGACTGTCTGAATGATGTTCAGAGCTGGCTATCTCAAAATTTCCTCCAGCTCAACCCGGATAAAACTGAGGTTTTAATCATAGGCCCCACGCATGTCTCTGATTTAATTCAGTCTAATTTAGGCTCTCTTGCCCTAAATGTAAAATCTGTTTTTAGAAATCTTGGTGTGATTTTTGATCAACATCTTAACTTTGAGTGTCCCATAAAGAAATCAGTCCAGACATGCTTCTACCAACTGAGGAACATCTCCAAAATCAGAAAAATATTGTCTTTTGAAGATAGAGAAAATTGTACATGCGTTTGTGTCATCACGCATAGACTATTGCAACTCGCTGTATAGTTGCCTGGGACGCAAAACTATGGTCCGGCTCCAAGTGGTGCAGAACGCAGCCGCCAGGCTATTAACTGGGACAAATAGGAGAGAACATATTACCCCTATTCTAGCATCCTTACACTGGCTCCCAGTTACTTTTAGAGTTGATTTAAAAAATTTACTAATTACTTTTAAAGCATTAAATGGTTTAGCACCTGCCTATATAGTTGAGCTTCTTACCCCGTACTTACCAAACTGCTAATCAGAATCTGTTGGTTGTTCCAGATTCTAGGCTAAAGACGAAGGGTGACTGTGCCTTCTCAGTGGTTGCGCCTAGACTCTGGAACAGCCTCCCACTCAACTTAAGAACTGCAAACTCAGTATGCACTTTCAAAAATAACCTGAAAACTCACCTTTATAAACTAGCTTTTACTTAAAAAATTATTATTTTATTTATTAATTAATTTATTCTTCTCTTTTTTATTATCTTGTATTTCTGTGTACTTATTGTTCTTGTTCTTCTGTTTGTTATATATATTTTGTCATTTTCCTTTGCCTGTCAAAGCACCTTGTATCCTTGCATTAGAAAGGTGCTATACAAATAAAGTTATTATTATTACAACATTAACATAGCCTACTTATAAGGCTATAGGGCAATAACATTAACGAAAAGCAACAAGTACAACTTTATTCAGCCAACGATGGATCCACAGTTAACGTGCAACATAACACTTGTATTCTTCAAAAATTTGGATAAATAAATAAATTGGCAATAATATTAGTAATATAATAATAATAATAATAATGAAAAAATGGCCTACAGATCGTAAATTAGCCTCCGCATGGCCGACAAAATAGCCTGAAATCGAAAACCAATAGGCTAAAAACTAAGCCGATGAAACTATAAAAGCATGAGCCTTTATTTAAGATAGAATACGAAAAATTTGTTTTTCCATAGTTCTAATAAAAATAAACTAAGACAATCGTCTGGCATGATGGGATCTGTTGAGAACGGCCTCCTTCAGTAGCCTACGAGAAACAGTATGAAATACAATAAGCACGCGCTGCTCATCAAAGATGCGAGAGCAGACGATATGGTTTCTTTTTTTATTTTACAATATTACAGAATATAATATGGAATATTATTACAGAATATAATATTAGGCTACAGAATTTAAAATATATAATATAATACAGAATATAATATTAGGCTACAGAATAAAATAAAAAAATGTGATCGGCAAGCCGTTTTAACATTTATTCCAATTGCCGGACCCTGCTGTCTGCCGAGTCGACCACTGGGTGTCTTCTCGCTTGCAGTTCAATACAATTTTACAGTATGCCAAGTCTATTCCAAAGTCCAAAATCGGCAGAAATCCTAGCAGGGAAATATAGTGATGTTTTCAACGAAACATAAGTTATGTTTGCACAAATATACAGCTTTTCATACCCAAGAAAGAACGGAAGAAATCCGTTATAAAATAGCCTCGGGCCTACAATAGACGAATGCACTGCACTATTATATTACCGACTAAAAGACCTAAAAACTACATCTTTAGCTTATATTAGACTAATAAACGCAACACGGTGATAATCAATCATGTTAGTCTGATTACAACATTAAGATAGCCTACTTATAAGGCTATAGGGCAATAACATTAACGAAAAGCAACAAGTACAACTTTATTCAGCCAACGGTGGATCCACAGTTAACGTGCAACATAACACTTGCATTCTTCAAAAATTTGGATAAATATTAGTAATATAATAATTATAATGAAGAAGAAATGGGCTACAGATCGTAAATTAGCCTACGCATGGCAAATTGTAGCCGACAAAATAGCCTGAAATCGAAAACCAATAGGCTAAAAACCAAGCCGATGAAACTAAAACCATGAGCCTTTATTTAAAAGTGCTTTGCTTGACAAATGGCCATCGTAGCTAGCCTGCATTCTGCTGTGGTGTCCAGTGACTGAATTGTTTCACGTGATGTCAGTGTCCGTCTGACTTTCAGCATTTCGCTGTAGTACAAGTGAAACATTGAACAGTTAATATTTGAAACGTTGCCTTTGCAATAAACATACGTTTATTAATGTGAAAATAATAACAGTGTAATAAATCAAAAGTATTTAACAGTTGCACATTGTTTTTGTCGAAAATAAACGTCTGCCCTGTTCAGCTCGAACCCCCAATCCTCTGTATAGCGATTTTATTGGCGGTCGGCAAACCGGAGAGCATGCTGGATGTCTGCCTCATGTTTATGCATTCAGTCATTTGAATGAAGATATCTCCAAATGAAGATATCTCCAAATATATTTTTACTAGTTGTTATTCGAGTTGAGGATATCTCCAATTTAATAGATACTAGTTGTTATTCCGATCTAAGATATCAACTATTTGCTTCTGACTAGTAACTATTCCAACAGTGACTAGTATCTATTTCAGTTTTGATAGTAACTATTCATTAGATACTAGTACTTATTCTTTAGTTACTAGTAACTATTCCAATAGTTACTAGTATCTATTTCAGTTTTGATAGTAACTATTCATTAGATACTAGTACTTATTCTTTAGTTACTATTCCATTTTTACTAGTAAGAATGTTAATTGAACTATCAAATAGTCATTTTGACTAGTCATTACCGATGACGAGTAAAACAGAAATAGTTACTATCAAAACTGAAATAGATACTAGTAACTATTGGAATAGTTACTAGTAACTAAAGAATAAGTACTAGTGTCTAATTAATAGTTACTAGTAAAACTGAAATAGATACTAGTAACTATAGGAATAGTTACTAGTAACTGAAGAATAAGTACTAGTATCTAATGAATAGTTACTAGTAAAACTGAAATAGATACTAGTCACTATTGGAATAGTTACTAGTCAGAAGCAAATAGTTGATATCTGAACCGCAGAGCCCCATAGAATTCAATAGCAAAAAATCTAAATTTCTTACTAGTAAAAATGGAATAGATACTAGTAACTATTGGAATAGTTACTAGTAACTAAATAATAAGTACTAGTATCTAATGAATAGTTACTATCAAAACTGAAATAGATACTAGTAACTATTGGAATAGTTACTAGTAACTAAAGAATAAGTACTAGTATCAAATGAATAGTTACTATCAAAACTGAAATAGATACTAGTAACAATTGGAATAGTTACTAGTAACTAAAGAATAAGTACTAGTATCTAATGAATAGTTACTAGTAAAACTGAAATAGATACTAGTAACTATTTGAATAGTTACTAGTAACTAAAGAATAAGTACTAGTATCTAATGAATAGTTACTAGTAAGTCTCGAGGAATAAATGTTAAAACGGCTTGCCATATGGACTGAAACAAAGCTGTATATGTATCTTGCATCATATGTATGTGCATGTAAATAATTGTGGATAATATGATAAATGTAGTGAACCGGGATTAATACTAATTGAAGTGTGGGGTATGTGAAAGTATAGGAGGGGGAGGAATAAAGAAAGGAGGATTGTATAAGTTATCAATGATGCGCTTGTCCATATAAGTATCTGGAACCTAGAGTGGCCATCACCGGGACCTCACCTGATATCTAGATAAATGATAGGGAAGATCATAAGATCACGTGCCGTCGTTAAAATAATCTTATTACTATCACTAGATCGGGGGGCGTAGACTCTGCAGTTTATCTTCCTGGAGGAGGGGGTCTCCGGGTGGTGAAGTGACATCTCTTCCTGCCAGACCTTATTTGGACAAACAAAGGGAATTGTGGAAGGCCTGCTCAGGACTGCATTTAAGGAAAGTCCGAAGGGACATTCAAGGAGAATCTGCTTAACAGTTCTCCTGGTACCATAGTCACACTGTACGGAATCAGTGTGTTATATACTTTGTTGGTGAACCTGTTCATGTTTCTTTGTCTTAGCAGCATGTTATCCCGTGTTTAGCTCTTGGTATTGAATGTGCTCATATTTTCTCTCACAGTTGTAACCACTGATTATTGTCATTAATAAATTACCATGTTTCACATCATCTGTATCTTTCTTTTCAACCTTTTTTCTAGCTCCAATTGCTTATATGATCTGGGCTTCAGTGTTCCGAGCACTGTGGTATGTATGCTTGAGTTTCAGAGTCAGAACCCCTGGGTCTCGCTCAGGGCTGAGTGCAAGTTCCCAGTATGGGAGAATCTGCGTAACAGGTCTCCTGGTGCTGTAGTGTTCATTCAAGTATGGGGAAGATTGTAACTGACTTCCCACACCGTGCATATTCTGTGTCTGTTGCTGAACAGGCTGGGTAAGATATTTACTCTATTTTTCTTTCTGCAATCTGTATATTTTGTAATTGACTGCTAAATTTTTAACTTGCGTGGTCTCCATGACTAATCCATTTTATACTATTTTCAGCCTAAATTACGACTGAATACTCAGGGGGACAATTCTGACCAAGGACCAATTGATCAGTGGCCTGGTACAGCATGTCTTGAGCGGCATCCCCAAGTTGGGAAAGGCAGCCAAGTTCTGCCAGAAAAACGAGATTGGTGATGCATGGTTCTGGTGATTTGATGTGAGGAGAACCCTTGGACGTTCTACGTCGGTTCTTGTCAAATTTGCCTTAAGGAGCCCTGTGAATGCAGGCTGACCTGGGCTCACAACTATCTATGTAAAAAGTAATGCATGTATTGTGTTTGCTCGACCCCCAACCTCTGTGTTCTCCAACGAACTGAGATTCAGCAATAGTGCTCATCCCGGGGGCATATATTGAGTAATGGTGGTACCCGCGGAAGAGTCGAGTGTAACCACTCTGAGCTCCACGCATGATTAAAACCAAATTTTACATTTTAGTTTTAAATGGAGTCAGGTAAATGAGTACATTAATTAGTGATATTTCACAATAACTTTTACCTATTCCCACTGCAATCGCGGAATACATCACGCTTAAACCTTTGCTCCGAGCTATTCCCTCATTGGTCTAGCTGCGGGAGGTTTTACAAATCCATATTAATAAAATCTAATCCTGATCATCATTTTCAGCTCACAGCAGTATAAGCTAGCCCCTTCTCTCCTCCCATTCTTCCACATATTATTCAAATGTTTTTCAAGTAGCCTATATTCGGTTAAACCGTCTGAAAAGCTCTAATACCCAGCCCGCTTGCAAGCTATAGCGTCTTCAAATGCTTCAAAGCGACGAAAGCGTCCGTAAATAGTAAATAAAAAGTTAGCCTACTCACAGGAGAAGAATATGAATGTGGCTGGATCATGTACAATATGATAAGTAGCTCGGCCTATAGCTTATACTTGTGATGTAAAACGCAGTGTAGCTGTCTACACTGATCAAAGAAATGAAGGGAACACTTAATCAACACAGTGTAACACCAAGTCAATTAAACATCCGGGATATCAATCTGTCCAGTTAGGAAGCATAAACGATTATGAATAAATTTCACCTGCTTTGGTGCAAATGAGTGACAACAGATGGACAGGAGAGGCAACAGCAAGACAACCCCCAAAAAGTAAATGGTTTTGCAGGTGGTCGCCACAGACTATTTCTCTCTCCTTATCCTTCCTGACTGATTTTTCTCTAGTTTTGCATTTTGCTAGTGCCCTTGTCACTACTGGTAGCATGAGGCGATACCCGCAGCCCATTCAGGTTGCACAGGTAGTCCAGCTCCTCCAGGATGGCACATCCATACGTGCCGTCGCAAGAAGGTTTGCTGTGTCTCCCAGCACAGTTTCAAGAGCGTGGAGGAGATACCGGGAGACGGGCCATTACACGAGGAGAGCTGGACAGGGCTGTAGAAGGGCAACAACCCAGCTTTAAATGGAAGTGACAACCTCCATATAAGGCAATTAATGGGCGTGGATTTATGCTAATCACAAAATAACGTGGACACGCTTTGTACGTGAATACGAAAAAATCTGCCTTTCCCAGGCGGTTTGATGAATCCGGCGTAAATTTTTCATACCAACTGGTTTCGTACTTAAATGTACGCGCATATTTAGGAACGCTTCATGAATGAGTCCCATTGTCTGCAGAAGTAGACTGTGACATGTCCGGAGGCTATTGTATTTTTTTTTTCAAGTGACTAACCATGAAACAGATGTCTTTGCTGAATTGATGGTATATAAACCCTAACCCGTTTTGTAGGTTATATTATCGTAAATTCTTCATTTTCATAGTAGTTAATTTTATGGTCATATTGTGTTGTTCTGTGTGAAAAGGATAAACTGAACAGAGTTGAAGTGAAGAAATGAATGAAGACATAATAAATAAATCTTGGCTGAAGAGAGCGTTGAAGCTTCGGTTTCCACAGTGAGTCAGACATGACCGCAAGAGCACAGCATAAGACTCCACACAGACACATTTTTTTTGTCTGCTTTTGTGTGAGAATAAAACATGTAGCCAATTTTTTTAACATTAATGCAACAATGCGATGTTAACCAGGTGATATTTTGCGTTAGAACTGTATTGTCTGTGCCTGAGAAATAGGATATGTGTTTCTGTAGCCTACTGCGTAAATATGAACCTGCAGTGAACATTTTGTTGGTAGCAAGTAGACTAATGTTAGGCTACCAGATCATGTCGGGTGACATTCACCTCTTTTTAAGTGCAAGTGAATTAGTGAACTTAGTGAGTTAATACTGTTCAATTACTTAGCATTTGCAAGAAAACGATGTTCTGTATGAGAAAAAGTATACATTCGCACATATTTTTAGTTGAAAATAAAATTTGACTTTGGTACCTGGCAGGAGATCGAACCACTGACCTCATGCATGGAAAAGCAAGATATTGACCAGTAGGCCAAAGCAATTTAACAGAAATCAGCAGACCAAATAAGACTTGTCTTGCGGTACCAGAAATAGTGTACCGAAACGAAATGCTAGGATCAGGTGAGAATTGAACCAACAATCTGCTGCATGCTAGAGCAGCACTGTAACCACTGAACTACAGACACTTTCACAGTTCGTGTAGTAGGTAGACAGCCTCTGAAGCATATAAATGCGATGATGCAATTTTAAACAGGAGTTTCTGATAAGTGGATTAAAGGCGGTTGTCCGATGGGGAGAATTATTCTTTGAGGGAAGCAGGAAAATTGGGAAGAAGAAGAAGAGGAAGGAGGAAAAACCAGAAAAATAACCCAAGTTTGGGGCTTTATTGTGTGGATGTGTGAAGTTGTATCTGAATGTTGTGTGGTTACATGAGGTCAGAATGTAAAGTCGTTAATGTTTTTAAGGGCTGAGAGTCTGTGGTCATTGTGATTACCTCTGTAGGAAACCCTGAAAAGTGCCAAACTCTCGGTGCTGTATAGCTATGTGGCTGTAATAACGGTCTTGCCTCATTTAAGCCAAATTCTCCAAGTTTCTCTGATGCCCACACCTGGAGTTCTAAAGCCTTAAATAGAACACCCCTTAAATAGGTGCGAATTTATCAAATTTGGCATCTGCGCAAAGGGGTTAAAGGATCCAAGAGTTCAGCCATCCCAACAACCCTACCACGTTTGGTGATTCTAGGCTAAACCAGCTCACTGTTGTTTTCAGTGAAGGAAGAGAAAAGAAAAAAAATTATAATCTCAACAAAAACAATCGGGTACCAGCAGCTCCGTGCTTGGTCCCCTAATTATATGGAGGTTCTGATTCATTAATGGAGAAATTATAATGAGTTGAACCACTGATAATACTTCTGAGAAATACCAGTGGTGCACTTAATGATGACAAGAAATTACAACACCACATTCCCCCTCTGCAGCCAACTGTAACAGAGCACTTGGACCCTGGCTTTATTCTTCCCAAAGAGCTGACAGAGTGGGAATCGAGTGCCGTGCATCACTCAACAAGCACACTGTTCAAATATGCGCCTCCCTTGTGATCCCCGGAACATCCGTCTAACATTAGCCAATCTAATTATCAAACAGTAATCCAAAGTGGTTAAACAGTTACCAAGCAACTTCTCTATTAAATTGCTTATAAGTTTTTTTGCCTTTGCTTTCAAAAGAACAAGAAATATGTAATCGTGTAAAGCATGAATTGGAACAAGTCATCATTCAAGGCAAATAATGCTCAGTGCGGCAGACATAGTGCTCACCACAGAAGCCCATTATATATTTGCTCTTATGTTTCATAAAGCTATCAGAAAGCTTATAGTCTGCCATACAATATGTGGATACAGACATGTACACCCAGGATGTGATTTGTGAAAAAACCAGAGGGGGTGATGTTTCAGAATTTATTTATATATATATATATATATATATATTAAAAAGAACAAGAAATATGTAAATGTGTAAAGCATGAATTGGAACCATCATTCAAGGCAAATAATGTTCAGTGCGGCTTCTGCTTCTTCTTCTTCATATTTTTCCTGCCTAACAACTGCAGCCAACTGTGTATATATATATATTGGGATGGCAGGTATGCCATCCGCCAAGTTACGGCTTGGTGGGGCATGCCCCATACCTATACAGCACTTTTAAGGGTTTCCTATAGAAGTAACCACAATGACCGCAGACTCTTAGCCCTTAAAAACATTAACTTCTGTACGTTCTGACCTCATGTAACCACACAGCATTCAGATACAACTTCACACATCCACACAATAAAGCCCCAAACTTGGATTATTTTGCCGTTTTTCTCCTGCTTCTTCTTCATAATTTTCCTGCCTACCCAGAAACCCTCAAACAATAATTCTCCCCGTTGGATAACAACATCGCATACCTGTTCTCCCAAGCTTATTGCCCAATAAAAACTCTTCAAACTAATGTTTCTTAATGGTAATATAACTAATGGTTAGAGTTGCTGTCTCTCATACAGAGGATTTTGGGTTCGAGCCCAGCAGGGCACAAGTTTATTTTAGACAAAAACAATGTGCAACTGTTAAATACTTTTCATTTATTAGACTGTTATTATTTTCACAATAACAAACTTATTTTTATTGCAAAGGCAAAAAATATTAACTGTTCAATGTTTCACTTGTATTTCACTTGTACTACAGCGAAATGGTGGAAGTCAGACGACACCACTTCAAGTAACGTTACGCAGTATGGAAACAAAATGTTCCATTTGCTGTGACAAATGGCCTATAGCCTATATCATGTGACTAAAGCCTTTTGGTGTACTGGTTACCGTCCAGCCTTAGTATGTGAGAGACCAGTGTTCAATCCCCGCCTGGTAGCCTACTAAAGTGTAATTTCATTTTGGACTCAAACTGTGCACGTGTTCAATCCCTGCCTGGTAGCCTACTAAAGTGTAATTTCATTTTGGACTCAAACTGTGCACGTGTTCTGGTTTTCTCATACAAGAATGTTTTTTTATTTTATTGCAAAGGCAAAGACATGTTCACAGTATTAACTGTTCACTTGTAGCCTGTTAGTTAAGGCTACATGTTTTCATCTTACATAAATGCAGACAAAAAAAATGTGTCTGTGTGGAGCCTATGCTGTGCTCTTGCGGTCAAGTCTGACTCACTGTGGAAACCAAACCTCAACGCTGCGTTCACACATCCAGCAACTTCGGTCGCCCAGTCGCCGGAAGTCCATTCATTCTCTATGAAGCTGAGCGACGGTCAGCGACCTGAGCGACTAGAAAACTGAGCGACCAAAATCAGCCGATAAATGTTGCCCGAAACTTAACATTTGACCGACCATCGGCCGTAACAGCCAATCAGAGTTCCACACTTCATATTTCCCCAACCGACATGAAACCATTTCGTGAATAATTGTTCCGCCCGATTTCACTTAAATTGCAGCAATGGAGTAGCAGCTAATAATAATGGTCCAAGCCTACCCCGTCCTATTCAATGTATAACATAACCTTAAAGGATATATGTGGCTGTTCTACCAATATCACATTGAGCCAAAAAATACATGTTGAGTTTTATACATACATCTATCTATGTATCTAGCGTTGATAGTAGATAAAGATTGGTAGCTCGCGACGAAGATAGATATAGGCTAGCCTATCGCTAGCTAGCGAGAACACATCATTATCAGTGTCATGACATAACTATAAAGAATAGGATGCATCGCAAATATGTCTTTGTTATACGTAGGCTATTGCCGTTGTTTCTCTTTATCAAATAATTGTAGCTGCACGAACTGACTTGGATGACACAATCTTCATTTCGTGAATAATTGTTCTGCCCGATTTCACTCAAATTGCAGCAATGGAGTAGCAGCTAATAATAATGGTCCAAGCCTACCACGTCCTGTTTAATGTATTCCAAAAGGAATACCGGGATAAGCGCCTAAAAATTGACGCTTGGAGGGCAATTGCGAGTGCCCTTGGTACCGATGGTAAGGTCTTTGTTATTTTATTGTGTGAATTAAACGTTCACACAACACTAGATAAATGCTATGTTTAGCTAACGTTAGCATATCATGTAGGCTAGGCTATTGGAAGCCAAAACGGCGAAAAGGTATGATTTACTGTTCACAGGTAGGCTAATGTAACGTCATGACACTCCTAGAGCCTACTGTATTGTCAGGAACGCTGTTTAGTTGTGTGTGTTATGTGTAGGCAGTTAAAGCACTAGGGTTCCAATATCATATTGGATCTACCAGCCTGGATGCATCGCAAATATATCTTTGTTATACGTAGACTACTGCCGTTGTTTATCTGTATCAAATAATTGTAGCTGCAC
This sequence comes from Ilyophis sp. 1 JC-2022, assembly GCA_022702515.1. Lineage (NCBI taxonomy): Eukaryota > Metazoa > Chordata > Actinopteri > Anguilliformes > Synaphobranchidae > Ilyophis > Ilyophis sp. 1 JC-2022. The sequence continues at coordinate 119,030,294 of CM040405.1, forward strand.
GAACTGACTTGGATGACACAACGAGAAGCTCTTGCCCCGCCCCCAGCCTCGTAGAATTGACCGACTCGGCGACCAGTTGCTCGCTGTGTGAACGCAGCGCAACGCTCAACATTTCTTTATTATGTCTTCATTCATTTCTTCACTTCAGCTCTGTTCAGTTTATCCTTTTTCACACATAACACAATGTCACCATAAAATTAACAAATTTTTAATTTACGATAATTAATTAAGAATTGATGATAGCCTACTATAAACCGCGATCCCTAAAGAGATCGGATTTATAAACTGCCAATTCCCCAAACATATCTGTTCCATGGTTAGTCATTTTTAAAAATTACAATAGCCTCCTATCATGGCTCTAGACTACGCTACTCTGCAGACAATGTAGCTTACTGCAAACACTTTTAATAATAATAATAAGAAGAATAATCTCTGGTAGGCTACTTTTCTTTCTGGCTAAAATTCCTGGGAAATATTCATTGTCCAATTAAGCTTGTTAGCCAAGGTTAGTTTTGCCAGAGAAACGTCACTCAGCTGCTAGTCCGGAAGCAGGTACAAGTTAGGCTACTACGAAGCGAATCAACATCCATTGCACTACAGAAAACTAAACTAAACCTAGCTACATGGTCCGGTACCAAAACATTTCCCGCAGCCAACGTTAGGCTACACTACCGGGGGAAAAAACTGTGAAGGAATTCTGCTGTGCTTACGAACTCGGCAGCTCATAGCCCAGACATGGAAACTTGGAGTTACGCATCCGGCAAGCCAGTGTTGAATAGCCTAACGTTAAATGTATTTCTATAGAATACTAATACTTGAAAACTGTATTTCCTTATTTTACTTATGCAAACTGTAATAACTAAGCTATTTAGGCTGCATGTCTTTCTTTCAGCTAGAATGTGTTTGCATCTAGCCTATTGTGCATGCATGTCTCCAAATAGACTTGGTTCATTCATTTACATGCTTATTCATGATTCATAGCTAAGGTCATGCTGTTCATTGTATTTCAATACACATTAAATAGGCTACTGCTCATCTACAAACTCTTTTAATGTAATTGTGGGCTATCGGTAATAGGATAACTGTTCTCATTCTCGTCAGTAGAGGGCGTTATGGTTACGCAAATGTCTGCATGCATTTCTTTGGAATGCATGTATTCTGTATGCAGGGCCAAGTTGCATTAAATAATTTAGGATAGCATGGCTTTGGAATAGAGCTAGTTTATTTAGTGTGAGCTACGATAGGCAATATTGTTAGTTGTAACTTGGCCACATTTTGATATCAATACTTTTCAAGGCAGGCCTAGTTTTTGCAAGTTGTAATTAAGGATTTATAGACAGCGCTCTGTAGGCTATGCGTGAGTAACTTGGCTTTTTTTTAACGTCGAAGACGTTTTTTTAATCAGATACTTCTTCTAAAAAATCATATATACAGTTATATTTGAATAAAACACACAAATCTGATAAAATTATGCAAGATTTTCTATTTCCATTACATTTTTCTTTAACATTTGGTTTAACACTTTAAAGGACGAGGTGATTTACCACACTACACTTGCACAGCGATGAAATGAAAATGGGTGCAAAACATTTGGGCACCCCGGCTCAAAATGCCTTTTACAATTAATATTTGATAAGTATATTAATAAGTGAACAGAAGCTAACCTGACCTCTAAATGGTATAAATGTAAACAATATTTGTAAATTTTAAAGCAAGATTACTTTTTATTAACATTTTTGACATTTTCAAATGTTTGGGTTAAAAATCCTGCCATGGCTGATATGTACCGAGTCGTATAGTATAGCGCTCTCACATATGACCCAGACGTTGGAATACGGTGCATGGTGGTAACAACGGTGGCTTCGCTGACCAGTTGGGGAGCTGTCAGCACCGGCCAGCTCAGGGATTGTGGTTGTGACCATACCACTCGGACCACATCAATGTTCTCGAACTCCAGGCAGTTTTTTCACACTGAGGCACTTCTTGCCTGTGGTCCTGGGAAAACATGTGATAGTGAGGCAGACAACAGCTCAGCAGTTTATCACATAAACCACCATTAAAATAATCTTAATCTCTTTAAAATATAAAATATTTACAAAAATCTGCATCAGACTATCTGATGAGAAATCCAGATCACAATGATCTCATATGTTTGAATCCAATCCAACAGACAAAATATGATGAAATATTTTGGAAATAATACACAAGATATATAAATGGATAATAACACATACATACAAATACATGTGCATACATAATTTAGTTAATGTGTGTTGGCAAAGCAAATGCATGATGTAAGTTTTGTATGGGATGTAAGTAACATGTAAATTTATGTAAGAAGTGTTCACTGTGAAATAGGTTTACACTGTATGCTCAACTTTCAAGATCCAGTGATGAGCCTTTTATTCAATTTCAATGTATTTACTGTTTGCACTGTGAAAAAAAGTTTGGTTTGGTTTTGGTAACTGATTACAATAGCACTTTTGAATTCTCACCTTTCAATGTTCTGTGGATTAAAAATTCAGTGACAAGCCTTTTATGTTGGCACAGCAACCATAAATTGTATTAACTCATATTGCACTGTTCAGCTAACAAGACTAATACGTCCAGGAAAATATTTGTAGATTTGTGAACTACATCGTATTACTTGATTCAAATACAAAACCAAAAGTTCACTAAGAACTAAGAATTTTACACTGGGCCAACGTAAAAAATAAAGGCGTTTGCGTGGTCAAGGCAGGCAGCAGCACAGAAAATAAAAAATGGTCAGGGTTGCAGGGGGGTTGGAACCTACATTAGGTGCTGACAATATGCTGAGATTCAAACACGGTACCTTCTTGCTGTGAGGCAACAGCACTATTCACTGCACCACTCTGCTGGCCCATGATGAAAATGTAATCTTGAAATAGTACTTTTATTTGTAGATTTACAGGATCATTAAAAAAAATACCCATTTGTCAGTACAAGAACATGCAGACAAAATAAGGGAAACATCAGTTTTCCATAAAACATAAAACGGCTGCCACATGTGATGGTCAAGGGATTCTAAAAAATTTAAATAACCACAACATATCACAGAGGGATATGTCCACTACACACCCACCAAATATTTTTTCAAGAAAATGTGAATAAGTATATTAATATACATCTCAAAGTCAGCTAATAAACTCAGTCTTGAAAGGATTGTAGGGGTGTGGTCTCAATCCACACCCTCAACCCAAGTGCCATCGACGTCATCCAGCGCTACATGTTTGAACCTGAACCACAGAACTGTTCTTATACAGTTCTGTGGTTTGAACCATAGGTTTGAACCCGGTGAAAAATTAATGCAATCAATTCAAAGTAAAATACAGTGTGGCTGCTATCAAGTGATAAATATTACATGCAAGCTTGCAATCAAAGTTAAGTTAACTTAAACGTTAAGCCGTTTGATCTAACGTTAGTCTATTTAAAGCAAGCTAAATTGCAAGGCGACGTTTCACCAAATGCATGTTCCACTCAAATCATTAAATAATGATAGGTTTTATCAAGTTTTTAAAATGTATTTAAAGGCCCATTCATTCATTTCGGTTGCTAATCGAATGAAAATTACGTGCATAGCAACTAAGTACTTTGGTGGATAATGGTTCTCTTCTATTTGTATTACTGTAACCAGCCACTGAACAACAAATACGTCAAAACCATTTCCAAGGCATGGTTTATTTGGCAAAATCTTAACTACCTATTCTTTTCGATTATTATCTGATGAATGAGCAGTGCACCAAGTAAAAATGACGCGTGAGTGATTAGTTAATTTCCATGCTGAACTGTGCAAAAATCAAGCTAATGTCACTAGCTAGCACCACAAAGGAATGGATAAAAAGGTGAAAGATTGGGAGAGGGATAAAATCGGTATAAGAATAAGGAGAGCGGGAAAAAATAAACACTTTAGCTAACTAACTATTCCAAATCCAAATGCTGATAATGCGGACAACTATTCTCAAGGGCAAGGAAGTCTGAACAAAACAAGCGTTTGGTTCAGACTTCAGACAGGATTTCTTAGTGGGACAGGACAGGAGTCACAGGGCGGTTTTATTCGCCTCAAACTATGGGAGGAGTTATGTAATGAGATCAAAGTATGTATTGGTTGAGGTTTCACGTCTACGTCACCATGGACGCATTTCGACTCCACCCTTTCTTTCAACATAAAGAGATATAGATAGACTGAAATTTTATGAGATTGCAATGGAATTTATTCCTCATGCTTTATTGGTGTTCAATACATACCTTAATAGCCATAAATAACGTGGTTATAAGCATATTATGGATTTTTCTTGACCGTCACTTTAAGAAAAACCGCCAACTGATGTTTTTCATTTAATGATCTGTGCTGGTTTGTGACACTTATGCATTTTTTACTTTTAAATTATGACTTGCTTTTTTGAGTATTAATCACAATTCACCAGTAATCATGTTCTTATCAAATATAATATTATTCAGAAATGTTACTAGATTATATTTTTGTTATGGGGCAGCACAGTGCTGCCGTCAATAGTGCTCTCGCCTCACTGCAAGAAGGCAACGAGTCAATCCCGACTGGCCCCGCCTGATGTACGCAGGGATAGGCTTCAGCCAGTGCAGTCTAATGACCCTACTACTCAGTACTTGGCTAAAAGCTTGGACTGTGAGGATCTAGTATGATAGGCTGGATCCGGTGCTATCGGCTCTCCAGCAGAGCTAATGGATGTGTGTCATCCTCTGCACTCTGTGGCTCTGATTGAAGTCTGGCAGGCAGGAAAGGCTGTGAGCTGTCAGTCAAAGGATCAGCGGGTGGGGAGGGGTTATGGGCTACACTAACCACAGGGGCGGGTGCATGTGGTCTGTCTGTTGAGAAGGGAAAACAGAGGGACAAATTCTCAGGGACAATCATTCTCTGTCTAGTTTGTCATGGAAAATGCTGGTAAGTGCTATTGTTCAGTTTTTATGCATATCTCCGCTCTCTCTTCTATGTCTGATAAATTGAAGCTAGTTGTTCTGTTGACTTGTGGGACGCACCTTGTGTCAACTGGAGAGCATTTATGTTGTGTCTGTTTCCGTTTCATGCTAGATGTGCTTTAGTGGGCAAGCAGGCAGTTATTTACGTGTTATTTCGATCACCTGCCATTATGTCTCTGAGTGTTCTTTACTGGCAAGGCCTGTTTATATATTATACTACTGATATCATGCAGTCTGTGGAAACTACATTTTGAAAAGTATCAAATCACTCAGTCATATAAAATGGTCTTCATAACAGTACTCTGAATTCTTAATTGTGAATAGATCATTTAACTTTTATCAAAAAGGGGGAATTTCTCCTTCAAATAGAAGGTTAAAATAGAAGCCAGATATGTCCTGAAGCATTACCATAAAGTTAAATTTGGGAGATGACAGCATCATCTTATATGTTTGTTAGTTTTGCTATATTCCTCTATGCTCATAACTGGCAGACTTGGTGTCATTTAGTGAGCTCGGAATGGATATGTTTCCAGTCACCACAAAACACCTCCAGAATTCACATTTCTGTATAAAATAAAAAAATGTTGCAGTGCAATATTTCATCTTGCAGTTTTGAGAAGCCTCTTGTACCTATATACACTATATACACTTGAGTATTTAAAGGTTACGTTTGTGTTCGTACTGTTATTAATATTGTTCTACATTGTTACATATTAATAACATATACTTATATATGTTTCTATATATTACACAGCATTATTTTGTACCATAATAAGATTCATGTTTTTCACTGGGGAAATCCTTATCTCCAGTAAGCACCTACTTTCTTATTAGAAATAATAAAATTACATTACAATATATTTAACAATCAGATGAATAGTAGAGATTAAGGCAAATTCCATGCATATAAAACACCTCTATTGCCTGATGCCACCAAACCCACTGTACAACAATCATCCGATGAAGAGGGGGGAAGAGCAGCTAATGAACTGCTTCACTATTACCAAAAGAATCGCGTTCTAATTTTGGAAGATCGGATTTCGCTCATGCTACAGATTTTGAATAATTGATTCACTGGAGGTACAGACATTCCAGACAGAATATGCAGCTTAGGGCAATATATTGACATGGGCCAGGCCTTTGCAGTGCAGTTCAATAAGATATTTTTAAGTATTTACATTCTTCAAAAACTATAATGTGAACTGCCTGCAAAAGCAGTTCAATAAGCTATTTTAAAATAGCAGCTTCTGTGACAAATGGTAAATCGCGACTAGTCTTTGTGATCAAATAACAATTTCCTATGTATACTGTGTGCTCTTTATATATGCATTTGCAGTGTGTTTCTATTTTATGTGTCATTTTGTTAATTTACAGTATATAAGGACTTCTGTGAGTCCCTCTCCCAACATACAGCAAGATATATTTGGCTCTTTTTCTTTTTTGCTTCTCAAAATAAAATTAATTAATTAATTAATTTTATATTAAGTTATTAATTCATGCATTTATGGAGGATTTTGTGAAACCCATATGAAAAACTAGTAATATGTTAAGAAATCCACAATAAAAATGTAAGCAAATATGCTGAACATACAAAAAATATATAGAACTTATCACTTTCATATCTACAGTTTCATGCATAGATTGTAGAATTTCAGTGTAGGTGGCAATGCAGGCTAATTGATTATTTAAAAATATATGCTTATAAAGTTTATGTTGAAACATTTAAAAATGTCTTCCATGTATTTAGTTTTTTTTATTTGATCATATATGAAGGAATGGAAATGGGAACTTCGGTTGTCAGATGAGTACATTTTAGTTAAGATGTGAACACCTATGTCCAGTCTAATCATTGCACTCTCTTTAACTGAGCAGCAAATGAAAACATTTTTCTTCTTAACTCATTCAGTGTGTTCTGGAACACTAAGCCTCAGCAGTGCCAAGCCAATATGGCTGCCAAGATACATTTGTTTTAGATTGATCCTGTCAATGTGCAAACTTTTTCTAGAACTTTGGAAAAATGCAAAAAAATAAAAAAAGGTCACTTTTGCATCATTTTCAAGTGAAAATTACTATTGTTTGATCAGTATAGGGGGGTAGATATCTACGGGTCCAAAACCCTATCCAAAACATGTAATAAAATGAATACAATTAGTTTTGTCCATTATAAAGCATATAAACCTGCCCCTTCTGATGGTTTAAGATAAAAACATTTATATCACAGTGTTACATACACCTAAATATGTAGCCTAATCATTCACTCTTCTCAATAAAACCTCACTTTTACTGGTACTCTACAGTATGTAGAGCATCACAAAGGTGATTGCATTTTTCAGTCGTTTTTTTGAATGTTCCCATTCATAATGACTCCAAGCCCTAATTGACAAGTATATATGCCATAGCCGATTGGGATGGCAGGTATGCCATCCGCTAAGTTACGGCTTGGTGCAACACGCGGCATACCTATACAGCACTGAGAGTTTGGCACTTTTCAGGGTTTCCTACAGAAATGACTACAATGATCACGAACACTCAGCCCTTAAAAACATTAACTTCTTCACATTCTGACCTCATGTAACCACACGTAATTCAGATACAACTTCACACATCCACACAATAAAGCCCCAAACTTTGGTTATTTTTGCTGTTTTTCTCTTTCCTCTTCTGCTTCTTCTTCTTCCAATTCTTCTCATTTTTCCTGAAGAATTCGTCATCAATAATGCTGCTTGCCCAGAAATAATAATTATCCCCATTGGATAACAACATCTGATCACCCAATAACAACATCTCATCAACCAATAACAAAGTGTTATCAAAGTAGTCTAAGACAACTGCATGATACACTGCCAAGACGAACGATGTGCATTACATAATGTTTTTTTATATCCACATAAGTATGTGAATATGTGGTTTTAAATTTATAAGGAAGTGCACATGTGATGCTACCTCAGTCAATAGAACATGCCATCTCTGATGCCACAAAATATTTTAAAAAACATTTTGTTTCTTGCAGCAGATATTTTGCTTTCATTTAAAAAAATACAACTATTGCTTTTACACCTGAATAATATTTGTGGTAAGCAATTTTAAAAAATATATTTCTGAGATGCGTTCTCTATCATTTCACATAAAAATCCCACAAAATATGGTTTTATGACTCGGAATTTGTAACTTAACCCCAGAAAGCGCTCTGTTGGGTTCCATCTGTGGGAGACATTCGCGAGGGCGCTTAAGCAGCTGTTTATGCTGTTGTGGGTTGTGATTTTGAATGAAGAAAAAAAACTACAAGTAGCTAGAGGATGCAAACAGGACTGTGTTAATTAGCTGCGCTGTTTGAACTCGTTTCTCGTCTATTTGAAGAGGATTTCCCAACGTTCACCGTCACCATCGTCGGATCACTGTAGGACACGGAACGTACCAGGGAAGTAGCCGCTAGCTAAGCTGCTAGATAATACAGACCGAAATCATAGTAAAAATGGTCTTCTTTAATTGATTAAGAAATCGAATCGGAACTGAGTTTTGTCAAACGAGAATAAAATAACATTACTGTGTGGACAATGATAAGAGACTGCTAAATTGTAAAAGGCTATGCTATGCTAGCTTGGCTGTAAGAATTTATTCTGTTTATTATATTGAATTGGTTTGGGACATTTTATTTTATCCCTTTTCTCAAAAATGGCATTGCTAAATAATAGGGGATCGGGGATCCCCAAAGGTAAATGCAAAAATATCTTTGATTAAGAGCTCTCTGGTATCTATGGGAATTGTAAACAATCGCTAATTGTTTTTTTTTCAGCCTGCTTAGCTAGAAACTGTTTCAACATTAAAACGTAACGTGGCCACTTAAGGTACTTTATAATATTGAATTGTGTCAGAATGCACACTGGATTAAGCTGAATTGAGTTATTACTGTCCTGACCTATTACTACTGTGAATACATGTGATTCTGCTACTTTTGTTATTCTGCTATCTCTCACTGAAGAACCCAGTTTACACCATCATTGTGGAGAAGTAGGGTCACATACACTGCTCAAAGAAATTAAGGGAACACATAATCAACACAGTATAACACCAAGTAAATTAAACTTCTGGGATATCGATCTGTCCAGTCAGGAAGTGTAAACGATTCTGAATCAATTTCACCTGCTTTGGTGAAAATGAAAGTGACAACAGATGGACTGATTTTTCTCTAGTTTTGCATTTTGCTAGTGCCCTTGTCACTACTGGTAGCATGAGGTGGTACCTGCAGCCAATTCAGGTTGAACAGGTAGTCCAGCTCCTCCAGGATGGCACATCCATACGTGCCGTCGCAAGAAGGTTTGCTGTGTCTCCCAGCACAGTTTCAAGAGCGTGGAGGAGATACCGGGAGACGGGCCATTACACAAGGAGAGCTGAACAGGGCCGTAGAAGGGCAACAACCCAGCGGCAGGACCGGTATCTGCTCCTTTGTGTGAGGAGGAACAGGAGGAGCACTGCCAGAGCCCTACAAAAGTACCTCCAGCGGGCTACTCGTGTGCATGTTTCTGACCAAACTGACTCCATTAGGGCGGTATGAGGGCCCAACGTCCTGTAGTGGGACCTGTGCTCACAGCCCAGCACTGTGCAGTTCGATTGGCATTTGCCAGAGAACACCAGAATTGGCAGGTTCGCCATTGGCGCCCCTTTCTCTTCACAGATGAGAGCAGGTTCACACTGAACACATGTGATAGACGTGAAAGAGTCTGGAGACGCCATGGCGAATGTTTTGCTGCCTCCAACATCATCCAGCATGACCGGTTTGGTTTAATTGACTTGGTGTTATACTGTGATGATTAAGTGTTCCCTTAATTTCTTTTGAGCAGTGTATATATCATCACTTAGGTACTCTAGTGTAGCCAAGTGATTATATATAAATGTGCAAAAAGTTGTGATATCTGATTTAAAAAAACTGTTTCCAACGTACAAAAATGCCAAAAATGCTGTGTAATGCCTACAAATCAGTGTCTGTAAGTCATTAACCTGATGTAACTTTGCCCCCTAGTGGTAGTCGGGTCCGAGCAAATTACAGTAGTCATGTTTCTCTGAAATTATAAACTTCAGCTTTAAGAAAACCAAGAAATGCTGATGCAGGGTTGTTCAGACTTGTGAAAACACCTACCTCTCTCAAGTTGCAGTGCAGGGCAATACAACAGCAGGGTACTAATAACCCAAACCATGTTTACAACCTTCATCTTTCCCTAGTTTCAGACAATAAAATGCATAAAATGCACCCTTTATACACGCTAAGAAAATCGTCTTCTGATATAGGAACAATAATATATTTTTTAAACGTACAGATAAGCAATTCTGCAATATGTACAGTACCCACTGTACTTTCGGTTTAGTAGAGCCCTGATGTTACTTTGGCCCTCCAGAGGCAATTTCCACCTAGTTTCTACTAGTTTTATTTAAATGTCAATATCTCAAATAATATTCCCTGCACATCAAAATATCCTACCTGGTATTACGCTACAACGGTTTTCTGGTTAACCCTGAAGAAACTACGTTTATTTTTTTTAAATCTATGACATTTCGTCCAGTACAGTTAACATTTCCACAGCAAACACCTATCATACACAACGCTGAAATACATTGCTGTTATGTAAAACACACATTTTTGTACGTTTAAAAGTATTTAAATACATTAGGCTACTTATTTTATGCATATTATGTATATACTGTATGTAAATGTAGTCTGTTTCAAATTTCTGAATGATACAGCTTCTTCTTCAATTCGAACGTTAAACCATGGATGTGCATTGAATAGTTTTTTTAGATATTAATACTTAAATAAGACGAGTAGGCACTAGGTGAACGTGTCTTTTGTGGGCCATGGTTACATAGGGTTAATTAAAACTTGCAAAAACTCGGTCTGCCGTTAAAGGTATTGATATCAAAATGAAGCCAACTTACAACAAACACTATTGCCTATCATAGCTCACACATAACGCCCGTAAACATAGTATGAATTATTGATGCACCCCCTTGCTACTTCAAACAATGGTTTATCCCATGGCCACGACAAGTTTGAGTTTACGAAAGCACACATGGGATATGTAGTGAACAATTAGAGGTGATTGCTCAGGCCAATAATACTATGGACTTCAATTCCCATAACACAGTGTTTTAGCCAGTGTTTTGTGTAACATTATGGATATTTTGTAATCAGGTTGGTTGTAATGGAAAAGTCAGACCACAAGAAAAGACGAGAAACTTCACGGAGTATGAAATCGACACGCTCGCTACGGGAGTAGAGCAGACGGTTTGTTTGGTGAATAGGCGGCCTTTGCTACGTTTCATTCGTTTCACCTGAAATGGTCTCTCAACTGAAAATCAAATCAAAATCCATAAAATTGAGTGGTGTCATTACTGCAGGAGAAATATATATGCTTAATCAGTGTCCAAAACGTAATAGAAAAGGGGGGGTCTCGCTAGAGGAACCGAGGCTTCTAGCGGGACTTCAGGGTACTACATCCTGGGTACTACATCCCGGACACCATCACCTGTGAGCCTTTCTTGGGGAAAGCACTCACTTCAGGTCGAGGTTTTTATTGATTCCACGGCCGTGTAATGTTTTATTGATGCCCAGTGGGCTAGAAAAAATGTAATTCTGGTCCAGTGTCTTGACCAATCCTGATTAGTTACCGCTCTCGACGGTCACCCGTTGGGGTCAGGCACCATTAAGGAAGTTATGTCTCTTCTCACCATGTTGACTCTTCAACAGAAACACATTGAGAGCATTCAGTTTCTGTTGGTCGATTCCCCTGCTTATCCTTTGGTGTTGGGTCACACTTAGCTAGTTAAGCACAATCCCCATATTAAGTGGGGAGGGGATAAGTTAGTCATTCATCAGTGGGATTCTGTGTGTACCGCGCAGGGTCACCTCGCTCCTTCCAGTTTGGCCGGGGAACGTGTTGACATTTCTGATTCCGAGTTTGAGCTGGAGGAGGTTACCTCTCTGCCCAATCAGGGAGAGTCTGTCTCAGGTTCTGAGGCTAGTGACGAGAGTCTAGAATGGGACTCCCTGGCTGACGGATGTTCTAATTGGAGGGAGATCTCTTCTGAGGAGCTCTCCGACTCTGAGATTCAGTAGTCTCCTCCTCCTGAATCCCCTACTCAGAGTGGAGTGACTGGGATTGCAGGGACACTTGAATTTCCTTTGCCTCTCGACGTTCCGGCTGAATATGCCGAATTAGCAGAGGTTTTTAGTAAACAAAGAGCAACCACCCTTCCTCCCCACCGGCCTTATGATTGCGCCATAAAACTCCATCCGGGTACGACCCCTACTAGAGGGAGTCTATATTCCTTAGCGGCTCCTGAGAGTGCAGCTATGAAGAAATATATTGAGGAGGCATTAGCCAATGGGTTTATAAGGCCATCTACATCGCCTACTGGCACAGGTTTCTTTTTAGTTAAAAAGAAAGATGGAACATTAAGGCCATGCATCAATTATCTCTCTCTAGACGCCATTACCATTAAGAATCGGTATCCGCTTCCCCTGATGAATTTGGCGTTTGAACGTCTCCAGGGGGCCACTATTTTTTCCAAATTAGACCTCTGCAACGCCTACAACCTGGTACTCATGCGTGAATGCGATGAATGGAAAACCGCTTTTAACACCCATAACGGCCACTACGAATATCTAGTCATGCCATTCCGGCTCACTAGCGCCCCCTCTGTGTTTCAGGCATTAGTGAATGACGTACTAAAGAAGATGTTTAAATTTTCTCTTCCGATTTACAAGCCCATATCAATCATGTTAATCAGGTGGTGAAAGCCCTGTTGGAGGCCAAATTATTTGTAAAAGCAGAGAAGTGCTCATTTCAACATTCAATTGAGCCAGGTATAGCCAGGTACTAGTTACCTTGTGATATTAAACGCTGTTTATGTTCACGAGGGACTTGCTATTAGCTTTTATTTCAGGTATAGGTATTATTCCTCCTGTTAGTGTTCTGTGCCATTTATTTTATTCTTTCCTGTTAACTCTGAGATAGTTTTTCTTTGTTTGTTTTGTTTTGGTTTTACATGTTTTTGGCCGCCGGAACTTATGTGCCGAGGGTTTTCTTTTCTTTGCTAAGTTTCCCGTTTTGGCTGCAGTATTGAGCTCGGAAGATTTAGTTTGTGTTTCACTCGTTATTCGAGTTCGCCCTATTTTAGTGGGTTGATTTTCATTTTGTTGTTTAGCCACAAGGAAGTCGTTTCCGGTCTTTTATTTCTTTGCATTTATTATTTTGTTACTCCTTTTTTTGGTCCTCACAGCGTGAGTGACTTGTTCTGATCCCCCAACCTTTTTGTTTGATTATGCGCCACTAAAATCCATTACAGGACATAGAGTTTAGCATGTATATACTCATAAGGGCTCTGGAGGGATGTGGACGGACCTGGAGAAGGTAGAGTTTGTTTTGTGATGTTAAAATATGCATCAGACAATGTGATGAAAGCAATATTAGAATTGTATAATAACGTTTGGAGGACTGGGTTGTTACCTTTGTGTTGGAAAAGTGCGGTGGTGTTACCTTTTGTAAAGCCAGGTATAGATCCCACAGTTATAGGCCTCAGTTATACAGTCAAGCTGGAAAGTCTGCACACCCCTTTCACCTTCTCCACATTTTATTACATTACAGACATATTCTACAATAGATTGAGTTCATTTTTCCCTCAAACATCTACACACAATAGCCAATAATGACGAAGTGAAAACAGGTTTTTATAAAACATGCAATTTTATTTTACTGACAAAAATAGGTTATTTAAGGGTTACATATCTGTACACACCCCTAGCCTAATACTTGGTTGCTGCATCTTTGTCAGCGATTACAGCTTCAAGGCATCTTGGGAAAGAAGCTACGAGCTTGGCACACTTGTTTCTGGACATTTTTGCCCATTCCTCTTGGCATATCCTTGCAAGCTCCGTCAGGTTGGATGGGGAGCGTCGGTACACAGCCATTTTCAGCTCTTTCCACAGATGTTCAATTGGATTCAGGTCTGGGCTCTGGCTGGGCCACTCAAGGACATGCACAAACTTTCTCTGAAGCCACTCCTTTGTTCTCTTGGCTGTGTGCTTCGGGTCGTTCTCATGTTGGAAGGTAAACCTTCGCCCCAGTCTGAGGTCCAGAGCGCTCTGGAGCAGGTTTTCTTCAAGGATCTCGGTGTACTTAGCTGCATTCATCTTTCCCTCTATCAGGACTAGTCGCCCCGTTCCCGCTGCTGAAAAACATCCTCACATCATGATGCTGCCACCGCCATGCTTCACTGTAGGGATGGTATTAGCCAGGTGATGAGCGGTGATTGGTTTCCTCCAGACGTGACGCTTGGTATTCCGGCCAAAAGGTTCAATTTTGATTTCATCAGACCAGAGAATAGTATTGCTATCAAAATGTGGCCAAGTTACAACTAACAATATTGTCTATCGTAGTTCACACTAATTAAACTAGCTCTATTCCAAAGCAATGCTATCCAAACTTTCCTAAATTCTTTAATGCAACTTGGCCCTGTGTTTTTTCATCTTAGCATGTGAAGAGATTGCGGTCCTTAAAACTTTAAATGTCAAATAACAAAAATGGCCTCATGGAACAACATATGTCAATGAATGGTTTAACAGTTGACAAGTAATTACACTCCAGAAAGTATATGTTTGTACTTCGTTGTCAAGTTTACTTTAGAAGATTGCTACAGATTTCTCTACGATTCACAAACAGACATTTACACCAAGAAAGATCATTTACAATTGAGAAAGGGGGGATGAATAAATAAATGCAGATAAAAAATTTGAAATATGATGTTGAAAATAGCCTATTGTATAGCATTTTTACAAACCTATCCAGATATGTTTGCCCTGTCAATGTAGCCTACTGTATGTTTGTGGGTCAGATAATGCCAAATAAGTAATAGTACTAATTTGTTAACATAATAATAGTTATGTTATTTGCGAACAGAATTTTGTGAACACAAGAATATCTAGGTTCTGTAGGACCGCACAGGTTTCTATAAAAACTTTACTATTCCAAATAAATAAATACATGAATTAATACATAATAATAATAATAATAATAATACATTTTATTCATGCTGTGCTTTTCATAGACCCACAGCACTGGATGCAGACAATTGTTCAAACATACCCTGTAGTGTAGTAATTGCAACATATGAATCTGTGATTATTTCCACTATAAATTATTGTCCTTTCAGTTTGATGTGGCACATAGGCTAGTTTCATTCACCACATTCTCTTAAGAAGGTAAGATGAAAAAACACAGGGCCAAGTTGCATTAAAGAATTTAGGAAAGTCTGGATATCATTGCTTTGGAATAGAGCTAGTTTAATTAATGTGAGCTACGATAGGCAATATTGTTAGTTGTAACTTGGCCAGATTTTGATATCAATACTTTTAAAAGCAGGCCTAGTTTTTGCACGTTGGAATTAAAGATTTACAGACACTGCTTTGTAGGCTATGTGTGAGTAACTTGGCATTTTTTGAAATGTTGAAAACGTATTTTTTGGTGAGATATCACTTATTTTTGCATATTAATGTAATGTGTTTGGTAATTGGTGATGATAATGCATGAAGAGAATGACATCAAGAGAGAGATGCATACAGAATACATGCAGAAACACGCATGCATTGTAGCTCAAAGAAAGACATAGGCATGAGTTCTGTGCTTTAGCCTATTATGAACTACAACTAAATTAACTGCATGACGGTATACATTGTATACATAAGGGAGTCCAAAGAATGACATAAGCTTTCTCCCTGGCACAGAAAATCAGGGATCGCATACTGGCATTGAAATACATGTAATTGACGTTTGTATTTGCAAGCATGCATTTCATATGTAGTATAGGATGCTTGGCCCTTTTTTTCAACCTCTGCACAGAAACTTACTGCCCCACCATTTTGATTTTACGTAGCCTATTTGAACTGTATACATTTTGCCCCTAGTGGTTGAGACTAGTGGTATGCACTTTTTATACACATATAGAAACAATAATATTAGTAAAGCACATTGTAGTACAAATAAGCATTCGCTGTTTCCCCTTGCTGAATGTAGCTACTATATACAGTACTTGATGCACTTTCAGTTTAGAAGACACCTAATTTTTGTTCTCCAAAATCTGGTATATATATGTTTCGGAAACCAAGTACTTTCCAGTATATTCAGCAACAGCTGTTTATTAACCCTGAAGAGTTTATCTTGTTAAATTTCGGCAAAGTCCTGTACAGGCGACATTTCCACAGCGACTATCACACTTAGGGCTAAAACACGTTGCTGTTATTGTGTAGAAACACGCGCGCTTTTGTACGTTTTAAATTTTTTAAATTTAAATACATTAGGCTACTTATGGTGCGGTTATTATGTATATAGCTACTAGTGACTATTCTGAAAGAAATGTATTTTGTTGCAAATTTCTGAATACAGCTTCTTCAATTCAAACTGTAAACCATGGATGTGCATGGAATATTATATATTTTTGACTTGATTTGTAGTAGTAGTTTCCTTTAGGCTATACTCTTTAGTAGGTTTGTTTTCCTGACCAGCTGACTGACGTTGAAATTTCTCTGGCAAAGCTATTTCCCAGAGATCTTTGCATGAGAAAATAGGAACTACTGTCAAAGAAGGTAGCATAGATAATAATTATATTTTATGTTATATTATTATTATATGGCCTAATGTTTGCAATAGACATTGTCTGCAGAAGTAGACTATGACATGTTCGGAGGCTATTGTAATTGTTTTTTTAAGTGACTAACCATGAAACAAATGTCATTGCAGAATTGATGGGATATAAACAGAAATCCATGTCTAGGTTATATTATCGTAAATTCTTATTTTTCGTAATAGTTAATTTTATGGTCACATTGTGTTAAATGTGAAAAGCATAAAGTGAACAGAGCTGAAGTGCACGTTTTTTTTTTGTCACAAATTAATAAATAAATTAAAACATAGGTAGGCGTACGCTATACAGTCAAGCCGGAAAGTCTGAATACCCCTTTCACCTTCTCCACGTTTTATTACATAACAGACATATTCTACAATAGATTGAGTTCATTTTTTGTCTGAAAATTCTACACAAAATACCCCATAATGACAAAGTGAAAACATGTTTTTAGAAATTTTTGCAAATGTATTAAAAATCGAAAAATGAAATTTCTCATTTACATAAGTATTCATACCCTTTGCTTTAACATATTTTTTAAAGTATCATATTTAATATTTGGTCGCACATTCTTTGCATGCTGTTACTTCCTGAAGTCTGTGACGAATCAACATCAAAAGACTCGATATCTTATTTTCAGGTACTGTTACAAGCGATACTATAACCTCTCTGCGGCCAGATATGGAGTAGATGTGGATGGATCCCTTTAAGGGTTGTTTCTCCTGACTTTTTTCCCCATAGAGTTCTATAGGAAAATGAGTCAGGAGAAATAACCCTTGCAGTGATCCATCCACATCTACTCCATATCTGGCAACAGAGTGATGGTTTGGGGCTCGTTCGATAGCTCAGACCCTTGATGACTTGCATTAAACCTTTTTGTTTACGGCCCCAAAAAACTTTGGGTCGGCACTGCAGTCATGTGATATAGGCTATAGGCCATTTGTCAGTATCAACAGCAAAGATTTATTTCTATATTACGAGGGATGTTAGGGGGGAGAAAGGGGAAGGATGTGGTGGATAAGGCCATTTTTTATTTTCTTAGATGGACGACAGGGTTATTAAAAATAATTTAATGTAGGTAGGCTGTAACCGGCCTCACACTCCAGCACAGTAGGTGACGGTGTATGTACCTTAAAGTTGGATGCGATCCGCCAACCAAACCCAAAGAAGGTTAGTTGGTTAATTTTCCCTTCATGCACGTTGCCAGCTTTGCTGCCATGCTAAAGATTATTTTTAAACATTATTGTAGCATTAATTTCAGATTGTATACAGTGCTTACTATATTTTGTAGTTTCTCATAGTTGTTACCATGCTGTAGGGGTGCGCATTTGCTCATGGTATTTCTGTGTGATTCCCTGTTTGTAAGCCGGTTTTAACTTTGCTTTGTGTGAGCATATTCGCGTCTTTTGTTTATGCAAGTACTTGTTTCCAGAAGGAACATTTTGATAGTAAGCTGCTTGTGAGTTTGTGGCTACTTTACTGTGTTGTAGTCTGTTCTTTGTGTAAGCTACTTGTGTTTGCACTACTTTTGTCTGTGCTTTACGTGTGTGATACCCAGAAGTGTGTGTAAACACAGAGACTCGTGAGAACTGAGGAGGTCCAGAGGCAAAGGACAGTCGAGGCACATTTAACCAGGGTTTTGTTTTGTGGAGACTTTGGAACTCAATTCGGGATGGTTGGTTAGTAGGGGTGTAACGATTCACCGATTCGCATTGGAAAACAAGATCCAAGAGTCTAAGATACGGCTGCATTGATTCAAAAACCCTGATCCAATTCAAATTTAGAGGGAAATCCGTCAAAAATCTATACAGTCTTCACAAACCGATTAATGACCTGTAGAAGTATAAAGGGACCAGAGAGTCTCATGTGTGTCTAAGCCCCGTCCCTCGCACTTCTGCCTAAGTCCTGCCCATCGCCTTCTTCGCATCTGCACACACGTAACTTAAAAATAATTTATCCTGCCTATATGAAATGGCGGACACGCAGTGACAAAAACAGTGCCACAAACCTTGCTATGCATTTACGAAGGCGACATGAAGTGGAAACGGAGGAAAAAATGGCTAACTTTAGCAAAGGAGCCACACAACCCGAAGCAGGTAGCATTAGCAACTACTTCCAAACTACTTCACTCACCCACAATTCTAGCCATTGGATGGCAATAAGCTATTTTATTTGCAAGGGGATGCGTCTGTATAGCTTTGTTGAAAACGCCGGTTTCAGAGATATGATGGTTACTCTGGAACCAGGTACACAGTTCCCACTTCAGTGACACTTCAGTCACAAATTCATATACTGTATGAAAAATGACTGCATCACATTATTCTTAACTTTATCACAATTACTGTGCATTATATTTCTGCTGATTGGTCAATGAAAAATCACGTTTTACAGGCCAGAATTAAAGACTCATTGGACTTAAATTTTAATACTCACTATTAAAAAGACTAATTGCAGGCAAAAATAATGCTATTAGAACCCATCAGAGTTTAGTCTGAGATCGCTGATTATTTTAGTAAGAGCAGTTTCAGTGCTGTGGTATGTTCTAAAGCCTGATTGAAGTTCCTCCAGGATATTGTTTTCTTTAAGAAAGGAGTTTATTTGCACTGAAACTATCTTTTCAAGTATTTTACTAATAAATGGAAGGTTGGATATCGGCCTATAGCTAGTACATTACCGTCTAGGTTGGGTTTCTTTAGTAAGGTTTTTACAACAGCTGTTTTGAAGGCATCTGGGAAGATGCCTGTTTGAAGAGACGTATTTATAATCTTCAGGACATGACTTGAAACAGTGTCGAACACCCGCTTAAAAAATGCTGTATGTACAGGGTCAATATATAAGGTGGAGTAGTTACACTCTAGTGACAGTCTTGCAAAGCTCAGTAATACAGGTAAATTTTACCATGGTTACATCTTTTTTACAGGGTTTGCTGAGGTCATCTGTGTTTACATCAGATGTAATACTGGCTCTAATTTAAGTTATTTTGTTATTGGGGTGGGGCAGTGTTGAGTAGCTGCTCAATAGCGGAGAATAATATTCTAGTTTCCAGCATTCTCTGTAATAATCTTGGAAAAGTAATCCTTTCTTGCCAGACAAATTGCTTTGTTATTGGCAGTCATGGCTTCTTTGTATATATTACAGTGAACTGTGAGCTTAGTTTTCCTCCATTTTCTTTCAGCTGCATGACAGATTCTCTTAACATCTTTAACAAAGTTATTGTTTAACCATGGGGAGATTCTGTAAGTCGACCTCTTTTTAATCTTTAGTGGACCAACAGTATTTAAAGCAGATGACAAGGTACTGTTGAAAAATGTAACCGTGTCATTTAAAGAGCAGTCATAACTGTATGGCTCAAACAATCTCATAATATTAGAGAACTTTGCTTCAGCCTTGCCATCTAGGAATCTCTTTTGAACCAAAAATTCCCTTTTAGTCTTTGTTAAGATTAGGTTGGCATCAAAAAACACACAGTGATGGTCAGAAATAGGTAAGTTGAATACTAAAACATTATCAATGTTTAACCCTATTGTTATTACTAAGTCTAGGGTGTTACCATGCTGATGAGTGGCTTAATTTACATGTTGGGTAAGTTCAAAGCTGTCCAGTAAATTCATAAGCTCCATAGCTTTGGAGTCATTCATTGTATTAATATGAATATTCAGGTCTCCATTCAGGGTTAGTCTACCATATCTAGTGATACCAAGTGAGATCTGAGAATTTGTGTAGAAATAGTGATGAATATCTTGGTGGCCGATATAATGTAATGATGAGCACTGATAATTCTGCTCTGAGCTCAAGAGCAAGATATTCAAATGATGTAAATTCACCCAGGTCAATGTCATCTGTGCAGAGAAAATGGCTGCAATCCCTCCTCATTTCCTGTTTTGTCTGACTTACTGATAAAAATTATAGTTTGGAGGACAAGCCTCTATCAGTGTTGCTACAACAGTAGTGCTGTTTACCCAGGTCTCAACTAAAAACATACACATAGTTATTCTGCGTAATCACCACCTTTATCCTATGATGAAGTTCCATCATGATGGGAGTGGTCTCTTCCAGGATGACAATGCCCCAATCCACAGGGCACTGTTCACTGTTCGATGAGCATGAAAATTATGTGAATCATATGTTATGGCCTTCGCAGTCACCATCTCAACCCAAATTAACACCTATATGAGATTTTGGAACAACGTGTTAGGCAGCTTGCGCTCTCCACCACCATCATCAAAACACCAAATGAGATAACGTTATTGTGTGTCCCGTTTGAAATGTCATTCACTGCCATCAAAATCATTCTTGAATTTATGCTAGTTTGTTGTTTGTATTTTTAAATTGAATAGCTAGAAAGACTAGTGTAGCCTTTTGATTCTGGTGAGCTGATTGTCATTCCATGAGCCAAACTCACCACCAAATTAATAAAATGAAAATTTGACATTTAACACCACAGAATATGATTGAACTCTTAACCTATGTGTTAAAAACGAACAGAGTTGTATTATATTCTGGTAGCCTATTTTTATGCGATTATGATGATTTGGGGGAGAAATAACCGGAGGAGGATCATTAACATTAAGCTTAACATGATGTAGACATTTTGGCTACACGGCTCTCATAGTATCAACGTTAAGTCAATCATACTGACATTCATAGATTGAACAGTTAAATGTTTAAGCTTTAAAAAAGAGCTCACGCTGAGTTACGATTCAGAATTGACATTTTAAGGCTCTCCAGACCATTAAAAATATTAACCAATCAGAACTGGAGACACACTTCCTTGCCCCGCCTGCTTCCTTTGCATGCAGTCCACTAGTTCACATGTTCAGCGGAACATTGGGTTACTTGTTCACTCGTGAGCCTGTACGCTGCAACCCACACGTCAACTAATCATGTTAAAGAGTCCACTAGTTGACATATCCAACTAGGATATGTTTTCCTGACACGTTCACTATTTCAAGGCTATTTTTCTATTTTATTTTTGACACTTGTTGTACGCTGCCATGAACATGTTGTGCCTTGTTCAGTACTAGTTGCAAACTATGCATAACTATTTAGACCATTACTCAACAGGCTCTATCTTGGGAGATCTTGGCTTCCGTCTCACCTTAGTAAACGCCAAATTAACCTGCTTTTTAAACTAATTTCTTTTGATTATGCAATGAAACATTGTCAAACATAAATTCTATGAGGATGTTCTCACGGAGTTCTCAAAGTTCAAGGTTCATCCGAAGTTCATTACCTGCATTCTAATGTTCATTAATAACATTGACTATGAATTTTTTGATATAGTCTTCACAATAATAATATTTCACATCTTGAGATTTTAGTCATGATTGTGCACGCCCCTGTGTGTAACAGACAGGAGGGTGTACGTGTGTTGTGCACACGCCTATGTAGACGCACTTATATGCGCCGTTAAAATAACATGTAAACAACTGCGACATGATTTTAGACCAGGTTTGTGGTGGTTTTAGCGCAAAAACTAGCAATGCTGGCTCAAACTAGCAATGCGCCAAAAATAATAAGACCAACATGCCCAGTTCACTTGCAACGGGCGCAAGAATACATGGTATTTAAATGACGTGAGCGCTAGGCGTTATAATGAAACCTGCGCTGTGTGTAACGCCCCGAACCCACCAGACGCACAAGCGCACTGCTGCGCTTCACTTCCGCTCCCATGTTAACAAATTGCCGCGGTCCTCCCAGGCCGCGCGCGCACGGCTGGCGGGCGGACGGCTCACAGACGTGGAGCAAATTTTTCCGCGCTGGGCGGAATTTTCTGGGTGTCTGCATGCGCATTCTCAGAGAAATACATTGTATATGCACAAAATCTGCATCATATCACCACATATTAATGTTTTTCAACCTACTAATAGTTTTACTATTGTTATTAATTATTTTACGACATATTATATTTTAATATAGGCCCTAATGAAAAAAGAAACAGACAATCACTGTGAGATGAATGAAGTTAAGTCACGTTATTCCCGTTTTTATAATGCTTTTTCTTTATTATAGTATACATATTTGTTCAATTAATTAAGACTATGCTTACTTCTGTTTTTATTGTACTGACATCACTGTATCGATTTAAGGTACTACAGAATAGCTGCTAATTCTGCCATAATTAAATGTTTAGAACATGATTACTGTAACATTGATTACTGTCCCAAATAAGTAAAGTGAACTTGTCTTGTCTTGAACTTGTCTTGTTTGCTACATTTAGCTTTAAATTGCTAAATTGAGCTTTTACGCAGTAAGACATATGTGATAGCAGTATTTACTTAACCATTATTAAGCAAAACTCACAAATCCGGAATGTAGATTGTTTGTTTGTATAGCGCGTCTCTGTCATTCACGGAATGCGCTTCGAAAAAGCATAAGCGTCTGTGCGCTTGCGCGTGTGGTCGGTTCGGGGCGCATGATAGCAAAAACACTTGCGTTTAGGTTAGTGCCGCTTGGCGCCGGGTGTAAGACAGGGGCCCTCATGTTCCAATGCCCTTTTTTGATATCAAAAATTTGATCTGCACTAGTTGCCATTTTCTTTGTACTAGGACAAAAATACTCACTAGTTAACTAGTTAAGTTGCTAATTATTATGCACGTGCACTAGTTGACATGTAACATAATTTACTACTTAACTAGTTAATTAGTTGAGCATACTTGTTCACGAGTGAGCATTTTTGTCCAACTAGTACAGAGAAAATGGTAACTAGTGTGGATAAATATTTGATATCAAAAATTGGCATTGGAACACGTTGAGTAATGGTCTAACTAGTTATGCACAGTTTCCAACTAGTGCTGAACAAGGCACAACATGTTCATGGCAGCGTACAACAAGTGTCAAAAATGCAGAACATGTTGATTAAAAGTCACACCATGTTCAGAATGGAATGGAACTAGTTAAAAAAATATTTTTAAAATATCCTTGAACTCGTGAACATGTCAGGAAAACATATCCTGGTTGGATATGTCAACTAGTTGACTCTTTTTAACATGACTTGTTGACGTGTGGGTTGCAGCTATGGCAAGCCGTTTTATCATTTATTTAAATTTCGTACCTTTTTGTCCTAACTAGCTGCCCATTTTCATAGCTAGCTGACCATATGATCGTTTGTGCCAACTAGCTGGCCATAAAACCTAGCAAGCTGCGTCAAAAAGCCAGCTAGCTGCCCCCAGGACACACTTAGTTGCCGCTTTTGGCAGCTAGTTGCCACAAAAATGCAGCTAGCTCAGTCAAAATTGCAGCTAGTTAAGCTAGCTACATTTTATTTTGCTCACTAGTTAAGATAGCTATGCTTTATTGGGTCACTAGCTGAGCTAGCTCAATTTTACCGTGCAGCTAGCTAAACTAGTTGTTTCTTTTTTTGCCAGCTAGCTAAACTAGTTGATCCTTATGGCCAACTAGCTGAACTAGTTGTTGCTTATGGCTAACTAGCTGAACTAGGGGCCAGCTAGTTGCACTAGCTACATATAATATGCTAATTTTCTTAAGGGGGCAGGCAGTGGGTGTGACCAGATCTATTTTAGACTGCTGGTGCTGTCAAATACGATTTAAAGTAACATAACAGAGGCTACGTTTTTTCTGAGACTGTTTGCTGTTCTAAGTCTCTTTTAAAACATAGCCTACATTGTTATTTAGGCTATATGAATAAAAAACAATGCGAAATAAATGAATCCAAGCATTTTTATTGTTCTGGACTTGTTGTGACAGCTAATGAAAAATGCAATGCCAGTAAGGGATCCTCGTAATGTTTGTTAGTAGGCCAGGTCTACCGTTGGGGAAGAATTCAGCTTTCAAGAATCACAGTTAATTTTGAGGTTGTCTCTAGCAATAAACAACAACAAAACAGTTTGCAATTAAAAGTCCACCTTGCTTATATTTTGGATGCGAGTGGGACACTTTTTTGGAAAACTATCAAAGTGAATCAATACTGATTTTAAAATTTAAATAAGGCCGTATCAACATTTTTATGGTGAAATAATGTTATAATTAGTTTCTAAATAAATGCTATATAAAAAACAGGAAAGCCTGTTTATTTCCCTTTAAATGGTGCCCCATTTGTAAGGAACATGCATTTGTGGGATGAGCAGCACAGCTGATTATGTGGGTTGCACCCATGAAAAATTTGCTAAATCTTCTCTGCCAATGCCAAACAGCTTATTCTGCTGTTGCTAGTGACTCTTGTTTGGTGTTGTTTGGTGGATTGGATGACTGAAGTCTATCAGTAACAAGGAAGAAACAAGACATATTGGCAATTTTACAATTTATTAATTTAACAAACAGTCAGGAGCCTCAGTAGCATGTGGAAGAACCATACACAGCCACAACAGCCTGGCACCTCCTCCTCATGCTGGTCACCAGCGTGGTCACACACTACTGTGGGATGGCATTCCACTCCTCAACCAGGATTTGTCGCAAGTCAGCCAACGTGGTTGTGTTGGTCACTCTAGCACGAACTGCACGCCCAAGCTGATCCCACAAGTGTTCAATTTGGTTGAGGTCAGGACTGTTGGCAGGCCATTCCATTCTCTCTACTCCCAAATTCTAGAGGTAGTCTCTGATAAACCCCGCTCTGTGGGGGCGAGCGTTGTCATCTTGGAGGATGGAGTTCGGTCCCAGACTGTGGAGATATGGGATTGCCACTGGTTGCAGAATCTCATCTCGATATCTCTCTGCATTGAGATTGCCTCCAATGATGAAGAGCCTCGTTTTTCCAGTGATGGAGATGCCGCCCCACACCATCACACTGCCTCCACCAAAAGGTGTTACTCTAATCGGTGCAGCAATCAGCATAGCGTTCTCCCCGTCTTCTCCACACTTTGACCCTACGATCTAACTTCCGTAGGCAGAATCTGGACTCGCTGAACATAACGTTCCTCCACATGTTCAGGTTCCAGTGCAGGTGTTGCCGACACCAGCGCAAACAGCCTGACGGTGAAGGGCAGTCATGGCAGGCCTCCTGGCAGCCCTATGAGCCCGGAGATTGGCTGCGTGCAGTCTGTTCCGGATTGTCTGGGCCGAGAGCCGTGTGCCATATCGTCCTGCAAACCTTGACTGCAAATCTGTAGAAGACAGCCTACGGTTCCTAAGTGCTGAAAGGGTGAGGAACCGGTCTTCTTGGGGTGTTGTCTTCTTGGGACGCCCACTTTGCGGTTTGTCTCTGACATCCCCCGTTTTATGGAACTTGGCCTTCAGTTTGGAGATGGTACTAGGGCTCACTCCAAATAATGCCGCAACTTGCTTTTGCACCTGGGGGTACCGGAAGCTCAAGCTTATATCTCTAAACATCTGACACCCATCTTTACTGAAGTGTAACGTTGAGTGGGACACTTTTGTAGACAAAGTGGGACACTCGCCTATTTTATTGTTAAAACGCATTATTGTGCATATGATAAACCAATGTTTATTCATATAAACCCTTCTCTCTCTGTGGTCAGGCTTGGAGTGAACACGATGCCTTAACTAATGCATGACTCATCATGATTTCATCATGATTTAGTGCATGCAATAATGCATGATGTATCATGAACTCTGTGTGGCTCAATATTAATAAATTACCAAGGTATTATTAGTTCATGTGATTACTTTATACTTAATGTATCATCAATTAATGAACATTAACTCACAGTTAAATTATATATTAAGTAACATGTCATCAAAGTAGCTGCAAACCAGTTAGGTAGACAAAAGCTTCTTAGACCATCAGTGGTGGATTTATATGGTTATGGTTTATTTATAATTATGGGGCCCCAAAAACTCCTCCTGACAGTGTGCTGACAAAGCTGTTCGCTTTTAAAACTACTGATAAGTGAAATTCAGATTTTTATAAATCACCCATTTTTATAACAACCCCCCCCCCCCCCACTTGTACATATAAGGAGACGGGATCTGTGTGGCTTCCAATATCACATGTTTTATGTTATTTTAATTAAATTTATCTTAGGAAATGCATAATTTGTAATTATTTTTCAATATTAGCCTATTTGCAATATTCAATAATTCAGACTAATAAGCTGTTGAGTGAATCCTAAGCCTACTTCTAATATGTTTCTACGAGAACTATGGTGCTTTAGTCATATTTTCAACCCAATTATACCATAATACAGAATAAGAATCGATCCGTGATTTTACTTGACACAATAACAAATATATAGTATTGATGATTTACTTATCGGACAGCCTACAAAAGGTTGGTCAACATATGACTCACTTAACATATGACTCTGATTAGGGAACGGGTGCAATAATTATGAATAGCCTACAATTACACACATGCTAGGACTGTGAAAATAGGAAAATTGAGGTGTTGAAAAATAAAAATAGAAAGTAAATGATGATTATTTAAAAATGTATTTTATCGACTGATTGGAGGCTAAGGAAATTATTAATTATTTTATTATTATAAAATTATTTTATTTGTTACAATCCAGATAACCTGTTTGTGACTTATGTCACCTTTAGGATTCCATATACAAGGACCACAACCGTAAAGTAGTTCAATCTTCCATGAAAACTGAATGACAGTAGTATGGATCTACTTTCTACAGGCTATCTATGGTATGGATCCAGCTAGAAAACTTGAATGCACTGCAGAAGATCCTAAACAAACCCACTGAAACTACATGAATATTACTTAAATTCCGGTAAGTAGCTTATGTAGCTAGTTAGTTCATTGTAAATGCGTTAAATTTTGGCTATGTTTGCAAAAGAAAAATCGACCTAGCAGCGAATCAACCTCAGACACAAATAGCTAGCAAGGCCTACTGTCACTTGTAATTTTGCTTGCTGGCTTGCCAATGTCCAGTAGTTATATGTATTTAGGCTAGTGCAGTGGCATTAGTATTAGAACACACAAGGATTTGCATATTGCTGCTAACTATAACATTAGCTAGTTAGGCAAATGTTAAATTGCATAATTCCCTTAGAAATGTCCTTTTCGGAGTAAAATTTTTATGTATATAATGTTACCCTATCATGTGAGATCAGGACTGGACTTAGTGAAATAATTAGATTTTGCGAGGAGCTTGTAGAGTAGCCTAACTTAGTTATTCCCAGCAAGTTCAGTGCTCCACCAATGCGACCTCAGTCGCCAAAACCCTCGGTGATGATCATCGGGGACTTCATCATACGGCAAGTAAGTGTAGGGGTTCTCTGTGCCAGAGACACAGAGGAAATATTGGAGGTCCAGTTGCGACAGATACGGACTCTTTAAGTGTTCAATGAACACCACTGAAATGGACAATAATCCGTAGTGGAGAGGGAGAATAATGAGAACACAAAATAACCTCACGAAAAAGGCGAGGAACTCGATATGCGAGCAAAACTGAAATAAGCAGACACGCTTATCTAACTCCGTTTGTGGAGCGAACTAACAAAGACAAATAAAACTATTAAGATCCCTTTCACTGGGACCAAAGCAGTTAGAGCGCTCGAAGAACAAAGGAAATAAGCGGACACGCTTATCTAACCACGTTTGTGGAGTGAACGAACAAAGAAAATAAAACTATTCATATCCCTTTAACTGGGATATGAGCAGTTAGAGCGCTCGTAAAAGAACAAAGGAAATAAGCGGACACGCTTATCTAACCACGTTTGTGGAGCGAACGAACAAAGAAAATAAAACTATTAATAGCCCTTTAACTGGGATATGAGCAGTTAGAGCGCTCGTAAAAGAACAAAGGAAATAAGCGGACACGCTTATCTAACCACGTTTGTGGAGCGAACGAACAAAGAAAATAAAACTATTAAGATCCCTTTCACTGGGACCAAAGCAGTTAAAGCGCTCGCAGATAAGAGTAGTAAAACAAAGGAAATAAGCAGACACGCTTATCTTACTCCCGTTTGTGGAGCGAAACGAAAGGAAACCGTTTCGTGTAAAACGAAAGAAAACGAGAAAGTCTCTGCTCTGAAATGAGAGCGAAAAGAGACTAGCTTTCTTAATAAACCCTTTCTTTCTAAACCCTTTCTTTTTTAAACTAGCTTACTAACTAATCCTATACCTTCTTTTACCGGCTCGAATGTTAAGTGGAATAACATGGAAGCAACGAGAGAGGCAGGAAGCGGAGTATAAATAGTCAACGGAAATTCATAACAGGTGAACTTACTAATGACGAGGCGAAAGCAAAACCCCGTCACGGAACAAAGGAAAATCCGATAGATTACCGGTAACGACAAAAAAGAATAACGAGAACGTGGAGATAAGGGAAGGAAGGCAAGATCCATGACAGTAAGATCAAAAGCAGCCCTGACTTTCTGCTTTCCTGGCGCTAAGATATGCAATATTATACATGTGTTGCCCGATTTAATTGGAAGCCACACGTCTGTTAAAAAAATTATAGTACACATCAGGATAAATGACATTCCACGGAAGGAATCAGAAATGCTGAAGCGAAATTTCATCAGTCTTTTTTATCTGCTGGTAGACTGTGGTAAAGACATTTTTATCTCCGGTCCAATCCCCACTCTCAGATGAGGGAGGGAATCATTTAGCAGATTACTTTGCCTGCATTCGTGGCTGGAGTCGCAATGCAGTCACTTCTCTTTCTGTTTTATTGACAATTTTAATCTTTTTTTGGGAGCGTTCTGCACTTTTCAGGAAGGATGGTCTGCACCCAAACTCCCTTGGGTCAAATATATTATCATCAAACATCTTTTACAAGGCCCTTTCAGCCTCTACAATGTGACTCACACACATCTCAACAACAGCAGCGGTACCTTCAGCTGCTGAAACTTCCGCCTCGCTAACCAGGTCAGATGAAAATTGCGCTAGCTCCCCCTGCAGGCCTGACTACGGACAAACTATTACAGGCTCTATTTTATGGCGAGGAGCTATGGAACAGATGTGTAGAAGTAATAGTCTGAAAAGTCTTTGTTTAAACGATTCAACTACAGTTAAGGTAGCTTCTGATGTTGAAGCTCCCATCTCGCCAACAAAGTTTGTTGAGAAATGTGCTAGCTTCTCTGGTCGGCCTGATCACAGATTTCCATCTGTTATTGCTGGGAAGAGAAAGTGCAAACATAGGCTAAATTCCGGTCGCATTCCAAGTAATTTGGTTAGTATTTTAGCTAAACCCTTGATCCAAACAAAGTCAGACATTAATCTTAATATGGCACTTTTAAATGTAAGATCCCTCACAAACAAGAGTTTTTTAATCAATGATTTTATCTCAGAAAATAAATTACATTTTTTATTTTTAGTTGAAACATGGCTTAAGAACGATGGTATTGCTTGTTGAAGCCTGTCCCCCGAATTGTAAGTTCTTACAATCAGTAAGACAGGACAAAAGAGGTGGTGGTATAGCTAAAAAAAATTCCGATCAGTTTTGTTGTTTCGAAATTGATCTAGGTAGATTTTTTGAATACCTCGCTACTGTGTTAAAAGCTGAATCAAAGGTGATTATTTTAACAATATATAGACCACCCAAGCAATCATCAGTATTTATTTCTAAATTTTCCGAGCTTATGTCCATCATTTTCATTAGCTATGATCGAATAATCCTGACTGGAGATATGAATATTCACATCAATAATACTACTGACTCTAAGGCTATGGAATTTATAAATCTCCTAGACAGCCTAGGATTAACACAACATGTTACAGAAGCTACTCATCAGTTAGGTAATATACTCGATCTGGTAATATCTCAAGGGATAACCATTAATAAGGTTTTAGTGTCTGACATTACTATCTCTGATCACTACTGTGTGTTATTTGATGCTATGTTAGATATACAACGGGGGAAATAAGTATTGGACACGTCAACAATTTTATTATCAAACATATTTCCAATGTAGCTATTCACATGAGATTTTGACCAGACATTAGTATTAACTCAATAAAACTACACAGCTAAAGAAATTGTAATGTTCCAATTCTTTAAAAAAGTTATGTGCAATAAAGTGAAATGACACAGGAAAAAAGTATTGAACACGCGAAATTAAATGTGGTAGAAAAGCCATATTTTTTATATTTGGTTGCATATCCTTTGCATGCCATGACTTTATGATGTCTGTGACCCAACAACATCAAAAGGCTCTTGATATCTTATTTGCTGGTACTCTTACAAGCGATACTATAACAGCTCTGCATTTGAATGGATCTCTATGGGAATTGGGGGGTGAGACAAGATTTAGCTGTAAATTACACTGGAACAATATAGAACACATGGTTGGCAAAGTGGCTCTAAGTCATCAAGGGTCTGATGTATTAAACAAGCCTTTAACCATCACTCTGCTGCCAGAAATACAGTAGATATGCATTATACATTACATTACATTATAGGCATTTAGCAGACACTCTTATCCAGAGCGACTTACACAACTTCTTATTACATTTATCCATTCATACAGCTGGATATATACTGAAGCAATGCAGGTTAAGTACCTTGCTCAAGGGTACAACGGCAGTGTCCTACCTGGTAATCGAACCTGCAACCTTTCGGTTACCAGTCCAGTGCCTTAACCATTATACTACACTGCCGCTCCTGTGGAAGGATCACTTTAAGGGTTGTTTCTCCTGACAGATTTTCCTATTGAACTCTATGGAAAAATAAGTCAGGAGAAGAAACCCTTCAAGTTATCCATCCATATCTACTGTATTTCTGGCAGCAGAGTGATGGTTAAAGGCTTGTTGTCAAAATTAACAACACACCCACAATTATGATGGCACACCTATAAAAACCTTTATTTAATGTGAAGTAGATGTTGAGCAATAACACAATAACAATTGTTGTGATTGGCTTGCAAAATTGACACAAGCTTAAGTGTCCCACTCAACCTGAATCTGCCCTACCAGAAAAAGTAGCTATGCAAAAAAATAGACAATCTTTAAACTTGGGAATCTTATAATCCAACAATGATCGTTGCTGTTGCCCCGTTTTTACATGTTTTTATATGCTCATAGTTTACTGTTCAGTGCCATGTTGGGGTACTGTCAGTCCATCACTCTCGTGGTTGTGCGCACCCTCTCCACATTACATTAGTCATTTAGCAGGCGCTTTTATCCAAAGTGATACACAATAAGCGCATACAGAAACGTCATCGAAGTAACTACAGAACAGATAAGACTAAGCATATCCTTCCCATAACATAGCAGCTATCTCTAGCAATGAACATTGAATGTAGTTCACAGTAAGCTGTGGGTAAATCAGCTATACTACAATTATATTCTAATTATATTCTCACCACTGTTGATTAGGCTATTTTGTCCACACTCGGGAGTATTTATAAATATTTTTACCTCGTTCGCTTTTTGGGGGTTCTGTGATGCTTTCCAAAACTGGAATGGACCCAATAGCAGGACTCGGAGACAAACTCAGGCAAACTCCGGCGAGAGCATATTTATTTAGGACAAGAGATGACAAACGAACAAACAGGGAACTGGTGACAGTCAGGATGCGGGGTTAGCGAACTAAGTGGAACGGGGCAGGAGATGAGTAGCAGGTGGTAAAGCAGGTTGAGTGGAACAGGGAAGCAGACTGGACGGACAAACTGAAATCAGACTGAAAGCGGATAGAAACAACACAATAATGGCTGAGTAACATGACAATACAAACGGAACGAACTGGCAACGAACATGACAAAGAAGGTGATATATATAGGGAAGAAGCAGGTGAAGTGGGAGATCAGTAATGAGTGCGGGAGTGAGAAATGTAGGCGAGTGTAGCGAGATAATGAGTGTGTGCAGAATGTGAGTGGGCAAAACGAGTGATTAGCTGTGAGATGATTGGGGAGACAATGGGGAAACAAGTAGGAAATTCATGTCCAGCCTGCACGACACAAAAAGACAAATGAGGTAAAAAGAAAGACATGACATGGAATGAGAGGAATGGGGAAAACAAGGAGAACGGAAGGGAGATGGAAAAGAAGGGGGCCAGTGGACGTAACGGGTTCAGGCCTGTTTTTTGTGCAATTTTCCTTCTATTTTTCTGTATAGTCTGACAGTTCTCTGTAGCTATTGCGATATTGGCTACAAATAAAATTTAATTGAATTCATTATTATTATTAGGCTAATGTGCTGTTACTGCTAGGCTCTAGGCTATATTTTCATTTACAATATACCATTTATGTTGTAACCTATTGATATTTAGTATTTAACATTTTTTGTATTCTGTAGGCTACATTTTATGCCTATGTGTGCTGTTGCTTTTTATTTTATATAATCATGTATTATATGTAGCCTGCATTCTTGTCTAATTTTATCTATTTCTGCTGTTATATCCACCAGGGTGCGTTTCCCAAAAGCATCGTAAGGCTAAGATGATCGTAAAACCCTTCTTATGAAACACGGCCCAGGTCATATTCCTGGTAGGCTAGCCTACTGTGAAGTTCTGGACAACAACAGTCGTTCTGGTTCTGGATGGATCTGTAAATCTCCGCGCAGCTAGACCAATGATGGAATAGCTCGGAGCGAAGGTTTAAGCGTGATGTATTCCGCTATTGCTGTGGGAAAAAGGAAAAGTTATTAAAGTTCATAAAGAAACAAAAGGTACAGTATGGAACACATGGCTGGCTGAATGGCTATAAGTCATCAAGGGTCTGAGCTATCGAACGAGCCCCAAACCATCACTCTGTTGTCAGATATGGAGTAGATGTGGATGGATCACTGCAAGGGTTATTTCTCCTGACTCATTTTCCTATAGAACTCTATAGGGAAAAAAGTCAGGAGTAACAACCCTTAAAGGGATCCATCCACATCTACTCCATATCTGGCCGCAGAGTGATGGTTTGGGGCTCGTTTGATACCTTAGACCAGGGGTCTTCAACCTTTTTCAGCCTAAGGACCCCCTTGGCCGATAGAATCAGAGCGGGGACCCCCAGATATTTAAAAAAAACAAAACAAGTGGTTGCATCATGGGAATCATTCTTTTTTTATATAGTTTTTGTCAACAAAAGTAGCTTATTATTGCCTATTAATGCTTTGAATTTACTCAATATGATATTTTTTTTGTCGAAAATACATTTAAAAATTGTTAATTTAATTTTAAAAAAATCCCACAAAAAATATTGCAGTTTTTCTGCAGTACCTCCGCGGACCCCCTGTTGAAGATCCCTGCCTTAGACCCTTGATGACGTACAGCCATTTCGCCAGTCATGTTTTCTCTCAGTCTGTATCTCTCTATGCTATGGTTAGTTGATTGCTTCCAATAACATCCGAAACAGTTACATCTGCAAAACGCATCCAAAGCGTTGGTTCTTCAATAAACTAATTTGGTCGCATAATGTTATACATTTTTTGTAAAGTACTCATTTGGACGCATAACATTATAAAGGCTTTTAAAATACTATAATATTAAATAGTATAAGCAAAACGCGATATTCTCGATGTTGCTCAATTTTGTATCCCCTACAAAATTATATAGATTATTCGAATAATATTCGATGTATTGCCCAGGACTAACCTCAATCCTATCTAAATGCTTTGGAGGGAAGCGGGTTGTGCATTCAAGGAAGCCTCTAACATCACACAATTAAAGCAGTAATGCAAAGAAGAATGGCTGAAAATTCCTCCCAGTCCATGAAAGAAACATATAGTCAATTACTAGAAACCTCTAGAAGAGGTTATTGCTGTCAAAGGGGGGCAATGGCAGTTATTGAAGCCAGGGGTGTACTTACTTTTTCCTCACTGGATAATTGCACTTCTGTTGATTTCTGATAAATAAATCATTTAAAAGCATAATTTCTTTGTGTCCTTTGTTAAATTAGACAACCTTTCACAGTAAAAAGCATTGGAATAAGGATCAAATATCCATGTGTCCAAATATGTCTAAAAAGAGACAACTTATCTGGGGTTGTACTTACTTTTTCACATGACTGAAGATGTCCGGTCAGAGAGGGCAGAGGCCTGTCCAAAGATCAGCCCTCACCTGCTACACCAAATCATTGATGAACACACACTCATGCATAATTACTCTTATAGGACAAAACTCAGAACCCATCAGCAAGCAATGTGTCACCTATTCAATTTATGTTAATATATAAATGAATCTTGTCGGTTTTGGTAACCGTAAAATGAAATGAACACTAACACGAAAAATCAAGTAAAGTATATGATTTATGGGCTCACTTAACCATCTATGACTGGTTGGGAATAATCGTTAATCTACGAGCGTTTCTAAGAGCGTCATAAATTAAGATGCTTTTGGGAAACGCCCCTAAGTTCAAGAAGCTTCATAAGAAGGGTTTTACAATAGTCTTAGCCTTACGATGCTTTTTGGAAACACATCCGCTTGGTTACCTGCCAAAATGGGTGCTAGAGTGAAAAATTTACCAGCCACAATCAAAATCTTTGTTTGAAAATGTTATTTTGACACATTCTTCCGTATTAATTACCATATTAGTCCTCTTTTCTGTCTTCTCCAACTTATTGTCAAGCTGTTTGAGCTCCCGTATTCTTACATGGACCATTTTCCGTAATGTCATCCAGCAGTTTGCCTTTAGCTAGGCTATGGGAAGACAGTTTAAGCCGGTCAAACTACATAAGAAAAAAATATTCAGAAGGGTGGTTTTGCATTGTAGTTAATCATTAGGAATATACTCAGAATATTGTAAAATTTTTGTGTGAATCACACAAACACAACTCAAATTGTACTTCATGGAGGGAACTTACAGGTTGGTGTGGTAGGCTACTCCTCAGTGACAGCGCTGTCGTCATCTGAAATGGAAACATTTCAACATGTTTTCCATCTTTTAAGTACACCACCAAGTCTCAGAGTTAGAGTGAGTTACCGTGTGATCTTCGCAAACAGCGAGCAAAAGCATTGTTCAACACCAAAAGGGAGAGAATATAATGGAAAAAGTAGAGGTTGTCATTATCAAAACTGAAAATGATGCCAGCGCAATAAAAAATCAGTGGAATAAAAAAATCTCACCTAGCGATTAATAGACCTAACATTAATTGAGTAGGCTTATCCAAATGTATCTCTCCGTCACATTGGCTGCTAAGCACAGTAATGATAAAGTTTTCTATTTTTCATTTTTAATTTCTCACTGCATTTCAACTTAGGTTAAATGATATACTAGCTACCATTCGTTCGCGAGCTAAGTTGGTTTAATGTTAAGCTGTTTGGCCTGGGTTTTTACACAGCTCTACTGATTCTACATAACTTTGCTAGCCTAATTACTAATCTATCCAAGAAACTATGTAGGTTTAAATTACCTACCCGTAACGTTGCCAGTCCAGATCAGAGACCGAAAAAGAAACGGTGGATGTCAGGTGTTGTGTGGGTAGTTGGGCATTAACATAAAGTGTGACAGTGACGCATGCGCGATACAAATCGGGCAGGGGGGACAGATCGGGTTGCGACAACGTTTACGCAGAGACCACATTTTGTGCTACGGTTACATAATTCGCAATGCTTTATAGGATATGTAGTTCCAACCTCTTAAAAACAGTTAACAGTCTTGTAGTTGTAACGTTAGCTACTTTCCGTTTTCCCACAGTTTTGATTATTTTTTTGCCCTGAATCAATTTTTATAATGTCACATCTCATAGCTGAATGGCTCGGTTCAAGTTTTAAAACTCTTTATCTAACGCTAGCTAGGGATTTTCTGAAGTCTTGCGTTACGGAGAAAATTTAGGCCTAACGTTACTTCTGGAACCCAGGCTAAGCTCCTTTCCTCTGGAACGTTAGCTATAGCTAACATAACAAATCAAAATCCACAAACATTTATGAGCAAATGGAGCAAACCGATCAATTTTCGGACAGTGACATTGACTAACCGAGCTAGCCTAACATAACCAAAAATGTTCGCTATTCTAGAAAGCTTCAATGCTACCTAATGTTAGCAACTAGCTAACATTATGGCAGGGCGTTAGTGTTAACTAGCCAACGTTAATCATTCCCAATCGGTACCAGCACATTATCGATAACATGAATGTATAATCATAGTATAAATAACAATAAAACTATATTTATCAGATTTCATGATAATGTATGTTAAGAAGCACGGTAACGTTAACTTACCAGCAGGCCAGTGTTGCAGTTTAACTGGTCGCTGAAAATTCTAGACGGTGCAATTTAAATTTGAGCGCCAACAAGCTTCTTCTTCTTTGGCTTTATAGCGGCCGCAAACGTTAAAGGTGCAGATACTGTACGGGAGTGTGTAGTGTCATTACAATTCGGCTACATTATTGATTTATATGTTTATTAATCCTGTATTTCGTAAATATTTAAAGAATGCCCTGTATAATTCCCATTGCTTATCCATTATTTCCAACAATCCTTTGATGTTCCATTCTCTGCCAATTTCACCAATCTTTGCACTTAAAATTATTTATATTCTGCTGTGTAGCCTATAGCCTACTGATAATTGGTGAGAAATTCCTTATTTATTCTATTTATATAAAATTCTGGTATGGGCTATATACACACAAACTCCCACGTGCCCAGAGAGTGCAGACATTGTTCCACAATTTTGTTCCACATTCGAGATAGATGTGCAGACCTGCCTTTTTTAATATCTATATTTATTTCTTGTGCAATTTATATAAATTTTAAAAAACTTCCTTTTGCTGTGGAAAGGTAGTTTTTATGTAGTTACGCTACATTATTTTTAATTTTACCAAGTAAAATCATTTATTTATTTAATTTTTTGGTACAGAAATAGTATTTCAGTACAATTGTATTCAAATGCAGATACATCACATTTTAATTTCCCTTTGTCTGTTATGACCCTCTACTGTGCATTTGTCTTAATGGTAAGAGTCCATTTAGATTCAATCTACACAATCAAAAAGATCTTTACTGCAGTGTCATCAAACCCTCAAACCCATCAAACCCTCAAAAGCACAGAGTAGAGGGTTACAACAGACAATGAGAAATCTAAATATGGTGCATCTGCATTTGAATACACAATTATACCATGACATTTATTCAAATTAATAATATGTTTTAACTGCTCTCCTAACACTTGACAGTATTATTGGAAGTAAAATAGGTATAGCCAAATGTAAGATGCATTTAAGTACACGGGTACGTTGTCACAGAGCTCATAACTTTCTAACTAAACAGTGCTGTCAAAACCTTTAAACACCAAAATGTGTTTCTTAATCACAGAGGTCAGCTATGTTGTTATTAGAGGTCAGCCTCACAAAATATTGAAGTGGGAACAATTTTTATATTTTTCATAACAAAAAAGTAATAGGGTTGTTAGATGTTAGTCTTTAATTTTATGTCAATTACAACCTTGTTTCATATATTGGGCTGAAAAATAAAAGAAAGAGTAAAAAGTGTAACAACCAGACCCGTTCTCCCCCTAGTTTAATTACTACTTATTAGTTTGATTGCTTTGAAGCAAGAACAAATATGTTCTTTCTCATACTCTTATTATTATTATTATTCCATACCCTATGACTAATTGTTTTTCAGATTCATAAGAAATGATTATCTATGTAATAAGAAGTATTTGCGATGTTTTGGCACCAAACACTTGATGTCAATAAAATTTATTTTAAATATAAATATAAAACTGTTGGGTACATGTGCTTTATTTGTAACTGTTTCCACAAGATCTTTGTAGAATGTCACCTAGTACAATATATCAAAACATGCTCATGTGTACGCTAATTATTTATAGTCTAGTCAGTAGGCTATTGCTGGGAAAGTCATGCCTAGTTGACTAGGCTATGTAATATCTGTATCCTTGGATGTCCATCATGACACATCACAGATGTACACCTCATATTTTCATATGTTATGGATCTGTGACAGATCCGAAAACCTGTATACTGTTGGATCTTATCAGATACACGTCCGCCAGGTTCGTATCACAGATATCACAGATCTGGGAAAATGGCATCATCATACTTCTTCATATCTTTGACCATATGCAGATGGCCAAAGATACAAAAAAATGTGAAGATACCATTTTTCCAGATCTGTCATGTCTGTGATATACGGATCTGGCATTCTAACGGATATGTTACAGAAAACATATCAAGACAATATCCTTTATTAGCATCTGTGACAGATCGGATATTCCCGTATCCTCTCCGTAAACGTTATGGATCTGTGACAGATCCAAAAACTTGTATACCATTGGATACCGGATATGGGCCCATTTTTTCCAGTGTCCACATATGCATGGCATATAATATGAATAATGTACAAATAAGGAGAGTGACTTCTGTTATTTGTACAAACCTAAATACTGAATTCACTCCGCTCTGCTGGTTGTACTGTATGTACAGTTCACAGGGAGTGACTATCGTAGTCACTCATCAGTTAATACAGTATACTCCCGAAAACTGGTCATGTGTATGTAGCCAATATTTCCTCAAAAGAGCGTGATCGTGGTTGACTGGTGTTATAGGCTGTCCGTAGGCTACTCAGCATGGAGTTCGCCATAAAGCTGAAGGTTTTTGGTGAAGAATTTGTGTCCAGTCATATTTTATTTTAGGTCAACTTTAAAACATTAAAACATTATTTTTTTAATTGGATAAAAAGATACTATTTACTTACGTGAAATATACTACGACTATTAGGCTACTAGTAGGGGGGGCACAGAGGTCGTCCAAAATGCCCGCCCATAGCGTCAAGCCTGGCCCGCCCTAAAGAATTCTAGGTCTGTCCCTCCCAACAATTGCCGGGTCTGTCTAAGCACAAAATACAACAAATCTTATCCAGAATGAGATTTTAATAAACTACAGTTAGCTAGTTAATAATAGAGGTAAACTATCTAACAACAGTTAGGTTTGCTCCTGAGAGGGCAAAAAACCACAAAAAACCATCTGCCAGCAAAAAGATCCAAATCAGCTAACTGGCTAGCCGAGTGCTTAACAGAGAAAAACTAGAAAAGCTCCCTCTCTGTCCCCTAAATGCAACAAAGATTTTCACCTTCGGAGCAAATCTGTCTTACCTTGCTTACATATTTAAAAAATTAAAACTAATATCAATCACACATTTGAAAGCACAATCGAATCCTCCTCCAAACTTTCAAAACAGACAAAACGCAACCACCAAACCACCAAATAAGAAACAGGAGGGGCATATCAGGCATGAGCAATCGAGCAAGAAGCATCATGTATAAGGATTACGTTTACATTTCATGCAGGTTTTATTATAAACTGTACAATGTTCTGTGGCCAAACAGGCGATTGTACTGAACAGAACACAGAAGAACAATCATCAGAGCAAAGTTAATTAAACAAACTAAATTTATGACTGCAAAATGAAAAAGAAAACTGTAAAATGCACATTAGCAGTGTAGACAGAACTTTGAACATTTATCTTTGTGTAATATATTGTTATAAACACTAATGCATATGTATTATTTATTTATTAGATATTCCTTGAAGTCAAGGGTTAATGTATACATAATTTAAAAGAGGAAAAGTCTAAAAGCATATGGAGTTAATGGAGAACCACTTAAACCATAATTGGCATGTTTGTGAGCTGAGTGGCCTGTTAATATTTTATGGACTATACTTGTTGCTAGTGAGCTATACGTATGTGTATGTATTTTTTTAAACTTCAATATTTGCTGAGGGCCAGGCAAGAATTCACAATTTTAAACAATTTTAAAAATGTGTTAAAAGCCTTCAAAATGAACTATTCTTACTGATAACAAAGGTGTGAAAACTTACTCTTTTATGAAAATGTTGGCCGTTATTTTTTTCAACACCGTCAGATTTATATAAAGTTCTGTAAGTTTTCTACTTTTTGAAAAATTCAAGAAATAATATTGCGATCAGTAGTGTCTCAAACATAAAAGGCTAACTCCATCTCCCTTGTAAATCCAAACAAAATAAGAATTATGGTTTAAATTTTTTTATTTTTACTAGCATTAAGGGTGTGAGGGGGGACGTGAGTAGGGTTCGGAGGACCAGACGCAGTGGTAGGAATCAGAAAGTCTCCTAACAGGAGGCCACTAGAACGGAAAGATTCCTTAGATGAGGACAGGTAATAAACGAGAAAATAAACAGACTCCCATTCTCCACCGGAGAATATAATAAGAGGGAGGCTGGGTGAAAAAAGGGAGAACTGAAAACAACCTGCAGGAAATCGGGTGAAATCGTAGACATGAGAGAATAAGAAAAGAATAGCCTGACCTCTCAATAATAGAGACATACAGTAAGAAAGGTGAAGAAACAAAACAAAGGAGCAAAATAAACAGGCACGTCTCTCCTGACGAAGTGTAAACGGGAGACGAACGCGAACAGAGAAAGTAGAATATGACCCGGTAGACGGGCGAAACAAACACAACGAAAAGTTTACGTCCAACTCAATATTAGAGTGGAAAACTAACGAAAGGCAAACGAGAACAGAAAACCCTCGTTTTCAATAATGGAAACAAGAAAAAAAGAGGTGGAAAGAGGTGAACAGGAAAAAGCAAAGGCCATGCTGTCAAGGCAGAGCAGGACAGAGGAAAACAAAACGGGAAGCAGAATGTGCAGAGAGAGAGAAAATAGCGAACCTAAACTAACTGCACCGAAGGCAACTCCCGGTTTACCTCAAAGCAGAGCGATGAGGCAAAGTGGTGACCAAAAGCACAGCAAATTCCTAACCTTACCGGCTCTGTATAAATTACATTACATTACATTACAGGCATTTAGCAGACGCTCTTATCCAGAGCGACTTACACAGCATTTTTGCATTTATACATAGTATCCATTTACAGCTGGATATATACTGAAGCAATTCAGGTGAAGTACCTTGCTCAGGGGTACAACGGCAGTGTCCTACGTGGGACTCGAACCTGCGACCTTTCGGTTACAAACCCAGTTCCTTAACCACTGTACTACACTGCCGCCCTATTGCAAGACAAGACAATTGCAAGACAAGACAGAAGCGCCGGAAGCAGGCAACGCGGAGCTTAAGTAGTAGACAGGTAACTCGGCACAGGTGAGAAGGCTGAGTATCTGAGAGGAAAAAAACCCGGAACGGAGTAGAAAAAATATGCAACAGCGCCCTAGTTCTGCTCAGACGGTGAACAACAATAAGGGGGAAGACTGCCAAAACCCCATGACAGGAGCCCCCCTCTAAGGGACGATTCTAGGTGATCCCACAGGCTTGCCCCTGCGGAAGTCCCTAATGAGCACTGGGTCCAAGATGTTCCTGAACGGGACCCAGCAGCGCTCCTCTGGACCATCACCCTCCCAGTCAACCAAGAACTGGACGCCTCTGCCAACATGTCTCTCGGCCAAAATGCAGCAAACAGTATAGGCTGGACCTCCCCCAACAAGGCGGGGGCTTCTCAACCGGAGCCAGCGCGCTCACCAACACGAGCTTAAGCCGAGAGACGTGGAAGGTGGGATGAATGCGCATAGTGCGTGGCAACAGAAGACGGACGGTGACTGGATCGATTTTCCGAGTTATTTTAAATTGACCCACGAATTGCGGGGCAAGTTTGCGGGACTCCACGCACAGAGGTAGATCCCGCGTGTATAACCACGCTCGCTGCCCAACCCTGTAAAAGGGAGTAGGGCAACGGCGTCGGTCGGCAGCAACCTTCTGTTTGGCCGAGGCGCGCAAAAGCTAAGCTCTTCCACAGAAAAGTACAGGTCTCTCTTCTACCAAATCATCTTATTT
This sequence comes from Ilyophis sp. 1 JC-2022, assembly GCA_022702515.1. Taxonomy (NCBI): domain Eukaryota; kingdom Metazoa; phylum Chordata; class Actinopteri; order Anguilliformes; family Synaphobranchidae; genus Ilyophis; species Ilyophis sp. 1 JC-2022. Next base: position 119,072,464 of record CM040405.1, read on the forward strand.
ATTCTAAAACTATCAGATAAAGAGCAAATATGTAATGTGTTTAATGAACATTTAATTGCTTCTGGTAATCTATTTGAAAGAAATCTATTTTCTGCCCTGCAACACTCACACACCCAGTATGGAAAGGTTTATCGGGTTGAATTTTTCACTGAGGTATTTCTCTGTACATGAGGTACTTCATGAGTTAATGACCATTGATCCAAAAACAGCTACTGGTGCTGATTCTCTCCATCCAAGATTGCTTTTGCTGGCAGCTCCCATTTTGGTTTTTACTGTTGACTCACATTTTTAACCTGACTATTGCTGGGGGGAGTATATCTAAAATTTGGAAAGTAGCTCACGTCTCTCCTTTATTTAAAGGCGGAGAGGTTAGTGTCTCAAATAACTACCGCCCAATCTCCAAACTAAGCAAGGATGGTTAGGCAAAATTTTAGAAAAATTGGTGAATAAACAAGTTCCTTCTTATTTATCTACAAATAGTATTTTAAGCTCATATCAGTCTGGTTTTAGGCCTGGGCACAGGACTGTGACTGTAGCTTGAAAATTATATAATATGTTCACTGGATAAGAGAGAGCATTTGCCCTATTTATCGATTTATCTAAAGCTTTTGTTACGGTAAATCACACTATTCTTCTCGATAAGCTTACATCAATTGGCTTTGATGGTAATACCTGTAAGTGGTTTGCGTGTTACCTTCGTGGCAGAACTCAAGCAATAGTGGCGGATGGGTCTAGTTTTCTTAAGGTTTCCATAGAGGTGCCACAGGGCTCCATATTAGGTCCTTTGCTTTTTATTTTATACATAAATGATCTTGGCTCGCTGATTACAAATTGTTCTGTTCATTTTTATACTTCAGCACCCTCCGTTGATAAAGCTTTCACAAATTTACAGGCTGCCTTTCATGCCATTCAAAATGCTCTATTGGATCTTAAACTTGTGCTAAACCCAACTAAGACAAGCTATATGCTCTTCAGTAGATCAAAAACGAAATATATTTATTGAATTTGTATACTATGGATGGTCTTGAAATTTTGTGCGTATTCGGACGTATGCTTTATACGCTAAGCATACGCTAGGCATATGCTAGCCATACGCTGGCCATACGCTATTTTCAAGGGCTTTTTTTGCGTATGAAAATTATTTAATGAATTTACATACACAACTCATACGTTTCTCTCATACACAATAGTGTGACAGGGCCATAAAATAAAGGAAATCAATCAAATAGGTCAGAATTGACTAAAGTTGGCATCTGCATGAAGGGGTTAATTATAATGTGGCATAGGTTACACACAAGGAAGTTGATCTCTCAACGAACAGGACATTTCCTTTTTTGGGGGGTACATTAACAGTACCACCCAATTGGAGCTGCAAGGGGGGGGGGGGGGATTTCCATGTAACTTTAGGTAATTTACCAGGGAAAGCTACCACTCAGTGTCATTTTCATGCTTAACCTTTTCCTAATTTGTTAGGATTAAATGGTAAACACGCAATAGACATAATGCTATGTTTTCAAAAGTCTTGTCCCGACTGTACGCCAAACAAATTTTTGCCAAAAGCATGGGCTTGGTGTGGGCTGCCCACTTGTGCCCCATACCTTGGGGCCCACAAGAGGCACAATTTTAAACCCACAGTGTCCCCGCACAGGCCCAAAAGGGCTTGTTTGCTGGTTATTTGTGGGTAAATTTTCAATCCACTGTGGGTCCACAGATTACATATCCCCCCTGTACATCCAAAAATGACTTACCAGGATGTTTTTTTCTGCACTTGGGAATCCCAATAAGACATAGCGGACACAGCACCTGTTTCAAATACAATGCTAATTTAATTAAGATAACAAAAATAACTAAATTTGCAACTCATTCATCAGCAAACAAGAACAATGACCAGAACAATGAACAACAATAATTTAACATAAATATCAGTTAATATTTTTGATCTCATCTCTCATCCCACCACCATTTCTAAATTGCCGTCTCCACCTCTGCATGTGACGGTCGGTTGCTTTTTGTCACAGCATCTACTGTATGTAAGAAGAAGAAAAAAATGTTTTCAAACTCATGTCCTTGGTGGACTAGATGCCAGCTCACAAACATATCCAGGGCTCCATACTAACTTTTTCTACTAGTGGCACTGGTACTACCGACTGAAGATTTTAGTGCCACCAGCACAAAAGTTAAGTTGGACCACTTAAATCGAAATTCAGCACAAACTCTAAATTTTGTTACTGATCAATACTTTGGTATTAAAAAAGACAAATAAAGTCAAATATTGTTGTTTTATTAACAGTAAAATAACTTCAAATAAAGACACCAAATAATAAAAGCTAAAGTCAGAGCCCCTAACATAAAATTATGTTGCCTGCGAGTGTCAATGCTAATGCGGATGAATGACAGCGCATGTTTCGCCGCTGTATGTAGCTTACATTTATAGATGTGAAATATCAGCGTGCGAAATATCACGTTTCTATCTGCCACCATTAGCTTGTAATTCATCAAAGTAGCATGCTATGCTGCTACACTGTTATCTACAATGGACCCGACCACATGTAAGATAGCAGACATTTAAACATATTTGAGAGTTAATTAAAGTTTTTATTTTATCACCAAAAAATTGTTTACTATCACAGCAGCAAGAAACACCTTCCAAGATCCTGAATACATACAAGTAAAACTGTCAACATGCCTACTCACTCCACAGGAAAAAAAACAAGTGGAATTTGTTTGTTACCACATAACTTTTGCTATAAAAAGCTCCGGTAAAATATAAATAAAGTCGTAACCTTACATTTGGTTATGAAGATTAAGATGTCCCCTGCAAGAATCTTTGGATATTTTTTTGCCTTGGTTGACCCGTTTTTAATATTTAATCCTTGTTACAACATGTGTCCATGCTCTAAAATGGCCGTGCGTAAATGATCACATTCAAAAGATGCACTTGTAAATCCTTCACACAAACTTGATTTTAATTGACACGTATATCACCCAATAGAGCGCATCCTAAGCTTTCTGAAATGGTATGGCATTCCCATAGGTACATTTAACCAGTTGACCAATATCCATGCGTAATACAGCACTAGGTTGCATCCATTCTGAAGCCATTTTGGATCCTATTTCTACCAGTTTCAGACGCACAATGCCTCATCGTTATTACACGGAGATTCAAGTAGATTTTTTCAAATAATAACTCTATTTGTGCATAGGTTGAATTATAGTCACAGTAGCCATGTAAAATATAGCATTTATTATCGATTTTTTTGTGGCTAAATAGTAGCATAGGTCATATCATGTATTGTATCATTAGTATTTGGTACATATGCATTATGCTATGTTGAGCACACCAGAATCAATGGGCTATAAACTAACCTATGACATTTTTGCTGGCTGTCAATGGTAATCCGGTGTCACTGGTCCAGTGTCACAATATTTTGTAATATTTATAAGACTAAAGTAATGTTAGGGAGGTACTCATGTTATCTCTTCAGGCGGGCTAGGAACATAAATGTGTATTAATCTAGTTGCCCGTGTGTGTGTGTGTGTGTGTGTGTGTGAATGGGTCCATTACCTCCTTTTCGAGATAAGTATGCATGTGCTTCATCAGTCTGATGTGTGAATATACAAATGGGAAATTAGGGAGTGTTTTACAATATGGCTGTTTTCTGCTGAGAACGAATTTTCCCCTTCAATTTTCCAGCGTGTGGGTGTGTGTATATGTCCTCTTCGTGACTATTACATTGTAGGAGCGCTCTGAATGTAACATATTTTAAATCTCCAGTATGTTATTGAATTCAATGTACTTCATTTGGCTGTTAACTTTTGCTATATAGCTATTGTTGCCTAACGGTAGATGGGTGATATTAGACGTCAGTTTAGTTGAATAACGTTAGCTAACTTAACCAACAAGAAGCAACATAAATTACAATAAAGTAAGTTAGTCACGTTAAAACAAATGAAAAAAAAAATATTAGCCTATACTGGAATTAATGATTATCTTAATGTAACTTTTTCAAATCGCCTGTCATGGCTAACGTTAACGTTAGTCCTCCAGTCAATTTAACTTAAAGCCCCAGGGAACAAAGCCTAAAATAGTTAAAATGTACGTATTGTAGCGAGCGCGGAGAATGAGGGAGGGAGACAGCGGCTTGCAGTATCGAATCGCGCCAGCCGAGCTTCGTTTTATTGGTGCTACCTTACCATCTCTGAAAAGAGCCGGAATTCTGCATAGCAATGTTCACAGCTTGGAAACACTTTTTACTACCACAAATCGCTTCAGGTACTGCCTTATATTTGAACTAGTGGGCTGTGATTGGCGCACACACTTACACATTCCTAGCCAATCACAGCCACACATAACAGACAGTTAAAGTTTAACAGTTAACACAAGATGTGGCTAACAAGCTAACGACACAATTAAAACACACAGCACGTTATTTACAATTATCTACACATCGACCGGGTAGCGGCTCACTTCCCGGTCCTAGCTGGCCAGTTGACAATCCCCTGGCCGCCACAGTATGATATCAAACTTGAGTGTGTTATTCAGTGCCAGCCCAATGTTTTTGGGGGCCCTAAACAAAAAGTCTATATGGGGCCCTCTGTTTCGGTCAAAAACCACCCCCCAAGCCCCAGCCAGCAAGATTAGGCACCAATAGAAATATATTTTAATGAATGAAAAAGCCATTGTCTTAGGGAACACAATTATTTATTTAAAAATATATATTAAAACAACCTAATGTAGCAGATTTGAACAAAGTGCAAAGAACAACAGGCTATAAATCAAATTGATAAACAAGATAAACTGTACAATACAAAAGTGCAATAAAAGTACAATAAAAGATAAAAATATTCAAAAAGTAAATAAATAGTCAGAACCAAGGGCTGCCTGGACCTCAAAACTTCTGCTTCCTTGCCTTTCTGGAGGCAAAGTCATCTATAACTGCATCATAACACACCTGGCTGCCAACTTCGTGGTTGATGCTAATAATAGCCAGTCCACTTAGGCGCTCCTGAGCCATGGATGACCTCAGGTAGGTCTTTATTAATTTCAGTTTTTTGTGTGTTTTTTTTTTTACCATGATATGTTGATAAAATATGGTATCTATGAAAAAATATAGTCAGTAAAAAATAAAAAAATAAAAAGTTGGTACCTAAGAATTTTAGGTTCTGGGTTTGGTTCGAATTTGTGTAGTATTCGCCTGGCCCGACCCACCGAACCCGTCCAGGCAATGCAAAAAGCCATGTCTAAGCATTACACATTGGTAAATATAGATAGAAAATAGAGATTAATTTCAACTGAATTGACCACCAGGGCAACAACTGGGCTATCAGCCAACTATTTCCAATTGGGCTTAACCAATGCACAATTAATAAAATAAAGCAAGAGCGTCAACAAAAAAATAAACAATGGTCTTACTCTTAGAAGTGCTTTCATCATGTTTTCCTGGCAGAGAAGTCCTTGATTATGACGAATGTCTTTTTTTTCTTTCTCTTTTCGTTTTTTTGATCCTCTGACTTGCTTTCGTAACCCCGACATTTTCGCTTCTGACAATAACCAGCAAAATCAGCACATGTAAGTAGCTACGCGTATAGCCGCCTAAATATGACTTTGCAAATCCATTGCATGAATCTGACCAAACCACCGGTAGCCTATGTATGTTTTTTGCTTTTTGTTAATAAATGAATGGATGAATTAATTAATAAAATGAATCTGATCCGACAACCAAACAACAACAAAAACATTATTTCAAGTGAATTAGTCACTCACTGCCAAATTACAACAATATATTCTGGCCAATCGAGGCCCTGGGCTTCAGCCCATCTAGCCTGTGCATTAAAGCACCCCTGATGATCACATTTTCACGTCATATTTATAGGCTAATTATTTAAGCGAAGATAGCCTATGCGTGATTTGTTTTATTTCTAATGGCATGGCAGCCAACACATATATAATTTATAACATTTTTAATTGACATTACAGAGAGTGTGACAGTGTGTCCAGAAATGGTCCATGAGTCCGTGATGATCCTTCAGCTTGACTGCCGCTTCACTGACAGGACAACGCATTGATAATTGCCAACTAACGTTAGTACAGGTAGTCTAACCATGCAGCAATTCGGCTAAACACTGCCGACCAGCTTAGTTACATCCTCCGGCAGTAGCCTAGTGGATTGAGTGAGCTAACTCAACCTCAAATCCTCTATCCCTAGCATTTGTATTTATATTTAATAGCCTACATTATTTTAATTGCCATGTCCGGCACCTCCGCCTATGCATACAGGTGCAGCTCAAAAAATTTGAATATCGTGAAAAAGTTCAATATTTTTTGTCACTCACGTCAGAAAGTGAAACTCATATATTATATAGATTCATTACACAGAGTGAAATATTTCAAGCCTTTATTTCTTGTAATTTTGATGATTATGGCTTACAGCTAATGAAAACCCAAATTCAGTGTCTCAGAAAATTAGAATATTACATAAGATCAATAAAAAAGGATATTTTAAACAGAAATGTCAGCCTTCTGAAAATTATGTTCATTTCTATTCACTCAATACTTGGTTGGGGCTCCTTTTGCATGAATAACTGCATCAATGCGGCGTGGCATGGAGGCGTTCAGCCTGTGGCACTGCTGAGGTGTAATGGAAGCCCAGGTTGCTTTGATAGCGGCCTTCAGGTCGTCTGCATTGTTGGGTCTGGTGTCTCTCATCTTCCTCTTGACAATACCCCATAGATTCTCTATGGGGTTCAGGTCAGGCGAGTTTTCTGGCCAATCAAGCACAGTAATACCATGGTCATTGAACTAGCTTTTGGTACTTTTAACCCGTTCCTCGGGCAAACAGGAAGGGATGAGGCAACCCTGAGAGGTACATAAGGATTCCCACTAACGAATGACAAGCCCATCCCCTCCCCACCAAACATGGGGATTATGCTTTATCAGTCAATTGTTACCCAAAACCAGAGTACAAGTTGGGGAATCGACCAACAGAAACTGAATGCTCTCAGTATGAGTCTGCTAAAGAGTCGACATGGTGAGAAGAGTAGTAATCTCCTTAATGGAGCCTGAACCCAACAGACGACCGTCGAGGGCGGTAATCAAACGAGACTGATCAAGGCACTGGACCGGTATATTATTTATTTTAGCCCACCGGGCATCAATAAATCTCTCCACGGCCCCAGAATCTATAAAGGCCTCGACCAGAAGGGAGTGCTCTCCCCAAGAAAGTTCGACTGCGAATAAAGTACGGGGTGGTGTATTACTCTGAAGTCCCGCTAGAAGCCGCGATTCCTCTAGCGAGACCCCCCTTTTTCCTTAAGCTTGGTACACTGACTCAGAACATGACCCTTCCTTTTGCAGTAGCGACACCACTTGATTTTAGAAGCGGTGTTACTGGAAGTTGGGCACACTACCCCATCTACCTGCATAGGCTTGTCAGTACTATGCACAGGGTCTTTAACTACCGAGAGAGAGGGCTCCGTGAACGGAGTAAGAGAAAACCTCCTCTGGCGGTATTTTCTTTGTTCCCGCCGACTTAATCAGTCCCGGAGACGATTGTCGATCCGAATAGCATCAGATACTAACGCATCCAGTGAAGTAGACTGCCCTAGAATGGTTAACGTATCCTGGACAGACTCGTCTAACGCATCAAAGACCGACTGAATTTCGTTCATCAGTGCTTCATTGGTTGTTAATATCGGAGACTTTGAGTAAAGAGGCAGCCCAGTCAAGTGTTTGTCCGGTGTGCAGTGAAAGTATGAATGCCACCTCGGACGCTTGAGAAATAAACCGTGATGGTTGTGCTTTAAAAAAAAATTCACATTGGGCAAGAAACTCTCGGCACTTGCCAGAGCGGCCGTCATAACGGATGGGGAGCTGCAATTTGTGCAACAAGGACAGGAGGGGCGATAGCCTGAATGGCAGGTATGGGTGCTTGGTGATCAGACAAGTCACCCAAAAATGTGAGGACTAATAAAGGGGATATAACATGAACAGAAGAAAAGGAAAAAAGGAACTAATTCCTAACAGCTAACTGAAATCTACCCAGGAAAAAACAGGGCGAACTCGAATAGCACGAGTGAAGTATAAATCTAAATCTCCCGAACTCAATACTAGAGCCTAAACAGGAGACTTAGAAAAGCAAAGAAAACACCCTTGGAACGTAACTCTAAAACATCCGATAGAAGGTGAAACAAAACAAAACCACCAAAATAAAACACTGTCTCGTAGAGGAAAATAAATAGCGCAGAATGCTAACAGGGGGAACACAAACCTATACCTGAATAAAGATAAGCAAGTCCCTCGTGAACATAAACACGTTAATATCACAAGGTCGCTTAAACCTGACTATACCTGGCTCAATGTACAAATGAATGACAAAGAAGCACCGGGGAAGCACTTAAGTAAAGAACTTAAATACCCCGCAGGTAGAAGCACAGGTGAACTGAATAACGAGCACGGGGAAGCAAAAACCCCGGAGCGGAACGTGGAAAAAATCAGATAGATTCTCAATCGGGAAAACAGGACGAGAATCGCAGCGGAAAAAGAAACAATAACCCATGAACCATGACACACTCGGCTAGCAGGACTGATTAGTGATAGCTATAGCCACAGTAGGAGCCTAACACAGGCATGTGGGATACATGATTGGTTTCTGGAATACATGGTTGGTAAAATGGCTGTAAGTCATCAAGGGTCTGAGGTATCAAACGAGCCTCAAACCATCACTCTGCTGCCAGATATGCAGTAGATATGGATGGATCACTTTAAGGGTTGTTTCTCCTGACAAATTTTCCTATTGAACTCGATAGAAAATTCAGGAGAAGAAACCCTTCAAGTTATCCATCCATATCTACTGTTTTTCTGGCAGCAGAGTGATGATTTAAGGCTTGTTTCACATGTCAGACCCTTGATGACTTACAGCCATTTTACCATTCATGTATTCCAGAGACATCCCACATGTCTGACCCCACACACTTACAACCCAGTGCAGGAGAGATATATAGATCGAAACCACAATTTCCGAAATTATGTCATGTTGTATGAGCTTGTGATTTTTTAGCCAACCATGTGTTCCATACTGTTCCAGTGTAATTTACAGCTAAATCTAGTCACACCCCCCAATTCCCACAGAGATCCCTTCAAATGCAGAGACGTTATAGTATCGCTTGTAAGAGTACCAGACAATAAGATATCAAAAGTATTTTGATGTTGTTGGGTCACAGACATCAGAAAGTCATGGCATGCAAAGCCAAAGGATATGCGACCAGTGTGTCAACTTAGTGTATGTAAACTGCTGATCCACTGGAATTGTGATATAGTGAATTAAAAGTGAAATAATCTGTCTGTAAACAATTGTTGAAAAAATTACTTGTGTCATGCACAAAGTAGATGTCCTAACTGTGTAGTGGTTTGTGGCTGTTGTTTCCTTTTTTCTGCGGTTCTCGTTCTGGTTTTCACGATTGTGAATCAATCAGATTTTTTCCTCGTTTCGTGGTTTGCAGTCCTCATTATTGTTTTCACCTGGGCTTCTACGTGCAGGGTATTTAAGTTCCTCACTTCCGCTTCTCCGGTGCTTGGTCGTCTTACGACATTGTATTTGAGCCAGGTATAGCCAGGTACTAGCGACCTCCTGATATTAAACTTTGTACTATAGCTACTTAATCAGGTATAGGATTGTTTTCCTCCTGGTAGCGTTCTGCGCTATCTATTTTCTACATTACTGTTCTCTAGGAGACAGTTTTTCTTTGTACTTTCATTTTGGTTTTACACTCTTCCAGCTCTGAGCTAAAGTAGCCGAAGGTGTTCTTTTGTTTGCTAAGTTTCCCTTTCTGCTCATTACTTGAGCTCGGGAGATTTAGTTGGGATTTCACTAGTTTTCTAGTTCGCCTGTTTTTGTTTTTATGTCATGGATCTTGCCTTCCTTCCCTTATTTCCACGTTCTCGTTATTCTTTTTTGTCGTTACCGGTAATCTATCGGATTTTCCTTTGTTCCGTGACGGGGTTTTGCTTACGCCTCGTCATTAGTAAGTTCACCTGTGATTAATTTCCGTTGACTATTTATACCCCGCTTCCTGCCTCTCTCGTTGCTTCCATGTTATTCCTCGTAACATTCGAGCCGGTAAAAGAAGGTATAGGTTTAGGTAGTAAGCTAGTTTAAAAAAAGAAAGGGTTTAGAAGAAAGGGTTTATTAACCCCTTAGTTCAGATAGTCGCGCATGCGAGACCGTTTTACGCAACTGAGACACGTGTTGCTCCTGCAGCCAAACTATTAGTGGAAAACCCAAACGCGGTATTTTAACTTTATTGGTAGACGATTCGCGACGATTTCTGGCCAATGCGTAGTTTCTAAGTGTCACTATCTTTCCGTAGCAAGTCCATTTAACAAGCACTCCCCACCAGCCTATACCTACCCATGCGTGACATAGTGGGCAATAGCGTCTATGTTGGGAGTTCATAAATATATGTATTCATCATATAATATCAGAATTCCGTCCAGCAACCAGATAAACCCACCAATAGCACGAGCGTATGCAAATACAGCGGTGCAAATCGCTGCTATCAATACCGACATAAACAAGTGAAATCATACAATGCCATTCTACTATCAATATCTGCTATTAAATATGGAATTCATGTGCAATACTACCGTGGATTTAAGCGTAGATATGTCCCTTTCAAGATTCCGTGGTCATTTATTGTCTTGGACAATCCGTTTGAAAAATACACAGCGTATTGTAATACTATTATACAAACTGCGTAACCCTCTCTTTCTGATTGCAGTGCTGTGACTCGTTCAATTTTATTCTGGTTTGATCGACAATGGTTTTATCCAATAGAAGGCACGACAAGCTTCCCAAAAGTTATTTACATGTGTAATTGAAAGCTTGGGTTAACTATTTTAAGGGCGAGCGTAACTGCAATCTTGTTCAATCACTACAATTTTACGCATGTCGTGACGCAAGACGCACTACGCGATATAAGTGCGCGTAAACATTGTTTGCCTGCGCTTTTGTACGGGTTTAACAGTATGGCTGAAGATAAACTTCACGCATTTGACCAAATCGCTTTTGGAAGTGGGTCAGAAGAGGAAAGCGACGGAGATTCATCTAATCCCTGTAGCGTAGACTGTAGAAGAGGATGCCTATCGAAGATATCCTCCTCGACATGTAAGTATTACAGCTTGTAAGATTGTGATTATATACATTCGTTTTTCCACTGCGTCATTACCTAGATATATAATCGTTATTTTTTTATTTGCATCGGTCGTAATAGAGCACTGTTAGCCTGCTAATAATGCTGAACATATTTGTATTGATAATATCTGTTAGCGTAGTGGCTCGTGGTGGCCTACTTTGTTTGAATTCATACCACTCACAATGAAATTGAGTATTTTAGCGCTGTTCTGTTTGGTTGCTCGGTCGTGCGTTATATTTGATGGCTCGATTTGCCGTGAAGCTAGAACATTGCCAGTGTTCCCGATATTATTTTATTGTATTGTAATTTTTTTGTGCATAATGTACTCTATGGGGTATGCTTTTCACTTAGGGAATGGAAAATATGTATTCAAATTTACTGTGTCCAGATGTGTGCAAGATGAATGTAAAATTAAAAAATTAAAAAAGCAACAGTTGTGAAACACACTACAGAGTAATGCCATCCTAGAGCATGCAACAAAAGATAACATAATGAAGCATACAGAAGAAAGTGTTTACTAAAGTACAAGAGTGAATGATTTCATATTTAGCTGTGTGTACCACAGTGTTATAATGCTTCTGCATTATGTAATTTGTTCCTATAACATGCTTGACCCTCCACCTCTGCCACTCCAGCAGTGCCCTCTACTGTTCAGAGTGAAGCCACTGCAGGACCAGATCCTTACAGCATTGCCAAGGCACCGCACAGGATGAAGCAGTATATGAAGGATAATGGTGAAAAAATGGCACACTAGGCATAAAACACTGAACTGAAACTGTGCAATATCAATGTTTTCATCCATTAAGTGATCGTAAGGTAAAATGTATATGCTTTATAAAGGACAAAAGGCTTTTTAATAATTTCTCGGAGAGGTTTTGGGTAGGTTATTGGACACCTAGATATCCACCCCCCTGTACTGATCCAAAATAATTTCCACATGAAAATGATAAAAAGGTGAGTTAAATGAGTCAAAACGGTTGATTTGCACTGAAATGTATGATTAGTTTAAGATTTACAGCTATTCACATTTTAGCCAATTTGGATAGGTTTGGAGACCCTGGGTACATCAGGCTACACTGCTTACATTTTGTGTCATAGATCTTTAGTAGTTCTGTATATCACCCTGCGATTATTGAATGCTTGTGGACAAGGAGTTTATGATCCAGGAAATGTGTAGTTTTACCTGTTTCACTTATGTAGCTCTCAGTATTTTGAAGAAATATAGAATTTGTTGCATTTTTAGCAAAGTTTTGCTTGCATTTCCGGCACTTTATTTTGACTTAAATTATGAAAATAAACAAATCTAAGTTTGTACAAAAAATGGTACACCGGTTTTGTTTCATTTAAGCCATTTACCAAGTTTATGTGATGCTCACACCTGGAGTTATAAAGCCTTAAACAGAGTACCCCCAAGATTGACCAAATATGCCATTTGCGCCAAGAGGTTAAGAAAGCTAGTCTCTTTTCACTCATTTCAGAGCAGAGACTTTCTAGTTTTCTTTCGTTTTACACGAAACGGTTTCCTTTCCTTTCGCTCCACAAACGGGAGTAAGATAAGCGTGTCTGCTTATTTCCTTTGTTTTACTACGCTTATCTGCGAGCGCTTTAACTGCTTTGGTCCCAGTGAAAGGGATCTTGTTAGTTTTATTTTCTCTGTTCGTTCGCTCCACTAACGTTGTTAGATAAGCGTGTCGTGTCCGCTTATTTCCTTTGTTCTTTTACGAGCGCTCTAACTGCTCTGTCCCAGTTAAAGGGATATTATAGTTTTTATTTTCTTTGTTCGTTCGCTCCACAAACGGAGTTAGATAAGCGTGTCCGCTTATTTCCTTTGTTCTCCCACGAGCGTTCTAACTGCTCTGTCCCAGTTAAAGGGATATTATAGTTTTTATTTTCTTTGTTCGTTCGCTCCACAAACGGAGTTAGATAAGCGTGTCCGCTTATTTCCTTTGTTCTCCCACGAGCGTTCCAACTGCTCTGTCCCAGTTAAAGGGATATTATAGTTTTTATTTTCTTTGTTCGTTCGCTCCATATACGGAGTTCGATAAGTGTGTCTGCTTATTTCGGTTGTGTTGCTCGCATATCGAGTTCCTCACCTTTTTCGTGAGGTTATTAGTGTTCTCATTATTCTCCCTTTCCACTACGGATTATTGTCCGTTTTTTTGTGGTGTTCATTAGAACACTTTAAGACGCCTGTCGATCTGTCGCATCTGGACCTCCAAACATTCTCCTCCGTGTTTCTGGCACAGAGAACCACTACATTTTATTGATTTTCATTTGTGGCTGTTTAGCCTTCAGAAATTACGTTCCTGTCTTTTCTTTCTTCCTTTATTATTTTCTCTCCCATTTATTGGTCCTCACTATTTTGAGCTGACTTGTTCTGATCCCCCCACCTATGCGATCCCTTTCAGTTTCACACTAAGCATTCACACCTGCCGCTCAGGCTATTGCTTCCTCAGCTCCCGTTGCTCAAATGGGTAGGGAACCTAAGTTGCAGCTTCCTCTCCACTATGACGGTAAAGTAGGGAAATGCCGTGGATTTTTTGCTCAGTTTTCTAATTTTTTTAAAGCCCAGTCATCGCGGTTTAATAATCCAGACTCCGAAGTAGCTTTTACTCTTTCACTACTTTCTGGGTCTGCGCTTGATTGGGCTACGTCCTTGATCAGGAATAAATCTCATATTTTAAATACCACTAAGACACTCATGCAGGAAATGGAGTCGGTCTTTGACCATAGCATTTCGGGTCGGGAGTCGGAGTTTCATTCTCCGGTAGCTATAGTGGAGCAGCTAAATGCATTTTTTTAGGGAAATCGTTCACAAGTGGAAACAAGTACCAAAATTGGCACAAATACTCCTTGGGGGTTCTTCTTTTGATAAAACCCATTAGCCACGCAAAAATCAAGATGGCCACCGTTTTCCGACCGGAAATACTATTTTGGGGGCAACTTTGTGTAGAATTGTCCAATATGAATGATCTTGCTATCAAACCATACATTTTTTACCACAGATAAGCTAGATTTATAGGTCTGGAGAAGCTAAGAAGCTTCATTCTACCATATTTCTGTCAGTCATTGAAAGAACATAATCTGCTTACTGAGCTCTGGGCTACTAAAACATGCATGGAGTAGGGAATTCATATACACTAAAGCAGTTTAGTATATTCAGATAAAAGGTTTCTCAGCTCGCTGCTATTCTTTCCTTGTTAAGATCCCAGATATGGGACCAGAGGCTGATTGCATCATCATTGATGGTTCAGCATTGGTCAACAGTCTGCCACCACAAACTTCAAAGACATTTGAAGACTATGCAGCATTGGATGTTTTGCCCACCATACAGGCATACTCCACCAAGTACAAACGGACAGACATTGTATTTGATGTATACCGCCCATCAAGTTTAAAGAGTGAGACAAGGTCAAAGCGAGGACGTGGAGTCAGACGCAGGGTGATGAGCACCAGTAAAGTGCCCTCAAACTGGCGGAACTTCCTAAGAGACAGCGACAACAAAACTGAGATCTTCAACTTCTTGGCTGACAAGATAGCCCAGATGTCTGCCACAAACATCATCATTGTGACCAAAGAAGATCTGCCAGCAATCACCCAATAAGCCTGGCTAAAATGGCTCCCTGTAGTCATGAGGAAGCTGACACACGGATATTTGTGCATGCCAGGCAGGCAGTAGAGGAGGGCTGCAAAAGCAACCTCATCAAAGCCAATGACACTGACGTTCTCGTCATAGCGGTCAGTGTTCTGCCAACCCTTCAAGAGCTTGGTCTTCAGCAACTATGGATTGCCTTTGGCTAAGGCCGGAACCTGCGATGGATTCCCATCCATGAACTCTTGTTGTCTGTTGGATTGCAGAAGAGCAAAGGAATTATCTTCTTCCATGCCTTCACTGGCTGCGATGTTGTGTCAGCCTTCCGTGGTAGAGGCAAGAAGACTGCATGGCAAACCTGGGATATTTGTGATGAGGCTTCTGATGTTTTCAGCAAACTCAGCCAATATCCACCAACAATAGATGATGCTGACATGAAGATCTTGGAAAACGTTGTGGTCATGATGTATGACAGGTCCAGTACAGCTGATGGTGTTGATAATGCAAGGCTGGACATGTTTGCTTGAAAGCAGAGGCCATATGAAGCCATCCCTCCTACTCAAGCTGCTCTACTCCAGCATGTAAGGCGTGCTACCTACCAGGCAGGATGCATATGGGGTCAATCAATACTTTCTCAACCAGAAGGACAAAGTCCTGCCGACTGGGGATGGACCAAGAAAGGTGATCTGTGGCAGATCTTGTGGACTGACCTCCCCCCTATTGCAGAGAATTGCCAACAATTGACCAAATGTGGATGCAAATCTGAATGCCGTGGAAGATGCAAACGCTACAGCTTTGGTCTTGCTTGCACAGCACTGTGTAGCTGCAGATGTGAAGATTAGGCTCTGTTTCAACCCAGAGCATAGGTTCGTGCACATTTACTATTTACAGAATTGTTGATCCTGACATGTTCAGGGTATTCAAGTTACAGATGTCTTTAGTGTGAAAAACATTTTTTTAAATCTATCCTTTATCCTCTGCCTGCAGTATTCCCCGGCTGCCTGCCGCCCGGCTCCGCCCTGCTCGCCCACCACCTGGAGTGTGGCTCCTGGCTCTGCCGGCATGCTCCCCTGTAGCATGCTTCCTGGCTTCACCAGCTCACTTCCAGCTCTGCAATAAACACAGCCTTTGGGCTTGAACTCGCCACCCGCCTCTGTGTCGTGCGTTTCGGTCCAACCCCGGTTTATGCATATTTTCACATTACTTTTAACATTATTTTAAAAAAATATTCTGAGTTAATGGCTGAAAGAGATATAAAAAGGATTTCGTATATATAAATTTGAATTTTCCATAGTTAAAAACCTGTCATTTGACACCAGAATCATCAAAATCGGCCCGGACAATGAAATTCTATGGTAAAAAATGTCCGAAATGGCAGCCATCTTTAATGGGATTTTTCAAAATAATGACCCAAGAGGTATACTCAGTCAAATTTTGGAGCTTGTTTCCGGATTTGAACGATTTTTTGATAATCTGCTCCACTACTAAGCCCTTTTCCCTGAGTACTGATGAACCCATGCAGGTTGATAGGGCAGTAGGTCCACTTTTGGAGGACTCAGCTTCTAAAAATGAGTGGTGTCGTTACTGCAAAAAGAAGGGGCACACTCGTGATCAGTGTTTTAAGCTGAAGCTTAAGGGAAAAAGGGGGGTCTCGTTAGAGGAGCCGGGGCTTCTAGCGGGACGTCAGGGTACTACGCCTCGGACGTTATTAAATGTTCGACTTTCTTTGGCACAGCATTCACAGCAGGTCAAGGCCTTTATCAATTCTGGGGCCGTGGATTGTTTCATTGACACTCAATGGGCTAGAAAGAACAGAATACCGGTCCAGCTCCTTAATCACGTCGGATTGGTTAACGCTCTCGATAGTCGCCCTTTAGGCTCAGGTACTATCAAGGAGGTGACATCTCCTCTCACCATGTCTATTTTTCACAACTGATGATGTGTCATATTGGTGGCGCCATGTGGTCATCACCCAACTCAACCCCACCCAATAAGACATCTCCAATCCATTTCAACTAATGTGCTGAGATATCAGGGATTATAACAACCAGTCATATTATGCATACTGAATTCTGGTTTCAAACCAGTGACCGCTGCGAAAGGGCACCTGACAACCGGGGAAAGACCTGGTGACGGCCTGAAGAGACTGCTGACAGGAGGGAACAGACCACACCGGGGCTGGCATGGGTTAGCTACCCATGTCGGCAGGAGCCTGTCACTACACAGTGATGTGGATCCACCCAACTATGGCTACGAAAACTTTAAAAGGAAAAATACCCCCTGAGTCTGCGAGAGCGGGGGCGCAAGATGACTCATCGGCTGACTACACGATAACAGACCCTGGAACGGAAACGACAACGAATCAGATAATCAGCACGGCAGTTGACGGAGTAACAACACTGGCAGGACACAAACTACAAAGCTGCAGCTGTGGCTGGAAAAAGATAACATCAGAGAAGGGTCTCAAGATCCATCAGGGTAGGAAAAAGTGCTTGAGGAAGCCTAGCGAGGGACCTCGCATTGACCACTACTTCCTCAGAGGTAGGGCAAATCAGTCGAATGAAGCCCAGTGGCAGGATACTCACCACAGCCCACAGGGTATCAGAACCCCAGACGAAGCTCAATCAAGCACAGATCCACCAATGGACAGGAGCCCAGAGCCTACCCAGCCACAGCCAGCAGTAGAGAGGAAGACGAATGGACGAAAGCCTCTGATATTGTGGCCTAAATCCTGCCAGAAAAAGGAGTGGGAAGCCACCGACACAGACCTCGTCTACCTTCTAGAAGGTCTGAAAGGGGGTGTGGAAAGAAAACTGGAGAAGATAGGAGAGGTCATCTACAGTTACGGAGCAGAGAGATTTGGGGTGAAAAGCAAGAACCCGAGTGCACAGAAGGAACGATCAGCCCACCTCAAGTCCAGGAGACAACAAGAGATAGAGCGACTTGTGAAAGAAAGAAGGTGCCTGAGAAAACAGTGGAAGAAAGCTATGGAAGTGGAAAGGAAAGGACTTGAGGCACTGCAGAGTGACATCAAGCAGCGCCTTGCAATGCTGCGAAGAGCAGAGTGCTTGAGAAAGCAACATAAGAAGAAAGAGCGGACAAGGACTGCCTTCTATAGAGATCCCTACAAGTTTGTGAAAAACCTCTTTGTCAAGGAGAAAACCGGGACCCTTAAAGTACCTGTTAGGGAACTAGAGGAGCACCTGAAGAAGACCTACTCTGACAACCAGAGGCATGTGCCTGCCACCGTTCCTGATGACATGCCACCAATCCAACCACCTGAGCACCAGATGGACACAAGGCCCCCTACATGGAGTGAAGTTGAGACCACAGTAAAGCGGGCACGAGCAGCATCAGCCCCTGGGCCCAACGGCGTTCCATATAGACTTTATAAGAACACGCCGGGCGTCCTGAAGTACCTCTGGAAGCTAATGAAAGTGGCATGGGGAAAAGGTATTATACCAAAGGCATGGCGACGGGCAGGAGGGATCCTGATTCCCAAAGAGAAGAACTCCTCAACCATCAACCAGTTCCGCCAGATCAGTCTTCTGAATGTGGAAGGAAAGATTTTCTTCAGTGTTGTGGCCCAAAGGCTCTCAGCCTTTTTGCAGAAGAACAACTTTGTCGACACCTCAGTGCAGAAGGCAGGGATAAGTGGCTTCTCAGGATGTGTGGAACACACGAATGTCATCTGGCACCAGTTACAAATGGTCAAGAAGGAAAAGAAAGATCTGCATGTGGTTTTCTTAGATCTCGCCAATGCCTTCGGGTCAGTGCCTCATGAGATTCTGTGGACAGCTTTCAATTTTTTTCAAGTCCCAGAGGGCATCACAAGGCTAGTCAAAGCCTACTTCCATGACCTCCAGTTCTGCGTTACAACACAGGCCAGTACAACTGCCTGGCAGCACCTTGAGATAGGCATAATGGCGGGCTGCACCATCTCCCCGCTGGCTTTCACCATGGCAATGGAGCTCATAATTCGAGCATCTCGATGGGTGGTTGGAGGGGAACATTTGAAGAACGGGCTGCGTCTTCCTCCAATCAGGGCATACATGGATGACATGACAACAATAACAACAACAAACACATGCACCAAACGCCTGCTGGATAAACTCCAGGGAAACATCGAATGGGCACGAATGGAGATTAAATCCAGCAAATCCCGCAGTATCTCCATTGTCAAAGGCCAGCTTGTCAATGGAAGGTTTCACATCAATGACGAGCCTATACCAACGGTCCTGGAGAAGCCCATCAAATCCCTTGGTCGCTGGTATAGCGCAGACCTTAAAGACTCTGAACAGGTGAAACAACTCAGGCAGGATACCATCAGTGGCCTCAAGCAAATCAACACCACTGCTCTCCCAGGGAAGCTGAAGCTTTGGTGCTTCCAGTTTGGTCTGATGCCCCGTCTCATGTGGCCAATCTCCATCTATGAGGTCGCCCTATCCCATGCCAATCAGCTGGAGAGATTGGTGAACGTCCAAGTGAGGAAGTGGCTTGGACTACCAAGATGCCTCAGCAGTATTGGCCTGTATGGGAATGGAGTCCTCTCTCTGCCAATCTCAAGCCTGGTGGAGGAGTACAAATGTGCCAAAGCAAGGCTGGAAATGTCCCTCACAGAATCCCGGGATCCATTCGTCAGAGGTGCTGCCCCCACCCTAGCAACAGGGAGGAAATGGAAGCCAGGTGCAGCAGTTGCTGAGGCAAAGACCGCCCTGAGACACCGGGACATAGTGGGGCATGTCCAACATGGCAGAGGGGGCCTTGGGTTGGGAGCAACAACACCCACATGGCAAAAGGCTACTCCATTTGAACGCCGGCACCTGGTGGTGGAGGAGGTGCGCCACCAAGAAGAAGCAGCCAGATGTGCCACAGCTGTGTCCCAAGCCAAGCAAGGCCGCTGGATGAAGTGGGATGGCGTGGAGAGGAGGAGAATCACCTGGAGCGAGTTGTGGAGCATGGAGTCTAATAGGCTGAGTTTTATCATCAGAGCCACCTATGATGTCCTGCCCTCTCCAACCAACCTACATCTCTGGTTTGGAGAGGATCCAACCTGTCTCCAGTGTGCTGCCCCGGCAACCCTCAAACACATCCTAGTGGGTTGTAAGACCAGCCTAACTCAAGGTAGATACACCTGGCGCCACAATCAAGTGCTTAAGTGCTTGGCCGCTGAACTTGAGAGCAAGAGGGTAACCACCAATGCCATGCCTCCAAAAGCCCGGACTATCTTCCCACGGTTAACATCCTTTATGAGGGAAGGGGAGAAACGGCAGACCAATATATCACCACCAGACTTATGCTCACTGAACGTAGCCCGAGATTGGGAAATGCGGGTAGACCTAAACCAGAGGCTCACATTCCCATCCGAAATTGCAGCGACCAACCTGCGCCCAGACCTGGTCCTCTGGTCCAAATCCTGCCGGCGTGTCTTCATCATTGAGCTGACAGTCCCTTGGGAGGAAGGAAAAGGCTGCGGTATGCCAACCTAGCAGCTGAAGCAGAGGCCCGAGGCTGGAATGTAAAGGTACGTCCAGTGGAGGTGGGCTGCCGGGGCTTTGTAGCCAGTTCCACCATAAGGCTACTGAAGGAGGTAGGAATCAGAGGGCAGGCCCAACGTAAGACCATCAAAGAGCTCGCCAGTGTCGCCGAAAGAAGTAGTCACTGGCTGTGGCTGAGGAGAAAGGAGACAGTATGGGCTGCTAAATGACCACATGGAGCCTCCATGCGACACACACCCAGGTCTGATCAGCCTGTGGTGGGCCAGCCTCGGGTGAGGGTGTCTTGTGAAAAAAAGGCCGAAACACCCAATGAGGCCGGGGTACACAACTGATGATGTGTCATATTGGTGGCGCCATGTGGTCATCACCCAACTCAACCCCACCCAATAAGACATCTCCAATCCATTTCAACTAATGTGCTGAGATATCAGGGATTATAACAACCAGTCCTATTATGCATACTTTCAACCGAAGCACATGCAGACCATTCAGTTTTTTTAGTTGATTCATCTGTTTATCCATTGGTGTTGGGTCACACGTGGCTAGTTAGACACAATCCCCATATTAAGTGGGGAGGAATAAAAGTGGTCAACCGTCAATGGGGTGCCGCATGTTTTGCACAAGATCACATCGCCCTTTCCAGGTTATCCGGGGAGTGTTTTGACAGGTCTGATTCTGATTCTAAGTTGGTGGAGATAATCTCTCCTCTCAATCAGGGAGATTCCCTGAGTCTGAGGTTGCTGACGAGAGTCTGGAATGGGACTCTCTGGCTGACGGAGATTCTTATTGGAAGGGGCTATCTTCTGAGGACCCTTCCGATTCTGAGATTCAGTGGTCGCCTCCTCCTGGGTCGCCTACACAGAGGGAGGATACTGAGATGGTAGGAACTATTGAATTTTCTTTACCTCTCAATGTGCCGACTGAATACGTCAAACTAGCAGAGATTATTATGCTATTATTATTATTATTAATAAACAGAGGGCAACCATCCATCCTCCCCACCGTCCTTTCGATTGCGCCATTGAGCTGTATCTGGTAGGGGTGGGACGATTCAATCCCATAACAATTCGATTCGGTTACGATTCTTTAGGCAAAGGTTCGATGCATCATAACATCTTACATTTGACCACGATTCAATTCGATACAATTCGGTTCGATTAATTTAGATACTTTAAAAAAAATGTAATAGGTATGCTAATGTGATTTGATACCGATACAGTCAGCAGTAATTCAATATTCAATTAGAACCTTACGCCAAGTTCACAGAATTATGTTTATTGTTAAGGCATGCCATACATTTTGCAGCTGTCTGCAGCAAATAATGCAGCAATAAACATGACTAACGGTGTATTTTCTAAAGTTGCCCTATTGAAGTTATTGTTTTTCAAACAGTGTCAGACATGGTACTCTAATACCTGTCCTTTATTCACTAAAATGTTTTCTGTATGGTGTATCTAGGTTCCACGACATTCATTAAGTGACTAAATCCCTCTTCTTCTACTGCACTGTATGGTCTAAGGTCTTTGCAGATGAACGTGGCTATAGCAGACGTCACCTCTTTTGCCCGTTTAGAACAGTTTTTATTTTATTTTATTTTTGTCTATGTGATATGTAGGGGAGGGGGGGGGGCGGGTTTGGAATCGGACAGTTGACGTAGTAATAATTAATTGAACGTAAGACATTGGAAATAGTCTTACTATTTTAGTTTTTTGTCTCTAACGTCTACTTGATTTTGAATAGAAAATGGTTTAAATTAAAATATCAGAAAGCACTTTACAATTAACTGTCTGGACACGGTATGTGTATAAAAACTAATAAAAACAAATAAAATAACTGTTTGGCCATTTCTCCAGGAAAATCTTGACTCCCGAGTTTAGCTTGCTAACTCGCTTGCTGTACAATGGTGTGTCGTCAGCTCAAATGGTTTCTCATGTTTGTGGTGTTGCCTGTGTATCTGATTTCAACATAGCATATCTTGCATATTGCAGCGGTTTTGTCAAGTACACCCTCCTTCTTTCTAAACCCGAAATGCTTCCATACCACTGATTTTCTGTTCGGAACATCGCAAATTCTGTCAATTTCTGTCTCTTTTGTCGCACTCGAGCAGCTAGCCATTTCGCTCAGATCTGTCCGTCTCATTGTCACTTGATTCCCGCCTGTCGCTGCTTTCAACTCACGCTTACGTGGGGGTTGGAGCAGAAACATGGATTAAAGCTAGTCAAAACAGTTTTAAAAGTAGTCGTGTCTCAGAAATATATTTTTTAAATAATGAAATGAATAATTTTTTTAAATAAATAAATACATGTGCACATTAATTTACAATGCGATATTAATCGATGCTTATCAATTCTAATCTTACAGATCGATGCAGTTGTATTTACACATTCAGATCGATGCATTGTCCCACCCCTAGTATCTTGGTACTACCCCAACTAGAGGGAGCCTTTATTCCCTGTCAGCTCCAGAGAGTGCGGCTATGAAGAAATACATTGATGAGGTGTTGGCTAACGACTTCATAAGACCATGTACTTCGCCCGCTGGTGCTGTTTTTTTTGGCACTTTAAGACCATGTATCGATTGTCGCGCATTAAACGGCATAACTATAAAGAATCGATACCCACTTCCTCTTATGAATTCGGCATTTGAACGAGGAGCTACTATTTTTTCCAAATTAGATCTACGTAATGCTTATAATCTAGTGCGCATGCATGAGGGTGATGAATGGAAAACCGCTTTTAATACCCATAACAGCCACTACGAGTATCGGGACATGCCGTTTGGGCTCACTAGTGCCCCCTTGGTTTTCGAGGCATTAGTTAATGACGTATTACGGGAGATGTTGGAGAAATTTGTTTTTGTTAACTTGGATGACGTGTAAATATAAATGTTTAATTTTACATGTTAAATCAGTTTAGTTGGCTTTATAAATGCAGTAGACTAGATTGAATATATTATAAAGTTAACAATTTTTTAAGTTAACAATTATTGCTAGCTATGTTTAATGGAAAATGCTACTTAATTAGTTAGCTAGCTATCTAGTCACCTAACTTACCTATCTACCTACAACGAACCAAGAAAACCCTTGTTCAAAACAAAAAAATAATACTTTTTTGCCATTTCTTGCATGTTTGCTCACCAAGCCGGTGACAGCTATCACGCAAGTGTCATGCGTTGCCAAGTAACCTGCTCAGAATCTGTAGTGTCCGAAATAGTCTCCTTCTTTCACCGGTGAATCCTTCTCTAGTGCTCTATTTAAATTTCCATAACTAGTGTATAAAGAGGGAGTGAATGAGTGAGCCATTCTGAACACAGACTTAGTGTTCCAGAACACTCTGGCATTAAATGAGTTAAGGCTTTATAACTCCAGGAGCCACATGTATAAACAGTGCTGAGCAGAAAAATGCCCTCGGAAAGCTGCGTAAGCGAGTTTCCACGCAGAAATTAAAATGTATAACATAAGAGAACCCGCGTACCTCTGCACAAGCTGGACACCATGCGTACGCAATGTTTTTAGACAGTCTCATATGGCGATAGAAAGGCAGAGGGATAAAATGCTAAACTTTGCGAAAGCAGATTTCCGACTTTTATACATGTGGCCCCAGGTGTGAGCATCACAGAAACTTGGTAAATGGTTTAAATTAAACAAGACAGTTGTACCATTTACAATACAAATTTTGATTAGTTTATTTTCATAATTTAGGTCAAAATAAAGTGCAAAAAAACTTTATTTTGTGTGTAATGAAATACTGAGAGCTACATATGTGAAAGAGGTAAAACTATACATTTCCTGGATCATAAACTCTGTGTCCACAAGTGTGTAAATCTGAGGTTGCTAAGCAGAACTACTAAAGTCTATGATGCAAAATATAGGCAGTGTACCCTGTTGTTCCTTAGTGTCTCCAAATGTATCCAAATGTGCGAAAGCACTTTTGCATAATTTTCAAGTCGGAATTACTATCTTTTCATCAGTATAGGCGGATAGATATCTATGGGTCTAAACACCTATCCAAAGCCTCTCATAAAATGGATAAAATATATATATATTTAAAATTTAATGTAATCTTTTGATGTATGCCCTGGGATCACATTTCTCTATTTTTTTTAATGTTCCCATTCTTAACTACTCCGAGAAATTTTCTTTGGCTCCATCAAAACCATTCAACAAAATAATTTTCATTGAAAAAAATTATTTAACATCTCAAATTAAAAATAAGAATTGTTGTTTTACTGTATCAAAAATTCAATAGTAAACTAATAATTAAATATTTACACAATGTGATTACAATGGTTATTTTTCCCATAGTTTTTTTTGTAAGAATTTTGATTTTAGAATAAATAAATTTTATAAAAGTTTCCTTTTTTCTAAATGGAGAAGAGCAATGTCGTTTTTTTTTTCACTGCATGGTATTATATTCGGAAATAAAACAAAATAAAAATACAGTGTAAGGGCGGGTGGAAAAGTGGGACCCAGTAGCAGGCAGGGAGTACCAAAAAACCGAAGTATAATAATGGGCAACGGTACAAAAAAACAGAATCCAAAAATCAGGGTCGCGAGAAAACAGGCAGGAGGGGGGGGGGGGGGGATAACCAGATACTCAGAACTACTCGAAGACAAGGTGGCAAAAAACAATGACGCTATCAAAGGTGAGGAACTTGCGAAGAACGACTTGGATAACTGGGTTAAATACACAGAAGGAGACAGACATAATGGGAATAAGGTGTGCAGAGGCGGGGAGGGGAGATAGCTCACAGGTGAGAAAAATGAGGGTAACAAGGACCAATAAAACAACAACGAGGGCAGATGTAAAAATGTAAAAAAGATGTACACGGACTGGATCTCACATAAACACAATTATAACAACAGACCTGGAGTTAACAGGTAAGGTAAGTGCACAGCTCGAAGGGGAGGAACACGTAAGTGGACACGTGCAGAGAATGCGAAATCACAGATAGATACAGGGATAGGATAACGAGGGAGAATGACAGCTGCAGGTTGAAACTCAAGATAAATGAGTAATTAGTAATGTTAGTAGAAAATTCTAAATCCCTAATGTTAGTAAGTTAGTTGTTTAGTATTATGTACATGTTAGTTTGTTAGTCGGTTAGTAAGTCTAATCTAACAATTAGTACGATTAATATGTTAGTATAATATATAAATATTAATTAAGTCGGAAGGAAGAAAATGAGATGCTAAATACAGAGAAAACCCGAATGTACCAAAATCACCCGAATAGTGACAAAGACAGGGAGTAGAATCTCGGGGAACACGAAACAAAGACAGACAGATGAGACTCGGACAACCCACGAACAGAGGGGAATGCAATGATAATATGGAAAATAAATACATGAATGAAAATAAAAATACAAAACAGACAGAACTCAGAACATAACATACAGTTGGTTGGACATTGTTGTGAACTTCAGCCATCAGGAAAAGCCACACCTCCATTTCCTCTTCCTGTTTCTGTCTCAGCAGGACAGAGGTAGGGAGAAGTGGGATGTAGGAAGAGAAGGGGAGAGGGGAGGGGTCACTGTAGCTGTACTCTACAGACTGCAAACTTACACAGTCCAAAGTACCAAAATAACTTATTTCAGAAGCTGGCTTTATCCGTTTTGAGTAATACTTATTTAGGTGAAAGTTTGAATGTAGGGGAAGGTAAAGAAACCACTCAGCTTTTGTCATGAACTGAATGTTTAATTACAACATCTGCAACTGCTTTGTTTTTACAGGACTGCCTTGCTTCCACAACTACATACAAACTTAGATCACCTCTAGAAGTAACGCTTTTTAAAAAAACATTTTTATACAACTTTCATATCAAGCTCATTGATCTTCCAGAAAATGTTAAATCGATTCCAGCTCCAATACAATATTAAATTGTTATAGTGTTAAAATGTATTACTCTGGTCATATGGCCCTTTTCTTTCTGAATTGTAGTTGATGGACTGGAAAAGGCCTCTTTGGCAAATTCGGATGTGGAACTTACTGATGCCCAAACGCCGCCACTCAAACAGAGGGGCAAGCTCTCCTCATTCGGCAACATCTTCAAACCCTGGAAATGGCGGAAGAAGAAAACCAGTGACAAGTTCCAGGATCTCTCCAAAGGTAGGCAAGAGCACGAGGCTCCTCTGCTGTAGGCGGTGGCAATGGACCACAATATAAACATTTTTCAATGAACAAGCCTAGGCTGCTTGTCTTTCTGTAACATTTTACAAAGCTGTCTTTGATCCCCGTAATTCCCTGAAGCTGGAGGATTCATTGGACCATTATTATTAAACTTACAGTTTAGAGATAGCAGGTTCAAGTCTGCATTATGTCAACTATGAGTCTACAGCAGCGAGAAGCTGTTGGCCTTATACCATCAGTGGTAAAGTGGGTTTGACTTGATCAGGGTCCCTTGGCTACCACTGCATTCGTTTGCAGGGCATTCGAATGATATTCCAGGCTACCACTGGCTACTGGGGGGTTGTTGGCAAGAGATGTGCCTCTCCTGTGTCGGGCAAGTGAGGATTAAGTAAAAATGCGTTTATATTCTGAATCCAGCAGTCCCAGCACTCAATGCCCTTGTTAAAATGCCCAGCACTCTGAAAACTGAACACAAGCTGTATCGTGTGCTGAAACCCTCACTCAACCATACATTTAATTATATGTAATGGATTTAATTGAATCATTTTCATAAAAAATGACAATCATCAATTAAATCGCCAAATTCGTTGCTCGGTAAGTTGGAACAAGCAGGGAGTAATGCGATTGCGGAGCAGCGTGGGTGGAATAGTGAAATTCAATAATAGTGTCCTTGAACAATAGTAACCATACATGTGAAAAAACCAGGCCGCTTCTTACATTTCCAAACAAGCTCCCCGGTTTTTTTAGAATAAGTTCAAAAAACTGCAACCCACAGATTTTTTCAAGCAACTTGGAAAATAACAGGCCTAGTATTATAAACGGACTTGGCAACTACATTTAAGGCAATGTTGCATGAAGTTCTGGGATGTATCTGTTTAATAAATGGACTGCACTTATATAGCGCCTTTATCCAAAGCGCTTTACAATGGCCGCTCACTCACCCGTTCACACATACTTTCACACACCAATGGCGGCAGCCAGCATGCAAGGTGCTAGCCTGCTCATTGGGAGCAATTTGGGGTTCAGTGTCTTGCCCAAGGACACTTCGACATGTGGACAGGAGGTGCCGGGGATCAAACCGCCAAACCTGCGATCAGCGGACGACCCGCTCTACCTCCTGAGCCATGATGCCTAATAAGTAGGCATACCCCAAGAGCTTGCATAATTTTGTAGGCTGTGTAGTGAGGCAAATAGTGATGAATGCTTGCAGTCTGCCGTGCTTTCGTCTTCCTTTATTTTAACCCTTTCATGCATTAGGTCCACAACAGTGGACAAGCTTTTCAAAGTTAAAAACATTTGTGATCTCCAACACACATTGAGATCTTGCGGGTCCCCCTCAATCTCTGCCCATGGCTGTACATGACCACTAGGAATGGTGTAGTTGCACTGTATTTTTTCTCATTTGAGTTTCTTTTTAAAAAATATGAACTCTTCTTATTTTACTAGTAATATAATTTTGAAATGATATTACACGCTATAAGAATAATCCCATAGTGGATAAATATGATTGATAGGCTGGAGGCTAATGTCATTTCAATACAGTTAGTTCCTCGCATACTACTTTATAGAGCCCTTTGGTATCACAATCAATATGGCAGACTTGATCATCAATGATTTAACATAATACTATGCAAAATATACAGTGAGCACCATAATTCATTGGACAGTGAGACGTTTTTTGTTATTTTGGTTCTGTACTCTTGCACTTTGAGTTTGAAAGGATACAATGACAATGAGGTCTTATCACAACTATACTGTAACTTTTTTTGTTGTGAGCCAGCTTATCTAGCTGCATTTAGATATGCTATAAATGAGTGCAAGCTAACCATCATAAACTGTCACTGTTTGACCAGTGGCAAGTTCATAACTACCCAGTGAGAAAAAGCCGGAATCTGGACGTCTAGAGGGGTGGAAATCTCAGGTTGGGAGATGTTTTTATTTTGACAATTTAGCTCAGGTTTTAGCATGGCTACATCCTAGCCGGTTAAAAAACTTTCACTTTTACACCAAATTTAGCCGTTTCTTCATCTGAACACGAGATGGTTGTTTCACCGACTTTAACACAAAAATGTTTACTGGGAAAGAGCAGCTGCTTAACAATGATCATTTCTATCGTCTGTTTGAAATTGATACGTGTAAATTGAGTGTATAATCCATGTCTATAGCAAGGCTTTTTACTATGGAGGTAGATTTCTATCAAAAATAAACAAACACAAAAGTATAATCCACAATTAGTTTTACCATCCACATACACACACCTCTCAACTTGTTTCGTAAATCATCATTTGGATGAATGCAAAAATTATATTCACAAATGCAAATAACATTTTCAGATACGTTTCCAATGTTCACATTTAAAAATCAAAAGCTTGGCTTGCGAACTGGCGAATTTGGCGATCGAAGGACACGCTTGATCTACTTGGATTTACGTACGGAATTTTGAGACAAATATTCCGCTGTTTTTTTCTGTGCCGATTCACACATGATTCACTTGTGATTCACACGCAAAACTTCTTCTTCTTCTTCATCCAAACGATGATTTACAAAACACAAATTGAGAGGTGTGTGTGTGGATGGTAAAAATAATTGTGGATTATAATTTTGTTTTTGTTTATTTTTGATAGAAATCTACCTCCATATTTTACAGCAGCAGTTAATGTCCACTGCAAATGTTTGTTGTGGCTGGTTGCATCTACAATTTGAACACGTTATTACTATTATGTCCTGCTCATTCAAACACGTTTTATTCGGCACATTTGTTTCCATCTTGTGGGGGGCGGGGGTTGTTGTTAGTGATATAGGGGTCTACTATCACACTCTAGCCCCCCCTATCGTGACACCCCTGCTCCGCCCCTGCACAAAGGTGTTTGAAGGACCCGGTGGACTAGACGTTACACTAAGGCTACTGAACACTACAGTGCCCATATCATTTTGATTCCCTTTCACTAGTTCAGGTACTACAGCAATGGATATAGAACCACAAACATACTGCCTACACCATACTGCCTACACCATGGCTAGTGTTTGACAATCTCCCGTTTCCTCTGTAGTGTTGGAGAGGAAAATATCTACCCGACAGACACGGGAAGAGCTGATCCAAAAGGGAGTCCTTATTCCCGATCAAGGTGAGTTTTCCGTTCGATGGAAGGGTTTATTAGAAACTTAGCCTAGGTTATTTGTTTTTATCCTATCTCTTTTCTTAACCTCTGTCTCTCTGTCCTAGACAGATTGTCTTCGTCGTCTTCTGTTACCTCTTGTTTGTGTTTTTCGGCTCCGTCATTGTGAGCTATAGGATTTTCTTTGTTGTTTGTCTTAATATATAGTTTTAGAGTTTTCGCCCTATACAGGTCGCTTTGAGTTTGGTAGCGGTATCTTTCGTTGTGAGGAGTTTATTATTTTCTTGTACTTAACTTGATTCCCTGTTTGCGGGTCCCCCCCCCCCCCCCTGCTTTTTGGTGTTCAGATTGTGTCATGGTTTTCCCTTCCTTCCCTCTAAATTCCACGCCTCGCATTTTTTCGGTCTATCGGATTTGTTCCCCGCATTCCCGTGCGGGATTTTCCTTTCGCCCAGGTGATTATTTGGTTCACCTGTCGTCCGCGTCAGGAGGTATTTATATCCCTGAGTTCCGCTTCCTGACGCTTCTTTATCATTTCGTGCCTTCACGAATGTTTTCGGTCGTTGTTTGTTTCCTCTACACGCAAGTATAAAAAGATTTATTCTTTATTCGCGTAGCAGAGCTTTTCAAAGAATTACTTAGAAGCTCAGGGAGATTTGTTTTGTATTTCTCCCTTTCCACTTCTCCTTTCTACTCCCGCTCTCTGTGTCGTTGGAGGGTGTGAGTGTTATTTTATTTTCATTTCTTTCACCAATTATCGGGCGTTATAGTCACGTTCCGAGGGTGTCCTTGTTTTTGCTGTACTATCTTTATCAGTATTAGTTCGCCCGTGTTTACGTGGCTATCCCATTTATCAAGGGTGTTTTTGGTTTTCGGCTACGGCTGGGAAGTTCTTTCACTTTCTTTTTTCTCTGTTCGCATTTGGCTCATCGTTGTACCACTACAACGCCCTGACAGATTGAGCACTTTAAGTACCCCTACTGTCGCGTCTGGTCCTTCTTTCCTAACGCTACCCCTGACAATTTCTGGTTTGTACAAATAAGAAACGCAGCAAGTCCGGTAGATTGGGTTATTTCTTTTCCTTCCAATCTTTCGCTTTATGCAAAATTTCTCGACCTGTTACCTTTTGTGTTCAGCTCTTTTTGCTACAAGAGCTTAGGTAACAGGTTTGATTTTCTATTTCTTTCCTTCACCCGTTTACCTAGGTTTTCTTTTGGTTTTCAACCTCTCGTGTGGTGTGTGCTCTTTGTTTTAGAGCATGAGGTTTTTGTTATTTACACTCGCATTTTTTACTCGCATCCTTTTGAGGTAGCTTTTATTTGGCTTCTGCCGGGAAGTTTTTCTCCAATTCTTTTGTTTCATTCCTTCCCTGGTGCGGTTATATCCACTTAGTGGCGTATCTTCTGGATACGCTTTTCGGTCGCGTCTGGTTCTATGAACCTTACACCAACGCTTACAGTTTGCAACAACATACTGAGAGCTACATAAGTGAAACAGGTAAATATATACACTTCCCGGATCATAAACTCCAGTGTGCAAAATCTTAGGATGATATGCAGAACTACTAAAGGTCTATGATGCAAAATATAGGCAGTGTACCCTGTTGTGTCTATTAGTGTCTCCAAATCTATCCAAATGGCTAAATTGTGCACTGCTCTAAAAAAATTAAATATATATATATATATATTTTAAAAAGATGTCTCGGAAATGCTTGTGGTTTCCAACAATTTGTTTCAGGTCGTAACACTGTTGGTTTTATTGGGTTTCAAAGATTCAGAAGAACCTATAAACTCAAATGGACACACTGCACCCATCAGCGTGGAGCCTGTGGTTGAGGAGGTCAAAGTGGATGTTGAGGTGCAGGATGACTCACCGGCAGATGACAAAACAGGTAGGGATTGCAGATTGCATGAGTAACTGTTTGCGGTTAAGACTTTTTGAAAATGTTTCTAGGAAGCCAGTGTATAATAATAATTTGGCCCACATGGCACATTTTTGTGTGCAGTATCATATTTCTGCACACATACAGTGCCCTTCTCTTGAGGTACAAGAATGAATGATTAGGCTACATATTTCGGCATGTGTAACAGTGTGATATCAATGTTATCATCTTAAACCATCACAAGGGGCAAATGTATAATGCCCTCCACTATTATTGGCACCCCTGATAAAGATGAGTAAAAAGGGTTATAAAAAACTCTCCGTTTGGTGAATTCGCTTAATCTCACACTGAAAAAATTACAAAAATTCAACCTTTAATTGAAGTACATTTATTATGATAAAAGGAAATCCCTCATCAAAAAAGAATAATAAAAAAATAAAAAAACGTGCCACAATTATTGGCACCCCTGCATTTATATATATAATAAAGTAATACTTTTTAATATTTGGTCGCATATCCTTTGCATGCCATGACTTCCTGATGTTTGTGACCCAACAGCATCAAAAGACTCTTGATATCTTATTTTCTGGTACTCTTACAAGCATGACGTCATGAATGGATCTCTATGGGAATTGGGGGGTGGGACTAGATTTAGCTGTAAATTATGCTGGAACAGTATGGAATACATGGTTGGTAAAATGGCGGTCTGAGGTATCAAACGAGCCTCAAACCATCACTCTGCTGCCAGATATGCAGTAGATATGGATGGATCACTTTAAGGGTTGTTTCTCCTGACAAATGTCCCTATTGAACTATTGAAAATAAGTCAGGAGAAGAAACCCTTCAAGTTATCCATCCATATCTACTGTATTTCTGGCAGCAGAGTGATGGTTTAAGGCTTGTTTGAAATGCCATTTAGCTTTATTATATTACTTTATTTTATATATAAATGCAGGGGTGCCAATAATTGTGGCACATATGGCTTTGTTAAAAATAATAATTTCTTGATGAGGGATTTTTTTTTCTCATAATAAATTTACTTCAATTAAAGGTTGGATCTTTCAAATTTTTTCAGTGTGATATTAAGCTAATAATTTCTTTTTTGTATAACCCTTTTTACTCATCTTTACCAGGGGTGCCAATAAAACTGTCCTTATAACGTCATAGATGGAAACGAGCCAACTTTTTGAAGTATATATACAGTGTATTGAAAGCATGAATTGCTCACGAAATAAGACAGTAGATTATAAAAAACAGCTTCCATTAATAAGTTGAAATGTTAGCTTGTAATTACAAGGCTTGAGGTATGCTTGTTAAATTGCATTACATAGCCTGAGGCTATCAAGTATAATGGCACTCGGGCTGCAATAAACAATTATTTTCATAATTGACTAATCTGCTGATTGTCACAACGATTAATCGATTAATCTGCTTTATGCACACATTATGGTTTGCAATTGAGAATGGCTACAACAAATTATTATTTTCATAATACAAGAAGCCTGCACTGTCAATCAACAATATAATGAGAAAGAAACGAACTTTTTGAAAAGTATCAACTTTATTGAAATTATTTTCTTTTCACTTTCTACCCTCTTTTTAAAAAAAATTATTTTAAATTTTGTTTCTGATTTTTTCCCGTTTTTCTCCCAATTTAGTAGCCAATTGAACCCCTATTCTAATTCAATTCCCCCCGTGTAGCAACCGCTAGAGAATCACTGTTGCACAACCTCCGTCAGCCGGCGGTAGAGCGAAGGTAGCCACGCTACCAGAGCGCGACTCCTTCCGAGCCTGACCGTGATTCCAACCCGTCCGTGGCTGCTATATGCGCAGCGATTCTCTCCGAGCCCCTCCCCCCACCCGGAAGCAGCCGCCAATTGCTGCTCCCACAGGGCGCCGGCCATGCTCGGAAAATGGCAGGTCCAGGGCGCGAACCCCGATCCTCGGAGTACAACTGTTTACCGTTGTACTACCGCAGCGGCTCTACCCTCTTTTTTAAGGGAAAATAAATACCTACAGAGATATATACCTGTGTAGTGGTTAGCACTGTCACCTCACATCAAGAAGGTACTGAGTTCGAATCCCGGCCGAGGGCTTTTCTGTGTGGAGTTTGCATGTTCTCCCCGTGTCTGCGTGGGTTTCCTCTCGGTTCTCCGGTTTCCTCACACAGTCCAAAGACATGCAGGTTAGGCTAATTGGAGACTCTAAATTGCCCATAGGTATGAGTGTATGAGTGAATGGTGTGTGTGCGATGGATTAGCGACCTGTTCAGGGTGTATTCCTGCCTCTCGCACAATGCATGCTGGGATAGGCTCCAGCCCCCCTGCGACTCTGACCAGGAAGGCTTTATATGCTTGGAATGTCCCAGGTAACAGGGATTACAGACATCATGGATGTATTGTTCATAAAAAATATAGGGGTAATTTCAACATCAAAGTAACATGCTTGAATAACATGGCTTCAAAATAATGTATCCTTCCTCATAAGATTTGATTCCAAATTGCAAACTGAACCAATAAGATTAAAATAAAAAAATGAGGATTTATTCCATGATCATTTTATTTTCTCTTATGGCTGTGCTGTTCGAGAATGTGTCTCTCTTTAACAAAATAATAATAATTTTTTCACAACAGCTAAATTTTCACTTCCCAAGAAATCGCCGGGGGCATCCAAGAATTCAGTGCTGTCTGCCTCCTCCTCAGCAGCACAGAGCATGGAGGCTAAGGCTAAGGGCAGAGGCTCAGACCAAGTAAAGACCAAGAAGAAGCAGGGCAGACAGGCGGACCCCGCCAGGTCTTCAGCCATGCGGAGGGCCACCCCCGAGTTAGAGAGCTGGCCAACAGACTGCCTGGAGCCCGCTGTTCGGGAAGAGGTCCAGGGTAAATCTAAACCCCCAGGCTCAGAGGAAAAGCCTGAGCACAACAGGCTGGCAAAGACTGTGGAGGACCACATGGCATCCCTGGAGGAGACGGGTGAAGAGCTATCTAATGGCCAGAGTATCATGGAAGACACTTCTTTCACCGCGTCCCCCAGTGAGGTTTACTCTGTTTGTCCTGAGGAGCAGCTGGGTGAAGACGGGGGCGTGGATGGTGGTGGATGTCAATCAGGCAGCGTGGACAGCGCGACAGAAAGCCCCCAACAGTGAGTGTGGATTGGGTCACATTGCTGTTCTGGTGCAATAGTTTTATGCTTGACTTGTTGCTGGAAGTCTGTTTAGATCAGTTTATAATCACCACTAAGGAAAGGGTTGTGAGGAAACTTTAAAAACCTCAAATATGGAATACAATATCATATTAAGAGGATAGTGATGAATCTTAAGTGGACACACAAAAATCTTTGTTTTGTGTTTCTGTATGCTCATCTGTGATCTCAGGGCACAGGGTGTACCAGCCTTATTTGCATGTGATGGATGTGCATCCTGTTATAGAAGACTCTAAAAGGGGAGTTCCACTGAAAAATTATGTTTGATTTGTAGAAAAGCTGTCCTCCTGATTAAAATGAGCTCTCAACTAACTCTCTACCTGTAGTGAGAGCAGAGATATAACCCCAAATTATTGCACATGTTCCAGGTACCAGTTTTACTGTGGACTACAACTGGGGGCTTACAGTTTATGGGTAGGTGTAAG
This sequence comes from Ilyophis sp. 1 JC-2022, assembly GCA_022702515.1. Taxonomy (NCBI): domain Eukaryota; kingdom Metazoa; phylum Chordata; class Actinopteri; order Anguilliformes; family Synaphobranchidae; genus Ilyophis; species Ilyophis sp. 1 JC-2022. The sequence goes on from CM040405.1 coordinate 119,107,495, forward strand.
ACAATGGCAGTCACAAGTTGCCACTCCTATGGAATACAAACGGATTGACTGGGTGTTTACTACTAATTCCGCCTGGAAGCCGTTCTTCGAAAGAGGCTAATGTTACTCGATGGCTAGCTAGCCACTAAAGTTCTACGGAAAAAATGTCACCACCATTAGAGTCTCCAGAGAAAAACGTATTCTGGATTAAGACCCGGTCCCCGTCCAGCAGCTCTTAATGTTTCACTAGTAGGTCATAACGTCTTATTATGTCCCTGCTGTTTTGTTGCTGTGTTGATAGCTAAGTCATAGGCTCTCTGTACATGTCGAAGCTGTTCCACATATTTGGAGTGGGATAACTTTGCCTCGTTCCCTAAACCCACCCCAAAACACAGATCAATAGGCATTCTTGCAGGCCTTCCAAACATCAAGAAATAAGGGGAGTACCCTGTCGCATCGTTCCTAGTACAATTGTAAGTGTGGACTAAATGTTTGACATACCTGCTCCACTGTCTCTTTCCATTATCATCTAAAGTACCCAGCATGTTTAGTAATGTGTGATTAAATTGCTCTGGCTGTGGGTAGGGTGAGGTATGAGACATTTTCACTCCCATTAACTCACGCATTTATATAATGAGCTGGCTCTCAAAATCCCTACCCTGATCTGAATGTATCCTAGCTGGTAAGCCATAATGGACAAAGTATTGCTCACACAGCACACGTGCTACACTTGTCGCCTTTTGATTCCTTGTGGGGAAAGCATGGCATTTCTGGGTATGATTAAAAGCCTCTGCTCATGTTCCTCCAGCGTACTTCCAAAAACAATGAGATCGTCAAGATAGACGAGAACTTCCAGCATGTTCATATCCCCCACCATGTGCTCCATCAATTGCTGGAATGTCACTGGTACTCCTGTTATCTCTTGTGGCATTCTCTCAAATTAATAGAAACCCAGAGAACATTATGAATGCGGTCTTCTCCTTATCTTTGCAATCTGATAATACCCGCTTCTTAAGTCTAACACAGAAAACCATTTGGGGCATAGTATACTTATCTGAGACAGTATGCTTAATCAGTGTACAATAATCTATACACATTCTGACAGACATTATTTTTTCGGGCTACCACTATAGGTGAGGCATAGGGCTCATAGACTTTGATATAATGCCGGCTGCCAGTAACTCCTGGAGATGCTTTCTGACATAATCAATATCCGCAGGAGCCAACCGCTTAGAGCGCTCTCGAAATGGACGAGTATCTGTTAGACGAATAGTATATTCTACCCCCTTAGTCAGGCCAACATCCAAATCATGTGTGGAGAACACCCCGGCTCTCTCAGCTAACTTCTTCTTGAGCTTATCTTTCCATGGTTCAGGAACTGGGGAGTCACCAAATTTAAATACTCGTGGGTCTATAGCAGTGAACTTATTTGAACAAGGAGCACAATTAGTTAGTGTCCACGTGTGGGCCACTTTAGCGCCAACACTCATTTCTAACAAGCATAGTGTATATAGCATATAGCTTTGCTGTAGTTCAACTTCTTCCAGTGTGAAGTAATTGGTAGTTTGCAAAGCTATGTTTTCAAAGTAGCTTCCCCAACACTGCCTTTATGTTGCACACTACTTCACAAGATGGTAATAATATTGTAGTATAGACCAACAAATCAGTCCACTCTATCCGTGGGTACTGTGAGTTCATGCATTGGCGAATGAGGATATGCCATTGTATCGCCTTAGTTAGCTTTGAAATGTGTCGAAAATATTGGGGAGAAAACGCCACATTCCTGTTTAGGATTGATGTGGAGGAACTCATCGCAGTAGCCCTGAGAATTTGCCCCACACAGGCAAAGGGTGGCTTTATTTTTTGGAATCATTTTGATTTAAATTATGTTGAAGTGATTTAGTTTGGTTGTTTATACATATTTTGTTTCAATAGTATACTGTACATAGTTTTACATGAAAAAATTACTTGAATATGAAGAGAAATGTAAAGGGGTGATTTAACCCTATACATGATGGCCCCCTAGTGGTAGTTGTCAACGTCCCAATTACAGTATTCACATTTCTCTGAAATTCAAAAGTTGGAGTTTCTTATTCCATTTTGCCAATGCCTACCACATTTCCACAGCGACTATTCGCACGTGGAGCTGTAACACATTGCTGTTATGTAAAAATGCTTGCACGTTTTAACATATCTTTTGTTCGTATATACGTATATTATAGTTTTTTATACTAATGTTTGTAAAGAAAAAGATAAATGTTCTCTTTTGATTTAATAAACTCTATTAGTTTATTAAACTGCACACACACACATACATTTCCAAGGCTAGGGTGCTAGACGTTTTTAACAACCAGGCCCCAAGGAATGTTAGGGAGTCACTCATGTTATCTCTTCAGAAGGGTTGGAACATAAATGTGTATTCATCTAGTTGCCCGTGTGTGTGTGTGTGTGTGTGTGTGAATGGGTCCATTACCTCCTTTTCGATATAAGTATGCATATACTTCATCAGTCTGATGTGTGAATATACAAATGTAACTAAAACAGTCTCTGGGAAATTAGGGAGTGTTTTACAATATGGCTGTTTTCTGCTGAGAGCGAGTTTTTCCCTTCAATTTTCCAGCATGTGGGTGTGTGTATATGTCCTTGATTTACAGGTGTCGAAGATGAGATCATACTGTGTGCCTAGCTTGGGACAGTCGTCCATTGACCAATGCAGATACAAATAATGAGCTTGTTTTTCTGGCGTGAGTGTCTGCCCTTGAATGTGAGGCCGTGTGCTGTGTGCACATTTGGGCATTTAGAACTGTTTTTGCAATTCATCCTACCACAGACAAACATCTTCTTATTAACACAGTTTCATATGGTAGGCCCTATAGTATGATATATAATATATGTATAATCTATATATATTTTTTCACTACAATTGTTGATTTATATATTTATTTTAATACATGCCGAAATAAGCCTTTCTGAGGTAAATGGTAAAATGGTAAATGGACTGCACTTATATAGCGCCTTTATCCAAAGCGCTTTACAATGGCCTCTCACTCACCCATTCACACACACATTCACACACCAATGGCGGCAGCTGCCATGCAAGGCGCTAGCCTGCTCATTGGGAGCAATTTGGGGTTCAGTGTCTTGCCCAAGGACACTTCGACATGTGGACAGGAGGAGCCGGGGATCGAACCGCCTACCCTGCGATCAGCGGACGACCCGCTCTACCTCCTGAGCCACAGCCGCCCCATAAGAGGTGTGTCTCTGTGGCTCAGTGAGTCGGTAACGTTAGCCTGCTCCGTGATCATTGCTACCCCCGATGTTGCGTGTCTCTGTGGCTCAGTGAGTAGGTAACGTTAGCCTGCTCCGTGATCATTGCTACCCCCGATGTTGCGTGTCTCTGTGGCTCAGTGAGTAGGTAACGTTAGCCTGCTCCGTGATCATTGCTACCCCCGATGTTGCGTGTCTCTGTGGCTCAGTGAGTAGGTAACGTTAGCCTGCTCCGTGATCATTGCTACCCCAGATGTTGCGTGTCTCTGTGGCTCAGTGAGTCGGTAACGTTAGCCTGCTCCGTGATCATCGCTACCCCCGATGTTGCATGTTAGAATCTGACCTTTTGCCGCATGACTTGACATAAATATTGTTTTACTTTCTTTTAGTTTTTGATCTTTGAGTGTTTATTTAAATGTAAATACAGATCTTATATGTTAATAAACTACGGAGGTAGATTTCTATCAAAAATAAACAAACACAAAAGTATAATCGACAATTATATTTACCATCCACACACACACACCTCTCAATTTGTGTTCGTAGGTATAATCCACAAGTATGTGTTTGCCATCCACACACAAACACCTCTCAACTTGTGTTTCGTAAATCATCATTTGGATGAATGCAAAAATTATATTCACAAATGCAAATAACATTTTCAGATATGTTTCCCATGTTCACATTTACAAATCAAAAGCTTGGCTTGCGAACTGGCGAATCTACATTTGGCGATCGAAGGACACGCTTGATCTGCTTGGATTTACGTACGGAATTTTGAGACAAATATTCCGCAGTTTTTTCCCGTGTCGATTCACACATGCTTAACTTGTGATTTACACGCGAAACTTCTTCTTCTTCGGCGCTACCTAACAAGGCGATATGTGTTTTCGGCTCATCAGCGCCACTTTTAGAACAAGTGGCCAAAATCGCACATTATCTTTAAGAAGTGGATTAATGGTAAATTAAAACAACTGAGTTTTGAGTTTATTTAGGTTGTAAAGTTAATCCCACGCTAATCTTGCGATGGGAAGTTTTTTAAACAGTCATTGCACAAAACTCCTATCAGATTGCATGTAGCTAGTCTGCTAGATTACATTACAGAGGGGTAGGTCCGTACACAGTAGCTACATAACTCTTTTGCCCCTCATGGGAAAGATTATGTAAAACAAACTCAACCATGTGAAGTAACGTCACTGCAGCCAATTCAATTCATTTGACAGCTATTCTCACTGATACCGATGTCTCCTATGAAATCTTTTATTTGTTCAGCTAGCTAGCTCGTAGATAAGACACCTAAATGAAAATGATAATTCAAATTGCATGGAGTGCTCTCCTTATTTGAGCTCATAGTGTTGTACTTCCTAGTTCCTATCAATGGTTTTACATCTCAATGGTTTCTATCTTTGAGAAAGATTTGGAAACCAAGCTAATGTTTTTTTTTGTTACTTTTAATGTAAAAGTGGCGCTGATTAGCCGAAAACACATTGCCGTGTTACGAACCCTGTATATCAAGAAATTCATGATTACCTGCTGCTCCTTGATGACCGATGTTGAGATCAGTCTTGAAAACTGAGCAGCTATTTCAAGCCGAATGAGGATTTATTCCATATCCATGATATCCAATTAGCTGTTTCCCACTAGTTTACTGTTTTTCACAGTGTGTTCGACATTTTGTCTTACAAGTTCAACAAAACCATTTTCATATCACAGATTTGCACCTTTTCTGGTAATGCATTGAGAGTTGTATTGTACTTGTCACATCAGACACCTTACATGTTACGCATCAATGTCGACAAGTGGCACCAAAAGCCAGAAGTAGTCAACCTTTCAACCCACTAGTAGCCTTTTAAGCCTAATGTGTTGCAGTTAAAGGAGCACTAATTCACTAGTGAAGCAGCAACAGTGTAACATGTTAAGTTGCATAGAGTCCGTATTTGCATATATTCGGTGAACTGTTCACTATTTAGATTAGTATCATTGATAGATTATTTTGTTGGTTGAGTTTATTCTATTATTGATGTATTTATGTTATTATTGATTGATTGGTTCATTTTTAAATATTTTTTGTGTGCACTCTCAAAAAAAAACAAAAAAAAACAGAAGGACACAGACTCGGAAAAATGATAAGGACGGCTGACACTGTCCTATAACCATGCATGCTGTCAGTATTTGAGTCTGTGATGTGTTTTTCTCTTATGTCTGTTTCGGTCTTGTTCGTGTGTTGTTGTTTTCATTTGCCATCTCCCATCCATGTGCTCTTGTGTTTTTAGTTCCCCATTGTGTCTGCCCCGCCTTCCATCTCAGCTCCTGATTACCCATGTGTTTCACCTGCCCTGCTGTTCACCTGTTTCTCATTTTATCGTTAGTCACTGTATTTAAGTTCCACTCTGTCTTGTTTTTGTTGCGAGTTCGTCTCAGTTGATTTTTGTCTCTGTTTCGCGACAAACATGGTTTATTTTTAACCTGCTGTCTGCGCCCCGACTGCACCCCGACACATGCAAGCTGTAGCCAGATAATGCCTAGTTCAGAATAACGCTACATAAACTCAGTGTGATGCAACAAAGATCATGTTGTTTTACCTGTAATCTTGTAGCTGACATTTTTACTGTAACGTTAGCTATTCCAGTGTGTCTTTTTCTCTGTGTGCAGGGCCAAAAGGTGTTTTGAAATATTTTGACAACAAATTTTGACAACCGTTTGAAAAGGTTGAATACTCCAGCATGAAGTTAACAAATCCAAATAGTTATATTGGCGTATTGTAATATGACTGGATGAAGGTTGGCTATATGCTACAATTGCCAAGATACAGGATTTTTGGATATTAAAATGGAATTTTCATTTGAGTATTTATTGGGAGTGGAAGTAGCAGGAGCGTCACTTTAGGAGTGGGGGGGGGGGGGTAAGCCCCTTGATCACTAACAATAACCCCACCACCCCTGGCCCCCCTCCCCCGATGAAAAAATAATCACCAAATAAAATGCAAATAATAACATGATAAAAGTGTAGATGCAACCAGTGACAATAAACAGTTTCTGTGGACATTACCTGCTGCTGTCAATAGCCCTGCGATAAGACATAGAAAAGGATTTTGTACATCATTTTTGTACGGTAAGTTCAATAGGAAAATGAGTCAAGAGAAACAACCCTTAAAGTGATCCATCCATATCTACTGTATATCTGGCAGCAGGGTGATGGTTTGAGGTTCGTTTGATACCTCAGACCCTTGATGACTTACAGCTGTTAGTCAATTCGAAATGTTAAAAAACCTCTATATTATTGAAGAGACGGACCCGATGTTTGCAACAAAAAGACAGGAAGGTGTAATTTTACACAGCCACGGGAGGATATGCAAGGATATAAAATGTTCCCTCATTTTAGTTGGTACAGTCCTACAGGTAAATTTGCATTGAGTAGTTCCAACAGGTACATTTGCATTGGCTAGTTCTGAAGGGGTGCGGTCTTAGCCCCTGCCTGATTGGTTTTGAGACACTATTCCAAAACCAGCCACACATCAGGGCGTCGTCTGCACATACTCCAATACACAAACATACAATATCATCTGTATGTTCCCAGACCAAATGTTGTGCTTCTATGTATATGCATTCTTAAACAGCCATTTAGACAACTGTGGGTTCCATACTATTCCCATGTAATTTACAGCTTAATCTAGTCCCACTCCCCAATTCCCATATAGATCCATTCTATTACTTCTATTACTGTCCATACTTCTTATTATTCCACCACTTTTTTGCCACCATCTCCTTCTACACCATTCACACCATCACCACCATTCATACCACATATTATAGCTTTATACACCCTCCAGATTGCTATTACTTTTTACCTCTATACCATATACAATTTTTATGATAATTGACCTTTTATCGCCCAAAAAAATTACAGGAGTTAATGAGCACATTTTGAAAACTTCGCTATGGAAATGCGGCGTACCTTCGATCATCCCGTGTGTGGTAGAGACGTCACCCAGCAGCTGATCGCGATAAGGCAAGGCGAGCGTAGTGTGGCTGAGTTCGCTATCAAATTCTGGATCCTCGCGGCAGAGTCGGATTGGAATGACGCCTCCCTACAGGGCATCTTCCGCTCCGCTCTGTCCGAGGAGATGAAGGACGAGATGGCCACTCGCGATGACACCTCAATGCTCAACGACCTCATCTCCTTAGCCATCACGGTCAACAACCGCCTGTGCGCCCGCGCCCGAGAGAAGAGGGCTAACGCCTCCACTCAACAGCCTCTGGGAGCCACGCCCTCGCACCCTGCTCTTCGCCACCATGCTCCCATGTCCCTCGAACCTCCGGAACCCGTGGAACTCATGCAGCTGGGTGGAACCACGTCCGACCCTGCCGCCCACCGCCGCCAACGCCGGGCCACCGGAGCATGCTACTATTGCGGCCGCACGGATCACCTCCTTAGCTCCTGTCCTGTACGCCCAAAAGGGAGGGCTCGTCAGCAACCCTAGGCCTACTGGCGAGCCAGACCCAAACACCTGGCCTAGCTCACAACCGCTTCCAACTCTCTGCGGTCCTCAAATGGGGCACTACTGCCTCCGCCACTGTCACAGTTCAAGCCCTCATCGACTCAGGAGCCGACTCCAACTTTGTGGACTCCCAGTTTGTGCACAAGTCCGGGATTCCAACCGAAAAATTGGAGAAACCCATCAACGCCTATGCCCTGGACGGCCACCGCCTAGCCCACATCACCCACCGCACCATCCCCATCCAACTGCTTCTGTCCGGTAACCACCGGGAGACCATTCAACTACACATCATCAACACTCCTCACTCCCTTCTGGTCCTCGGTCAGCCCTGGCTGCACCAACACAACCCACTGCTCGATTGGATCACATCCAGCGTCACCAGCTGGAGCACCCAATGCCATGCCTCCTGTCTCCACTCTGCGGAACCTCCCTCTAGCACAGAAATTCAAACTTAAGGGGGTCCCCCAATGTTACCTGTCTATGTCCCGTGTGTTCTCTAAGTCTCTTGCCTTGTCCTTACCCCCTCATAGACCCTACGATTGTGCCATCTCCCTGCTTCCGGGTGCTCCTCTGCCCTCCGGTCGCCTGTACAGCCTGTCCGGCCCGGAGAGAGCTGCCATGGAGGATTACATCAAGGCCTCCCTCGAAGCAGGTATCATCCGCCCCTCCTCCTCGCCCATCGGAGCAGGGTTCTTTTTTGTAAAAAAGAAGGATGGCTCCCTCCGCCCCTGCATTGACTACCGGGGCCTCAATGCCATCACCGTTAGAAATAAATACCCATTACCCCTACTTAACTCTGCCTTTGAACTGCTGCAGGGTGCCCGGGTCTTCACTAAGCTGGAGCTCCGTAACGCCTACCACCTGGTACGGATCCGGGAGGGGGACGAGTGGAAGACCGCCTACAACATCCCCCTGGGTCACTTCGAGTACCGGGTGGTCCCGTTCGGCCTTACTAACGCCCCAGCCGTCTTTCAAAGCCTAGTGAACGATGTACTGAGGGATTTCCTAAACCGCTTCGTCTTCGTGTATTTAGACGACATACTTATTTTCTCCCAGAATCAACGGGAACATCAAGACCATGTCTCCCTGGTCCTACAACGCTTACTAGAAAATAAGTTGTTCCCTCAGTCTCGTTCCTAGGTTTTGTGGTGGAGAGGGGCGACATACGGCCGGACCCGGCTAAGATCCAGGCAGTTACGGAGTGGCTGATTCCCACCACTCGGAAGCACCTGCAGCAGTTCCTGGGGTTCGCCAACTTCTACAGGAGGTTTATCCGCAACTACAGCCAGGTAGCCGCACCCCTCACCGCCCTCACATCCACTAAAACCCTGTTTTCCTGGAATCCCCTGGCAGATCAAGCCTTCTCCAGACTCAAAACACTGTTCACCACGGCCCCCATCCTCTGCTGTCCGGAACCCGACCACCAATTCGTGGTGGAGGTGGACGCCTCTGACACAGGCATAGGGGCCGTCCTGTCCCAACACTCCCCCCTCAACCACAAGCTCCACCCCTGCGCCTTCTTCTCCCGCCGCCTCTCCCCTACCCAACGCAACTACGGTGTAGGAGATCGTGAGCTGCTGGCTATCAAGCTGGCACTGGAGGAATGGAGACACTGGCTTGAGGGGACCACTCAACCGTTCCTGATCCTGACTGACCACCGCAACTTACAATACATCCAGTCCGCCAAACGACTGAACTCCAGACAGGCCCATTGGTCGTTGTTTTTCTCCAGATTTAACTACTCCATCACCTTCAAACCCGGATCTAAGAACCTCAAACCCGACGCCCTCTCTCGGATCCACTCCTCTCCTGCCGACCTGTCTGTCCCGGAGACCATCATTCCGGCTTCCTGCATCGTGGCTGCGGTCCGGTGGCCTATCCAGAAGATCGTACTGGACGCTCAGGTGACGCATCCCGATCCTCGCCCTAACCCCTCTTCTGCCCTTTTTGTTCCCAACCCTGTCCGCTCCCAGGTCCTGGAGTGGGCTCACTCCTCCCGACTGGCCTGCCACCCCGGAGGAAACCGCACTGTGGAGCTGGTGCGCAGGAGCTTCTGGTGGCCCACCTTCCGGCGGGACACCCTGGCCTTCGTCCACGCTTGCCCTGTCTGCGCCAGGAGTAAGGTGTCTCACTCCCCCCCTGCTGGTCTCCTCCATCCCCTTCCCATCCCGGGCCATCCTTGGAGCCACATCAGGGTCGACTTCGTTACCGGCCTACCACCATCTGCCGGTAACACAGTCATTTTGACCCTGGTGGACCGGTTCTCCAAGGCGGCCCGCAACCCTGCCTCCTGGTCCCAGCTCCTCCCGTGGGTCGAGTACGCCCACAACACCTTGGTGTGCTCATCCACGGGGAGGTCCCCCTTTGAGGCTTCCCAGGGCTTCCAACCCCCCCTGTTCCCCCCCCAGGAGGCCGAGGTGGCGGTTCCGTCAGTGGACGCCCACATCCGACGCTGCCAGCGGGTCTGGAAGGCCACCCGCAACGCTCTCATCAAGACCTCCTCCCGGAATCGTCGCCTGGCGGATCAGCACCGGTCCGCAGCCCCTCGCTACCGCCCGGGACAGAAGGTTTGGCTGTCTACCTACACTTTCTCCCTCCCCGGCACCTCCCGCAAGCTCCAACCCCGCTTCGTCGGACCCTTCACTGTGCACTCTGTTCTCAACCCAGTCAACCTCAAGCTCTGTCTCCCTGCTTCCCTCAAAATTCAACCCCCCTTCCATGTCAGTCAGGTCAAGCCAGCTGTCTCCTGCCCTCTCAGCGCTCCCACTACTGCCCCACCACCTGTTCGGGACATTGATGGTTCTCCGGCCTATACGGTCTCCAGCATCCTCGACGTAATTACACAATTCACACTTAATTGCTTTCACCGCATTCCTCACGTGTTTTCTAATTGTTCAATCAATTCGCTGATTTCGCACGCATTTCCCGCAAGCTGCAGTTTATCAGCTCTAATGACACTAGTTATATTAACCGTGCTGTTCCTGTGATTTCTTGTCAGAGTATTACGGTCCTTGTCTCGTTTGTTACTTGCTTCCTGATTCTCTAGCTTGCTAGACTCTGGCTATACTAACCCAGGTCTGGATGCCACACACCCTGGCTTCCCTGTGTGGATCCTGACTCTGCCACCGCCTGATCCTTCGCTGCGAACCTGGCAAAAGACCGCTCCTTGCTACTTCGCCTGTTCCTGCTCACCAGTTTGCTGTACCGCTTCTGCTCTGAAGTACAACTTGGATAGCGAGCCCGCCAGGGGCTGCTACTTCACCTGTCTACCCGGACACAGTCTGCTGTAGCCTCACCACCGCTACCGCGGTATACAGCTCCGCCCGGCTGGGCTGCTGTATCTGCTTACTCAGCACTGTGTCAGTTCACTGTGGGTTCCACAGTGGACATTTACTATTTTGCCTACTGAAAATAAAAACTCTTTATTTTCAAGTTCTGTCTCGTCGTGCATTTGGGTCCGTCCCTGCCAGTCTGTCACAATTAACTGTGAAATAAATATACAAACCTACCATTGGTTTTAAGCATAGAGATGTCCCTTTCACAATTCAGTGGTCATTTATTGTCTTGGACAGTGCGTTTGAGAAATACACACCAATTTAGCTCATTATTACACAACATTGAACGTCTGTGCGCAATACCACATATGCTGTCCCTGCAGCTCTGAAGTATTTCATGCGATTCCGGTTTTATTCACAGCCGTTTTATCCGACAGAGGACAGGATATCATTTTCAACGGTGTTTGTCCTTTTTTTCTCTGATGTTTTGAACAATAATTTGCAGCCCACTGTAACAGAATTTTTTATCTAGTCAATGTACTATGACGCAAACAGCTACAGAAAACGCATTCACTCACGGGAGTTTTTCTTCCGCGATATGAAAAAAAAGATTTGCGGTTCTTCTCGCTGGAAACATACGTACTTTCATTGAAGCTAGAACATTTGGCAGCATTTTCCTTTGGTGGAATATTATTCTATTGTAGTGTTGTAGTGTAGGGAAAAATAATACATACTGTAGAGTACATGAAAAAGTGATGTTTTATTGAGGTACAAGAGTGAATGATTAGGCTACATATTTCGGCATGCGAAACAGTGTGATATCAATGTTATCATCTTAAACCATCACAAGGGGCAAATGTACAATTCCCTCCACTATTATTGGCACCCCTGGTAAAGATGAGTAAAAAGTGTTATAAAAAATTCACTGTTTGGTGAATTAGCTTAATCTCACACTGAAAGAATTAGAAAAATCCAACGTTTAATTGAAGTAAATTTATTATGAGTAAAATAAAATCCCTCATCAAGAAATAATAATGTTTAACAAAACCCTGCGTGCCACAATTATTGGCACCCTTGTATTTATATATAGAATAAAGTAGTCATTTTTTTATATTTGGTCACATATTCTTTGCATGCCATGTCTGTGACCCAACAACATCAAAATACTTTTGATATCTTATTTTCTGGTACTGTTACAAGCGATACTATAAGCTCTCTGCATTTGAACTGATCTCTATGGGAATTGGGGGGTGAGACTAGATTCAGCTGTAAATTACACTGGTACAGTATGGAACACATGGCTGGCTAAATGCCTGTAATTCATCAAGGGTCTGAGCTATCGAACGAGCCCCAAACCATCACTCTGTTGCCAGATATGGAGTAGATGTATACAGATGTGTACAGTCCGGCTTCACTGTATACCTGGATTCATTTTTGGCTAATAGGGCTCTGGTGGAATACAAGATTCACTGTGCTGCTACATGTGTTTGGAGAGCTTTTTGGGGACCACAGGTAGGCTAGTTAGTTGTGTAATACTTTTATTGACAAATTATCTCATTTTATTGTAAAACATATTGAACATATTGAAACTTTTTTGCACAATTTGGCACAATATATGCCAACTTTGGTAACCAAAAGCTCTGTAGAATTTGAATGCTTTGAGATATTGACACCATATTTTTAGCAGAGATGGGCAGAATATTTAGGAATCACAAAGAGGAGACAGGTGATAATTGGCATATATAGTAGGAAGAGGTTAACATGTAACCATTGCATTGCATATGCATTACTGCAGCAAAGTACTGAATTACATTCTTTGAATATTTGAAATCTTTCTGTTAATTAATTTTTTAAAATTTTATTTTATAAAACATGACAGTATCAAGAAACATGTAACATTGTAACATGTAACCATGAATCACAGTACAGGGGGGATTCACGCCTGAATTTTTTAAAGAGTAAGTACACCCTGTCTCAGCCTGTTTCCGCCTATTTTGAAAAATACTTTGTGGGGTGAGTGAGGGAGAGGGGTGGGGGCAGAGGATCTGTGTACAATTTCAGAAACGTATTTTAGTGGATTATTTAGGTGGAATAAGAGAGTTTATGAACAGAACGCCTGTCATGGATCTTGCCTTCCTTCTCTTATCTCCGCGTCCTCTTTATTCCTTTTTGTCGTTACTGGTAATCTATCGGATTTTCCTTGGTTCTGCGACGGGGTTTTGCTTTCGCCTCGTCATTAGTAAGTTCACCTGTGATTAATTTCTGTTGACTATTTATACTCCGCTTCCTGCCTCTCTCGTTGCTTCCATGTTATTCTACATTCGAGCCGGTACAAGAGGTATAGGAGTTTAGTTAGACAAAGCTAGTTTAAAAAAGAAAGGTTAGGAAGTTTAGAAAGTAAGTAAGTTCTCTTTTTCGCTCTCAGTTCAGAGCAGAGGCTTTTCGTTTCTTTTGGTTTTCCTTTCTTATCTAAGAGTGCTCTTACCTAACGTTTGGGGTTCTGTTGAGCTCTCTGTGTTTTACCTTTTGTTTCTCTCCACTAACAGGAGTTAGATAAGCGTATAGCTTATTTCTTTGTTTTCGCTCGGAGATCGAGTTTCCTCGTTCTTATCGCGAGGTTATTTGTGTTTAACTTTTTGTTTCGCTCCACTAACAGGAGTTAGATAAGCGTATAGCTTATTTCTTTGTTTTCGCTCAGAGATCGAGTTTCCTCGTTCTTATCGCGAGGTTATTTGTGTTTTACTTTTTGTTTCGCTCCACTAACAGGAGTTAGATAAGCGTATAGCTTATTTCTTTGTTTTCGCTCGGAGATCGAGTTCCTCGTTCTTATCGCGAGGTTATTTGTGTTTTGTTATTTTCCTTTATTCCACTACGGGTTATTGTCCGTCGGTGGTGTTCTTTCGAACATTTTCAGTTTGCTCAGCTATCGCATCTGGACTTCCAATATTCCCTCTGTGTCTCTGACACAGAGATCCCCCTACAGAACATGGAAGCCACAGGGGAAGTTCCAGCGATAGTTGCAAATATGAAAGGAGTTATAGCTACTCAGGAGGCAGCCCTGGCGGAACAGAGAGAGAGTGTTCGTTCTCTGCAATATTCGCAGCAAGCGTTGCACGAGCAGATGCAACTGCAGGCAATAGCTCTGCGAGAATTGTCAGAGAGTATCCGGACTCTCTCTCTCAGGGCAGATCCGCCCCCAGTCACACAAGCACATACACTGGTCACCCCCCCGTTATTTCCACCTAACGCTAGGGAACCGAGACTCGAACTCCCATTGCGATATAGCGGGGAATCAGGAAAGTGTCAGGGTTTCTTAACGCAGTGCTTAATTTTTTTTAAAATGCAGCCCTCGCGGTTTTGTGCACAGGAATCAAAAGTCGCTTTTATTCTGTCTCTTTTAACGGGAAATGCTCTCGCATGGGCTGACCCACTGATCAGGGCAGATTCACCAATCATGAGTAACACAGAGAGGCTTATGGCGGAGATGGTGTCAGTTTTTGATCAAGACGTTTCTGGCAAGGAAGCTGCCATGCGTTTGACCCGTCTTCGTCAGGGCACCGACACCGTGGCGGCCTTTGCGATTACTTTCCGTGCTCTCGCGGGGGTGACAGGATGGGCCGATGAGCCTCTTTGTGCACTGTTCCTGAATGCACTATCAGAACCCATAAAAGACGCCATTGCGGGTATCGAACCACCCGCTACATTCGGGGCTCTGGTATCTGCAGCTATTCGGTTAGACAACCGGTTTAGAGAGAGAGAGAAGGAGAGGGCTGATAAGGGTTTTAAATATCGCCCAGCCCGTTACTCTTCCTCTCCCACGCCAGCGCTGTCTCGCTTTCCGTTTTTAGCTCCCACTAAGCAGGAGGAGTCCATGCAGGTCGATGGCTCCTCCATGCGCGAAACAGGGGATGCTAAGTCTCGCGAGTGGTGGTGTAGGTACTGTAAGAGGAGGGGTCATTTAACCCTTTGACACGTACGGTCACACCGGTTGTACAGCGCTAGAGTGGTCCCTGAAGCGTACGGTCACACCGGTGTGATTAGAACACAAGATTAGAACGTCTATTAACGAATGACGCAACAATAGGCCTGTGGGCTGACGCAACAATAGGCCTGTGGGCTAACCCTAGGACTAAACACACAGTTCCACAAAAACATTGTACCAAATAAACATCTTTACAACATTTACATTTATTTGTTTATGCAGACGTTCACACTTTCACAGAAGTAATGTAAGCAGCAAATACCCCCTAGCCTATAACGTTGATTTAGCTACAGTTCGCTAACGTCATTGCTAACCAAGCTGTCCAAATGAGCTAACTACGGACTGACAGAAAATATAATATACGCAAGCGATTGTGATATAGCGATTACACTTTACAATGTTTTACATCACGGGTAAACTCATCCGTGATCAAAATAATTGACGGAATACTCGAAAAACGCATTTCCGAAAAAAGTCCGGCAGTAAGCTAATATTGGTTTGCGGCGCTGCCATCTTGCACAAAGATGATGCATGATGAAAAGATACTCCACTTGCTCCCAACTGTAACCATATCAATTCTCAACCAAGTTAACCTGGAAGTGAGTTATCTTGTCACGTTATCATCTTTGGTTGGACCAGAGATGACGTTAAATGGCTGCGCCCGTGTTATTAGCTTTATCAGAGATCAATAGCATACTCCGGAGCAGAAGGTGGCGGTAATGCACCAACAAGCTGGATGCCAACCGCCGTAAAAAAACACGAAGAAGAATAGCATCTCATAGCATATGGTAAGCAGTAACGTACAACCTTCAAAAATGTACTTTACCAACATCATGGGTGTCCATTGCAATGGTTGCTTGAATCGGAACACGCCATTTGTAACAACTATTTAAAAACATGCGAAAAATATTTAAAATAAAAACATTTTCACCACACAATTAGCTGACAGATATTTTTATTGATGCAAATGAAAGACGGTGCAGTTAGCTACGGAGTCAGATGATGACTGTCCCTCGTCGCCTCACACATACTGAGAGTCATCTAGTGTTGTTATATATATATATAGTGTAGGCTATGTATATGTATGTATGCGTGTGTGCTAATATTAGCGAACTCTCAACCGTGCGAAGGCTACTGCTGTGACGTAACAATAGAATTATAGAACACCTGTTGCACACAGAAAAAAAACAAAAAAAAACTCACGCTTTGGGGCTGTTGAAAATATTTTGGAACTTACGTGCGAAAGGGTTAAAGGACCACTGTCCCAAACTTTCGGGAAAAGAGGGGTCTCGCTAGGGGAACCGAGTCGCCTAGCGGGACGAAATTTAAATTACCCTCGGACCTTACTTCCGGTTGAATTACGCTGGAACGACCGGCGGATTCACTGCAAAGCGTTTATTGATTCCGGGGCGGTTGAGTGCCTCGTCGATTCCAACTGGGTTAAATCCCACAAGATTCCCACCCACCCTCTTTCTCTTCCTCGCCTTGTTACGGCTTTGGACGGCCGCCCGCTAGGCATAGGCACTATTTCCCGGGTTACCGCCGCCATACGCATGCGCGTTCCGTATCGAGAGCATACGGAGGAGGTAAAAAATTTTTTAGTGGAGTCCCCAGCTTATCCGCTGGTTTTGGGTCATTCCTGGCTTACCCGCCATAACCCACATATTAATTGGGGGGGGGCGGGGCCCGTTATTCGTCAATGGGGGCCCGGATGTAAACGCCACTGTTCTGCCTCCAGGCCGTTTTTGTCGGAAGGAAGGGGTGAGGATTGTGCTGAGTCTGACTCAGAGAGTGATGACTCCGTTAAACAGGAGTTATTTTATGCTCCCTCCGAGAATGGAGAGGAGAGTTTAGATTGGGATCACTCTACAGAGCAACCTCATGTGTGGCAGGAGTTGACGTCTGAATCAGAGATCGACTGGGAGATTCACTCTGTCTCGGACACGGAGGAGTTTGAAGTGGGAGGGGCGCTCGAATTTCAGCTTCCCGCTAATGTCCCTAAACTATACGCCGATCTTGCTGAGACATTCAGCAAACAACGGTCCACTTCACTTCCACCTCACAGACCTTATGACTGCGCCATAGAGCTATACCCGGGCACTACCCCCTCTAGAGGGTCTCTTTACTCCTTATCCATTCCGGAGAGCGCATCTATGCGTAAATATATTGAGGAGGCCTTGGCTAATGGGTTCATTAGACCTTCCACCTCGCCTGCAGGGGCGGGTTTTTTTTTTTGTTAAAAAAAAAGATGGAGGTCTCAGACCCTGTATTGACTACAGGTCCCTTAACGACATAACGGTGAAGAACAGGTACCCCCTTCCTCTTATGAACTCCGCCTTCGAGCGTCTTCAGGGGGCGTCTGTCTTCACGAAGCTGGACCTACGCAATGCCTATAACCTCGTTCGAATTCGTGAAGGCGACGAATGGAAGACCGCTTTCAACACGCACAGCGGCCACTACGAATATCTCGTTATGCCGTTCGGGCTCACTAGCGCCCCCTCAGTGTTTCAGGCGTTAGTTAATGATGTGCTGAGGGAGATGCTGGAGAGATTCGTCTTTGTTTATCTTGACGATATTTTAATATTTTCGCCCGATCTTACCACACATGTCGGTCACGTTCGTCAGGTCCTTTCGGCTCTTCTCAAGGCCCAATTATTTGTAAAAGCAGAGAAGTGCGTCTTTCACTCTGGCTCTGTGTCATTTTTGGGTTTCATTGTAAAGGAGGGGAAGGTACAGATGGATCCGGAGAAGGTTTCCGCGGTAAAAAACTGGCCCACGCCATCTTCCATAAAACAGATACGTTTTTTAGGGTTTGCGAATTTTTATCGGCGATTTATTCGCAATTTTAGTGCGGTAGCAGCGCCTATTACTGCACTTACAAAAAAAAATCGCGGCGGTCAGTTCCAATGGAATTCCAAGGCGGGGGCAGCTTTCACGGAGTTGAAGAGAAGATTCACTTCCGAACCCATCCTGGTCACACCCAACCCCTCCCTTCCCTTTGTGGTAGAGGTGGACGCCTCCGAGCTAGGCGCCGGTGCCATTCTGTCCCAATGCTCGCCACTTGACCACAAGATGCACCCCTGCGCGTATTTCTCTCGCGTCCTAACATCGGCGGAGAGGAATTACGACGTAGGGGATCGAGAATTGCTTGCGGTCAAGTTGGCTTTGGAGGAGTGGCGCCATTGGCTCGAAAGAGCGGAACATCCGTTTACGGTTTGGACTGACCATAAAAATCTGGAGTATGTTCAGCTGGCTAAGAGGCGCAATTCACGGCAAGCGCGGTGGGCGCTGTTCTTTTTAAGATTCAATTTTATCATTACATATCGCCCCGGGTCCAAGAACGTAAAACCTGACGCTCTCTCGCGGATTTACGACCGCTCTGAGACTGACTCTGTTCCTGAGCCGATTATCGCCACTGACCTCGTTGTTGCCCCGGTTATATGGGAGGTTGAGGCAGCGGTGCAAAGAGCCTTGCGCTCGGACCCAGGTCCAGGTGGGGCACCGGCTAACTGTCTTTTCGTGCCCCCTCGTCTTAGGTCTCGGGTGCTCCAATGGGGTCACGCCTCCCAACTCACCGGTCACCCCGGTGTTCATCGTACTAGGGATTTTTTATCCCGGCGTTTTTGGTGGCCTAGTCTGGAGAGGGACGTATGCTCATTTGTCGCGGCTTGTCCAGTTTGCGCTCGCAGCAAGGCCTCTCACCTTCCCCCCTCGGGTCTTCTTCGTCCCCTACCTATTCCCACCCGTCCCTGGAGTCATATTTCCCTGGACTTCGTCACAGGGTTGCCGTTATCCGCAGGCAATACCACCATTTTAGTGGTGGTCGACCGTTTTTCTAAAGCGGCTCACTTCATTGCGTTGCCCAAGCTGCCTTCTGCACCTGAGACAGCGCAACTTATGATTGACCATGTGTTTCGGCCGCACGGTCTTCCGTCGGATGTGGTGTCCGATCGCGGTCCTCAGTTCGCCGCCAAGTTTTGGCGGGCGTTTTGCTCTTTGCTGGGGGCTTCGGTTAGTCTGTCTTCCGGTTTTCACCCGGAGACTAACGGCCAGACAGAGCGTACGAATCAGACTCTGGAGAGTACTCTTCGCTACCTTGCCGCGTCCAAGCCCACCACCTGGAGTCGTCACCTCGCCTGGGCTGAGTACGCTCATAACACGCTGCGTAATGCCTCCACCGGCCTCTCACCCTTCGAAGCTCAGCTGGGTTATCAACCACCTCTGTTTCCTGAGCTGGAGAGGGAGGTGGAGGTGCCCTCCGCAGAATTTTTCGTTCGGAGGTGTCGGTCGATCTGGAGACAAGTGCGTTTGTCTCTCATACGGGCATCGGCTAAACAAAAAGCCACGGCTGATAGGCATCGTCGAGCCGCACCATCCTATAGAGTTGGTCAGCGGGTTTGGCTTTCTACGCGTGACCTTCCGTTGCGGGTCGAGTCCCGCAAACTCGCCCCTCGTTTTGTGGGACCCTTCAAGATCATAAAGAAGATCAATCCAGTCACTTTTCGACTGCAACTGCCGCGCTCAATGCGCATCCACCCCACGTTTCACGTCTCCCGTTTAAAACCAGTGCTCGTCAGTCCCCTCGCCCCGGTGGAGAAACCACCTCCGCCTCCCCGACTCATTAAGGGGGGTCCGGCTTATACCGTTCGGCGCATTGTGGCCGAGAGACGTGTGGGCAGAGGGTGGCAGTTCCTCGTAGACTGGGAGGGCTACGGTCCAGAGGAACGTTGCTGGGTTCCATCAAGAAACATCCTGGACCCTCAGTTAATCACCGACTTCCGCAGAGATAAGGTTGTGGAAACGTCCGGTGCCGTTCCTTAGAGGGGGGGTCCTGTCATGGATCTTGCCTTCCTTCTCTTATCTCCGCGTCCTCTTTATTCCTTTTTGTCGTTACCGGTAATCTATCGGATTTTCCTTGGTTCTGCGACGGGGTTTTGCTTTCGCCTCGTCATTAGTAAGTTCACCTGTGATTAATTTCTGTTGACTATTTATACTCCGCTTCCTGCCTCTCTCGTTGCTTCCATGTTATTCTACATTCGAGCCGGTACAAGAGGTATAGGAGTTTAGTTAGACAAAGCTAGTTTAAAAAAGAAAGGTTAGGAAGTTTAGAAAGTAAGTAAGTTCTCTTTTTCGCTCTCAGTTCAGAGCAGAGGCTTTTCGTTTCTTTTGGTTTTCCTTTCTTATCTAAGAGTGCTCTTACCTAACGTTTGGGGTTCTGTTGAGCTCTCTGTGTTTTACCTTTTGTTTCTCTCCACTAACAGGAGTTAGATAAGCGTATAGCTTATTTCTTTGTTTTCGCTCGGAGATCGAGTTTCCTCGTTCTTATCGCGAGGTTATTTGTGTTTAACTTTTTGTTTCGCTCCACTAACAGGAGTTAGATAAGCGTATAGCTTATTTCTTTGTTTTCGCTCAGAGATCGAGTTTCCTCGTTCTTATCGCGAGGTTATTTGTGTTTTACTTTTTGTTTCGCTCCACTAACAGGAGTTAGATAAGCGTATAGCTTATTTCTTTGTTTTCGCTCGGCGATCGAGTTCCTCGTTCTTATTGCGAGGTTATTTGTGTTTTGTTATTTTCCTTTATTCCACTACGGGTTATTGTCCGTCGGTGGTGTTCTTTCGAACATTTTCAGTTTGCTCAGCTATCGCATCTGGACTTCCAATATTCCCTCTGTGTCTCTGACACAGAGATCCCCCTACAACGCCACGTTGTTCCGTGGAGCCGAAACAAAAGAAACGTAGTGGATCTAACCAATCAGGTGCCGGCTGTTTCCATTGTGGGTGACAATTATCCATACAACGTAGAGGTACCTCCAAAGAGGTACTCTGACATCACGATTGGGGCGGGGGCAGTGTGGGGAGCAGAAAGGGAATTTCAACCATTAGATGGCAGCACAAAGACGCTTTTCTACCACTTTCTTATGATATACAATATTATTTCAGAATTGTTGAAATAACGGAATGGATGAATAGGTTTCAATGTAAGGTAGGCATACAAACACATGTACAGCGAAAGAAAAGTGATATAGGGTGTACTTACCCTTTAAATTTTTTATATTTTAAATTTATTTAACAGAAGCATTTCAAATTTTCAAACCCCAATTCCAAAAAAAGTTGGGACAGTATGTAAAATGCACATAAAAGCAGAAAGCAGTGATTTGTAAATTCTCTTTTACATATATTTAATTGAAAACAGTACAACAGCAAAAATATTGAATGTTTTACCTGATCAACTTTATTGATTTTTTCTAAATATATGCTATTTCCGAATTTGATGCCTGCAACACGTTCAAAAAAAGTTGGGACAGGGCCAAAAAAAGACTGGGAAGTTAAAAAAAACACCTGTTTGGAACATACCACAGGTAAAAAGGTGATGCTATCATGACTGGGTATAAAAGGATATCAAAAAACTTGATATTTTATTTTCAGCAATACTATAACCTCTCTGCATTTGAATGGATCTCTATGGGAATTGGGAGGTGGGATCTAGTAAATTACACTGGAATAGTATGGAATCCATGGTTGGCTGAGTGGCTCTAAGTCATCAAGGGTCTGACGTATCAAACAAGCATTAAACTATCACTCTGCTGCCAGATATGCAGTAGATATGGATGGATCACTTTAAGGGTTGTTTCTCCTGACAAATTTTTCTATTGAACTCTATGGAAAAAGAAGTCAGAAGAAACCCTTCAAGTTATCCATCCATATTTCTGGCAGCAGAGTGATGGTTTAAGGCTTGTTTGATATGTCAGACCCTTGGTAACTTAGAGCCTTTTAGCCAACCATGTGTCCCATACTGTTCCAGTGTAATTTACAGCTAAATGTAGTCCCACCCCCCAATTACCATAGAGATCCAGTCAATTTAGTATCGCTTGTAAAAGTACTAGAAAATAAGATTTTTTTTTTAACTTTATTTTTATTGTTATCATATCATTTCATACATCTTACTCATGTTATACAGTCTATGTGGTGATAACAAAATGTTTTTTTTTAACATACATAGATAATGTGAATAGGTGTGTCACCCAGTGATACATCATAATAACGTTCAGTCAATATGAGAGTAATTGTTATTAACAATATTTACAATACATGCTTAAATTATTACAGTATATTATAGTAATTTTGAATTTATAGAAAAAAAAAAAAATCCATTTAATCTTATTTTGTATTTAAAAATCTACCTACTGTATTCCATAAATCCAAAAGTTTTCCGTATATCAAAATTTCCCACCCATCTCAGAAGCATAAATCTAAGGTAAACAAAAAAATAAATAAATACATAATAATAAAAATTAAAATTAAAAAAATTAAAAAATAATAAAGAAATATTTACTGCTCCCCTAAATTACTGTCAGCTCTAATATGGAGCACCATAATCCAGTAACTTTATTTTACCTTGTGATAATAACTTGACCACATAGCCCATCTTTTTTCAAATAATTTCAGATTCCCCCTCATTTTATAAGTTATGTACTCCATCTGGTATATTTGTTGAACCATATCTCTCCATTTATCTATCAGGGGGCATGCTTTTTGAAGCCAGTTTCTTGTTATCTGTTTGTGCTGTTATACGCAATATCCTTAACAAATATTTATATTCATAATTTTTATTTCCTATTTTTTCTACTGTTTTGCCTAACAGCACGAAGTCTACATTCAAATGAATAACCCGTTTAAAATAATATTAATTTCCTTCTGTATGTTGTTCCAAAACAATTGTAATAATGGGCAAAACCAAAAGGTATGACCAAAGTTGGCATATGTTTCACCACATTCCCTCCAACAATTTGGTTTTATTTTAGAATTATATTTAGCTTGTTGCACTGGTGTTATAAAATAAAGTGATTGTATTTTCCATGCGTATTCCAATAGGTTATCCAATAGGGAGATGCTGTGGTTATATGTGCATTCTGATTTATTTCCTTCCAAGTATCCTCAGATATGTATATGTTAAGTTCTTCTTCCCATTTTAGTTTTGCCCTTGAGTCTTGTTGCTTGTGGCTGTTTTCTAGAATAGTGTATATTGTTGATATTTGATGTGGCACTCTGATTTTACTATAGTTCTTTACCAAAAATTGCACAAGTGGATGAAGATCAATAATAGTTTCCCTTTGTATTTTACTGTTCTGGATATAACTTCTCATTTGTAGGTATTGGAAGAAGTGAGATTGTGGTAGATGATAGTATTGCCTTAAAGATTCAAATGACTTTATTCCATTTTCATTTAGACATTGTCCTAATATAATCAGTCCCTTTTGTGCCCATATTTTAAAAGTTATATCATGTTTATTAGGAGTAAACTCTTTATCTCTCTCAGTACGATTAGGTCATCTCTCATTTCACAATTTCTCTTAATTATATCCCAGGTCTCCAAAGTATTTCTAATTAGTGTACTGTCAACTACTTGTGTCCTTCGTTGTTTCTCTGTGCAAAAGGGCATTGTTTTTATTGAGACACGACACATGTGTTGCTCTATTGTCCTCCAATTTGCTTCAGAATTGTCATTTAACCAAGTATGTATTGGTTGCATTTGAGCTGCATAATAATAGTGCTTTAGGTTGGGGAGGGCAAGGCCTCCCTTCTCTTTAGCCATTTTAAGTGTCTTCATTTTAACTCTTGGTTTTTTATCATCCCATAAAAATGTATTTATCATTTTATCCCATTTTTTGAAAGCACTTGCACTTATGAACAGGGGTATTGTCTGGAATAGAAACAAAAAAACGGGGCAGTACATTAATTCTTATTGCGTCTATTCTTCCACCCAGTGATAGTAATACAGTTCTCCACCGATTCAGATCTTGCCTAATTTGTACCTCCAGACAGTTGTAATTCAGTTGATATAATAACTTAAGATTCTTTGGTATCACAATTCCCAGATACTTAACTCTATCATTATCCCATTGCCATAGATATTCCCTTTTCATTTCTATGCAGACAGGGACACCTAGGACCATTGCTTCACATTTCTGCATATTTAATTTATATCCTGATACTGAGCTGTAGTTATTAATTATTTGCATAAGTGCTGGTAAGGATTTTTCTAAATTTGTAACATATAAGACTACATCATCTGCATATAATGCCAATTTATGACATTGCTCTGCTATTTTTACCCCTTCAATTTTATTGGTTGCTCAAATATATACTGCCAATACAATACATATACCGTTTCAATACAAATTGCAAAAATTAATGGAGATAGTGGGTCTCGTTCCCCGTTTTAACTCGAAGCTCTCTGACAGGGTCCCATTTGCCCTGACCTGTGCTCTTGATGTTTTATACATTGCTTGAAGCCATTTGATAAAGGTGTTGTGAAAGCCAAACTTAATACAGGTTTCTATTATAAAAGGCCATGACACCCTATCAAAGGCTTTCTCAGCATCCAAAGTAAGAATCAATGTTTGAATATTCGTTTTCTGTGAGTAATTTATTATATTCAATGTTCGTCTTACATTATCAAATAAATATCTATTTGGGATAAAGGCTGTTTGGTCTGGGTCTATAATTTGTGAAATAATCTTTGACAGTCTATCTGCCAGGATGCTGCGTAACAGCTTTTGATCTACATTCAGTAAAGTTATCGGTCTATAAGATCCACAATCAGTGGGATCCTTGCCCTCTTTGTGTATGACTGCAATTATAGAGCTGCACCAGGTATTTGCCCATTGACTATGATCTAACGCCCAAATAATGTTCTTTCTAAAATTGGTAGTAATTCTTATACCGTTCGCTGCATTGTGGCCGAGAGACGTGTGGGCAGAGGGTGGAAGTTCCTTGTAGACTGGGATGGCTATGGTCCGGAGGAACGTTGCTGGGTTCCATCGAGAAACATCCTGGACCCTCAGTTAATCACCGACTTCCGCAGAGATAAGCTTGTGGAAGCGTCCGGTGCCATTCCTTAGAGGGGGGGTCCTGTCATGGATCTTGCCTTTCTTCCCTTATCTCCGTGTCGCTTTATTCGTTTTTGTCGTTTACCGGTAATCTATCGGATTTTCCTGTGTTCCGCTACGGGTTTTGCTTTCGCCTCGTCATTAGTGAGTTCACCTGTCATTTACTTCCGCTCACTATTTATACCCCGCTTCCTGCCTCTCTCGTTGTGTCCATGTTATTTCACGTAACATTCGAGCCGGTAAAAAGGGTATAGGAAGTTGTATTGCTATCGACCGCTTTGCTTATCAACGCAGGACTTGTTAGCAGTACAACCTTAGAAAGAAAGCAGTTCTCTTTAAACGCTCTTATTTCAGAGCAGAGGTTTTCGTTTTCTTTTGTTTTCTACTCGAACCTACGAGTGTCTCACCCAAAGTTTTTGGGGTCTTTTCAGTTCTCTGTTTCTTTTGTTTCACTCCACAAACGGGAGTTAGATAAGCGTTATTGCTTATTTCTTTGTTTTGCTCGGTTATCGAGCTCCTCGTTTTTATTGCGAGGTTTGTGTTCTTTTATTTTATTTTTTCTCCACTACGGTTCATTGTCCGTTCCAGTGGTGTTCTTAGGAACACTTTAAGATTTCCCAGCTATCGCATCTGGACCTCCGATATTCCCTCCGTGTCTCTGACATTGAGATCCATTACAATTCCTTGTAAAATTCACCTGTAAACCCATCGCTCCCTGGACATTTACCCTTTTTAAATGTATTTATTGCTACCTTAATCTCATCTAACGTTACTGGCAAAGTCAGGTTTATGTTTTGTTCTTCTGTTATCTGCGGTAGCCTTAACCCAGATAGATATTCTTTAATTCTATTTTTAGGGAGAAAATTATTGTCAGAATTATACAATTGTTTGTAGTATTTAGCAAATTCTTGCGCTATTTCTTGTTTACCTTTTACGATTGTATTCCTGGTTTGGTCATTGATAGTAACTATGTTTGATTTTATCTGTTGTTTTTTTAATTTATAAGCCAAATTCTTCATTGCTTTTGCTTCACTATCAAAGTATTGTTGTTTAGTAAACATCAATGATTTCTCTACCTTTTTAGTTAGTAAACGGTCAAATTCTTTCCTTCGTTCGTTCAAAGAGAGTAAATCAGCACTATTTCCTTTTGCCTTGTGTTCCAATTCAAAAATTCTTATTGATAGTTCTATTTCTTTAACTCTTTTTTCCCTCTCCCTCTTCTTGTATGAAGCAAATGAAATAATTTCCCCTCTCAATACAGCTTTTGCTCCCTCCCACAGTATAACCGGGTCAACTTCCTCTGTGTCATTGATTTCTAGATAATTTTTAATAATTAATCTTATTTTAATCTTGAAATCTTCCATTTGTAACAGGGAGTTATTTAATCTGCAGAGAGTTTGACCCCCCTCCAAGTCTAGATTCAATTTGTTGTTATCAAAGCATGATCAGACAATGTGATTATATTTATATTACATTTTATCACCCTTGATATATGATTCTTAAACATAAAAAAATAATATAAATAATAAAAAAATATAATCTGTTTCTTTTGGATGAAGAATTCGCCACATCTATCAGACCTATTTATTTAGCTGCTCTTCTCATTATTTTAGCAGCTTGATCTGAACTATGTTGTCTATCACTTTGTGCATCCATGTTTGGGTCCATGATTAGGTTTAAGTCACCTGCAGTGATTGTTATCCCTTGACTTTCTAAAACTATTATTTCAACAACTTTTTAAATTAGATCTGGACCTTCTTCAGGGGGGTTGTAGACATTCATGAATGAAACCATTAACTCATCAATCTTTCCTACTACCATTACATATCTAGTTATCAACCTTTCCAGGTTAAATGCTATTTGGGGCATTATAAAAATAGCAACTCCTCTTCTTGAAGACTTATATGATGAATGATATACCTGAGCGTTTGTAAGTTTTTTTTAGCTTTTCGTGTTCTAATTTCACTAAGTGTGTTTCCTGTAAGAAGATTATATCTCCTTTTTCTTTTTTGAGTTGTTGTAGTAACTTCTTACGCTTAATAGGGTTATTGATGCCATTCACGTTATATTAAAAATAATCTCTATTTTTAATATTTTCATTTATTAGAGGCGGTTTAACATATAAGATAGTTTACCCTTCAATTTGTATTCCATGTTATATACAGGTGCCGCTCAAAAAATTATAATATTGTGAAAAAGTTAAATATTTTTTGTCACTCATGTCAGAAAGTGAAACTCATATATTATATAGATTCATTACACATAGAGTGAAATATTTCAAGTCTTTATTTCTTGTAATTTTGATGATTATGGCTTACAGCTAATGAAAACCCAAATTCAGTGTCTCAGAAAATTAGAATATTACATAAGATCAATAAAAAAGGATATTTTAAACAGAAATGTCAGCCTTCTGAAAAGTATGTTAATTTCTATGCACTCAATACTTGGTTGGGACTCCTTTTGCATGAATTACTGCATCAATGCGGCGTGGCATGGAGGCGATCAGCCTGTGGCACTGCTGAGGTGTAATGGAATGCTTTGATAGCGGCCTTCAGGTTGTCTGCATTGTTGGGTCTGGTGTCTCTCATCTTCCTCTTGACAATACCCCATAGATTCTCTATGGGGTTCAGATCAGGCGAGTTTTCTGGCCAATCAAGCACAGTAATACCATGGTCATTGAATTAGCTTTTGGTTCTTTTGGCAGTGTGGGCAGGTGCCAAGTCCTGCTGGAAAATGAAATCAGCATCTCTATAAAGCTTGTCAGCAGAAGGAAGCATGAAGTGCTCTAAAATTTCCTGGTAGATGGCTGCGTTGACTGTGGACTTCAGAAAACACAGTGGACCAACACCAGCAGATGACATGGCACCCCAAATCATCACTGATTGTGGAAACTTCACACTGGACTTCAAGCAACGTGGATTCTGTGCCTCTCCACTCTTCCTCCAGACTCTGGGACCTTGATTTCCAAATGAAATGCAAAATTGACTTTAATCTGAAAAGAGGACTTTGGACCACTGAGCAACAGTCCAGTTCTTTTTCTCCTTAGCCCAGGTAAGATGCTTCTGACGTTGTCTCTGGTTCAGGAGTGGCTTGACACAAGGAATGCGACATTTATAGCCCATGTCCTGGATTCGTCTGTGCGTGGTGGCTCTTGATGCACTGACTCCAGCCTCAGTCCACTCCTTGTGAAGCTCCCCCAAATTCTTGAATGGATTTTGCTTGACAATCCTCTCAAGGCTGCGGTTATCCCTGTTGCTTGTGCACCTTTTCCTACCACACTTTTTCCTTCCACTCAACTTTCTATGAATATGCTTGGATACAGCACTCTGTGAACAACCAGCTTCTTTAGCAATGACCTTTTGTAGCTTACCCTCCTTGTGGAGGGTGTCAATGACTGTCTTATTGACATCTGTCAAGTCAGCAGTCTTCCCCATGATTGTGTAGCCTACTGAACCAGACTGAGAGACAATTTAAAGGCTCAGGAAACCTTTGCAGGTGTTTTGAGTTAATTAGCTGATTAGAGTGTGACACCATGAGTTTCCAATATTGAACTTTTTCACAATATTCAAATTTTCTGAGACACTGAATTTGGGTTTTCATTAGCTGTAAGCCATAATCATCAAAATTACAAGAAATAAAGGCTTGAAATATTTCACTCTATGTGTAATGAATCTATATAATATATGAGTTTCACTTTCTGATATGAGTGACAAAAAATATTGAACTTTTTCACAATATTCTAATTTTTTGAGCTGCACCTGTACATGCAGGGGTGCCAATAATTGTGGCCAACGTGGTTTTGTTAAAAATAATAAGTTTGTGATGAGGGATTTTTTTTTCTCATAATAAATGAACGTCAATTAAAGGATGGATTTTTCTCATTTTTTCAGTGTGAGATTAAGCTAATTCACCAAACGGTGATTTTTTTATAACGCTTTTTACTCATCTTTACCAGGGGTACCAACAAATTTGAGCACGTCTGTATAAATAGATGAACGATCGCTTTATATTTTGCATTTGTTTCAGCCTGACTAAATTAAATCTAGCTAGTGACAGGTTGAGTCTATTCACTCAAACACACTTGAGTTTGGAGTTTCATTAAGTGTAACTCTTATAAGAAAAACACAAGATAAATACGATTAATAAATATATTTCATCTTAAAACAATGAATAATTGTTTTTTTATTGGAAAAACACATCCATACTTGCAATATTTGTTAACCAACAATACTCGCTGATCCCAAGCCTCTGTCTGTTTACTTCAGGGTCACAAGTGAAGCAAGGGGCATGGGTGAGGAACAGAGGACCCAGGTAACAATCCCAGACAACCCCAATGTGACCGTCATCCCTGACAGCAAGAGGGAGTGCCACACCAGTGACTCAGACTCTGACGGGCCCATCCGCTACAGAGACGACGAGGATGAGGATGAAGAAGATGAATACACTTCAAGTACAAAACTGCCCTCTGATGAGAGATTCATTATCAGCTGATTAGTAGCTCAGAGCCAGTTATGAAGATTATGCTGACTTTAAAAAATAACTCGATCTACACCTGTGTGTAGTGCCCAATCCAGTACACAATCAATTTATGACAAAAACTACATTTTTAAGTGTGAGATGTTTGTTTTGGTTAAAAGCCGCAAAAGCCAGGAAATTCAAATGAGCGCCACCAAAACAAACATGTCTCTCAGTACAATGAGGTATTTCTAATACTCTTTTTAAAATATATATCTGACTGCTATACAGGTCTGTAGCTATATTGGTCTATTGTATTCCAAACCACATGTAGGCCTACTCATCACCTTTTTTTGTCATAAATATCCATGGTATTTACATGGTTGGGAGGTGTACATTTTTGTAATGTAATCATTATAACTGCTGCATACATCCACTTAGAAATGATAGAACCTTTTGTATATAGTCCGCCTCATTTTCGGGCATCAAAAAATATTGGACCTTTGCGTGCCATGACTTCCTGATGTCTGTGACCCAACAACATCAAAAAACTCTTTATCTTATTTTCTGGTACTCTTACAAGTGATGCTATAATTTCTCTGCATTTGAATGGATCTCTATGAGAATTGGGGGGTGGGACTAGATTTAGCTGGAAATTATGCTGGAACAGTATGGAGTACATGGTTGGCGAAAGTCATCAAGGGTCTGAGGTATCAAACCATCACTCTGCTGCCAAATATGCAGTAGATATGGATGGATAACTTTAAGGGTTGTTTCTCCTGACAAATTTTTCTATTGAACTCTATGGAAAAATAAGTCAGGAGAAGAAACCCTTCAAGTTATCCATCCATATATCTGGCAGCAGAGTGATGGTTTAAGGCTTGTTTGATATGTCAGACCCTTGATGACTTGGAGCCATTTAGCCAACCATGTATTCCATACTGTTCCAGTGTAATTTACAGCTAAATCTAATCCCAACCCCCAATTCCCAGAGATCCATTTAAATGCTGAAGTCTTTTGATATTGTTGGGTCAGGAAGTCATGGCATGCAAAGTATATGTGACCAAATATAAAAAATGATTACATTATTCTAAATTATGTTAAACTGTCCAATATTTTTTGATGCCCAAAAATGGGGGGGGGGGGGGGGGGGGGGGGGCTATGTACAAAAGGTTCTATAATTTTTAAACAGTTCATCAGATATGGATGGTACTACCTTAAAATTAAAGCTGACAGTCTGTACTTCAACCTCATTGTCATTTTATCTTTTCAAACTCAAAATGCTAGAGTACAGAACCAAAATACCACTGTCCAATGAATTATGGTGCTCACTGCATACTTACAGTTACAGCTCATATAAAGAAATCAATCTAATGCAATACATTCATTAGGCCAGTGATTTTCAACCACTGTGCCGCGGCACACTAGTGTGCCGTGAGAGATCGTCAGGTGTGCCGTGGGAAATGATCAAACTTCACTTAATTAGTAACACTTTTGGTTGGTGGTGTGACTCAGGATTTTTTTTAATGTAAAAAATGTGCCTTGGCTCAAAAAAGGTTGAAAAACACTGCATTAGGCCCTAAACTATGGATTTCCATGGGGATATGGATCTGTAGGTCACAGTTACCCCCAAAGAACAAGGGGTCTTTTGGGGGGTGGGGGTCGAGGATCAGTCAGTTGTGTGAGCAGCAGTAATTCTCCTTTGCATAGAGTTGATCAGATTATTGATTGTAGCCTGTGAATGTTGTCCCACTCCTCTACAATCGCTGTGTGAAGTTGATGTGACAGTCCTGGGCCAAATGCTGTGAAACGATGTCGGAAGAGTGGTTTATGGTAGATAAATGAACATTCAGTCCTCGAGGGGGGGGGGGGGGGGGTGGTGTTGGAGCTGGGATGGTGGGGGTCATGACAGGGTGCTTCTTGCAAAAATACAGGTGTTTTATGAAGTCCTGTCTACGTACCAGTGTTGACTGGTAGTGGATGCAGTGAAAATGCCATTGTGGTCTGCAATCTAACCCACATCTGTGAATGGTATATCCTAAAACATAAGAACATAGAATTGTAGTATTATTATTGTTTGATCATATTATTTTAAAAAGTGCAAATTATGAATACCCAAACCATTACAAAACAATGTCAAAATGAAGAGACTGGTTGTCAGCACAGTTTAATTATTAAGATTGTTTAAACTTCATTAAAATGATAAAACAGTATTAAACAAACATTTAAACTGAAGACAGTACTGCTGATTTAATGTAGCTGACAGACGCTGATCATATCGACATGCTCTTATCATCTTTTGAAGTTTAATCAATGTGCTGGTTAGAATTCATTATCATAGTCAACTAATACTAGAC
Source organism: Ilyophis sp. 1 JC-2022 (assembly GCA_022702515.1). Lineage (NCBI taxonomy): Eukaryota > Metazoa > Chordata > Actinopteri > Anguilliformes > Synaphobranchidae > Ilyophis > Ilyophis sp. 1 JC-2022. Next base: position 119,139,197 of record CM040405.1, read on the forward strand.
AGCTAGTTGGGCTTGCCAAAATTGCGCTACTGTTTCATTAAACAAAAAAATGAATGAGGGTAGCTTACCGATAGCTTGCAGCAAGCTATCAGTAAGCTAACGTTATAATAGATGATTGTTTGTAGTGCCTTTTAAATGTGTTTCGATTAGCTTGGAATCGAACATTAACGTTAGCAAAGACTATCATAAGCTAACATTACATTCTATTTATCTAAACATTAGATATGTTAGCTAGCAAGATCTATTCATTACACCAGAATTGATTTTAACGTTAATCTAATAAAACTTGATTCACATTAGTGATGGTCATTCCAGCTCTTTTCAGTGAGTCAGATCATTTGGCTCAGCTCACCAATAAGCTCATCATTTCGGCTCCCAAACGGCTCTTCATTCAGTAGCATTTCCGGTTTTTCTAAATCAGCCAAAGTTAGCGATATTTTGACCTATGATTGGTGTTTGTGCACATGTATCACTTCAATTGTTCAAAGGAATCTTACTCTACCTTCTAATTACCAAAATAACATTATTTTGCTTTTGTTTGTTATAAAAAACTATTTAAATAAATGTCAAAACAGTAAGACGATATTACACATGTGCATTGAAAGTAGGGCATTTTTATGTCTTGAAATAAATTGCACAATAAACACGGTGCGTAGTTGAACATTTCAAAACAAAATGGACACTCATAATGTGCAAAACTGCAGCATCAGAACAATTAAACTGGTTTTTAAATTATTATTAATGTTATTTTCTTATAGTGGTTTTATTTACTTTTTGGCCTAAAAAAATATTTTCTTTGATTACAGATGGAACTTGGAAATTTTTTAAAAATAAAAGTTCCACCAAGACCACAAGCACACAACTAAAATTATGACCATAATACCACCACACCACCTTTATCATTATGACAGGTTTGCATTCAGAAAGGCAAGCTGCCTCACTTTTGAGGGGCTGATCCTGTTTCTTCTTTCTGTAATAATCTGTCCTGTTTTGGAGAAGATCCTCTCAGAGGGCACTGATGTTGCCACGATGCAGAGTCTCCCTGTCATAACTTTAACAAGTCGTTGGAAGACTGAGGCCTTGCTCTCCCACCAGCTCAGAGGGTCTGCGGGCTCCTCCAAATATGATCGTACCTCCAATATGGCATCTGCAGAGGGATTCCTTCTGGCGGTATCTCCAGTTGCTCTCTCATCAAACAGCCTCCAAATGGCAGACATTTGCAGCTCCACTGCTTGTGCCCCTGCTCCCTCTTCTCCTTGTTAGTCTGGTGCCTGAGCTGGCAGGCTGCTGGGGCTGCCTCTGCCTGCTGCTGTTGTAATTATTTGTAGAGCCTCATCAAGAGCTCTGTTATCACTGATGGCTAGCTTCTTGAACCTTGGGTCAAGTGCTGTGGTTTCCGAGAGAACATGTTTGTATTCCATTCTGTGGAACTTTCTTTCCATAGACGCACACAGTGTCTACCAACTCCCTCACTTGTCCTGTGGTTGCTGTTGCTTCTCTCTGGTGGTGGGCTGTGAGACCCGTCTGTCTCTGCAGACCCGTCTGTCTCCGCGGACCCGTCTGTCTCCGCGGACCCGTCTGTCTCTGCTGCAGACCCGTCTGTCTCTGCAGACCCGTCTGTCTCTGCAGACCCTTGCACAGGAGTAGCATTTTTGAGGCTGTCACATAGCTGAAAAGAGAGCGAGAAAACAATAACTCATGAAATTATGTTCAGTTTTCTTTTATCATGTAATTTATCAAGCTTGTTCAGTTAAATGTTTTGTCTATTGATAACTGCCATTCAGATCTACTATGCAAATATATAATAATGGATTAAATAATTATGTAGTAAGAGTTGTATGTCGACTGTACCTCTCTGCGCTGATCTCCACAGTGATCTGCTCAAAGGGTTCCAGAACAGTGCACACCTCCCGCACCATCTCCCATTCCTCTTGGGTCAGAGCGTCAACAGGTGCATTGACGATGGCCAGGGTAGAGATGATTGCATCCTTGGACTCCAGAAACCGCTTCAACATATAAAATGTTGAGTTCCAACTTGTAGCACAGTCTTGTTTGGGCCTCAGCTCGGGTATCCCCATCTGGCATTGAGTGGACTTTCACCTTCAGGGCATCACTTACAATCAGGTTGATTGTATGAGCTAGACATGGGTGGTGGGTCCATTTTAAGGTTTTAATTGCTTTGGCTATGTTAGGGCCCTGTCACACTATTGCGTATCGTACTAGCGTATGCCAGCGTATGAAAAATATCACTCATACGCTGATATACGCTGACATACGCTAGGGGTATGTTAGGCATAGGTTGTATACGTTTCAAGCACGGTCGCATACGGTGGCATACGCTGGCATACGGCGAGGCACAAAAAGTTTTTTAAGCATGCTTAAAAATTTTGTGCGTGTTCGGACGTATGGTTTATACGCTAAGCATACGCTAGACCAGGGGTGGCCAATTCCAGGCCTCGCGGGCCGGTGTGTATGCAGGTTTTTGCTGCCGCCAGTTAACAATTATTGAATTAGCCCAATCGTTTACACGATCTGATATTTTAATCTACATATCCGCGATATGAAAAGCAGCTGATGAATGTTCTTGTGCCGGTATGCGTCAATGCGTGTATTGTAGCATTGTATCGTTCTGTAATTTACAAGTGAATCGGTGATTGTGTGTATGACTAATTAGCTGATTGAACCGTGGTAACTGGTGGCAGTAAAAACCTGCATACACACCGGCCCGCGAGGCCTGGAATTGGCCACCCCTGCGCTAGACATACGCTGAATATGCTAGAATTATGCTAGAGGTACGTTACTCATAGGTCGAGTAGGCTGGTCATACGCTGACATGAAGGTGTACCGTACAGCTAGCGTATTGATAGCGCATTGATAGCGCATGAGTAACGTACTTCTAACGTATGTCTGACGTATCTGCAACGTATATAGACATCTTGGCGTATGCCTGACGATTGAAAGAAGCACTGGGCCAACTCAGGTGCAGGTGCAGTTCCATGGCAAGACAGGATGATTTAGAACAATTGTATAGTTTAAAGTCAAGTGTAAAGTGCAGTTTATTATTCTAGGGGTCAGGGGTACTTATAAATTACATATCATTTGACGGATTATAAAAGTATGAAAAACACCAGAAGTAAGTTTAAAAACGTTTATTCATATGATCAACTGATCATTAATAATGGCACATGGTAATAATGGTACATAGTAGGGATGCAAATTTTAAGGAATTTCCTTAATCGATAGTTGTTAACCGTAACAAACAATCGTCGATTAATTGATAACAAAAGCTAAATATAGCTTATGATAGTGAGAATACAAAATGCATGTTATATTCCTCAATCAAAGATTTATTGTAACATTTGAGAAACAGGCATTATTTTAGCATAACAAAAATAGAATATGAAGGCGTGTATAGGCTACTTTAACAGAAAAGAAATTGCGCTCCGTCTCATCTGTTGCAAGCGAAACCGTTGCTCCGCTAGGCACTTGCAGCATGAACATAATCGCTCTTGAAATTGAAAGGCGACACTTAAACTAGTAGACTTAGCCTAGAACAGTCAACTTAAAACATAGGCTATTATGTTTTGAATAGGCTCCTCATATGCATACTAGATAGATCTACTTATTTTTATTCAAGAACATTTAAGCATATCTACGTGGTCGGGAGTGAGTCGTGTGCGCAAAGGGTTGGAAATCACTGGCAATCATTTTAGCCAATTCCTCATCAATCGTGTTCTGCCTTGGTGGAGTCATGACCTTTGGCATAAACTGTCTTATAGAGCTCTGGGTTGCCGTACGTCATGGTGTACTTGATGTCTGAGAAGATACTATGAGGGATCTCTGTCAGAAACAGAGATGGGAATGTTGGAGATCCAAGTGCAAGTAGTTGGGCAATCTTAAAGTGTTCGTAAGAACACCCCTAGAAACGGACAATAATCCGTAGTGGAGAAACAACTAAAAATGAAAGAACACAAACCTTGCAATATAACCGAGGAGCTCGATAATCGAGCAAAACAAAGGAATAAGCAATAACGCTTATCTAACTCCCGTTTGTGGAGTGAAACAACAAAAAACAGCGAACTGAAAAGACCCCAAAAACTTTGGGTGAGACACTCGTAGGTAGAGTAGAGAAACAAAAGAAAACGAAACCTCTGCTCTGAAATAAGAGCGTATAAACTAGAACTGCTTTCTTTCTAAGGTTGTACTGCTAACAAGTCCCGCGTTGCTAATCAAAGCGGTCGATAGCAATACAACTTCCTATACCCTTTTTTACCGGCTCGAATGTCATGTGAAATAACATGGTATAAATAGTGACCATGAGAAACAGAGAAACCCGTTATTATACAGATTTTATTTGCCTGACTTCCCAGATGTCTGCTGACACTTGTTCAGCAACACACTAGAGCTTTTACTGCAGGACTTTTTACGTGACTAGTTTTCTATACAAGTACCCTCGAGGCCCATTTTCATGCATTTACATAAGCATTTTTTCAACAAAAAAAAAACACAAGCTCAGTCAGTTTTTTACTTTTTTGGTTCTTAATTTGGAGAGACTTACTCGGCAGTCCAATGGCAGGGCGGCCCGGAACAGGCCACACAAACCGTTAAACTAAAACGAAAGAAATTAGCTTTTACCTTTTAGGTGGCCATCTGGTTTGTGCAACTCATCCGATCCAACCCCCAGCAGCAGGTCCGTACTTCTGCCTCTGATTTCCAAATCCTGTTTGTGACGCCAAAGTTATGTTGTGTCTTTTTCTCTTGAAAACGTTATGTCGCTTGTATTTTCTATTAGACTTTATTAGCAGATAACAATGCCGGGAGAGTCCATGGATTCAACCATCCTTCAGTCTTTTTCCTCATCTTTTATACAATTTGAACATACATTGTCCCTCCTTTCTTAGGATCTCCAATGGCCAATCACCTATTCCAAATATCCATAACTCATTAATAAGTAAATAACCAACGCCTTTAGGCCACTAATGTCTCTTAACTTATATAACCACATTACGTAGTCTCACTTTTGATCCACTTGGCGTTTTCCCCATGCACATCTGGTTTCCTTCAGTTGAGTGTTTGAGGAAATTCCTTTATACTCTTATTACAAGGTCAGCTCACAGTGCTCAACATCACACTTCACCCTATGTGAGCCTGCTCGTGTACTAATTTCACCTCTCTGTTATGTTCTGAGTCTGTTTTGTATTTCTGTCATGTTTAGTATTGTCACAGTTTATGAAGCATACATTTTTCCATGTTTTTCCGCAGCCTTGCGTTCATACTGCTTCTCTCTCTTGCTGTCACTCACGCTTCCCTTATTGTTTCATTCTCCCGAGTCTATTTACTAATCTACTAATGTTAGATCAGGATTGGGTAATACTAACTCTCTAACCATGTGTTCATGTTACCTTACGTTTCTCGTGCATGTCATTTACTAATTTACTAACGCTAGGTCAGGATAGGTTTATTACTAACGAGTACTAATTATCTTGGTATCTTGTCAACCCTCCACACCTGATTTCTTTTCGCATGCTGTTCTCAAGCTAAGTGTTTGCACCTGTCTACACATGCATTTATACCAGTAGTCTTAGTCCCTCGTCGCGAGTTCGTCAATAATTAATAGAAATCATGATGCAAATGCCCACGGTGAAAATGGTAGCATAATTTTCAGGCATAGCCTGCCATGGATAGCTGGCTGGTTTTGACCACGCAAACCCGTAACATTAAACTATCGGCTAGTTACTACACCAGATTAATGAAAGCAGGGGAACTAGGCTAAAGTTAACTTAGTTAACATTGGGCTGGCTATGGCTCGTTATAACATTTAGGCTACCTCGTTTCCTTTTTAATTCTTATCATTTAACCTATAATTCCCAAACACAGAAACACAGAGATATCGCTATCTAGCCTGGTAACTGCCTGACAACCAAAATCACAAACAACATTTTGCATTTTCAGTTCAGAGTTTTGGCAGGGTTTTTGCGTGACCACGCGGAAATGATAATGTAAATGGATGCAATGCCATTAGATTTGAATTATGTCACTCTTGTGCCGCAAAAGCATGAAAAAATGTGTCATGGATCATGCGATTACAATACGAAACTGCTAATGCAAATGGTTTTTCATTTAAATTATGGCAGGGTTGTGTCGTAGAGGGCAAGAAAAATTAAATGTGAAATGGATTTGCATTAACATTTTCGAATTGTCAGATAAAGTGCGTACATGAACTTCAAAATGAAAACGCAAAGTGGCCTTTTGCATTTTCATTTGAATTATGTCATGGTTTTTACGCACATCGAATGTAAACAAAATGCAATCACTGATCTGTTAGACCAGCAGACCTCCGAGTCTCAGAGCTTGTTTTTGTACAGAAAATGGAAAGTACTGATTTATGGGACCCTGCTTTTCAGACATGAAATATGTAGTCTATGATAAATGATACAAAATAGCAATAACCTAAAATATATGAATTGCTTCAGTAAGACACCAAATGCACATTGATTGAAATGACCGTGAGGGGAAAAAAAAGGTTTTGAACGCAAGTCAGCTTGCGTGTTTATGTCTGAGCTGTTGTACATGTGGACTGCACTTATATAGCGCTTTTGTCCAAAGCCGCGACTGTAGTCAACAATTGCTTTAGTTATTTGCTGGCTGCATTCAATGAACATAAAAAAACGTGACAATGCATAGGCTACATACGGCAAAATGAAATATTGTTTTGAAAGGACCGGAGTTAACTTTAAGCATTGAAGGTTGTGTTTTCTATGCAATAACAAACAAAAATGTCAGTAATATTATGCTTACACGCTTAACTAGGCTATAATCTTTAAAAAAAAAATTGTTTCTGATTTTTTCCCCATTTTCTCCCAATTTAGTAGCCAATTGAACCCCTATTCTAATTCAATTCCCCCCATGTAGCAACCGCTATACAACCCCGTCAGCTGGTAGTAGGAAAGAGGCCGCCACGTCCTCTACAGGGCGCGACTCCCCAAGCTCCTGACCGTGATTCCAACTCGCCCGGGGCCTTATTTGCGCAGCGTTTCTCTTCCGAGCCCTCCCCCCACCCGGAAGCAGCCGCCAATTGCTGCTCCCACAGGGCGCCGGCCATGCTCTGAAAATGGCAGGTCCGGGGCGCGAACCCCGATCCTAGGAGTACAACTGTACAACTTACAGTTGTACTACCGCAGCAGCCCAACTAGGCTATAATCTTTATTAAAAAATTTTTTTGACTGTGATTGATTTTTTTAAGGCACCCCCTGGGACCACAGTCAAAAAGTAATCTGCTTGGAATGAATAGTTATGCTTACTTTTTGTTAGGCTATTGAATGATAAACATATACAATTAAAAGTTAAAACGTTATTGTTGTAGTTAGCTGTTTTAGCTATGTTTGCTAGCAAAGCCAAAACTTTCTTGCTTTCTTGGGTGTTCATGACGTTGAGCAGCTCGAACGCACTGATGTCGGTAATGATCCACCTCTGATATCCAACCTCCCACGCAAGCAGGGTTAGCAAACCTTTTACTGTAATTACTCAAAGTTCTTGCATGCGCTGGTCAACAACGGGGAACAGGCAACCTGAGCCAGCCAGTCAGTCCCACATCCAGGGGTTTAGGCCTGCCCGCTCTGCGTCCGGGCAAAAATTTAAAAAATGATAAAATAAGGAATATATACGTATGTTCAGTTTTCAGTTTATGTTTTACACATAAAGTAGACAGCATAAAGAACATACTTTTTTTTGTATTGGTTATATTTGGTAATTGTCATTTTTTGTGGAGTTGCGTGTATATATTTTAGAATCTATTGTCTACAATTATATTGTAACATAATACATGTCTATAATTATTGCCACCCAGAAATAATATTTCTTAATAAAGATACTTGTTTAAAGTTATCTACAGTATATCTCATACAGCTTTAAAGTATTTGTAAGTGCTACTTTTTTCCATGTTCAGTTTGCCTGTAGGATCTCCCTCACTTCAGGTGGCCTGCAGTAACCTTCCCATCCTTCCTGCAGGCTCTCTTACTAGTAAGATCTGGCGGAGGGACACACTGGCAATCAAGCTTGGGAACCGGCCGAGCAAGAGGGAGCTGGAGGAGAAGAACATCCTGCCTCGCATATCCGAGATGGAGCGGCAGGAGCTACGGCAGCAGATTGGTTGCAAGCTGGTGAGGTGAGGTGTCCCCCGTGGTGCTCGTTGGGTTGAACCCCAAGCATCACTTGCAATTGCCATGTCATTGGGTTTCAGTTCCCACCTCTCCCAAACATTTTCTGATTCATTAGAAATTGTAGCTTGGTGTTTGAAGAGCAGTTGCCGTAGCACATGAGCACATTGTGTAAAATCTGAGGGGTCATTCAAAGGCAACTATCAAACCTTCTGCAATGTATATGCCCCTACAGTACACTTTAAGTGAAATGCTTTGTAGATTCATAACAGCCAGCTGTTATGGATACATTTATTTGGATGAATTGGAGTTTACAGCATATTGTCTGTTCTGTGTTTTAGTGATCACAGAGTGATCTAAAAATCTGTCTATCAATGACTAGGATTATTTGTTTTACTTACAAACTCTCCTTACAAGAACTGTTATTGTGTTGCTGACTGATTGTGTCTCAAATACCTGGATTGCAGCTTCAATATTGTAATGGGGTTATAGGTTAAAGCACTGAACTTTGGTAGAACCTTGGGTTGTGTATTTCCCTGGCCATGACATGAGTCCAAATGGTGGCGGAATGTGTTCGTTAGTTGCTATGTGCTCCCCTGGGGTGAGAATCCAGAATAGGGTATTTGTCGCTTTAAGGGTTTCTTCTCCTGAAATTTTTCCCCATAGAGTTCTATAGTAAAATGAGTCAGGATAAATAACCCTTGCAGTGATCCATCCACATCTACTCCATATCTGGCCGCAGGTAACAGTACCTGAAAATAAGATATTGAGAGTCTTTTGATATTCATGGGTCACAAACTTCAGGAAGTAACAGCGTGCAAAGGAAATGCGAACAAATATTAAATATGATACTTTAAAAATACGTATGATCCAAGGGTTCACATACTTTTTCCAACAAAGCATTTAATGTTGGATAATTTTGCTCAATAAATATATTATAAAAGAATAATGCTTTTTGTGTTTTTTGTTGAGCTGGGTTCACTTTATAAAGTTATAGGACTTTAGGATGAAGATGTGATGAAATTTTAGATCGAATTTATGCAGATATACAGAACATTTTAAAGGGTTCACAAACTTTCTAGCAGCACTCTATCTATGGTAAACAAATCGACCTGCCGACATTTTGCTAGTCTTTTCTGGTAGCTTGCTAACAACATTGAAGAAAATAGTACTTTTATAAATAATTTTAATTACATGAAAAAAATACTTACGAGGACTGGTTATTGTTTATATTGACCACTTTGTTCGCGTTTGTATACGTGCTAGAAGTGTCCTTTTGAGACCGTTTTAGCTGCCCTGTAGAAGTGAATGGAGAGCGACAAATACCCTATTCCAGATTATCACCCCAGGGGAGCACAGAGCAACTAACGAACATATTTCGCCACCATTTGGACTCATATCATTTCCAGGTAACTACACAACCCAAAGATCTACCAAAGTTCAGTTGTGCTTTAAGAGGATCCTGCTTCTAGACATGCAGTGGAAAATCAATGTGGTCTGGGCCATGGTTAAGAAGTGGTTGTCTTTTCTACAGGCGATTAAGTCAAAGGCCTACCACAGAAGAGTTGGAGCAGCGAAACATTCTTAAACGTGAGTAAATTCCAGCATGGAATTTTTCCAAATCAGTGAATGGGGCTTTGTGCTGAGAACCGCACTTTAATAGATTTTAGGCAGTATTGATGTTGATCAGTGGAAGGAAAGGTTTTGATATTTAATTTTTAACTTTTATTATACCTGTAACCTTCTGGAGCTCTAGAAATGTAGCACTTTTAGGTTTATTTTATTTGTAACTTTAAAACCTTCAAACTGCTGTGTTTAATTTACTCATTTGAAACAGGGCCAAAGATCAATTGATTGACTGCTGTACTTGTTTTGTTTGCATATATTTTTCCACCAGCACCCAGTGATTGTCTTGCTTTTTCATGGTATCTACTTAATATTTGGTTTATCAAATGCAACATGCCCAGATTCCTTAACTACTGTTTGTTCTGCAAGCCATTCAACATATGGGAAAAAATTATACATCTAGTTTAACCCCTTCACGCAGACCCCTAGTGGCCATGCCACAGGCGCTGTGAGATTGCTCAACTGAGACATCCATTGCTCCTGCAACCGAACTTTGAGTACAAACAACAAAGTCTGTGTTCTAGCACGATACACGATTCGTGACAACTCTGTCAAATATGGAGACTATTTTTTTAAAGTAATTAAAAGCTGCATATCTATCATTTGCGGATGATGTGAAGCCTTGTAATTTTGTGGTTTTGGAACAATTAAATACTTAATTTGCTTATATGAAGCTGTCTCTTTTGCTGTCTATGATGAAATGCGCTAGCATAGCATGTTAAATGTGCCCAATTTCCCGACCAATGTCAAACAGTGTATTCTCCTGTTGGTATTGACTCGATTGTTTTGAGTTGTTTGGGGGATTGGATCCCACCCCACAGCAACGCGTAATCAGGCTGGTGACCAGCATGAGGAGGAGGTGCCAGGCTGTTGTGGCTGCGTATGATTCTTCCACACGCTACTGAGGCTCCTGACTGTTTGTTCAATGAATGAAGCGTAAAATGACCAATATGTCTTGTTTGTTCCTTGTTACTGATAGAGTTCAATCATCCAATCCCCCAAACAACTAAAAACAATAGAGTCAATGCCAACAGGAGAATACACTGTTGGCAGGGAGATTTGGCACATTTCACTTGGGACCCCACCCACATAATCAGCTGTGCTGCCCATTTAATCATTGTAAAGGGAAATGAACAATTCCAATTATACAAGATACAATGATAATAATACAGTGACAACAGAGATATGATCAACCAGAGTTCCATTTTTCCACTCCACCACTGTCTTGTGCCAAATGTTTGATATTGTTATTCTTGCATTTTGAGGGCATTTCACATACTGTAGTGTAAGTGTTCATCTGATGAAAAATACATTTTCACCATACAAAGTGTAAGTTATTAATTAAAACTTGCAAAAACTAGGTCTGCCGTTAAAAGTATTTATATCAAAATGAGGCAAAGTCACAAGAAACAGTGTTGCCTATCATAGCTCACACTAATTAAACAAGCTCTATTCCAAATCAATGCTACCCAATCTTTCCTAAATTATTTAATGTAATTTCGCCCTGTGTTTTTTTATCTTACTATCTGTGAATCTGTGGTAATGTGGTCATTGAAACTTTGTGGCACATCACATTTACATAGGCGCTGAAAGTAGGGGTGCTGTGGGTTAACTCAAAACACCTGCAAAGGTTTCCTGAGCCTATAAGTGGTCTCTCAGTCTGGTTCAGTAGGCTACACAATCATGGGGAAGACTGCTAACTTGACAGATGTCCAGAAGACAGTCATTGACACCCTCCACAAGGAGGGTAAGCCACAAAAGGTCATTGCTAAAGAAGCTGGTTGTTCACAGAGTGCTGTATCCAAGCATATTCATAGAAAGTTGAGTGGAAGGAAAAAGTGCACAAGCAACAGGGATAACCGCAGCCTTGAGAGGATTGTCAAGCAAAATCCATTCAAGAATTTGGGGGAGCTTCACAAGGAGTGGACTGAGGCTGGAGTCAGTGCATCAAGAGCCACCACGCACAGACGAATCAAGGACATGGGCTACAAATGTCGCATTCCTCGTGTCAAGCCACTCCTGAACCAGAGACAACGTCAGAAGCGTCTTACCTGGGCTAAGGAGAAAAAGAACTGGACTGTTGCTCAGTGGTCCAAAGTCCTCTTTTCAGATGAAAGTAAATTTAGCATTTCATTTGGAAATCAAGGTCCCAGAGTCTGGAGGAAGAGTGGAGAGGCACAGAATCCACGTTGCTTGAAGTCCAGTGTGAAGTTTCCACAGTCAGTGATGATTTGGGGTGCCATGTCATCTGCTGGTGTTGGTCCACTGTGTTTTCTGAAGTCCACAGTCAACGCAGCCATCTACCAGGAAATTTTAGAGCACTTCATGCTTCCTTCTGCTGACAAGCTTTATGGAGATGCTGATTTCATTTTCCAGCAGGACTTGGCACCTGCCCACACTGCCAAAAGTACCAAAAGCTGGTTCAATGACCATGGTATTACTGTGCTTGATTGACCAGCAAACTCGTCTGACCTGAACCCCATAGAGAATCTATGGGGTATTGTCAAGAGGAAGATGAGAGACACCAGACCCATTGAATTGAGTGCATAGAAACATACTTTTCAGAAGGCTGACATTTCTGTTTAAAATATATTTTTTTATTGATCTTATGTAATATTCTAATTTTCTGAGACACTGAATTTGGGTTTTCATTAGCTGTAAGCCATAATCATAAAAATTACAAGAAATAAAGGCTTGAAATATTTCACTCTATGTGTAATGAATCTATATAATATATGAGTTTCACTTTCTGACATGAGTGACAAAAAATATTGAACTTTTTCACGATATTCAAATCTTTTGAGCTGCACCTGTATATTGCGCTTGTCACCTTCAAGATATCAGTAGCCTACTAGGAGACAAGTAGAAGCAGCATAGAACCAAAGACTGTGTATGTACTCAGCTATTTTGTGGCAGAGTGCAACCTAAATCTTTGCGGCGACTCGGTAGAAAAACATAGCGTGCGCAGCGAGTTGGATGGAACGCGCTCCAATTTTTAATTAGGCTACTTTTGAAGCCCTAACTTCTGAAAAGGTAAAAGCTTTAATGCGATCCATGTTGGCGCCCCATACTATAGTGGTAGATGTATCGGTCCCAATTACAGTATTCATGTTTGTCTTAAATGATAAACTAGGCCGCTTTAAGAACACCTGCAGGATTGATACTGCAGTGCAATAAAATAAGAGGGTGCTATGAATATCCCAAAGCGCTTACGACCCTCGTCTTGCCATAGCCACAAAATGCACCGTTTACTCGAAAATAATGTTCAGATATAAGTAGAATCTATATATTTTTTAAAACATTGTACAAATAGGCCTAAGCATTCAGAGTTTTCCATTGCCTACTGTAGGCTACTGGCTACCTGATGCACTTTCGGTTTAGAAGACACCTCGTTTTTTTTCTCAAAGTCTCTCGTAGCTATAAATATGGTAATGAAGCCAAATATCTTACCTGTAGGCTATATGTAGCTACCACTGTGTTAAGATTAACCCTGAAGAATTTATCTTGTTACGTTTCGCCAAAGTCCCATAGGCTACAGTCGACATTTCCACAGTGACTACATTTAGGGCTGAAATAGTCTACGTTGCTGTTCTTATGTAAACACACATGGTGCTTTTGTACGTTTGTAGACTACACTTATTTTTTATTTCTGTTTTAGAGTGTTGTTTATTTATTTTTCTATTTGTGCGCTATAAAAATAGCCTAAATGGTGTAATATTAATATTTAATCATTATAATATATTCAAAAAGCTTCAAGGACCTTTTATTATTAAAACCTAACTCCTAAACACAACCCTACTGGTACTTTTACAACCAAAGCCTAGCCTACATGGGCTTTTTGTACTCCAAAAACTGTATTTATGGTAAAATTAATGCAAAAAGGTACCGCCAAAACCCATTTCTCTGCGAGAAAAAACCCTGTTAACGGGGTACCAAAGGTAGTTAAATACAGGGAAACCGAGTTTCTTTTGAATGAAATGGCATCTGAAGTGTTTGTTTAGTAGTTATTGTTCCACGTGAGTAAATTGTTCTGTATGCAATACAGCAGGCTGTGCAGGTAAACAAATGAGCAATTTATGCATAACGTAACATGAGGGAGAGATAACATGGATAAGATGAGGATTAGTTTGTTGTTGATTATTATGCAGTGGTGTTTTTATTTTATCTAGGAAACTGGGGGGTATACTACAAAGGCAGCTTAACATAGCCAGGGTTTCTTTGCGTTAGCTGGCTTCAGAAAACCTAAACACCGCAATCTAGCTTAACCAGTACTACGAACGGGGATATCAACATGCTAAGTGAACACAGGCTTTATTAGTCAGGCTCTGTGCGCGTTCCCATAAAAGGGGAGGTGTCTGTGACAACGAGCCTATAGCGGTGCAGCATGGGCTGTACTAGAGCCTATAGCGGTGCAGCATGGGCTGTACTAGAGCCTATAGCGGTGCAGCATGGGCTGTACTAGAGCCTATAGCGGTGCAGCATGGGCTGTACTAGAGCCTATAGCGGTGCAGCATGGGCTGTACTAGAGCCTATAGCGGTGCAGCATGGGCTGTACTAGAGCCTATAGCGGTGCAGCATGGGCTGTACTAGAGCCTATAGCGGTGCAGCATGGGCTGTACTAGAGCCTATAGCGGTGCAGCATGGGCTGTACTAGAGCCTATAGCGGTGCAGCATGGGCTGTACTAGAGCCTATAGCGGTGCAGCATGGGCTGTACTAGAGCCTATAGCGGTGCAGCATGGGCTGTACTAGAGCCTATAGCGGTGCAGCATGGGCTGTACTAGAGCCTATAGCGGTGCAGCATGAGCTGTACTAGAGCCTATAGCGGTGCAGCATGGGCTGTACTAGAGCCTATAGCGGTGCAGGATGGGCTGTACTAGAGCCAATAGCGGTGCAGCATGGGCTGTACTAGAGCCTATAGCGGTGCAGCATGGGCTGTACTAGAGCCTATAGCGGTGCAGCATGGGCTGTACTAGAGCCTATAGCGGTGCAGCATGGGCTGTACTAGAGCCTACAGCGGTGCAGCATGGGCTGTACTAGAGCCTACAGCGGTGCAGCATGGGCTGTACTAGAGCCTATAGCGGTGCAGCATGGGCTGTACTAGAGCCTATAGCGGTGCAGCATGGGCTGTACTAGAGCCTATAGCGGTGCAGCATGGGCTGTACTAGAGCCTATAGCGGTGCAGCATGGGCTGTACTAGAGCCTATAGCGGTGCAGCATGGGCTGTACTAGAGCCTATAGCGGTGCAGCATGGGCTGTACTAGAGCCTATAGCGGTGCAGCATGGGCTGTACTAGAGCCTATAGCGGTGCAGCATGGGCTGTACTAGAGCCTATAGCGGTGCAGCATGGGCTGTACTAGAGCCTATAGCGGTGCAGCATGGGCTGTACTAGAGCCTATAGCGGTGCAGGATGGGCTGTACTAGAGCCTATAGCGGTGCAGGATGGGCTGTACTAGAGCCTATAGCGGTGCAGCATGGGCTGTACTAGAGCCTATAGCGGTGCAGGATGGGCTGTACTAGAGCCTATAGCGGTGCAGCATGGGCTGTACTAGAGCCTATAGCGGTGCAGCATGGGCTGTACTAGAGCCTATAGCGGTGCAGCATGGGCTGTACTAGAGCCTATAGCGGTGCAGGATGGGCTGTACTAGAGCCTATAGCGGTGCAGGATGGGCTGTACTAGAGCCTATAGCGGTGCAGCATGAGCTGTACTAGAGCCTATAGCGGTGCAGCATGGGCTGTACTAGAGCCTATAGCGGTGCAGCATGGGCTGTACTAGAGCCTATAGCGGTGCAGCATGAGCTGTACTAGAGCCTATAGCGGTGCAGCATGGGCTGTACTAGAGCCTATAGCGGTGCAGCATGGGCTGTACTAGAGCCTATAGCGGTGCAGCGTGGGCTGTACTAGAGCCTATAGCGGTGCAGCGTGGGCTGTACTAGAGCCTATAGCGGTGCAGCATGGGCTGTACTAGAGCCTATAGCGGTGCAGCATGGGCTGTACTAGAGCCTATAGCGGTGCAGCATGGGCTGTACTAGAGCCTATAGCGGCGCAGCATGGGCTGTACTAGAGCCTATAGCGGTGCAGCATGGGCTGTACTAGAGCCTATAGCGGTGCAGCATGGGCTGTACTAGAGCCTATAGCGGTGCAGCATGGGCTGTACTAGAGCCTATAGCGGTGCAGCATGGGCTGTACTAGAGCCTATAGCGGTGCAGCATGGGCTGTACTAGAGCCTATAGCGGTGCAGCATGGGCTGTACTAGAGCCTATAGCGGTGCAGCATGGGCTGTACTAGAGCCTATAGCGGTGCAGCATGGGCTGTACTAGAGCAAAGTATTTCTCTCCTGTGGGAAAAAAAGACTCATATGGACGGGTATAATGGACGGATAAGAACATGAATCAATCATAAGAGCAATAAGCAACACCGTTGCCCTCAACAAAGCCAGGAAGGTTTTGTAAAAAAAAATTAAAAAATGCTCACCATGTAGGTTAAGTTAGTTAGTTAATACCTTATTCACCTTACCACTCTTAACAAATAAATCTGTACTCTCAGTACATTGTCATACAGTTTATTTCTAATGTGACAACTGTACTACTACATCCTAGAGCTCTAAACTTTAAACTTGATACAGCATGTTTAAAATCTTGCTGAAGCAATCACACCAACGTTTATTCATAAAAAAAGTCTTTCAAGCATTTTCCGGAACTTACAGGTGCAGCTCAAAAAATTAGAATATCGTGAAAAAGTTCAATATGTTTTGTCACTCATGTCAGAAAGTGAAACTCATATATTATATAGATTCATTAAACATAGAGTGAAATATTTAAAGTCTTTATTTCTTGTAATTTTGATGATTATGGCTTACAGCTAATGAAAACCCTAATTCAGTGGCAAGAAAACCCAAGGTTGAAGCTTAATTTAGCTCGCTATCCCCTTAATCTTGCTTTGTAGTATACCCCTCTGGTGGACATTTGATCTTATATCCTGTTTGTATATACCTGGACTGAATTCTGGCTAATGGGGCCCTGGTGGAATACAAGATTCACTGTGCTGCTACATGTGTTTGGAGACCACGGGTGGGCTCAGGGCCGCCTTAACCTGCCGTAAGGCGCTGGGGCTGAGAAGCTTTGTAGCCCCCCCCCCCCTGTTTTTGAGATAAACAGCTTTGTTTGTCACTCGTGAAAACAGGCGAGAATTGGCATATATTGCCCTTGGTAAGAAGAGGTTAATGGTACACTATGCAGGATTTTTATCCCTGCTGTACTCCTGTGTTTACAATCAAAGAATTCTCCTCCTTTGTCCTCAATCCCACCCACCGTAACAGACTAATAACATCTAGCTATCTAACGTAGAAAACATAGCTTTTCATCCCCTTGCTAAACTTAAGCTGTCGCTATTGATGAAAAACAAATGCTCGGTTGACTCTGCTTCTTGAATGCACCCTATTGGCTTTTTCTGAAACATGCCCTGCCAATTATCTAATTTTAGCTTAGGCCAGCTACAGAAGAATGACAATCTGCTCGTCTCACATTCTTGTTGGAGAATCAATGTTGTTAATGTGTTCCCCTGGATTTGTACTATTTTTAAAAAATGCTCACAAGGTGCCAGCAGGTGAGCATAACAGAAACTTTGGCATTACCTTTGTTCGTTGGAAAAGTGGTTGAAAAGTACAAGTTTGGAGATTAGCTACAATGGCAGTGAAAACCAGATCTCACAGCAGGTGTCAATTAGGCTAGTCTGACAGTCGGTCAAATGGGTTAACCTCATATTGCACTCTCTAGATATTTTCACCTCCTCCAATGGTTGTAATACAAAGAAATGTACAATTTAATTGTAAAAAATCTATATTGTGGATGACTAAGTGAGAGTCCTATGACCTTTAAAGGTCCACAAAACAGATGATGGGTCTGGTCTAATTTTGTTCAGTGCATGGATAGCGATGTGATGGTGGAGGGGTCTGTATAGAGGTTGGTGTTTACTGCCAGACACCCTGCAATAACAAACCAGATATGAATGTGACACAAAATCAAGATGACATTCTGTGTAAAGGGTTTGTCTTTATTACGTAAGTACATTGGATTGACTTGTTTGAGATATTCAAATCCACTTGGCGGATTTAAATCATTTAAAGCCTGCATGATTACTGCAACTTTCTTCTCGCAAGCCTACCAGCCTGCTCCATTCTATATCTGCAACTGATCCAGAATGTGGCTGCACGACTTGTCCTCAACCTCCCAAAGTTCTCACACGTCACCCCCCTGCTGAAGTCACTCCACTGGCTGCCGGTCGCTGCCAGAATCAGGTTCAAAGTTCTGATTCTGGCTTATGCTGCAGCCAAAAGGACAAGCCCTTCCTACTTGCAGGACATAATACAACACTACACTCCAGCTCAACCACTTTTCTCTGATGCAGCAGGACGACTTACACTTCCTTCCTCTGCGTCAATGGTCTCGCTCCTCCCGACTGCGGAGCTTCTCCACCCTAGTTTCGTTGGAACAAACTCCCCATTCCCTTACAATCACTACCTGCTTTCTGTCGCAGACACACCTCTTCAGACTCTACTTTGACTGACCCACCAATCTAGTACCATTCTCAAATAGCACTTGTTTCTTGCTTGTATTCTTAATTGATTTTGTAGTTTATCATGTCTTACTGATCTAGCCTTAAGACCTAGCCATGACTTAACGTGTGTACTATACTCAATGTTCATGTATATGGATAGCTGCTACGTTATGATAGAAATGTGCTTTGTCTGATCTGTTTTGTGGTTGGTTCAATGACATTCAGTCTGCACTTATACGCATTTCCAATAGTCTCTTTGGCTAATAGTGTCTGCCAAATGAATGTAATGTAATGTACAGTCAAGCCAGAAAGTCTGCACACCCCTTTCACCTTCTCCACATTTTAATTACGTTACAGACATATTTTACAATAGATTGAGTTCATTTTTTGTCTCAAAATTCTACACAAAATAGCCCACAATGACAAAGTGAAAACAGGTTTTTAGACATTTGTGCTAATTTATTAAAAATCTAAATCTAAGATATCATGTGTACACAAGTGTGCACACCCTTTGATATGACACCCAAAAGTGAGCTGAGGTGCATTTTGTTTCCACTGATACTGCTTGAGATGTTTCTACAACTTAATTGGAGTCCACCTGTGATAAATTAAATTGATTGGACATGATTGGGGATTGCTAACACCTGCCTATATAAGGTCCCACAGTTGACAGTGCATGTCAGAGCAAACTCCAAGCCATGGGGTCAAAGGAATTATCTGCAGACCTCAGAAACAGGATTGTGTCAAGGCATAGATCTGGAGAAGGGTACGGAAAAATCTCTGCAGCTTTACAGGTCCCAAAGAGCACAGTCGCCACCATAATTCGTAAATGGAAGAAGTTTGGAACCACCAAGAATCTTCCTAGACCTGGCTGCCCGGCTAAACTGAGCAATCGGGGAAGACGGGCCTTAGCCAGGGAGGTGAGCAGGAACCTGAGGGTCACTCTGACAGAGCTCCAGCATATCCTTGTGGAGATGGGAGAACCTTTCAGAAGATCAACCATCCAGGCAGCACTCCACCAATCAGGCCTTTATGGTAGAGTGGCCAGACGGAAGCCCCTCCTTAGTAAAAGGCACATCACAGCCCGCTTGGAGTTTGCCAAAAGGCACCTAGAGGACTCTCAAACCATGAGAATCAAGATTCTCTGGTCTGATGAAACCAAAATTGAACTTTTTGGCCTGAATACCAAGCGTCACGTCTGGAGGAAACCAGGCACCGCTCATCACCTGGCTAATACCATCCCTACAGTGAAGCATGGCAGCATCATGATGTGGGGATGTTTTTCAGCAGCGGGAACAGGGCAACTAGTCCTGATAGAGGGAAAGATGAATGCAGCTAAGTACACCGAGATCCTTAAAGAAAACCTGCTCCAGAGCGCTATGGACCTCAGACTGGGGTGAAGTTTTACCTTCCAACATGACAACGACCCGAAGCACACAGCCAAGAGAACAAAGGAGTGGCTTCAGAGAAAGTCTGTGCATGTCCTTGAGTGGCCCAGCCAGAGCCCAGACCTGAATCCAATCTGTTGAAAGAGCTGAAAATGGCTGTGTACTGACACTCCCCATCCAAGCTGATGCAAGGATATGCCAAGAGGAATGGGCAAAAATGTCCAGAAACAAGTGTGCCAAGCTCATAGCTTCTTTCCCAAAACGCCTTGAAGCTGTAATCGCTAAAGGTGCAGCAACTAAGTATTAGGCTAAGGGTGTGTACAGATATGTAACCCCTAAATAACCTATTTTTGTCAGTAAAAAAATATTTTCGAAAAACCTGTTTTCACTTTGTCATTATTGGCTATTGTGTTTAGATGTTTGAGGCAAAAAATTAACTCAATCTATTGTAGTATAAGTCTGTAACGTAATACAACATGGAGAAGGTGAAAGGAGTGTACAGACTTTCCGGCTTGACTGTAAGCCGTTTTAGATATGAGCATTTGCCAAACAAAGAACTTAAAGGCATTGCGTGCAGCTAATGTATGACACGTTTGTTTATGGGCATATTTATACATCAGACTTGTTGAAGTTTTTGGGTGGTTAGCAGTTGTGATAGCATGTAAGGTATCCGTTTTAACTTAAATTTTCATTACAGACAAAAATGAGAAAGAAGAACAAGAGGCCAAACAAGAAATTAAACAAAAGCTATCTCGAAAGGTACTCTGACGTTTTTAAGTCGCATTAATGTGTAATTCAGTGAATCACCAAGAATTATATATAGCAGGGGAGTCAGTGTAAGTAGTGTTGTCAGTGTAAAAAAAAATCATTTTAAATTAAATTCACTGGCATTGTCTATTTTTATTGTGGGTAACATTAAGTATGTACATCATTTTTTAGTTGTAGTTTGTCTATTTTCTTGGTAAGTGCTTGATCCAACCAAAACTACCATTTTGCTATAATATGTACTCATAGTTATTCATCTATATGGCTCTTATGTAAAATAATGCCTCTGGCTGTGTTTAACAACCAATTGCACCCATCAGACTGACTGATCGATTGGTTGTAGTTATATGCATTCAATGTTTTGTGATACAAAGAGCCCTCTACAGGTGTGGGGACACATGCAGCAGTGGTCTTTTATTTAAAATATAAACTGAATATTGATTCCGTACATTGCTTTAATACATATGTGACAGGTGTTTGTAAAACGGTCCATGGAGTAGTAGCACGGGGGTAATTTATATATATTTTTTAAAATTTTTATAGTTTATGAAAGTACAAATCCTGAGCTTTCAAATGATGGAAATCTTTGGAGAAGATATGCTTCTTTGAATGTTGGTACACCTTAAAACACTTTCCTGAGAAAACGGCTCTCAAAGATTTGCAATGATTCACACCTCAGGCTGGCAAACTTAATGGGCTTAAACTTTTCTATGGAGAGCCCAACCGTTCACAAGCTAATGCAAACTAGACACCACCTATCCAGTCATCCTGCGTCACACAGTGGACATCTCCACATATCCAGCTCTACGCTATCCAACTGGATCGCGCGGGTGTAGGGGGGAGCGAAGGGTTCGGAGGAACAGATGCGACAGAAAGGAATCTTTACGTGTCCAATAGTGGGCACCACTGGAACTGAAAGGTTTCCGTGAAGAGAGAAGAAAAAACGAAAATGAAAACAGCTCCTACTCTCAATACAGGAGAGCAATAAGGAGGAGACTGAAAAATGGAGGAAATAATAGCGACTTGAAAATAGTCGGGCAAAAAACTTGTAGGTTCGAGTACTGACAGAAAAGGAAAATACCTCTCACTCTTAATCAGAGAGAAGACAAAATAGAGAGAGGTCAGGAGAAACGGTAAAGAAAAACGGTCTCCTAGAGACTAGAAAAGGCGAACTGGAGCGAGAGACAGAAAGTACAAAAGAGAGAGAAATCCTAAACGGAACTCTAATGCACAAAAAGGCCCTCATAACTCCAAAGCAAGGCCATGGAGGAAAGAAGTCTCCTTTTAGCATGCCAAACCTATACCATACCGGCTTAGTGTCAGAATGAGAGTAACAACACTGAAGCACCGGAAGACGGAAATCCTGAGCCTTTATAGTCCGCAGGAAACTCAAACCAGGTGCGTGGGAAATTGCCATGACAAGGCGAAGACCCGGAGCGGACTACCGAAAAGAAAGGCAAGAGCGCCTTCTCGCCGCCACAAGGGAAAAACAACCGCAGAATTGAGAAGAGACTGGGAAACTGTGACAGCGGGATGTTGAACTGGGTAGCTCTGCGCTATCCAACTGGATCGTGCGGGATGTCAAACTGGGTAGCTCTGCGCTATTCAACTGGTCGATTTGGGAAGCACCGCGCTAGAATTAGCCTACAAGATATTTGTATCTCGTTTGGCCGTGTTTATGAATTGTTAAACGAACAAAATTTGTCTCATCTATATATATATAAAAAAAGAGTGTTCTCTACAATTTATGTGACGCCATTATATCAAAGAATATTTACTTGTTGGTTAAATGTTTAGTTGCATTATTGTGTATATAAAGTGCGTACATGTTTGTTGATAGTAGTATAGCTAGATAGCCACAGTAGGACTAGCTAGGTCATGCAATATGTTTATGATGACAGTTTGTAGTATTATCGCCAGTCCATTATAAGAATACTTGCAGTCTGTGCGTTTGAGTCAGTGTAATCATCTGTGTACTGAGAACGTTGGCTTGCAATAAAAGCAACGAGTGACTCCGCCTGGTCTGTTTTTAGATGCAGTCGCTACAATATTGCATAGGTGTCAACCTCTGGAAAGAGCTGCCCATATTTTCATGCCTGCAAAACTGCAAGTTCACCAAAAACCGTATAGAACATTATCTATCTATTAAAATCACTATCCACCACAGTTTTTTGTCTGATTCAAGTTTATTTAATATATTAAATTATTTTTAGCTTTTGACATAATGACTGTGTACAAATTCATTAAGGTGCTCATACACTTAAAACCCAGAGAGATGCATAGATAGATACCACAATTTCCTAAATTATGCATTAGTAGTGTTGCATGAGCTTGTGGCACTTTTAATGCAGTTTTGCTATCTTACTAGCCTACATAACAGCTTTGATAGCCTAATTAGGCAACGTTAGCATTAATGTAGCCTATAAAATTATCTTAATTTTAATAATTCTTTAGTAACAGTTAACATTCAGTTAGACATGGGTTATTTTACAATGAAACTTGTAGTAACTTCGCTAAATTGAGTCATCCACCACATTAATACATGATGGAACATTATCTATGTTAAGGTTCCTAATAAGAACTGGACTCAAATGCACGACTCAGAGACAGAACTCACAATAATCTCACAAAGAGTGTTTATTTGCTACAGCAAACTCTTGTAGCGAGAGAGAGGAAGGGACTGAATCCTGGGTAGGGCAGAACCGGAGGGCAGAGCAGAAGAGGGAAGCAGGCAAGGAGCTGGATGGTGACTGAATCCTGGGTAGGGCAAAACCGGAGGGCAGAGCAGGAGAGGGAC
Organism: Ilyophis sp. 1 JC-2022; assembly: GCA_022702515.1. Taxonomy (NCBI): domain Eukaryota; kingdom Metazoa; phylum Chordata; class Actinopteri; order Anguilliformes; family Synaphobranchidae; genus Ilyophis; species Ilyophis sp. 1 JC-2022. The sequence continues at coordinate 119,162,483 of CM040405.1, forward strand.
GCAGGCAAGGAGCTGGATGGTGACTGAATCCTGGGTAGGAAGCCCAGTCTCTATGAAGCTGAGCGACGGTCAGCGACCTGAGCAACTAAGCAACTGAGCGACCAAAATCGGCCAATAAATGTTGCCCGCAATTTAACTTTTGAGCGACCATCGGCCGTAACAGCCAATCAGAGTTCCGCGCTTCATATTTCTCCAACCGACACGAAACCATTTCGTGAATAATTGTTCCGCCCAATTTTACTCAAATTGCAGCAATGTAGGAGCAGCTAATAATAATGGTCCAAGCCTACCACGTCCTGTTCAATGTATAACATAACCTTCAAGGATATATGTGGCTGTTCTACCAATATCACATTGAGCCCAAACTACATGTTTAGTTTTATACATAAATCTATCTATGTATCTAGATAGATAGATAAAGATCGCTAGCTCGCGAGAACACATAATTATCAGTGTCATGACATAACTATAAAGAATGGGATGCATCGCAAATATGTCTTTGTTATACGTATGCTACTGCCATTGTTTCTCTTTATCAAAAAATTGTGCAAGAACTGACTTGAATGACACAATGGGAAGCTCTTGCCCCGCCCCCAGCCTAGTAGAATTGACCGACTCAGCGACCAGTTGCTCGCTGTGAGAACGCAGCGTGAGAGGGAACGGAGAGCGTAACAATCTAATTTCTTCAAACTCAAAGGCATATTTGTTTCTTATTACAGGTATTTAGATAATATAATATAGAACATATTTAATATGTTCAAGAAGTTTAAGAATAAATTTATTATTTATTTGTTTTCACCCGTATTTTGCGCCTTATGTGAATTGCAGAAGTGCGACTTGTGGACCGTTTTACCAGCTCGCGTCTCATATTGTTGACGCTAAAGTGAGTAGATATCTGTTGTGTGTCTTAAGGCCGGTTCACACCAAAAAAGACGAGAGGAGACGGGACTTAAAAGTTTTTAGAACGTTTTGTGTTGGTGTGAACAGTCTAGTTTTAGAATGTCTCCAGTAGTCTCAAGTCATCTCCAAGATTCATCTCCTTCATTTTTGTCGCTCGACACTTGTCGAAAGTGGCGTGTGACGAAGTATAAATCAGGCTTGATGCAGAAGTTGTTTCATCTGTTATCTGATCAATAATATTATCAGTCTGTTCGAGGAGAGGCCAGTGTTTTATAATGTCTCATTACCAGGGTACTCAAATAAAACAACACAAAACAGAACTATCATTGAGATAGCAGGAATAATGGATAGCTACCACCGGTAAGTAAAGCAGCTCACGGCTAATTTCACAGAGCCCTGCCATGTTTAGAAATGTAAATGTAAATGGAACAAAGTCAAATACATATAATATTTATGGATATCTTTCCCCTAAAACCACACCTATTTTATTTATTATAATTTTTTTTATTTATGATTTATTTTAGTGGCAAGACCATGGCATCTGTTTTAATTGTTTGGCTGGCAAAAGACTCCTTTGGTTCAGATAATGATAATGATTAATAATGAATGATTTGTTGATATGTGTTTGAAAAACACTGACACCCAAGTTTAAGGTGGATAGAAATTGCTTTCAATTTTACATCCTTTTTTATTGGTTGTGGCAAATTAATCGGTGATTATATACTTCAAATTCTCAAGACGTTATATAAAGCTGAGTGATTTGAAGGTAAAATTTAGCCTACAATTTGTTGCATTTTTTCTTTGCAGCTGCAATTATCCACATGCACTTAATTTACATTACATTACAGTTAGTACTAGGTTACCTTAATATCTGTAGCAGTATTGCTGTAATGCAGTGAGGCTTCTTGCTCAAGGTACATTAATGCATTTTAAAACCAACCAGCCTTCATCCAGCGAAACAGATTCAAATAATTACCCATTATATAATAACTACTTTACACTGTTTTACGTGCCCATTGGTCCTGTGCAGGGCAGAATTCACTCCCCTAATTGCAGCTCTCAGCAAATGAAGACTGTCCTCTCCTGCTTTGGTACAGCTTAGCGTGCGGCCCACAGTGGCGGAGCTGGTGGCTATGCGTATTCTGCGATTTAACGAGTATGTGGAGGTTACAGACGCCAAGGACTATGACCGCCGCGCAAACAAACCTTGGACCAAGTTGACACCGGCCGATAAAGTAAGCTCCCATTAGGTTACCCAAAATGCCACCTCCCCCCTTCCCCTGTGGTGTATATGAAACACCTGCATAAAAACACCAGGCTCTTCAGAGAGTAAGCAGTCTGACATGTGCAGTGGCCAGGCCTGGCCCAAAAACACCAGGCTCTTCAGAGAGTAAGCAGTCTGACATGTGCAGTGGCCAGGCCTGGCCCAAAACACCAGGCTCTTCAGAGAGTAAGCAGTCTGACATGTGCAGTGGCCAGCCCTGATCCTGGCCACGGCCACGTGCTGAGCTGGAATGTTTTTGGGCCTTGATTTTTTTCTTCTCCCCACAGGCTGCTATTCGAAAAGAACTGAATGAGTTTAAAAGCAAGGAAATGGAAGTGCACCGGGAGAGCAAACACTTCACAAGGTAAATTGATTATTTTAATATTATAACACTGTATATCATATTTTTGTGTATTTTGCAGATTTTTGTATAAATGGTAATCTAACTTACATTTTGCATAGTATCCATCGAGATATTTCAGCTAGGTATTCACATAAGTGATTGAGGTGCCTTCCTGTAGTGGTAACCCATCTGGTATTTAAACCTTGAACCTTCTGGTCTGAGATATGTGGTTTAATTCAAGCCATAAGTCTCCCTCCTTAAAGTGCTTTTTCAAGGCCTACAGAATTTAACTTGCTCATGAATCATCAGCCACTGTCTCATTAGTCTGCTGGCTTTCAAATATCTTCACAGGTTCCATCGCCCCTGATGCCAAGGCTTCTCCAGCCCCCAGAACATCCCCTGAAAAACTCCTGCTCCACCACCACCCTCATCCTTCTGGTGTGAGTGGGAGGCACCGAGACCAAGGGCTCTATTTTCCGGCCGGCGCATGGCATGTGGCAAGCCGTCACACTGGCGAAGTGGCAATTTCATCATGGATTTGAGTCCCGCGTGTCAAATGGGGGAGAGCCGCTGTGTGGGGTTGTGTCAGTCCAGATCGCAGCAGCGCACTACAATTTTGGTGGACCTGGTTGCCATTTTGCAGTCAGATTAGACTGCGATCCGCGCCTGTGCCCTCCGCCTGCATGGCGAGTTGCTAATTCCAAGGCTTTCCCAAGCAATGCATGCATGATCATAAGCTATTCAAAAGTGGATCATATGCCATCCAATTTGACTTTAATATACAAACCCCAATTCCAAAAAAAGTTGGGACAGTGTATAAAATGTAAATAAAAACAAAGAAATTATTTGCAAATCCTTTTTTACCTGTATTCAATTGAAAACAGTACAAAGACAAGATATTTCATGTTTTAACGAATCAACTGTATTGTTTTTTGTAAATATACACTCATTCTAAATTTGATGCCTGTAACACGTCCCCAAAAAAAGTTTACCACTGTTACATCACCTTTCCTTAACAACACTCAGTAATCTTTTGGGAACTGAGGACACTAATTGAATTAGTTTTGAAAGCGGAATTTTTCCCCATTCTTGCTTGATATAAGACTTCAGCTGCTCAACAGGATCTCTGTTGTCGTATTTTGCGCTTCATAATGTGCCACATGTTTTCAATGGGAGACTATTTTTAGTGTACTTTAGTATATTTAAGTGCACTAAAAGTATGATTTCTTGCAGTACTTGCAGTACAATTTCTGAAACAAACTTTAAAAGTATTACGGTGTGTTTGAGACTATACTTGAAGTACATTTTAAGCATACTTCAAATTAAGTACAAAAAGGAAAAGTATACTTGTAATAACCTTTGTATACTTAAATTATATTTTTATTACACTAAAGTGTACTACTTTTTCACCTGGGTATCCATGATAGAAAACATACTGTGGGACTATTTTGACCCAAGATCAAAATGTAATTTAATACTAAGTGACAGCGAACCTAGCATAACGCTGGATTGATATTATTATGAATGTGGGATTCCCAAACTGGTGGGCTAGCTAACAATGTAGAAATGGACACTTAACGTTACAATTTTAGCGACCTGAGATAAAAAGTAACATTAAAAGGCTTTGCTGGTTATAGATTCATATCGTCAAGACACATATCGTTACCAGCCAAACCCTAGTTACTATCTAGGGTTTGGTTGGTAACTTTCCAACACGCGCTGTGCATTCATTACTTTATCGTGCTAGCTAGTTGCATTGTGTAGGCTATACATTAGGTGGACTAACGGTTTGCAAGCACAGATGAGCTGAGGTGGGTCTAAGTTACTTTTTTGGAATACCCTGTTTTTGTAAACTGTGGGCATGTGGGGTCTGTCTGTGTAGCGTAGCCCACAAACATTAGGGATTTTAAGCAGTTGCGGCGACCGGAAATAAATTTGTGTTCACGCTGTTGTTAAGCAACAACTCTTCCGAATCAACGACGGCAGTGTTCAACAATCTGACTGTAAATTATTAACATTAGCTACGAAAAATGTTGTTTAAAAAGGCCCAGAGAGGAGTTACTGAGTGTAAGTTATGCTTTCGACAATTCATTAATTTCAGAAGAGGAGTTTTCATTGTTATATGACGTAAACAAGTCTGACACAACTTAGATTTACCTTACGACCAGTATTCGCGTTTCGTTCTTGATGACATGACTTCGGAAAAATTTATTAAATTAGCAGGTGTCTTTGAAAAAATGCTCTAAAATTGTTGAAAGTATAAATTTCATTATCTATCTAAAACCAGTTTTATTCCAAAACACAATAATAACGGAAAATTCACTCGTCTAATCCACACATTGTAGCGACTACGTGTTTTGCCGTTGTATATCTACAGGCTACGGCGCCAGACGGGAGCTTGTCAAATTCACACATGCGCAAAACAAAACAAAGTTATTTCTGGTCACTGTAGCCGTCGCCGCCGCTGCTTAAAGTCCCTAATAACTAGCCACTGTAACGTTACTGCCTTGGTTTAAAGTCCCTAATAACTAGCCACTGTAACGTTACTGCCTTGGTTGTTGACTATCTCACATTAACATTAGTTAATGAATTGATAAAAAAAATAGGCTACGATTGATAAGAAACTCAGCTAACCATTACAGAAGAAAAGTCTGGTGGCACTGGTGCTGGTGCCTTTTCTGGCTAAAAGGTAAGACTCCATGGTTAACGATATAGGCTTTAAACATTCAGTCATCAGCACATCATTTCACACAGACAATTTACTGAAACAATTGTTGTCAGCAGCTCCATCTTTGTGTTAACCCAAGTAGCCAAATATATGTGGCCCAGATATGGCCCGAGTGCGGCTTCTGAGTCGGCTTGGGTGTGGCCCAGGTTTGGCTTCTGAGTCAGCTCAGCCTCGGTCTTGAATTACGGCCCGAGTCTGGGCCAATTCATGTGGCCCAATTCCGGCCAGCTGGCACTATGGCATATGTGCCATGCTTGGACCAAACCTGAGCCAGAACTGGCCCAACTGTCACATGTTCGTGTTTTGGATTTTAAATTAATAGCCCATCTCAATAAAATCAGAATTTACTACAATCAAAAACTGAATGAATGACATAGGCTATTGCATAAAACATAGCAAAGTATTTGCATTCCAGTATTATTCAAACAAAAATTTGGCTAGTTATGTGCTAGACTCCGAGACTTCAGTTATAGGCCTACTGGCCTGCATTTCTCTATTTGCATTAGTGCTGCTAGGCTAGACAAAAAGCATTTTGACAATGTGTAGATTACTATACAGCTATGAATAGCTTACGCTTGCAGTCAGGACTCGCTGGACTGAGGACACTCGCTGGACTGGTTGCCGGCGCACAAACTCGTCAGACCATCAGGATGGATGGCCAGAGGGATAAATAACTTTTAGGCTATCTGTCTCTAACCATTTCATCAACAGTCTAGTTTAATTTAAAAATGACAGACACAAGGATAATTTTTTATTTTTATTTGGCATAATAAATAAATAAAATAGACTTTTTATTTAATTTGCGGACTTAAAAAATTACCGCCTAAAGTCCGGTAGTTGCGGGCTAACAATCACTGACCGGTCCTTCTAACATGTAGGCTACACTGTAAAACTGCTAAATTCAGTTTACTCAAATAATTTTAGGAAACCAATTACCTTGAAACACACTGACCTAAACCTTAATGGCAATCTTGCTAACAGAATTGGGTAGTCCCAATTGAAGTGGATATTACTCAATTTCAAATAATAAAAATGGTTTGTTTAATTGAAACGTTCAAACAAATGAATACTTTCCCTATACTCAAATGATTCAAGCCAATTGAACTCTTGAGCTTTACAGTGTAGGCTAAACAATTTGATCATGTGAAACTGCTCCTCATTTAGTTCTCTAATAATATCTTCAAAAACATCACAACATGTAGCCATCAGTGATGCTAAATACGTGAGAAGTCAAAAGGTTTTAAACCCCCGTACGAATCAATTTCCATCACCGCAGTGATGGGGTTTTAAACTTTTATACCAATGTAATATTGTCTAACAGTCTATGAGGCGCCAATTCATTCAAAAGTCTGTCGAGAACAGTGCAGAAGTGTGTCAAGGATAACCGGCGCAAGGGATTGAGGATAACTGGCGCAGCCTGTTGAGTTAGTGGAGCGCGCAGCCTGTCGAGCGTAACTGGTGCAGTGGATCGAGAATAACTGGTGCAGCATGTCAAGTTAGTGGCGAGGGGTGTGTCGAGCGTAACTGGCGCAGTGGATCGACGGCTATCCTTAGCTGTTGCCCTAAAATTAGCTAATTTTGAATTAAGAAAACCCAGCAAAGCTGTTGGGTAGGCTACTTCATTGTGATGTTTTAAAAGTTGTCGTTCTAAATGACCATATGTAGGAAAATGTTCTGCCATCTTCACAACAACAAAAATTAGTTGAGGAACTGTTAATTCCATGGACTTTACTAAGATATAAAAAAAATGTTTTGCTATCAAGTAAAATTTTTGTTTTGCACTTGAAACAACTATAGCCCAGTGGTGAAAAATAAAACATTAAGAACTCACATCTAGAAGTTTTATGTGAAAATTTAGGAACTTTATTCGAAGGCCAATTCCTGAGATCAGTGCTGCTATTAAGTTTTTATCAAGCAACATGATGCTTTCCTTGTCAATCTCCTTCTCTGAAAGAAATGAAATGAATATATTATTGTTGTGTTTCCACAGATGTATACAAAAACAGAGACAAGCATATGTGCACAGACAAAGATACACAACATGTTACTTTGCATTTTCATAATGCTGCAATTTTCAAAATCTGGAATTTTAAATTAAAAGGTTAATATTTTCTGTACTCACCCTCAAACTTTTCAACCGAAATTCCATTTGAGGAGTTTGTCTTGCACGTCCACCATATAAATTACTTTATCGAAAATAAATGGGGAAAGTGCAGGTTATTGGCATTGACAATTGACATTAAAGGGCAACATGCAGGTAAAACATTTTTACGGATAAAAAATTTTGGGCTCATGGAGAGAGTGATTTGAAAAAAAAAACTATTTTTTAGAGGCCACAAGGGCAGAAATACAGAAAAAATGGCATTATAAGCCACGCCGACTACAAATGTTTATTTTTTAAATAATATCGCCAAATGATGTAACAGTAGTTATAAAGTCTTTGCCTGACCATGCCACAGTGCAGTGACTGAGTTAATACAGTTAATTTTTATATTTCATATTTTTATTAATTCTATTTTATTTTCTATATATTTTATTTTCTTAGTTATTTATTTTATGTATTTATTGGATTATAATGATTTATTCTTACTAAAGATCAATAAAATGAGCATGAACAACACGGGAATGGGCATCGCTTGCATGCACAACTAGAATGCCCCGAGTAAAACTGTTACGTTACTCCTCCCTTGTCCTCCACCCCACCTCGGCCAATAACGTTCAGCACTGGATAGAAAAGAGCAGAAGCTCTGAGCTATCCCGTCATCGTCATGGTCCATAGTTTGTAATGAGCCACACAATGCAGTAGCCTACTTGGTTGGTAGTTAGTAGTGAGGTCAGTCGGTCAGTTGTTTTAGCTAGGTTCTGTTTTCACAGTGATTTAGGATGGTGAACGTTTGTGTTTTTAGCCTGACAGGGCACAGAGTTCACGTTTTTCCCCTCAGGAAAATTTGCTATTTTCGTGCGTGGGTGCGATTTGTGCAGGTGAGGATCAGGACTCCGGGGATATAATCCTCCTCCCAAAAATGTGCACCGCACACGACTGTGTTTTTGGACACTGCAGCATCTGTAGGGAGGAGGATTATGTCCCCGGAGATATGATGGAGTTCAGGATGGGATGAGAAATATTTATGGTAAGTGATTGCAACTAGCCAACTATTAATTAATTAAATAACATTGCTTGCTGTGAGGCTAGGTAGCTAGTTAGCTGAACCGACCGATCGATCTGGCATCATACCTACTGTAAGCATCAAGCAATATTTCCCCACAGTAATTATGTGGTCGTTCATCTGTTATGACAGTGCGTTTATTTAATTTACTGACTTTATTTTGTGGCCGTGCTGTGGAGGTGTAACGTTAGCCGACAACACAGATGAGTTAAGTTAGGGGAAGCACTGCAACGTCGTTAGCCAGAAGTCAAAGTAAGCCGCATTGTGATACACTTTTTGCCCCAGGGTTGCGCGCGCATCCTCTTTTGTTTAAAACAAGAAATGGGTCTATATGGCTCACGCTTTGCGTAATAGAGTCTTAACTTGCATTTGTAGATGCAGAGACGAACTGTGTTTACTGACAACGGTTTTCCGAAGTATTCCCGAGCCCATGTGGTTATATTCATTACAGAAGAATGTCGTTTTTTTAATGCAGTGCCGTCTGAGGGATCGAAGGTCACGGGCATTCAATATTGGTTTTCGGCCTTGCCCTTTACGCACTGAGATTTTTCAAGATTATCTGAATCTTTTAATAATATTATGGACTATAGATGGTGAAATCCCTAAATTCCTTGCAATCGTGCATTGAGAAACATTGTACTTAAACTGTTGGACTATTCACTCACGCAGTTTTTCACAAAGTGGCAAACCTCGACCCATCCTTGCTCGTAAATGCCCAAGCCTTCATGGATGCTTTTATACCATCACCTGTTACTTATTCACCTGTTTACCTGTGGAATGTTCCAAACAGGTGTTTTTTGAACATTCCAGAACCTTCCCAATCTTTTTTTTTTGCCCCCGTCTCAACTTTTTTGGAACGTGTTGCAGGCATCAAATTCGGAATTAGCATATATTTACAAAAATCTATAAAGTTGATAAGGTAAAACTATAAACAAATCACTGCTTTACAAAGACTTTGCAAATCACTGCTTTCTGCTTTTATTTTAATTTTACATACTGTCCCAACTTTTTTGGAATTGGGGTTTGTATGTGCCCCTAGCAGGCAAAATGCATACTTTGCATTTATTGTGCATTGTCTTTTTTCTTTTAGGCTGATTCCTGAAAGTATTTCTGTTTTTAATTGTTTATGGCTTTTATTATACTGCATTGTGGTCCCAGGGGTAGGCTACTGTATTACGTTCTTTTTCTTATACTTGTCTGTAATGAGAAGAATGACAATAAACGCAGCTGTGCATTGTTGATGTGGACACTATAATATTTGTAGTACTTGTAGCTAATTATGAACAGAAAGCTCATTTGAAAAGATGTAGACTACTCACTTTAGGCTACAAAACTGTAAATAGTAGGCTAGGCTTATGATCATCTATATTCTAAAAAATATCTTGTAAGAAAACTGGCTGCAATGTTTCCAGTGAAAAAACATTTAATTAATATATACATCCTGTTATTTTAGGGGATGGCCATTAAATTATGAGTTATTGCAGTTATTCTATATGACTTTGACAGTGTTTTTAAAATTTCCTCTTCTTGGGAGCCCATGACCTGAGGAGAGGTTACTAGCACTTCACTCAGGCTTCTCCTACCTTCTTTGCCCTTTTCCTTAATCTATTTATGTGTCTGGTTTATCTACCCAATGGGCCTTTAGTCAGTCGGGGCTTTATCATGTCCCCTTTGTGCTTTTATTTTCTTCGTGTACTGTAGTCAGTATATGTGATATGTGACTATTCATTCTCACGCATTTCCATCCTGCTGCTGCCTTCACTCCCCATTCGCATAAAGGATTTCCGTATTCCAAGACTGGAATACCTGACACAAATGGGTGTACCTGGTGAATGGGTGGTTCCCATATGGCGCGTCTCCAAGGTATTCCTATGACCATTTGGTGGACTGCCCCAGCCTGTTTCATCAATACTTATTTGCTTTCAATGGGATCACTTGATGGGATAGTTTTCCTCGCCTTCTGCAGGAGTCTATGAGTTCAACCACCTTATACCTCACTGGTGTTGCCTCTTTAATGTTCCCTAAGGTGTGTATTACGCTAGTCAGATTATCCTTAATTTCAGGGACCAAGGTATAACACACGCCTCCTGTCAGGTTAAGCGTTAAAAACAATCCTCCTTGTTGTGCCAATATGTAATCAAGGGCCATTTCGTGTCTTCTTATTCAGTTTAATCTTTTATTAGTCGTTGATCAATGGGAGGTCCTTTACTCTACGCAGAGGACTAGAAGTTCCCCGAATAAAAACAAACATTAGTTTATATAATATCATAACTCCTCCTCTACCCAGCCAATACACCAATAATGTGTGGTGACACCCTTTCGTCATATCTTATTTTATCCAATAACAAATTAGGCGAAAATAAACATGTTATATTACCAGTTCCTACTGGTAATACTACTGGAACCTACTGATTCCTACTGGATTGCGCATGGGGGCAATTTTGATCTATCAAATAAAGTACCAAATATCAGACCATGTAATTTCCCTTATTTTTTCTTATTCTCCCACCTGTTCGGTCAGCATGATCTATCTTATCTATTGTTATGGTACAACTCCTGCTTAGCTATGGTAAATAGGAGGGAGACATTCCTGTTTTGACGGGAGATGCCTTCCTTGTTGATAGGGAGCCATTATTCCCAGCTTAAGCATGGAAGACAAAAGACTACTGCAAGGCCTCTCGCCCCCCCCCAAAAAACTCCACTAGTCCTTGGCTGTATTATTTTATTATTTATATAGAGGCTTCTGCATTTTGACTTTCTCTGGCCTACAGAACAGCTTCACAAAAACGGCTTACTTCCACATACTTCATTCCCGCCTTGTGCCCAACTCTCTTGATCCCCCCCCCCCAATCAAAGTAGTCTAGAAATGGCCCTGATGTTATTTTTGATAGAAATCAGATTCCTTGTATTAGAGCTCCAAGTGTAATAAACAATGTTGGCAATGTAGGAGACACAATGCACTAGGCTACAATGTGCATTGCTTTGCTCATGGGAATGGTTGAGGGCCTGGGTCCTATAGTTATGGTTCGCTACTGTTGGATGGTATATTATTAGTGTCCCCCATTATCATCACAAAGAAAATGTACCGTTTGTGTTTCCCCCCAATGTTCAAATGAAACCTACGCCCCTGCTTATATTAAATCTCTACTCTAAATCCTCAAGATAGAGAAATAGCAGTCTGCAGACTCGCTTATCTGGAAGGTTTTTGTCAGCCAAAGCGAACCAGAGACAAAATATATAGCTTACATCTGTGTGTGTAAGGGGTGTGTGCATGCATCTTTCGGTCTCTTTCTTTCTCCCTTCTGTCCATCTTCTCTCAATGAAACTGCAGGCCTGTGGCCTCTGACCATCTTATTGCTCGAGAGCCAGAGGAGACACTTCAGCTTGAATCCTGAAAACAGGACGACTCTGGGAGACCAAATATGTATTGAAACTGTTTGTGACGTTAAGGGCTAGGGGTCACTGTGCGCTCATCCAATTTGTATGCTATATGATAAGATCTAACCAATCATTGACTTGTATATTTTATTATATGCTAATTTGTAACCATGTACCAATCAGCATAGAATTATGTATATTCCACTCCATGCCTATGTATTAACTATGCACCAATCAGAAGTAAGATAATCTATGTATTAGTTTGATTAAATATGGCTGAGACTGCCTCCGTCTCTTCAGTTCATGCTTGACCACCTTGTGTGTGTGTGAGTACTGGACTCTTTCTGCAGAGAAATAAATTGTTTTCTTCTTGGATCTACCTGGTCGTGCCTGGTCATTATAAGGAGAGAAATCCCTCTGCTCAACAATTGGCATCGTGAACAGGATCCTCATCAACCACCCGTTTGCAGCATATCATATCCGGCATTGTACAGTGAGTATTTTGGTTTACCACATCCTTAGCTAAGGATTGGTATGCTGTTTATAGGTGAATTTACAAGAGGATAAAAAAGCAGTAAATTTTTACTATAAAAGCATGGGAAAGACCTGATGCATCTAATAAGAACAGGTGCCGGCAAAAATTCCCTTTGGGGGAAGTACGAGGGACAAATCCTATAAATGCTGTTATCTGATATTCAATTGTTGCTTGTTGTCTGTTGAGCACTTGAAATGTCCTCTATAAGGGCGGCAGGAAATCCTTGGTATAGCCAAGGAGAAGGCCTCTATAAGGGCGGCAGGAAGTCCTTGGTATAGCTAAGGAGAAGGCCTCTATAAGGGCGGCAGGAAGTCCTTGGTATAGCCAAGGAGAAGGCCTCTATAAGGGCGGCAGGAAGTCCTTGGTATAGCCAAGGAGAAGGCCTCTATTAAGGGCGGCAGGAAGTCCTTGGTATAGCCAAGGAGAAGGCCTCTATAAGGGCGGCAGGAAGTCCTTGGTATAGCCAAGGAGAAGGCCTCTATAAGGGCGGCAGGAAGTCCTTGGTATAGCCAAGGAGAAGGCCTCTATAAGGGTGGCAGGAAGTCCTTGGTATAGCCAAGGAGAAGGCCTCTATAAGGGTGGCAGGAAGTCCTTGGTATAGCCAAGGAGAAGGCCTCTATAAGGGTGGCAGGAAGTCCTTGGTATAGCCAAGGAGAAGGCCTCTATAAGGGCGGCAGGAAGTCCTTGGTATAGCCAAGGAGAAGGCCTCTATAAGGGTGGCAGGAAGTCCTTGGTATAGCCAAGGAGAAGGCCTCTATTAAGAGAGGCGAAGACCTCACAGAAAAGGCAAAATGTCCTCTAGCTGTAACTGAGAGGCAAAACATGGTATAGGACCAGGCCTTAATAAAAATAAAGCCTTTTCATAGGAGGGATAAAAGTCCTGCTGGTATAGGCAGAAGTAATTAAGGCCACCCACAGAGAGGCTAAGGGGCTAAAGAGCACATAGTATGCTTGTCTCGTATTTTTATTGTGTATTTTTATTGTATGTACAGTGCACAGCAGATAGCAGGTAGCAAGCTGATTGTTCTTGGAGTGTTTGTTGAGGTATTTGTCTTGTGGGCCCAACCAGTATTGTGTTTTATTACTTCATAGTGTGACTGGGGTAACCGTAATATAATGGCAACAAGTGGCTCTCCGGGGTCGCCGGGTGCTGAGATTGAAAAATGGAGTAAAGGAAAAAGCTAAAATGAGCCTATGGAGGCAAGAATATTGAACGAAATTAAAGAGTTTGTGGCATACAGCATAAATAAATGTGTAAAGACAAGCCCTTCCCAATGGAAGGAGGACCGAGTGAACAAGCAGAATGGTACAAAAAATATTAATCAGAAAGCATGAGCTGTTGAAAAGTAAAAAAACATTTGTTTAAAGCAACAACTTCAAAAAGCAAATGCAATAAATTAAAATTGTTTGTCAATTTATACCATTTAAATTTAAATTGAATTAATTTTTTTATTTGCCCTCAATATGTTAGGTGACTGTAAAAGAGTGAATGGGGTGATCTGAAATAGAATATTAACTTACACAGATAATCAGTAGGACATAACTTAGATAAACGGCATAAACAGAGTTAGATCTCCAGGAGATTTAAGAGACGTTGGGCATAAAGGCCATTGGTGTGATATCCGTGCAGATGTATGTGTACGTGCACGTGTAGGTGTGTGTCTCCGTGATTCTGAAAGCTTGAAGTCCACTGCATTCTTCCTAGTCCTCTTGTGTCGTAGATAAGCACAGAGCCTGAATACATTGTCAATAGCCAGGAATAACAGGAAGTAAAGAAACCACTTTTTTGGAGTAAAACACATGATGTGTAGCACAATCACCCCTCCATTTGCTAGAGTAGTTTATTCTTAATTTAATATCTCGTATGTTACGCAATAGAATGCTTTGAAATTTGTTCATATAACCTATAAATAGATACTCTTTCTACTGAAACAAACAAAATTATATTAACCTCGAGAGAAAACCAAGAAAAATATATTTTTTTCCGTAAAAAGTGTCTAATTATGCATGTAACGCGTTACATAAACAAACGTTACTGCTCATATGTTGTAGTATTAGTTAGTTAGGCCGAACGGCATGACCAGGTACTCAGTGTCCAAGGGAGGTATTGAAGGCGGTTTTCCACTCGTCACCTTCTCGAATACGGACCAGATGGTAGGCGTTACCTAGGTCTAACTTGGTGAAGATGGTGGCATTGTGTAGAGGTTGAAAAGCGGAGTCCATCAATGGCAGAGAATACTTGTTCTGTACAGTGATGTTGTTGAGTTCTCTGAAGTTGATGCACGGACGCAATGAACCATCCGGTGCCCAAGGGTGAAGAGGATGGGCGAATCAATTTGTTGGCAAGGCAGTCCTGGATATATTTCTCCATGACCTTCCTCTCAGGTCTGGAGACATTATAGAAACGGCTTGAGGGGAGAGTGGAACCGGGTAGCAGCTCGATGGCACAGTCGTAGGGTCGATGAGGGGGAAGCGTCTGTGCCTGCGTCTTGGAGAAGACCGTGCCCAGGTCGTGGTAAGGGGCGGGCACCTTCTCAAGGGAGGGCTTGGAGACTTGCAGTGGAGTGGGTACGCCCTCTGCTGGTGCAGGAGCGGATTGCAGGCAGGACTGGTGACACTCATGACTCCAGGCTTGAATCTGGCTTGAACCCCAGTTCATGGTAGGGTTCTGTTTCTTGAGCCAGGGTAATCAAGAAGGCCAAAGGCTGCCCATGATGATTACCGAGGTGGGCAGAGCAGTGAGTACTCAGACTGTTGCGATATGTGATCTAAATCGCAAGATGGTTAACATTTTGGATGAAAGCACTGCTTTGCGTCAAGAAACGGTCAAATTGAGAGACCCAGTGAGTATAGAGGAATAAATGAATTGGAATGCTGTTTTCCTCGCTATAACCCAAACATCTAATCTTGTTTTCGGAACCCCATCGCTTGTTGGCCTGCAAGGCCGCCTGCAGAAATATCTCCCAGAAGACTCACATGCAAAGAGGCGTTCCTACGCACCTATCTTCCCTGGACTCCTGTTGTTTACTTCTGGACAGGGCATTCAAGGACATCTCCATGGCAACCTGCTGTGTTATCGCGAAAAGACCTGCAGACTGGCTACATCGAGGTTATCTCCATGGCGACTTGCTGTGTTTCGTGAAAAGATTCTGCGGACTTGAGTTGTCAAGATTGCTGGGTGCCAGAATGTAACCTTCAGTCTTACGCACACATAAACACGGACTACTCAGTTATACACACTTGCACACACATGCATGCATTCACCCGCCTCCCCCCCCCCCCCCCCCACCCTATAGCCCACCCCCCCCCTCTTTTTTTCCTATGTTCTATGCATTTCCTGTTGTTTGTATTGTATTAGGATAGAGAGTTATACAGGTTTTTATTGTATTAGGATAGAGAGATATGCAGATTATATTGTATTAGGTTAGAGAGTTATGCTGGTTTTTATTGTTTTAGGATAGAAAGTTATGTAGGTTTTTATTGTACTAGGATAGAGACATAAGCAGGTTGTATTGTATCTAGGTTAGAGAAATATTAGGTTAGAGAGATATGCTGGTTTTTATTGTATTAGGATAGAAAGTTATGTAGGTTTTTATTGTATTAGGATAGAGAGATAAGCAGGTTGTACTGTATTAGGTTAGAGAAATATGCAGGTTATATTGTATTAGGATAAAGAGATATGCACGTTTGTATTGCATTAATATAGAGTGATAGGCAGGTTTTATTGTTTAATTTGTTTAATTTTGCTTATTGTATGTATTTCCCTGTTACTACTTTTTGTACCTTTGCTACTGTAATGATTGTATATGTTGACTGTAAGCAGGGCACATCTGTGAAAGAGACTTGGTCTCAGTATGTTCTTCCCTGTTGAAATAAAGGTTTCAATCAATCAATCAATCAATCCCAGAATGAGCGGATCGTTAGGGGACCGAATGACACGGAACTGAATCATCTCCTGATGGTTTCCAGAAATTATTAGCTGGATGGGTTTCGTGATGTGGGTCATGCGACAAAATGTCTTGCCATCCAACGACCGAGCATTCTCGGGGTGGGGCAGTGGATGGGTGGGAATGTCCAGTTCCTTAACCATCACCTCATCAATGAGGTTTGCGTCGGCTCCGGAGTCCACCAATGCGTTCACCTGGACCATTCTATCGGGAAGCATCAACATGGCAGGGTGGGACGATGGTCATTCCTGGCAGACCCCTCCTGGTTGTCGAGCGCTCTTACCTCAACGGATGGGTCTGACTTCTTGAAGCGGAGGGGACACTGATCCTGGGTGTGTCCCAACCTCCCACAATAGAAACAGAAACCGGTAGTTCTCCGTCATCTCCGTTCCTCGGGTGAGATCTTCATCCCCGCACGGGAAAAATCCATGGATTCGACTCCCTTCGCTTGCATCTCCTCGGGACGTGAACTAGATCCTCGTCTGGGGTATGGCTGGCCGGGTAGGTCCTGTCTCTCGGTCCGGCGTTGTCTGGCACGGTTGTCCAAACGAATGGCGGCACGGACGAGTGGGTCGAACTGAGTGATGGGTTCGAGACGCGCCAACTCATCCTGGAGTGCCTCACTCAGACTGGCCAGAAACAGGTTCGCTAGAGCCGCATCATTCTAGTTGGTCGCGGCCGCGAGGGTGCGGAAGTCAATCGAATGATTCGCCGCAGTTTTCCGGCCTTGATGAAGGGCGATCAGGCGCTGGGAAGGCTCTTGGTCGCAAGAAGCGTGCTGGAAGACTTTACCGATCTTTTCAGCGAAGACCAGGTACCGGGGATGGAATGAACCCCCAGACCAGACAGCTGTAGCCCAGTCCAATGCTCTCCCCTTGAGTAGCCCCATCACGTAGCCAATCCGACGGTCGTCATTGTTATAAGTCTGAGGTTGCTGCCGGAACACAAAGTCGTACTGGAGCAGGAACGCCTTGCATCTCTCCGGTTCTCTGCCAAACCTCTCCGGGGGGGGGGGGGGGTTGTTGTGGCTCCCGGAATTGCCAGGTTCCCATGGGGTTGCCAGGTGGAGGTACAGGCGGTGTAGCAGGTTGTACCAAGGGGCGTGGCTGAACAGTGACGGCGAGTCTCCTCAACTCCGCACAATCTCTCGAATCTCCTGACGAAGTTTGGAGATCCTTTGAGAGTGTTGCTGAACCAGGGCGCCTTGTTGCTGGAGGGCGTGGAACATGGCCGTTGAGTCAGCGGGGTCCATGTTGGCGAAATTGTTCTGAGACAGGTGCATGAGGGTTGGACCCGAAATGCATGACTCAGAAACAGTGGTAGAAGGATAAAGTCCCGTCAGGGCTTTATTCAAGAAATGTCCGATGAGCGTAGTCAAAAAACAAGCATACACAAAAATCCAGCCAAAACCAATGTACAGTACCGAGGGAGAAGGCAGTCTCAGAATTGGTACACCATGCAATAATCCAGTAACCAGAGTAGCTATCAGCAGGGCAAAAGTACAGGCAGACAGTAGGCAGGCTCGGGGTCAAAGGCAATGCACAAGTCAAGACCGAAGTCCGCTCTGTGGAGCAAAAGTACAAAAGGCAGCAGACAAAAACTTGTGGTACAGGCAGGCACTGGTAACAAAACAGAGGTCAATAACAATTAGTACTCGTTAGTAATAAACCCATCCTGACCTAGCGTTAGTAAATTAGTAAATGACATGCACGAGAAACGTAAGGTAAACATGAACACATAGTTAGAGAGTTAGTATAACGCTCTGTGAAGCACTCTGTACATTCTTGTTGAGAAGGGTGCTATATAAATAAACTTTACTTACTTACTTACTTACCCAATCCTGATCTAACGTTAGTAGATTAGTAAATAGACACGGGAGAATGAAACAATTATGGAAGCGTGAGCGACAGCAAGAGAGAGAAACAGCATGAATGCAAGGCTGCGGAAAAACACGAAAATGTGTATGCTAAACAATGAACGGGAAACGTAACATGAATCAAATATAAAACGTGACATGACAAGACTATAAAATAAATCATAACCATAATCAAACATGAAATGTGACAGGACATAAAGATGAAACGTAACAAGACTAAAACATAAAACGTGGCGTGACTAGACTAAACACAATAAGTGACATAAACAAGAAATCTAACAAAAACAAGAAAATAAAATAAAATGTGACATGACAGTAGATTTGTGACATTGACGATATAACTATTGAGCTGAAAACAGATCAGAAGGAGAACATAGGCTTTACGGCAAAGCCATCATAAAACTGCACTTTAGGCCTGTGAAATATCACTATCGCGAATACAAATGGCTCGGACGCCCCTCTACGTAGACCCAAATAGGAATATAGCCTATTATACGGAACAAGCTGGTAATGGTCTGCCGGGCTATAAGGGGGCTAGTGTTATGTACGGTAGTGGGCTTGGAGGACTTTTTCTAGGTTTATTCTGAATGGCCTTACCCCTACAAAAGAAAGGTTTCAACATAGCCAGACCGCAGTTGACAGCCGCGGCCAAGAACATAGCCAAAGATGTGGTCAACAAAGCTGTGATGAGTCGTTTGAACGCCGGTGACCAGGAAGGCTTGGGGCTTATAGTCATGACAAGACGTACACGTAAGAGACCCCCAGGGGGTCGTGTCATGAGCAGGTCTAAAGCTAAAAAGCGTTGCGCGGTGAACAGTCGAGCCTCAGTAACGAAAAACAAGTGGAGGGTGAAAAAGCGCACCAAGTAGGTTAAGAGAAAAAGTAAAATGGGGCGCTCCAGGACGAGTTAGCCCATCAGGAACCCATCAAGGAGTTCAACGCTCTCGTCCGAGCCGCTATTCGCTTGGATAACCGCTACAGACTTTGCTGGAGGGAGAGACCGATTCCGCCCGGTCAGCCGTACCCCAGACAAGTACCTACCTCACTGACGGAGGAGAACCAGGCTTGGGTAGTTGAACCAATGGATCTTTCCCGTACCGGAGTTAAGATCTCGCCCGAGGAACGGATACGTCGGAGGTGCATGCTTCTACTGCGGAAAGCTGGGGCATTCTCAAGCACAATGCACCACCCAGGAAATCTGAGTCATCCGTGGGAGTGAGGTCTTCAACCCACCAGGAGAAGATCTCCAAGAGCGATACTCGCCCTACCCTCACTGCTACACTCATGCTACCTGAGAGGGAGGTTCAAGTGAGCGCGCTCAAAGACTCTGGAGCGGACGTGAACCTCATCAATGAAGTTATGGTCAGAGATCTGGTATGGTATGGTATGATCCCATTCTCACTGCCCCACCCCAAGAATGCTCGGTCGTTGGACGGCAAGACATTCTACAGAATGACTCACGTCACGGAACCCGTTCAACTGATAATTTCTGGCAACCATCACGAATTCATCCAGTTCCACATCATCCGCTCCCCTAACGATCCACTCATTCTGGGACTACCCTGGCTTCAAGAACACTACCCCGTCATTGACTGGAAGTCCCGCCACATTAAAGCCTGGAGCCGCCAGTGTCACCAAGCCTGTCTTCGGTCCGCAGCTGCACCTGCCGGGGGCGCACCTACCCCACCTCAAGACACCAAGCCATCTCTGGAAAACGTGCCAGCCCCTTATCACGACCTGGGCATCATTTTTTCCAAGACGCAAGCACAGACACTTCCTCCTCACAGACCCTATGATTGCGCGATCGACCTTCTACCCGGTTCCACTCTTCCCTCAAGTCGACTCTACAACGTCTCCAAACCGGAAAGAGAAGCCATGGAGAAATACATTCGGGATTGCCTTGCCAACAGTCTGATTCGCCCCTCTTCGTCACCTGTGGGCTCTGGATTTTTCTTCGTCCAGAAAAAAGACGGCTCGCTGCGTCCTTGTATCGACTTCAGAGAACTGATTAACATTACTATAAAGAACAAATACCCTCTACCGCTCATTGACTCAGCCTTCCAACCACTCCACGACGCTACTGTCTTCACCAAGCTGGACCAAGCTGTCTCCGGCGGAGAGGAATTATGACGTGGGAAACCGAGAGCTACTTGCTGTCAAGCTAGCACTGGAGGAGTGGAGGCATTGGCTGGAGGGCGCCGAGAAACCATTTGTGGTCTGGACCGACCATAAAAATTTGGCGTACTTACAGACAGCCAAGAGGTTGAACTCCCGCCAAGCCAGATGGGCCCTGTTCTTTGGCCGTTTCAATTTTACATTGACGTACCGTCCTGGTTCCAAGAATGTCAAGCCTGATGCCTTGTCGCAACAGTTCATGGCCAGTTCTGAGCAAGAGGCGCCGGAGAACATCCTCCCTGGGTCCTGCACCATTGCTTCGGTGTCCTGGAGGATTGAGGCCGTCATTAAAAAGGCGCTACTCAAGGAGCTCGATCCAAAGTCCAATCCCGGTACACGCCTTTACGTTCCCTCCGCCGCCCGGACACATGTTCTCCAATGGGCTCATTCCTCCCTCATGTCATGCCATCCCGGCTTTACCCGCACCCTGGCTGTCCTCAAGAGAAGGTTCTGGTGGAACTCCATGATCCCCGACACCAGGCGTTTCGTCAAGGCCTGTACCACCTGTGCCAGGAGCAAGGCCTCTCACCAGGCCCAAGCTGGTCTGCCCAGTCGCCCTTGGAGTCACATCGGGGTGGATTTCGTGACCAGACTTCCCCCTTCTGAGGGCAACACCACCATCCTGACGGTGGTGGACAGGTTCAGCAAGGCAGCGCACTTCATTCCTCTGCCTGGATTGCCCACTGCCCAAGAGACCGCGGATGTTCTGGTCAAGGAAGTCTTTCGGATCCATGGCATTCCCACGGACATTGTCTCTGACCGTGGCCCCCAGTTCATCTCCCAGGTCTGGAAGGCCTTCTGTTCGGCTCTCAGAGCCACCTCCAGCCTCACGTCAGGTTACCACCCCCAGTCTAACGGTCAGACTGAAAGGGCCAACCAAGACCTCGGAGCTGCTCTACACTGTGTCGGCCAAGAATCCCACTTCATGGAGCAAGATGCTCACCTGGGTCGAGTATGCGCACAACGCCCTGCCCTGTGCCGCTACTGGAAAATCCCCATTCGAGGTTTCTCTCGGCTACCTACCTCCTCTGTTTCCCGAGCAAGAGGTGGAGATTGCTGTCCCCTCCCTTGCCACCCACATGCACCGCTGCCTCAAGATCTGGAGGGACGCCTGGGCCGCGCTATTGAGCACGGCCGAACGGAATCGTCAAGTCGCTGATCGCCACCGCACTCCAGCCCCTGAGTACAAGCCTGGCGACTCAGTTTGGCTCTCCTCTAAGGACATTCCCCTCCAATCCACTTCCCACAAACTCCAGCCCCATTTCATTGGACCCTACAAGATTCACAGCATCATCAATCCCACCTTCCATGAAGATTCACCCCACGTTTCATGTTTCATGCATTAAGCCCTATTCTATTGATCCCCTTTGCCCCCCTGATCCCCCACCCCCTCCTCCCCGTATCATAGATAACCACCTGGTCTTCACTGTCAAGAAACTACTGGACATTCGCAAGCGAGACCGGGGGTTCCAGTATCTGGTGGACTGGGAGGGTTATGGCCCGGAGGAGCGTTCCTGGGTCGCACCTAGTCTGATTCTGGACCCTACTCTGATAAGTGACTTTCATCGCGACTTCCCTGATAAACTGTGTAGACCGTCAGGAGTCGGTCGTTAGGGGGGGGGGGGGGGGGGGGTACTGTTACGTTTATGTCATGTTTATGCCATGTTTCATGTTTAGTGTTTGTCACAGTTTATTTTCTGTTCATGTCTTGCTTGTGTTCTGTTTATGTTACGATGCAGTTTCATTGTTTGCATACATATTTCCATGTTTTTCCGCAGCCTTGCATTCATGCTGTTTCTTCTCTTGCTGTCACTCACGCTTCCCTAATTGTTTCATTCTCCCTTGTCTAGTTACTAATATACTAACATTAGATCAGGATTGGGTAATACTAACTATCTAACCATGTGTTCATGTTTACCTTACGTTTCTCGTACATGTTAATGACTAATTTACGAACGCTAGGTCAGGATAGGTTAACTACTAACGATTTACTAATTGCCTCGTTACGTGTCTCATTTTCTCAAGCTGTTGTGAATTTCCTGCTGCTCTCAAGCTAATGTCTGCACCTGTCTACACCTGCATATAAGATCAGTGTTCATGTCATGTCTTTGCGAAATTGTTGCCTTAGTTTACTATTGTCACTTTTGAACGTTTTCCATTGTTTTGACTACCGTTATTGATCTAGCCTGTTTATTGACCATCGTTACTGCGTGCCTATTGTTTCCACTGCCTGTTTTTGACCACAAGTTTTGCCTGCTGTCTGTTTGTACCTCTGCCCCGCGGATAGGACTTCGGTCTGACTCCTGCTACGCCCCACGACTACGAACTTTGCTTTTTCCTTGTTTTGTTTTGTACTACAACTACTCTGGTTAACGAACTCTTGCATGGATACCGATTTCGAGACTGCCTTCTCCCTCGGTACTGTATCTTTGGTCTGGCTGGATTTATTGGTTTTTGGACTTTGCTTGTGTGACTACGTTTTTGGATTTCCCCATAATAAAGCCCTTGCGGGTATTTATTATCAAGTTAGTGTTCTGAGTCGTGCATTACGGGTCCAACCCGCACACATCCGTCTCTCTATTTATTAATTTCACATGTAATAATACATATTTCCCCATTTTTGTTTTACTTTATTTGTTTATGTAGCCTATTTATTGCTGTAGGCTATTCATTAGTCATTTGCTATAGTAAGATGCTAGGGTACTAAAACATCTGTAGGCCTACACACGGAGCACTAAGTCTATCCATTGTAGGGAATATGCCTCTATATTCTTACTCAAGCAAGCAGTTTACATATACATTCAGCAATAGTAGTGATGGACAAATAAAACATGTACGTCTTACCAGTCTTCACCCGGGCACCAACTAATGTAGAGAATACATACGAATCTGGTAGCTGTGAGCAAGATTATTAGTAATATTATTTATGCGTCAGCCTCACACGGCACCAATTATGTAGGGAATATCCTCGGGCGGGGCGCCAATAATTGTAAGGAATATGCCTCTGTATGTATAAACTCTTACATGGGATGCCAGAAATATTGGCAATAACTATGGAATAATGAGGTTTACCCTTATTATTCTTAAATTAGGTTAAAATTAAATCAGTCTCATTTTGATTATTATGGATTATAATTACTATTACTTAAATTTACCATCAAAGCACTAATAACTCATAAGGGTTAAGGTATTACGTTCTAATGATTAGGTTGATCATGGACCATTCGCGCACAGAGTTGAAAACCATTCTCTATCTGCGTGCCAGTGTTGCTGTCTGTGAATAATTGCTGTATGTTACGCACCTTTATGCTCTGTTTGTTTCTCTGTTTGCTGTATAGCTACTTGCCGTTGTAAAGCGCTTTGAAATTTTCTCTGTAAAATAAAAAGCGCTAGGCTATATAAAATGTATTACTGGTCCACGGACCGGTAGTTCTATCCACTCCGAGTGGTCCGCGGACCACTGGTTACTATCAGTAGAGGCGCTAGAGAGCAACGAACCAGTGTACACAGACCACTCCGAGTGGTCCGCGAGTGGTCCATGGATATCATAGAACTACCGGTCCGTGGACCAGTAATACATTTTATATAGCCTAGGTCTTTTCATTTTACAGAGAAAATCTCAAAGTGCTTTACAACGGCAAGTAGCTATACACTTGGAGTGGTCCGTGTACACTGGTCCGTTTAGAAGGACGACTGTTTACTTCAGACGGTAAAACAGATGAATCCATTTATTTATTTATGTGATATCTAATGATAATGTTAGCCTACATATTTCCTTATGTTTGCTTATGACCGCAATTGACTTTAGAGGAAGGACTGTTCACTTCAGACGGTAAAACGAATAAATCTGTATAGGTTATATTAGCCTATTTATTGAGGCTATATCACATGCAATGATACATATTTCCTTATTTTCGCTTTACTTTATTTGTTTATGCATGCATTTCTGTAGCTCTGTAGCCATCTGCGTGCCAGTGTTGCTGTCTGTGAATAATTGCTGTATGTTAGGCACTTTGATGCTCTGTCTGTTTCTCTGTTTGCTGTAGGCTACTTGCCGTCGTAAAGCGCTTTGACATTTTCTCTGTAAAATGAAAAGCGCTATATAGAATGTATTACTGGTCCATGGACCACTCGCGAACCACTCAGTGTCCGTGTACACTGGGTCCGTTTCAGATACAACCAAAGGGCGTGTTCGGCTAGCGCCGATTTACGTCATATCTGCGTAGGACTGCGTCGGCCTGCATCGGAAACTGTCCGAGATGGCCGAAAAATCGAGTAGGGTATAGCTGCAGCCTGCAGACTCCAAGAAACGCCCCTCACTCCAAGAAACGCCCCCAACCAACTACGGTGGCCTTTACGGTGGCCAGATCCTGTTGGTTCGCTGCTGTTAATCCGCAGCAAAATTATGCACACTAATATAAAT
Source organism: Ilyophis sp. 1 JC-2022 (assembly GCA_022702515.1). Classification (NCBI taxonomy): domain Eukaryota; kingdom Metazoa; phylum Chordata; class Actinopteri; order Anguilliformes; family Synaphobranchidae; genus Ilyophis; species Ilyophis sp. 1 JC-2022. The sequence goes on from CM040405.1 coordinate 119,187,219, forward strand.
TGATATAGTGAAAGTATTTAAATGTATGTAAGCCAGCTAAACAGTCCGTTCTATCCATATCCATTCTATCCATTGTTACCACTCATATTTCTGTCATGAGCCAAATGAATTACGTTAGAGTGCTATATATTTTTACAATACAAGCTAGTGAAAATTAACATGGCCGGGGAGTATATTGAAGAAGTCAGTAGTTTGTATTGAAATGGTCTGTTATAGCTCGCTAAAAGTATGGATTACGGCGAACCGTTAATAGCCTGCCCCAGTCGGCTGATATTTGTGGAGAGGTGAAGTGCCAGAATAGATAAACTTTCAGAATTACTCGATTGTTTTCGGACGCTTAAGCGGCCCACAGCGTTCACTTTTTTCAATGGAATAATATGGTGCTGTGTCTGAAGATATTCATATCGAAAGCAATTTATTACATTGTTATTTCGTTGTATTGAAGACAAAAGTAGAATAATTTAGGAATATTTTATGAATGAAACTCATTCGTTAATGCAATTTAGAACTGTTCAATGAACCTATGTGTAACCTAATTGTAATTTTGAATTGTTATTTTGTATTTCTGAATCATTATTGTTTAATCATTCGGCAGGTTATCATTCGAGCAAGCTTGTTACCACCAGCTGTGCCAGCCGTTTCATTTTGTTCATTATTAAACCCTCCAGAATAAAACAGAACAACCCCTCTTTTTTAAATGTCACTCCTAAATCCACTCTGAGATTCTTTAGTGCAACAGTAGCATTTTAATGGGCTGTATTGGCCTATTGGAATAGGAAAACGACTTCCAGCATAATACATTTTATAGCCTTTTCTCTCAATTAAAACCTAACTTTAAAAAAAATTATAATAAAAAAATGCACATATTGACAGACATGATTGTTCACGTCAATTTGTTGGCCTAACTAATGGGCAGGTTGGAGTTAGGGTTAGGTTACATATCGGATGAACGGTTTAGAAATGATAAAACCTTTTCTAGGTGGCATCCTATGACAGTGCCATGTTTAAAGTCACTACTAAGCTCTTCAGTACGACCCATTCTAATGCCAATGTTTATCTATGGAGATTTCATGGCTATGTGCTTTATTTTATGTACCTCTTAGCAGTGGGGGAGGCTGAAACACCTGAACTCATTACTTAGTAGGGGTGTCCACATACTTTTGGCCATATAGTATATATATACACTGCTTAAAAAAATTAAGGGAACACTTAATTAACTCCTCGTTTAATATCTCCTCCACGCTCTTGAGACTGTGCTGGGAGACAATAGGTAACCTAATTCTCGTGGTTAATAGTAATAGTAAATAGTAAATCTCACTGTACTGTTTTAAATCTGATCGTGAAAAACGAATAGCCCAACTAAAATGTTCCGTGAAACAAATATATATATATATATATATATATATATATATATATATATATATTTCTTTCTTATTTCGTCCTAAAACCGTCATTAAATAACGTTATCTACACAATGAGAAATTTGCAGAATGTATGTAGCTAACGTTAATCTAAAATGTAGGCTATTGCCTGGTGGATTATAAATTAATAATTTTAATTGAAAATCTTACTCTTAGTTTAACTAACCAGGAATGTCATTATTGTAGTGTAGTTGGCCTATATCACATCATGAAAAGTAAAGCTATTTCTGATGTTTTGCGCCATGCTTCTATCAATAATACAAATGGGCATTCTGATAAGGTCTGGGGTAATTTAGGGTACCCCTCTCCGCAGGGAAGAACAAGTTTTGATTGGCAGACGGTGTCTGACTGATAGCACAACATTCTTTCGTTTGACACATCACTTTAGTAACTAGTTTCAGCACTGGATTAGACGTGTTTCTGAACAAACTTTGTATTTCATAATAATTGCAAGTATAAGTGGCATTGCTGAAAATGAACGAATAGGCTGGTAACGGCATACTTTACGTAGTCTAATGACCTCAGTCGACTGAGCCAGATTTCGCTCATTACGCCGCTTACAAAAATACACAATTCCACACAGATAGGCCTACAGCATGACATCATTTAACATTAACGTTGCCCTGCATTGCTCTCTGACAATAAGCAGCTGAAGTAACTACGTCAGTTAGTTCCCTTCTGGAACTGAATGTGCTATACCTAGCTAGTTACATGGATGATCACTTGCTAGATAAACTAAAGAGAGTCAGAAAACTAATTTACGTTAACACGTTGCTATGATAACGTAGGCTAAATTCCCTCGTTTTTTTTTTTGACGTTCAACTACGTTCACATAGCTAATTAGCCGAAGGGGCGTTTCTTGTAGTGAGGGGCGTTTCTTGGAGGGCGTTTCTTGGAGTCTGCAGCTGCAGCTATGTAAACTTGGAAAAATCGGTGCTGCGTGAACTAAGGTGGAAATGACAACAGAAGGTTAAGCAGGCGCCTTACCAGACGCCTTAGCAGCGGTGCAGTTGCTCTCGGGCGCCTTCAACAACATCGCTGCGCCTTCAAACAAACCAACGACAGAATTGGTTAGAGAGCGAGGAGAAAGTGGCGTTTCCTCACGACAAACGCTGATAATTTCACAATATCGCCACCTATCTCGGCGTATTGATTCTGCTCTCAAAAAAAATCTAAATGAAATGTACCCCTCCCTAAGTGTTCAAACACAGGTATAAGGGTTATTTATTATCAAAATCGTACAATGTAGAAGCAGTATTTCCCTCTTTCCCTTATCTGTTCTCCTTTCTAATTTCACAATTAATATTTATTCCGTTTTTTCTTCAATTAATGTGATTTTGTTTCGTAAAGTGAGCTTCTAGTATAAGCCCTGTAGGGTTTCCAACCTCTTGCATATTTCTGCAAATTACGTTGTGTACTTGCATTTGTTATTTTGGTGAAAATAATAAATAAATGTGTTTTGAGAGTGTGGGGTTGAGTAACATAAGGTCGCTACTCTGGTTATTGTACTGTACCATACATGTACTTTCTTGAAGTAACGTTAAGCCTATATGAATACAAAAATACAATATTGGTAATGCTGCACAAACAAATGTGTAGCAAAAAGTTACCAATTCTCATTCTTGACTGCTTCTGTAATCCATCTGCCTTGAGATAAATGAGGAAAAAATTAACCTCTAACAGTAGGCCTACATAAAATCTGTTTACTGAGTGTATGAAGAAATTATAACAAAAAAGGCCTGTCCAAATATAGGTAACTTAATGTTTTATTCAACACCTTATTCAACTATATTTGTAATTATACCATATTCTATAGAAAAGTAGATTCAACTTTCAGTAGATTAAACTGTTATAAGGAGTGGTTTGTTTTTGCAACAGCTCAAGTGTAAAATCCTAATTGGACTGTTGTCCAAAAAAAGTGTCCTCTCCAGAACATTTGGTGTGAGCATATAGAACATTAAGGTAGGACCACCAAATAATAACACATTCATTTATTTCAAAGTATTTGGATGTCTTTTGATGGGAAAAAAATGTTACCGAATCAATATTTCTCTTCACCATCCTTGTTATCAGTAAGACACCTTATCAAGATCTGAAGGTATGACCTGCTGTCTGTCATTGTGTTGAGAAGTGGAGTTTTCCCTATCTCCAAATGGGACAGTGTATAGCCAGGTCTCTGCATGTCACATTCCAGCAGAGGGGACCACATACAAACAACCCAATGCCATAATAACATGAAGGGTATTAACAATTAAACAACATTAAGCAACACAACCTGGGTACAATGCTGTACATCCACCGTGCAAACTGTTGTAAGATTAATGATTGAGATTACAGATCTCACACTGTTATTATGGCTATGGGTTATTAGATGTGGGTGGTCTGGTCTCCAGAACAAAACAGATAAATTATACCAGCAATTAAGCAAAGAGAACATTTTCAGAATATTTATTTTGCACAACATGGTGACATTCACAAAAGGTAAATAAACTGTAGGACTATTCCCCTCCACCACTATTCAAGCCACAATGACACCGGGTTTTTTCTGTCATTTTGTATGTTTATTGTTAAATCAGAAATATATGAGCAATGATTGGTGACAGCCAGGTAAAAGGAAGACAACATGTTGATATTGGAATACATCTTATCTAAATACAATTCTATTTATCCATACATTACCATAACTGGCAAGGAAAATGTCATCTTTCTTGACATTGTTCCCTCAAAACACATAACAACTCCCAGTATCCCAATGTCCCTATATGTACTATATTAGTTATTCATTCATACAAACTCAATTTATCTTGTTAAAGACATTGAATGGAATTCAATTCAATACGTCCATTGTCAGGGTCCAATGGGACTACATGCTGTCATGTAATTTGAATAACTCATGAACACTGACATTATGAGTAGCTGAATCATGTATGCTATGTAATGTTTTAGTGTGAAAAGAAATCTCAACAGACTGCTCAAGTAAAGGATATATACAGTGAACAGTGAATACTTTTTTCCTATGTTTTGGCTCTGTATTCCAGCACTTTGGATGTGAAATGATACAACGACTGTGAGGCTAAAGTACGGACTGTAAGCTTTAATTTGTGGGCATTTTCATCCAGAAGGCTGGAGTACAGGCCTGGCATAGCATCACCAGTGAAGATACCCAGCATCTGATGATTTCTACAGCTCGCAGACTTCAGGCAGTCCTTGCATGCAAAGGACATGCAACCACCAAGTATTATTATTTCATAGCAACATAATTAATGATTAGGATTAATACACTTTCCCTTTATGTCACAAGGAATATCTTCAATGCATTAACTGTACAACTTATCTTTACAGTCCCATGAAAGAGACATTTCTCATTTATATTGGTACAGATATTCTGCAATAAAATATGCTTTAGAACCACCACTCAAAGGTCTATGAAAACATGCATGTAAGTTATGATACTTAACATAGCTACATAGATTCTCACATTACAATGTATGGCTACGATGTCTTCTGGGTTTAGAGGAACTAAAATGACATGTCTACCATGTTTGCTAGTCTAAACAGAGATGACAGGTGTAGTTTAGGCCATCTCATGAATTGACAGACAAGAAATGAATATGAGCAATAGAACATAAGCAGCCTAATGTTCACAGGTATGTTACCATAACAGATGACAGCTTAGCTAAATAATTTAGTTATTCGACAATAAAAGGGCACCCAGCGCTTTAATTCCAATGGAAATGATACGTATTTATTCAAGAACTTTAACTGGAGTTTCACTGTGGCACAATTCAGGGTGATAGCCAAAGTCGCGTAGCAAAAGATAAACATTGACTACCCGAACAATTACAAGTCATGAAATAATTTAAGTCAGTATTAAAACAACCTTCATTCGTTCTCCTCAATTTCTTCAAAATCTGTGTCGCCTCCAAGTCCTCCGCAACCACAAACAACACGGCTAACTCCTCCATGTTGTTTTTCTCCCAGCCGGTTTCAGAAACGTCCGAAACTGTCCCAGTTGGATCTGCTCTGGCGTTTGTTATTTCCGCCTGAGGCAGGCAAGCCACGTGCTCACCGATGTCTACTCGAACACGCCCATTGGTCAGGTTAAGTCCCGCCTTCTATGCGTTGTCATTGGTTGACTTTTCCCCTCACGTTTACTGTCACTCAAGGGCTCCCTGCAACAGCTATTTGCTTACAAACAAGCGCGAAATTTCATCACATCAACCATGATCTGCTTGTTATCCAAGAGGCAACGTTAGCTAATCACAGTCAGGAAATTGTGATTATGTTGTTAGCTTGCATTAGGTTGTTTGCGAGTTCAACAGACATATGTTATTAAATTCCAGCAATCGCATTGTTTTGTAAAAAAAAGTTGACCCGAACATGAAAAAGACTAAAAACAAACTGAAGAAAAGTAACGCTACGGTAAGTAACTTGTACACCTCTGGTTGGCGGTGGATATCTAACTGGTTAGTGGTGCATTATTTCTGCGCTAAACGTTACCGGTTCACCAAGTGCTTTTGCTCCGGTTTCAGGTTGGAATAAATGTGGGTCAAAAGAAGATCGCATCGTTTTTATGCTCCAATAAGGTAACGTGTAAACCTTACAGTAGCTTTGTGTATATCGCGCTCATTGTATGTTTGTGTTGGTCAACTGTCCGATGAAAACAGCGCATTTTTTAACCTCGATATCCCCACGAGGCTGAAGTTGGTTTTTATTCGCAGCTTCTTATTCGTAATTTCACAGGCTGATTAAAAAAAAGAGGTTTAAATCGTCTTGGGCCACACATTACACACATTGACGTTATATCAATGAAAACGGACATATACTATTCATACAAAATGATTTGAGCCTGGCCCAGTACATGTTTCATGCTCAAACGTACAAATGAATACCCAGCTTCTTATTCGCAGCCCCAGCTACCCATCTAGCCCAAAAATAAAACCGACGTCGCGTTTTCACTCCAGCGACTGCACATTAGGTCGCCACGACGTGACAAGTACAAGACTTTTATTTATTAAAAATTTTTTTTTTGCATATACTGATGGGTGACTAATTGGGAAAAACCCCTACAGTGAGGGTTCTGTTATGCTGTGGAGGGCATTTTTGCTGGTTTGGGTCCACTTGTACCCTTGGAGCAGTGGTCTCCAACTCTGTTCCTGGAGAGCTACCGTCCTGTAGGTTTTCACTCCAGCCCTAACGAAACACACCTCATTCAACATCTAGAGATCTTGCTGAGCTACTAATTAGTAGAATCAGGTGTGCCAAATTAGGGTTAAAATGAAAACCTACAGGATGGTAGCTCTCCAGGAGCAGGGTTGGAGACCACTGCCTTAGAGGAAAGGGTCACTGCAAATCAATACAAAGTTATTCTGAGTGATCACCTTTATCATATGATGAAACATTTCTGTCCTGATGGGAGTGGTCTCTTCCAGGATGACAATGCCCCCATCCACAGGGCACGAGGGGTCACTCAATGGTTTGATGACTGAGCCCCCACAGACTTTGGGTGACGTCACATAGCGTGCCCGGCGTGAGTGCGCAAGGGCTCAAAATGGTACAAATACGAGGAATGGGACAGAACTTTGCGATGTTATAGACATTGTCAAGGCAACATGTTTTGCATGCAAGATGATTGACAATTGCCGCTTTAGGACTATTAATTTTAGGTTTATACCTACTCAAAGAACTCTGCCCGCCATGTGTGTCGTTTGTTTACAATTTGAGACGCTTCTGGCTGTGTTTCCGTTTTTATCACCACAAACACTATGAACTGTGGGTAATTTCCTCAGCAAAGTGCGTCCGCATAAAGGGCTCAAAGTCTGCGACAGCCCTCACGCACTTGCCAATTTGACCAATTTATCAGATATCAACCCAATTGAACACCTATGGGAGATTTTGGACCGACGTGTTAGACGGCGCTCTCCACCACCATCATCAAAACACCAAATGAGGTAATATCTTTTGGAAGAATGGTGTTCCATCCCTCCATAGAGTTCCAGAAACTATAATCTATGCTAGACTAGAGGTAGAATCTATGCCAATGTGCATTGAAGCTGTTCTGGCGGCTTGTGGTGGCCCAACACCTTACTAAAATAATTTGGGTTGGTTTTTCCTTTAATTTGTCACCCATCTGTAGATGTACAATCACAATTCACATACATAATGACATTAACAAGTAGAAAACAAAAAAAGGCAACATAGAAGATGCATAAATACATCTTTACATTGGATACATACAACTAATTATACATAATTTCTGCTTAACATTGTGTTTTTTTTGTTTTTTGTTTGTTTTTTCCAAAGCTTGGTTTGTTTTTACGGCTTTCTTGTTTTTAATTGTACTGAAGGAACAGAAAAATTATTTGAATTCAATACCAAATAGTTTGATATTTGGTTTACAGTGAGTCACTCTGCATTTGTGAATATGTGTCTATTAGGCAAATCACAATCTTGCTGGCATTGTCAATACATCAGGAACCAGAGTTGATTATTAGGATAGTTTCCTCATTAAACACAAGTAAACTAAAGCAACTTCTAAACTGCAAAAAGAGCAAACTGGTTGGATTTATGGCTTAAACTTGTGTATAAAATTATTACATGTGTGGAAATTGTGTAATATTTTCATATGGGTTTTCTTGGGTAATACAAATAAGTTTGGGTCTGACTATACCTTCTCTAAAGGTGTCTTGGGGTAAGACTGCTTCAATTTCATTCAAGCTTTAGCTAAGCAACTTTCATTCAAAGTTAGTACTCTTCTTACATTTGTATTGTTACATTTCCGATCGCAAATATCTACCCTACCAATAGATTGACTAGGAAAAGTAGCTTTTATATGACCATATTTTAAAGAAGCCTTAAAAAGCTGGAGGAGTTTTAAAGAGATACCCATTACCACCATATAAACATCTTTACATGGAACATAAACACCTGTTGCTTGTTGAAAATTGTCATTGGAAACAAGGTTTCCATTACAATCAATAAAATGAGAAACATAACAAATGCCACTGTCAATACAATTTTTAAAAAAAGAAATGAAATTGACTTGTTCCTATAGAACATATTGATTATTCCAAACAATATATGAATGGGGTGAGAAATGATGTTTAATGGCAATTTTCCATGAGACAAGGGCTTGTTTGTGGAAATTTGCCATTTTCAAAGGCAGTTTACTACATTTAAAATCACAGGCTAATAAACTTAAGACCACCACACTTTGCAAAAACCCAATTAGGGATATAATACCAATGATTCTAAATTGCTAAAAGACGGTTTTATGGGACATTTATTCTACATGGCATGCATTGCTATTTTCGGACATAATTTGGCTTAAGAGGGTAAATAATCCATCAAAACATGAAAAGTGCAATTAAGAAAAATGAACGGCTTGTTAAAATTATCGGATCGCAATTGTGGTAGGAACGAAAACCACCATACACACGGGGCCCAGGACCGAGTTTATGAAAACCAGCATACACAGGGGGTCCCAGGACTGAGTTTACAGAAACCAGCATACACAGGGGGTCCCAGGACTGAGTTTACAGAAACCAGCATACACAGGGGGTCCCAGGACCGAGTTTACAGAAACCAGCATACACAGGGGGTCCCAGGACCGAGTTTACAGAAACCAGCATACACAGGGGGCCCAGGACAGAGTTTACAAAAACCAGCATACACAGGGGGCCCCAGGACCGAGTTTACAAAAACCAGCATACACAGGGGGTCCAGGACAGAGTTTACAGAAACCAGCATACACAGGGGGTCCCAGGACCGAGTTTACAAAAATCAGCATACACAGGGGGCCCCAGGACCGAGTTTACAGAAACCAGCATACACAGGGGCCCCAGGACCGAGTTTATGAAAACCAGCATACACAGGGGGCCCCAGGACAGAGTTTGCGAACCACTGTGCTACCTAATCATCCCCCATTTTAATTGGCAAGAAATTGTTCTTTCCCTCTCCACCTCAGCTGATGTGTGGTGAGCAATCTGGTGCAAAATGGCTGCCGGTGATACACATTGGTGTTGTTTGAGGCGAGTTTCCCCCTCATCATTGTAAAGTGCTTTGAGTGCGAGAAAGGCACTATATAAATGCCAGACATTATCATTATTATCATCATCTCAAATGTACTTTCCGAAAGAACTGGAGTGAAGAATTCTTGGAATAGTGATTAGTACAGTTGAATGAAGCACACAACATGTTTGAACCATAGGTTTGGTGTTTATAAAATGGTTAGATCGCTTGTAGATAATTGGAATCAAAACACCTGCCACTGAAGCACTATCTATGCCAGCCAGGATAGGAAATTTCCTTATGTGGTTATTTAGTAATATGACAACCCACATAGCATGCACTGAAATTAACCCAAATGTAGGAATATTGGTGCGATTATAAAAATAAAAAAAATCAGACTCAGGGGAGACATTAGAAAGGATGGGATTAACTAGTTAAACTTAATTTCTTGTGTAAAAATATTATTCACTTTATATTTCCACAGAGAACATTGGCGGCCTCTTTTTGGACTTTCTCCATTGACTTGCAATGGGGTGCGCCGTTTCACGTTCTTTTTGCAACCAGGCGTTGCAGTTCAGTCTTTAGCCACTGGGGGGGGGGGAAAGTTTAAAATATGCTGCCGTGTTGTTGCCACTTGTTGAGACAACTGTCAATTGTGCGTGTCCCTTAAAGAGTAAGTGCATCCACTGTCTCAGTCTGTTTCCGCCTACAGCACAGTTTGTTTGTTTGGTGAGTGAGGGAGAGAGGTGGGCGGGTGGAGGAAGTGTGTCCATCGTCATTTGCATAAATTAATGTACAATGTACAAATGATTTTGTTTAAATCAAATTGTCAAACTAGACATTCATCAAATATTAATCAAAATTCAGCAACTGCATGGCCTATTTCTCACCTCAAATATTTTCAGAAACATTTTAGTGGAACATTTAGGTGGAATAAGAGAGTTTATGAACAGGTCGCCACGTTGTTCCGGTTTAAAAATGTGGAGCCGAAACCAAAGGACTGTAGTGTGTCTAACCTATCCGGTGCCAGCTATTTCTGTTGTGGGCAGCAACACTTATCCATATGATGTAGAGTTACCGCCAAAGAGGGACTCTTGACAGCACGATTGGGGCGGGGGCAGAGTGGGGAGCAGAAAGAAAATCTCTACCGTTAGAGGGCAGCACCAAGACACTTTCCTACCAATTTCTGTGATGTACTACAATATTATTTCAGAATTGTTGAAATGACTGAATGGATGAATAGGTTTCATTATAAGGTAGGCATACAAACAGGTTTACAGCTAAAAAAAAACATGATCTAGAGTGTAGTTACCCTTTAAAGCAAAATACTACCAAAAGAGGTAGGCTATAATTTAATATATGTACTTTGAATATAAAAATGAACACACAAATGTTTTACCTAGGGGATTTGTGATGACAGATCAATCATTTATAAAAATTAAAAAAGATGGACATGGAGAGGAGGAATGAGTGCTAGTTGGCTAGCTAGGTACAACATATCCATTCCAATTGATTTAACCTAAAGTTGAGTTAACTCAATTCAGTTTTTTTTAAACAAGTGAAAATAATGAATGTTTTATCTATCTTGACTGTTTACAAAAACACTTTAAATAATGGTTAAATAGGAATGTGAGCTGAAATGAGAGAATCAATTAAAAAATGATTTTATTTTATTAATTTATTTAATTTCACCAATGGCTAACGCTTGCTGAGCATCACAAGGCATGAAGGGAGAGAAAAAAGATTGAGGCCACCAGAGAAAAAGAAAGAATAGTAATAATTTATCCAATCCTTGGTAGATTGGAAATAAAAATTTATTTTCATCATTTACTGTCTGTCTTGTTCCACACACAAATGTGTTCATTTTAACGCGTTCACTTGAATCCACTAAAATGTAATTTATTTACCCATCTGAAATAAGAAAAACTTGATTGTCACAATTGATGTAGAAATTGCCTTGAAATTATTTTAAACTTGGGTTTTATTTTTGTTTGCATAGGTATTTAAATCTATATTGCTCCTGTATAACTGTTGTTGATGTTTGATTTTGACCTCAGATGCCAGTGCCCCATCCAAAGGAGAATAGATTTCATGAAGGCTCTAATGTAGCCGTGAAATCCACGGCCGCTAGTCTCCTGGGGAGCAGCGATGAAGAAGTGGCAGAAAACCTTCCACCCTCCCCGAGGCCGTTTTCTGTGCCAGAGACTTCTGAGAGCCAGGTAAGGCCCTCTTGTCCACCAAGGGAGCCTTTGCAGGTCTCGTTTCCTCCTGTTTCATGCTCCTTTCACTCTGGCCAGAGGCATGCCAAGATGTCTTGGGCTACGACATCGTCAGCTTTGCAGAACGGTGCGATGAAGAGCAGTTCTGTGAAGCGGCTGCTGCATAGTCCTGAAGGATCACAGAAGGGGAAAGCCAAACGACTGAACACAGGTACAGTAAAGAGGCCCTCTGACGGCCGTGGCACGCACGGCCTTCTACTGGACGACGGCTTGGACGAGTGCTTGAGTGCAATCGGCGGCTCAGCTGGGCAAGTCAAGCAGGAACCGTTTTCTCAGGCCAAAGGCTCAGACATGAAGGCTGGTGAGAGAGGACAGACCTGCTTTCAACATCTCCAGAGTAGGAACCTCAAATCCTACGTGTTGATGAGGGAAGAGGTGCCTGTGGTCAAGTCGGATCCAAAAAGTAGGGTATCGCCCGACTCCGCGAAGCCCTGCCAGGTTGAGGCTTCTTGTGCCAGCCTCAGCTCAGATTATGAGGGGAGAGGAAGAGCTTTTACTATAATTTCTGACCATAAGGTGAACACTCATCTACAGAGCATTTCTGATCAGACTCCTTGGAATCAGCGGATTACCTCACGCAGCGGACTGAAACCCAGAGATTGTGATAAAGAGGCTAGGGACTCGAGCAGGGGCGAGGGAGATGATCAGCAGCACCATGTTGGAAACAATAGGGGTGTTGATGAAGGTGGCTTTTTGCAAGATGGATCTGGGGAAACTGGTGAGATTGGCTCAAAGGATGACATAGGAGTAATGGAAGACTGCTGGTTTGATGACAATATGGAGCCGAGCCTCAGCGAAGAAAAGAAGAAGAAATCCAAGTAAGACATTCTTAAAATGTTTAAGTTTCCAACCTAGTTTTATTGTTGAAAATGAACCTGCTCATTGTAATACAAACAAAAATGAAAATAAATGGGTGGTATATGTAAGATATAAACCACAACATGCTGTGCATATACACAATTATACCATGGTCTCGGTGAATACTCCATTCTGATTGGTCAATGAGTGGTGGCAGTGTAGTATAATGGTTAAGGAACTGGACTTGTAACTGAAAGGTTGCAGGTTCGATTCCCAGGTAGGACACTGCCGTTGTACCCTTGAGCAAGGTACTTAACCTGTATTGCTTCAGTATATATCCAGCTGTATGAATGGATAAATGTCTCTCTGGATAAGAGCGTCTGCTAAATGCCTATAATGTAATGTAATGGTGGCTATTTCTGTATAATGCACATGTCGTTCGGGTCAGGTTTGATCACCGTTCTAAATTCATGCGCTGCCTGGCCAGCTACACAACCAATGGATGGGAATGGCAAACTATTGCTCCATAACCGGCTAATTCAGAGTTCAAAGCGTTCAACAAAATAAGTGGAATAAAGTGAATTAATAAAGTAAAATAAGCAGACTGTAGATCCTTTGTTTCCTTCCGTGACTAACGTTACTGGATGGCAGACGTACTTCGCCTTGTAGGTATGATTGAAAAAGGTATGACTGTCATTTGAATAAAGCTGCATGACCCATCCAGTAATCTTTTAGAATAAAAAAATATACCAGCGGAAAAAAACTTATCCATGTCTAAGAAGAATGTTTATCTTTATCAACTTTATCATAGGGATATTTTCATAGACTCATAAAATTGGTCCAGATTCTTAAGAGCAAGATCACAAGTATCTTTTGGTTTTGCCTCCTCCAGGAAACAAAGTGACATTCCAGGCCACGTAATCCTGTCTACTGGGCTTCACAACAGATACTGGGTTCTCGAGGTAAAGGAGGGTTCTGGTCCTCAAAGTATTCCTGAGAAGCATTTGATCGTCACTGTTTCCAAGACCGCTGAGCCCACAGAGCTGGTGATTTTAAAGGATGGCTGGTAAGCTTTATTATTGCAGTATATTAAAAGTAAATTAATAAAAAACTGCACACGCGCATACACACACAAATATTAATTATTTAATAGAACAAACACTGTTCTGCTAAAGAAACTTCATCAGATTAGAAAACCAGCAGACTTCTCTTCACCACTTATTGCATATGGACATAAACCAATATTGTTAAATCGTGTATTAGTTTAATAGTAATACAATAATTATTACTAATTCTGTTTAGCTATTATCATGCTTTGTTAAAATTCAAAGCATACCAGCATTAATAAAGGATACAGTAACAAATTGCTCCAGAGTGGACTCCCAAATTTTAAGTTTTTAGGAATAATTGTTATGAATATGACCTGTTTGTCTCTGAATTAAACAAAAAAAACAACTGATACTGTGCTGAGACATGAGAGAATTAGTCAAATATGAGCATATCATGTGAATACAGCATTTAATTTTTAAATGGTGACTGCAAATGAGGCTAATATAGTTTGTCTAGTTTTTCTTGATTCATTTAGCCATTGTTTGCTTGACATTGTCATGTGCTCAGGTGATTATTAATAATATCTGAAGATTTTTCTGCATCAGCATGATTCTTTGTCACATTATCTGTTGAAATTTTACTGCATGTGAACATGGTGCAGAGTTCCTGCTTTAAATGAAGTCCATGACTGATCATGAAGTTTGACATGTTTCCCCCTTTGCATATCCACCTTTTGCCTTTTACATTGTCATCATCCCGCTTCCAAAAGGAAGCCAAACCATTAATTTATCTGCCATTTCATTGTCTTTTAGGTCTGTTACCTGCTATTTGCACTGTCCCAAAGCATAATTTATACCTGTGGTTCCTCAACCTCGGTCCTGGGGACCCCCTGTGTATGCTGTTTTTCGTTCCAAAATTAAATGGAACATAGATGTTAATTTTTCTTAATTAGGTGTTTATAATGTTTAGAGGGATTATTTACCCTCTTAAGCCACATTATGTTAGCAATAGCCATCCGTGCCATAAAGAATAATAGTCCAATATCCACATTGTGCTGTATTGCAAACAATTAAAAAGAGAGGTAAATAATGTTTTAAAGGTGCAGTAGGCAAGATTTATTCAATATAATTTAGGCAAAATTTCATTCCAGCAGCTATCAATAAATGAAGTGTTCTCAGAAAAAATTGTGAGTGTCCTGGGCTCTGTACTAGGCTGCCAAAAAATCTCAAACCGGTCTTCCAAAAACCAACCAATCAGGGCAACTATCTACAAGCAAAAGATCCTCCCGGTAGAATGAACCTCTCTCTATCTGCCTGTCTCCGCGCGTGCACTGGAGCATAATTTGGTGGGAGAGGTTTAGGTCAGGAGAGAGATGGGAGGGAGGAGAGCAAAAGGGGAAGTCATTTTGCCGTGTATATTTTCAAATTTGCCAACTGCAGCATTAACTGATCAAATTAAAGACTGAAATTGTGGACACATGGACACTAAAACTAACCGTTTGGTAAATAATGAAGTATTCAAAGACAAAGCAAATGATCTCGAGTCGAGCCTGCATTGTGTTTATAAGTTTAAGGAAAAAATTAAGGAACTTAAACACTTGAGAACTTGTTCAACTACCTAATTAGGAGCCTATTCACCTCAGTTGTACATATTTTCTGTAATTGTTTGCGATGTAACACAATAAACACAATGCGGACATGGGAATTTTATTCATGGCATGCATAGCTATTTCTTACATATTGTGTCTTAAAGGGGAAGTTCACCCTAAAACACATTAGAACCTATTTCCCCACTTACCCGGGGTGTTATCTATCCATTCAAATAGTTTCTGTGTGATTTGACAATGAACCTCAAAAAAACACATTTAAAAAAAAGTTTTCGAACGCCACAAACATTCGCCCCATTGAGGTTCATTGTATTCGAGTGAGCGGCAGCAAACATATCGAAATATCATAAACTATGTTCTGGATGGATGGATAACAGCCCGGGTAAGTGAGGAAAGGGGTTCTGATGTGTTTTAGGGTGAACTACCTCTTTAAGAGGGTAAATAATTAAAGATGTACAGCTTTAAATTTCTGGGATTGCAATTGTTGTTAGAATGAAAAACCAGCATACACAGGGACCAGGGTTGAGAACCACTGATTTATACAACTTGACCTGCTTGTGAATTTGGACACTTGATAGAGCAAATTTGATACTTGGTCTTGATTCTTTCCCATTAAGTCAATATGCAGAGAGCATGTGAGCTTTTAGGTTCTCTGTTGTTTTTTATATTGTACTTGAACTGAAGTCTTTGAATGTCTGTTATTTGGCTTCTGTGAGTTGAAGATGTAATATTGGCATTGTATGGTAATTATTTCCATTTCTTGCCCTAAGGGAGTCTACTCCTATTGCTGTAGGCAATATAGTTCATCTGGAAGGACAATGCATTTCAGGTACCTGGACAATTGATGGAGCATCTGGGTTCTTGGTTTTGATGCCAGACCTGCTGATATCTGGCACCAGCATCGCCAACAGCATCCGCAGCATGAGACGTGCTGTGCTTGGGGAAATGTTCAAGGTAAGACCATCCTGCTTAATACAACATGAGTCTTTCAGCATTTGGTATTGGCTATTTGTACTTGCTCATTGATTACAGTTTTTTTAAAAATGTGGAATATTCATTGTCATATTAGGGGTGAGTCAGAATATTCGATTATTCGTTCATGACGAGAATCGAATTTTGGAGGGGGGAGCAAGGACTTTTGTGTAGGTAGTTTTAGTTTTCACTCAAAAAATAAGTCATATTTTATTTCTTGTGAAACGTATTTTGGGCATGAATAAATACATACAATTCATATTTCTTATGTCATATTTCATAAATAAATATAAAAATAAAAGTTTGCACACTAGACTGTGTAGACCACAGGTGCTGGAGATATGCGAAAGTGTGAAAAACTGCGTGGGTGCGTCCCAATGTTCTTCACTCCCCACCTCCACTCCCCCACTACCACTCCTCTCCTACTTGGAAGTATGCAAAACTGTCTGAACGTTTCGAGTACAAGTATTTGCTGGCACAGTATACAATGTATCTGAGATGCCGTTTGCATCGAGACATTCATTAATATGTAACCATTAATACGTAAATAAGATGTAATCAGCAACATCAAATTAAAATACAAAGATCTGTTTCCGGAGCACGGAGGGGAGAAGGAGCAGAGCTGAGTGGTAGTGGAGGAAAGGAGGGTGCATTTTTTGAGTATTGGGATGCACCCGCAGGGTTGCAGAGTTTATTGTTTCATAAATACAAATCACTGAACAGAACCATTATGCACTTTGGTTCGTGGTTCCGTCGAACTATTAGTGAGAAACACCTAGAGACTACTTCTCGCTGGGGATGCATTGGCCTTTCCTAGCTAGCCACTAAGCCAGCAAAAATGTCAGTATCGAAAAAAGCTAGAAAAAGCTCAGCCTGGGACCGATTTAAAACAATCAGGGACAATCGAGTGCAGTGCAATATTTGTGATATTAAATTGTCCTACCACGGATCGACCTCGACAATGATGTTATCAAAAACATCCACAACGCTACAATCGTTGAAGAAGCGGAGTCCGGCCCGGTGCAGGCTACGTCTTCTTTCTTGCAAACTCGCAAATATGACAAACCTCCAGCTGAAAAAATATCTGCGAAAATTGCTGGCATGCCAAGGACACTAGATGTAGGTGCATAAAGTACTGAAAACGGTGAAAACAGCCGGCTATCCTATTTCATGTGCTTTGGCGTGTTTTGATATAGCCTAGATTTGTGTTTATAGAACATTATAGCCTACTTGTATTTTGAAATTTCGTATTTTGTATTTCATATAAATATGTAATTTTCTTGATCTACGTATTTTATATAATTGTTACTTGTAAATTGTGGCCTGAATTGCCACAATTTCATTGTTAATAGGCCTACAATTGAATAAATAGCCTATTTAATATAGCCTAATGCTTCTTTCGTGCATTTTAATTAAGGTCTTTTCTTAAAGCTGTAGTTTTTCATTTCAGACAAGCATGAATACTGTAATTGTGACATACGTCTACCACTAGGGGTCCAACGTGGATCAGGTAAAAAAATTCTGGAAATCCAAGTTTGCTTTAGCGAATTTACTCAAACGAGAAGGGTGACAGAGGGAGGAGGGTTAAGCCTACACAACCCGCAAGATGAAACCATTCACTATTTAAGATCAGAAAAATGAAGGCAAATTCATAGGCCTACAATAGTGGCTGCAACAACAATATTGTTGCTTATTTGACGCCTTCTTCATTCAGAGTGACGTACAGTCGCTTAACTTTTACCGCATCAGGAAAATCTACTGCATTTCGCACTTGACAGGTGTCAATTTCTGATCCTGTCGGCACATCCGAATAATCAATTATTCGCTCATACCACCCACTGATTATTCAACCATGACAAACATGAGTTTTGCACACCCCTACAGATCATATTATACAAACCTCAATTCCAAAAAAGTTGGGACAGTGTATAAAATGTAAATAAAAAGTGCAGAGATTTGCAAATCCTTTTTGACCTGTATTCAATTTAAAACAGTGGATGGATATTTAATGTTTTAACTAATCAACTGCGCAGTATAATTATTAATTATACAATGAATTATATTATTAATATAATGCAATGAATCACAACAAAAACTTGCTTTGTGTGTTGCACACTAAAATTTTATACAACTACATTATTTAAGGTTACATATTTATTTCAGTAATACTGAATATTTAAAATTCTCTCAGGTTTAGCTTTAAGATGAGTGGACATGTAATACTTTAGCCTATATCAGTGACATCTCTTAATAAAAAATGAAATAAAAAAAGTCAGATCAATTTTTATTTTATAACCTTTTTTTTTTATACACGGTGTTCTATTTCATGCCATGACTTAATGTCTGTGACCCAACAATATCAAAAGCAAAATACTCTTGATATTTTATTTTCTGGTGCTCTTACAAGCTAAACTATAATTTCTCTACATTTGAATGGATCTTTATGGGAATTGGGGGGGGCTGGTACTAGATTTAGCTGTGATTACGCTGGAACAGTATGGAATTACATGGTTGACGAAATGGCTGTAAGTCATCAAGGGTCTGAGGTATCAAACTTTAGGCTTGGGCGGTTCCAAAATGAGACTCGGAACTCCGACTCCACATATGTGAAGAGCAGGGTTACCCCCCCATCGCCGGTTCCAGCTTGCGGAGAGCCGACTCCAAACACAAAACCTGATTCTGAGTGACTGCTCATGCACAGTCACACACATAGGCCGCTTGTATAGTGGACAGCGCGCACACATTTGGGAATTTTAAACATAAATAGGTCTACATTTAAGCAATAAGGTACGAGATGCAGTACTATATCTTCAATATAGTTACAGTTAAAGGGTGTTCGGCAACCCTTTGACTGTGACTATATTGACGATATTGTACAGTGTCGAGTTACCTTATTGCTTTTATAAAACGGTTGCCAGCTATATTGTAAATAATATATCAGGACAAGGCACACTTTCAATAAAACAATTTTTAATTAACGCTATGAATTTAATTTCACCAGCAGAGAAGATGTGTGTAGCTGTTGCCATGCAACACAAAAACAAACAAAACTAGGAATGGAATGCTAGCTAGCAAATGGACTAGCTAGCGTTATGTGCTAATTACATAATAATCATAATAATAATGTAATAGTTATAACATTAGCTAAAACCTTTATCTATATATAGCCTATACAGATGTGAAGTAACGTTAACTTGCTTTCACACAACCAGTCGGTAGGCTATGTTTTCTCAGCTTTCGATTTGTCCGCTCAGACATGATTTCTGTAGCCTCGGCTCCACGATTTAAGTGCGCATGGGGGGGTTTGGTCACCAGGGCTCACGGCTCCTACTTGGGAGCTGGATCCTACAAGGGAGCCGGTTCCTGCGTGAGCGCCGGCTCCAACACCAGACTCTGCTCTCACAGAGAACTCGTTATCTAGTGCTCAGAATTCGGAACCAACTTGTTGACGGTACCTGGTTTTCAGCAAGAACCGCGACACTGCGTTATCATGAATGGGATACCCAATAGACCCGGGCCTTTGCACTGACAAGCAAGCATACCAGTACACGTTTAGACATGTAGTCGACGATTCTATTTGTATGCGTTTGATTTTCTGTTCAGAATATTAGTTTAATAATTATTTTCAAGTGGAAAATAATTCAGAAGGATGCTTTAAATACGTGTTACAAATCCAATTACATTACAAACTGTGGCCTGCATGCAAAAAAACATGAAATAATTTGTATTTTATTTTTTGCCAACCAAAATCAATGAAAATACCCATTGCAAATAATCTTAAGACCCATTCGCCAGTCATATCCATCGGCGTGGCGCGGCAGCATGCATCCATGGTTGAAAACCACACACGGAATCACACAATGGAACCTTTTCTTTCTTTAAAAAAAAAAAAAAAGTTTTATATTGAACCTTGTGTTTTTCTTTGAATCTTGTGGAGCCGGTTCTAACTCGGAATCGTGGTTTTTAATTGGAACCGGAACCGGCTTTGAGAATTCTGGATTCGCCCAAGCCTAATCAAACGAGCCTCAAACCATCACTCTGCTGCCAGATATTTAGTAGATATGGATGGATCACTTTAAGGATTGAGATGACCGATTATGATTTTGTCTTCTACACTGCTCAAAAAAATTAAGGGAACACTTAATCATCACAGTATAACACCAAGTCAATTAAACCAAACCAGTTATGCTGGATGATGTTGCAGGCAGCATAACATTCGCCACGGCGTCTCCAGACTTTTTCACGTCTGTCACATGTACTCTGTGTGAACCTGCTCTCATCTGTGAAGAGAACGGGGCGCCAATGGCAAACCTGCCAATTCTGGTGTTCTCTGGCAAATGCCAATCGAGCTGCACGGTGCTGGGCTGTGAGCACAGGTCCCACTACAGGACGTCGGGCCCTCATGCCACACTCATGGAGTCTGTTTCTGACAGTTTGGTCAGAAACATGCACACGAGTAGCCCGCTGGAGGTCAATATGTAGGGCTCTGGCAGTGCTCCTCCCGTTCCTCCTTGCACAAAAGAGCAGATACTGGTCCTGCCGCTGGGTTGTTGCCCTTCTACGGCCCTGTCCAAATTTCCTCGTGTAACGGCCCATCTCCCGGTATCTCCTCCACGCTCTTGAGACTGTGCTGGGAGACACAGCAAACCTTCTTGCGACGGCACGTATGGATGTGCCATCCTGGAGGAGCTGGACTACCTGTGCAACCTGAATAGGCTGCAGGTACCGCCGCATGCCAGCAGTACTGACAAGGGCACTAGCAAAACTAGAGAAAAATCAGTCAGGAAGAATAAGGGGAGAGAAATGGTCTGTGGCCACCACCTGCAAAACCATTTACTTTTTGGGGGTTGTCTTGCTGTTGCCTCTTCTGTCCATCTGTTGTCACTTTCATTTGCACCAAAGCAGGTGAAATTGATTCACAATCGTTTATGCTTCCTAACTGGACAGATCGATATCCCAGAAGTTTAATTGACTTGGTGTTAAACTGTGTTGATTAAGTGTTCCCTTAATTTCTTTGAGCAGTGTATTTTGCTTCTATTGGGAAATACAATTCCTTCAGGATAAAAAAACAAAAACGTATCAATTATAATCTAAAAAAAACTGAGTGATATCTTACAGTAAAAAGTTCTCGTACTGTCCATCAGCACTCATGGAATGCCTCTTGTACAATGAAATTACTCAAATGGAACTGTTGTATAATATTAATTGGTTCACTAGCTAGATCACTTGTATGTCAAAATAATATCAGCTGAAATGTATACCAGCAGCTCTTCTTGAGCCTCTTTTGTCCTAAATAACTTTTGTTTGAAGGGATAGGTAGACATGGTGGTTAAACATTATTAGAAAAGGAGTTATTGATATTGGGTTTTTAGGAACTAGAGATGTCATAATACTTGAAATGACAGCAAGTGTGTACAATTTGATTTGTTGTTTAGCAATTCCATGCTTCTCCTAGACCTAGACTTGTTTTCAGGCCTGGTGGTACAGTTGCAGGCGGTCTACAATTTATATTTGCTTAAAAAATGTTGTTCGCTCTGTATATTCAAGATTTTAAACAAAATGATCACATGGAGAGGATGAGTTAATACACTGCAATTATTGCATAAAAATGGAGGGACTATATAAAAAGTGCTGTAATTTCTAAATTATGAAACTAAAATGTATGAAAAAGACACTTTAATAAAAGTGGAGAAACTGCACTTTAACAACATGTGAATTGTTTGATTACAATTTTAAAATCGTGGAGTACAAATCAAGAAAAAAAAAATGTCTTTGCCTCAAACATTATGGAGGGCACTGCAGGTAGTAATTGTTAGCACATCGCTATATTGCTAGCATTTAAAGTACTGGTTGTACAATTAGTTAGCTTCATGCAATGCCTAGCGAGCCACATAGTCCTATCATCCTATCATAAACATGCATTACATTACATTGGTAGGGCAAATATTACTTTTTAGTATGGTCATAATTAAAGGCATAGTGAACTTTGTTAGAACATAATGTTATAAAGCTACCTGGTCCTGGTATGAGTTGTAATATTCAAGCTCACCTTCATGACTTGCTCCAGTGGTCAGCAACTGGCCAACGAAGAATGTCATTTTTTTCCTTTCCATTCACTCCCATTGAATGGCGAAAAAGGTCGCAAAAGGACACTTGGCACATAAACAAATGCAAACAACGTGGATTATGCCGATATACAAAATCACGACATCCAGAACTGAGCGTTTAACAAATGTTAGCTAACTAGCTACCTCGGTTCCTAACTGTTGCTGCCATTTATTGGAATGGTCGACACAAAATGTAACCTACCTTGTTTAGTGAATGATTAACCATCGTTGATGATAATTCTGTTTGGAACACGTATTGGATTGTACCTATTCATATTTAGTTTACATGGAAAGCTACAGTAACCTAGTCAAAATTGCCCCGTCACCATCAAAACTCATTCTGGATGTATGCAGTGATAATATTTATCAAAAGTAAAGACACTATTTGCTGCAAGGTAAGTGCAGCTAATTGCAGCCAGCTGCCACCATTAAAGGTGCATTATGCAGGATTTTTGGCCTTGCTGTGGTCCTATGTTTACAATCAAAGAAGTCTCCTCCTCTGTCCTCAACCCTGCCCTATCACCTCCGTTGTGGGCAAGAAACTATGGTAGGCTGAACCGTTCAAAAAGCCGACGCAAAGTAGACACCGTACCCAGTTTATAAGCGAGATATATCGAGTTAACTAGACACCACCTATCCAGTCATCTTGCGCTACCCAGTGGACATCGCATGATACCCAGTGGACATCTCCACATATACAGTTGGGTAGCGCGAGCGATCCAACTGGGTAGCTTTGCGCTATCCAACTGGATCGCGCAAGATGTCACATTGGGTAGCGCCGCGCTGGAATTAGAATTAGCCTAGAATATCTCGTTTGGCCGTGTTTATGAATTGTTATGCGAACAAAGCTTGCAAGAATGTGTCTAATCTATAAATTTTAAAAAAGTATTCAACTACAATTTGTGACGCCATTTTATCATACCATACAGACTATTTAGCCTACTCGTTGGTGAAATGTTTAGTTATGCTGTTTGTTACAGTGGCTAGCGGAGTTATTTTAATCTATCGATTATCTATTAAAATCACTAGCCCCCACAGTTATGTGTCTGATTCAAGTTTATTTAATATATTCCTGTATTTAGCTTTTCACATAATAATTATTGTGTAGCTACAAATGCATTCATGTGCTCACTGCTCATTTTAAAACAGGTAAACGGACCAAATGACTGACCCTACACACTTATAACCCAGTGCAGGAGAGAGATACATAGATACGGACACCCCAAATGACTGACCCTACACCCTTATAACCCAGTGCAGGTAAACGGACCAAATGACTGACCCTACACCCTTATAACCCAGTGCAGGTAAACGGACACCCCAAATGACTGACCCTACACACTTATAACCCAGTGCAGGAGAGAGATACATAGATACAGACACCCCAAATGACTGACCCTACACCCTTATAACCCAGTGCAGGAGAGAGATACATAGATAGACACCCCAAATGACTGACCCTACACACTTATAACCCAGTGCAGGAGAGAGATACATAGATACGGACACCCCAAATGACTGACCCTACACACTTATAACCCAGTGCAGGAGAGAGATACATAGATAGACACCCCAAATGACTGACCCTACACCCTTATAACCCAGTGCAGGAGAGAGATACATAGATACAGACACCCCAAATGACTGACCCTACACACTTATAACCCAGTGCAGGAGAGAGATACATAGATACGGACACCCCAAATGACTGACCCTACACACTTATAACCCAGTGCAGGAGAGAGATACATAGATACGGACACCCCAAATGACTGACCCTACACCCTTATAACCCAGTGCAGGTAAACGGACCAAATGACTGACCCTACACCCTTATAACCCAGTGCAGGTAAACGGACACCCCAAATGACTGACCCTACACACTTATAACCCAGTGCAGGTAAACGGACACCCCAAATGACTGACCCTACACACTTATAACCCAGTGCAGGTAAACGGACACCCCAAATGACTGACCCTACACACTTATAACCCAGTGCAGGTAAACGGACACCCCAAATGACTGACCCTACACACTTATAACCCAGTGCAGGAGAGAGATACATAGATGCCACATTTCCTAAATTATGCAATAGTCGTGTTGTTATGCACTTTTAATGCAGTTTTGCAATCTTGCTAGCCTACATAACAGCATTGATGGCCTAAGTAGGCAATGTTAACATTAATGTAGCCTACATATGGTTCTAAAATTAGCTCATCTTAATTAGAATCATTTTCTAGTAACGGTTTACATTAAATTAGACTGGTCATTTTACAATTAAACTTAAGTAGTAAGTAAGTAGTAGCTTTGTTAAATTCAGTCATTCACCACATTAATACGTCATGGAACATTATCTAATTATCAAAATGGCATAAACATTAACATTGTCCAGTCATAACCATTTAACTGTTCGCTTTGTTAATTAACGTTAGATAGTTGTTTGGTATCTTGTGGGCTACTGCGTCTTCATGGTTCGTTGTCATAAAATAGCCTGTACATTACAGTCCTGATGCCGCTACTTGCTTTCCCCGCAGCCTCAGAAATCGAGGGTAGCTATAACAGAGAGAGGGAGAAATAAAATGTGATTGCTGCGTTTGAATGAATTATGTTGGAAAATGTTTGAAAACAAAAAACCTATATAGACTAGATTTTCCGTATCATAACCTTATACGCCCGCATACCTTCTAAAAGGTGGAAACCCATATCTTATATGGGCAAACCGGAGCTAAGGGTTGACGGTGAGTAGCCTACCCATTTCAGGCTTGGACAACACAGGCTAGAGAACACAAGAGCAACATGGAAGCTAGCAAAATATATATGAAAGAAAACGGTGCTTTTAACTAACTAGGCCTATTTCATTTTATGAATGTGATTAATTACACACTTATTTTATTTAAAACAATAGTGTTTGCTCCTTCATGTCTGCATTCAGACCAGTCTCTGCTGCTCATGTTCAATGACTGTTTCCCATATTCCTAAACTAAACATCGGTTAAGTTCTTCAAAATATCGTTCTGTGTCTTTGGAATTAGTGTAAAAATTAAAATGACAAACGAAAAACTTTGATAATCGTTATGATTCAAATGACCCTACAAACTTCAGTTTTACCTAAATTGCATGTGACAGACTAGTGAATTCCTGTCCGATCAGCGACATCAAATTGGGTATCTTCGAGCTATCCAACTGGGCGGCGCGCGCTGTCCAACTGGATATGTGGTGTCTAGTTTGCGTCGGCTTTTGAACGGTTCGGCCTACCATAGGAAACACCCTTGAGCGCAGCAAGGAAATTCTCAAGTGAAGTTAAAATGAAAATAACCCTTTTAACATGCATAGTTCTATATGGATGGGAACCGCAGTGTTATAACTAACTTTACGCTATAAGTGCATCTCGTAGGAACTTTACTATACGGTAGCTATAGCATTTTGCTTGATGCCCTAGTGCAGTTGCAGCTATTTTGTGGTGTTTTGCCTTGTTCAGTATTTAGCTATTCTGAACATTAATCTAGAACAAGGAAGTAAAGACAGAATTGTGTGTGGAATAAGTAACATTAACAAGCCATATCTGGTATATCATAGCTAGCTAATACCCTTGTAAAGTGAATGACATTGTTATTTGTGGACAAATATTATTTCTTTTCTCAAATACAATGTAAAATACAACATATTACATTGTTATATTCGATTCAAAAAAGGTACCTGACTTTGGCCGTCTAGCTACCTAACAGAGCTAGCTGAATAGCTCCAGGTAATGTTACTTACAGGTCCAACAGAAAACACGGTCACTTCATCTCTTTGCTAAACCCTGGCTGTCGCCATCGAGGAAAATCAGATCCTAGGTTGACATTGCTTCCTGTTGGCTTGTTATTTGGCTTCGCTGTAGGCTACTTGGGCTTCTTCACCTCTGCCATTGCAGTAGCTTGCTGAAATCTGATCCCACCCCACCTGCTCTCTAGCCACACCCACCCCTCCTGACACGGAAGAGTGTCACACCCAGAAACGTCACAAACACATCTTGGAATAGGAGCACGGATTCTGCAAATTTGCCCAAAGAGATTGCCAGTGCATCAGATATGACTGAGCATGATACTTTTTTACGTGCTCTATATCGCCATCTGGTGTTCTGAAACTACATAGTATACCTTTAATGGGAAAATGCATATAGCCATTAAAAAGAGCTACTAAACACTTTAAGCTCTGAACTCTGTGGATTTAGAAAGTCGACGGTCTGCTGAGTAGAAATGCCACTATGCGGAGACATCAAGCATCATTTATGTAGAAAGCAAAATGTACTTGGCTATGGGGAAATGTATTGTAATAGCGCCCCTCTGGTGGTGGGCTCTGGTCCATACACGTGTGACAGACAGACAGACAGACAAAAAGTGGCCAGCAGACATGCTAGATCTTTGACGCACGCACGCACACACACACACACCGTTTGTTGTTTTTGTTCTCTTATTAGTGATTTACACACTTTCTCAATTAAAAAAAAATATATATATATTGTATGATGACATGAATTTAAACTGAGATTTGCACTGCTAATTTGATGTCTTGTATACAGTTATGTCTCTGCAATTTACCATTATGGGCAAATAAAGAAAAAATGTTTGTCTGAAAACATTTATTGTTAAGGTTTGGATTTTGTGTGCCCTGTATGTCCTTTGCCAGTCACATACCTGCTTAAGTGATGAACTGCATTACTTGTGGTTGTTTTTAGAGATGTTTTATACTCGTGCTACAAGTTTTTGGCCTGTGCTACAAAACTATCAACCTCTGTAGCACCAGTGCTATGTGCAAAAAAAAAAAAAGTTAACGTACAGCCCTGTGTTAGAACTGATGAAAGCAAGAAAAAAGGAGGAATAATTTTAATTAAGAGTGTGTCTGATTTTTCAGGATTTTGGCGGGGGTTCCAAACCGATGCTCAATGGAACGATTGTTCATGAAATCTTCCAGAAGGCGGCAATGTCTCAAGACTTTTCACTGGAAAAGTTGCAGCAGTTCACCACCCAGGCAATTCATGGACCTAAGTACCTTGGGGAGATGTAAGAAATAAAACTCTGTATCATAGAAATTCAGAAATGGTTACAAATAGGTCATAGTTCATGATTACAATTGAACACCAACTCTAGAATTTAAGTTGCATGCTCTTTGTCTGTTGTCGGCGGGGGGGGGGGGGTTGGTTGGTGTAGCTGACATAGTTAGCTAAAACACTTTTATATCACCGTATGTACCAATGTGTTGTTGTCTGAATAGAAGTCATAGTGATATTGGAGAATAAAAGGCAAAAAAACCTAGCTATTTATAACTAGATAACTAGTGTAGGAAATGTAAAACAGTTAGCTGGCAAGACTACTGATAACTTTGGTGAAAATACGATGTATACGATACCAGTCAAGAACAGACCACAAAACGGATCTACTTTGACTCAATCCTGCAATCGGTCGGTTAAAAAAAATTTGTAAAAAATAAATGGACGAATTTTTAAACCTGGATTTTGTTTTTTGTATATTAATGCAAAATCTGTTCAGAGCTTATATTGTACTTAATCATTTTACTGGGGCACAGCGTCTAGTGACGCCACTGTGTCTAATTAATAGTTACTAGTAACTATTGGAATAGCTACTAGTCACTATAGAATAAGGACTAGTATCTAATTAATAGTTACTAGTAAAACTGAAATAGATACTAGTCACTATTGGAATAATTACTAGTCCGAAGCAAATAGTTGATATCTGAACCGCAGAGCCCCATAGAATTCAATTGCAAAAAATCTCTTACTAGTAAAAATGGAATAGTTACTAGTAACTTGGAATAGTTACTAGTATCTAATGGAAAGTTACTAGTAAAACTGAAATAGATACTAGTCACTATTGGATTAGTGACTAGTAACTAAAAAATAAGTACTAGTAACTTTAGAATAGTTGCTAGTAAGTCTTGAGGAATAAATGTTAAAATGGCTTGCCATAGCAGTGTCTACAGGTATTTGTGGTTTCTTTTCAATCAGCACCCAGTTAAAGCGTTGAGAACAAAGTGTGGAGACTTCTTAGCAAATCAGTGACTTAAATTAATCACTTGTGCTGAAACGCACCAAAAACCAGCAGATACTGACACCCCTGCTTTAAGGGTTGTTTCTCTTGACTCATTTTCCCATAGAGTTCAATCGGAAAATGAGTCGGGAGCAACAACCCTTCAAGTGATCCGCCATATCTACTGCATATCTGGTAGCAGAGTGATGGTTTGTGGCTTGTTTGATACCTCAGACCCTTGATGACTTACAGCCATTTAGCCAACCATGTGCTCCATACTGTTCCAGCATAATTTACAGCTTAATTTAGGTTATATTATCGCTTGTAAGAGTACCTGAAAATAATGTTGTTGGGTCACAGACATCAGGGAGTCATGGCATGCAAAGGATATGCAACGGAATATTAAATATGATGACTTTATTTAAGTTTGTTAATTTGTCCAATTACTTTTGGTGTCCTAAATGGGGGGGGGGGGGGGGGGGGGGAATTGAGAATTGTGACAAATGTGACAAATCATGTCCTATCGAAATCTTACAATTATTACTTAAAACAACAAATTACATCCAGATTTTTATGGTGAAAAGTTCCATTTAAAGTGTTATGTATGAAATAAATATAATACATTTTTGGACTCTAATTTAATGTACTTCTGTTCTACTGAGGGCCAGGAAGCACCCTCGTCTCAGACAAGAATTCACAATTTCAAACAATTAAGAAATGAGTTAAAAGCTTTCAAAACCTTTGTGGATGCTTCTTTTATACCCAGTCATGATAGCATCACCTGTTACCTATTCACCTGTTTACCTGTGGAATGATCCAAACGGGTGTTTTTTGAACATTTCGCTTTTTCTTGTTGGCTTAGGCGTGCCCTGAAAAGTCTCCAGCCCGCTTCCCCGGGACGTATATTATCACAAATGGACAAGAAACAAAATGACGTTAGCAAATTCAGAAGTGTTTACATAAGGAAATGCCGGAATAAAATTAAACTGTTTGCAAGAGGGGATGAAGTTAGTGGCTACTGAAAAGGATCCATGGTTGACATGCAAAAATCTAATGAATGTTTTAAGATCCCGCTTACTCATTCTTAATTTCTTTACATTAACTTAAATATTTATATAGACCGAACTATTGTAACCTGTACAAAATGAGGCTTGTTGATTAGCCATATAAGTAACCGTTCCAATATAGGATTTTAATTAAAACTGGTGTATTTTGGAGTTCCAAACAATGCTTGTTCTTGAACTGTTCAGATCCCTGATACTTTACAAATGGTACTTTAGCCTGCATAACTGCTTGGTAGGATGTTATCGGCATATCTCTGCGGTAACTGTTGGGCTACATTTCTACTTTTAGTTAATTAAAACAAACCTTAAATGATCCATTGCTCTTTTCAAGGTATAAGCTCAATCTGACTGAAGCAGAAATGCAGCAGGGGATTGAAGAGTATTTGCCCTCTATGTCCGACTGGGCAAACTCTTACTTTAGTGATTCACCGCAGGCTGGATCCAAACTACTGAAAATTAATCTGTGAGTGCATTTTCATCCTAATATTTTAATGTCAGTCGTTGAATGTGTTTTGAAGATATACTTTAACCCCCTGAACATTCATGACAATTAATAATATAGTTTTACTGTAGCATAGCATTTGCCTGGGACCAGATTAATGCAACTTTGTAATCTGGTGTTGGTCCTATTGAACCCTTTTCAGGTTGTAGGATCGATTTCACAGATTGCATCACTAAATAACTAAATATTCAGCTGTATAAGTGGATTTATGTAAAGAATGTAATTTGTGCAAGTCGCTCTGGATAAGAGCGTCTGCTAAATGGAAATATAGATATACTGTCTTCTGCGAGACTACAAATCCATGAGAATTTATGCAGAGTTGTTGAGCAAACTTCCACACCGTTAAGACATTGTTTTCATGCCATTCCAACTTAGACCGAGCGAGGGGAGGTTAAGCAAGCAAGATGGTGCCTGCAGTGTGATAATCACTGACTTTGTGGACATCGAGGAGAACATCTGGTCGCCACGCTTCGGCCTGACAGGCAAGATCGATCTGACAGCAAGAGTGCGTATCCACCGCAGGGACCGACGTCCACCACTGGAGAAGATTATGCCCCTAGAGCTTAAGACTGGCAAAGAGTCCAACTCTATAGAGCATCGCAGTCAGGTACAGAGCAGCACATGCAGGTGACCACAGTACTGAGCACCTGGACATGGTCGTCTAGTATAGCCCAAAGATTAATTAAAAATGGAAACTGAATTGGACTGAACTGTCTAGCATAGGCATTATTGTGAAATGGCTAATAAACATAATGGGTCTTTTTTAAGGTGATCCTGTACACCCTGATGAGCCTGGAGAGGCGTGCTGATGCAGAGGCGGGGTTCCTGCTCTACCTAAAGACTGGCACCATGCTCCCAATTGTGGGAAACCATATGGACAGGAGGGGTAGGAGTCTCCCCTGTGATTGAGCTGAAAGGCCCCCTGTGTCTTAAGGAGATTTGAATGACACTATTCAATATATAACAACCAGGGCTTGACATACAGTTGAAAGATGGCCAGTGGATTTTCAAAGTTACTGGCCTGGAAGATATAGGCAAATTTTGCCAATGCTTAAAAAGGACATACTTGGCAAGCATTTTATAGAATCAGATGGCAGCGGTTTGTCACTGAGTGAAGAGTGCTTCGACAACACACTGTTTGATAATCATGCCTCAGAAGAATGACTAAAAATGAATGCAATGCTGTGTCTATAACTTCATCCAGGAAATATAATCCTATTAAATATTTTTCTGATGATTAATAATCTCATTCTGTATTTTTCCCATTTAATTAGTTTGGAATTACACACTTTCATTGCAGCAGGGACTCAAACAGAGAGCGGTCGTAACAAAATAACTAGCTAGCTAGCTTGCTGTCTTTGGTTAACTTTAACTGGTGATGGTGGGAACATCTAGTCAGCAATTACTAAGAACTAAGTCTTCAAAAATATTAGCGAGCTAGCTAGCTATTTCACTTAAGATCCGTCTAATATTTTCACTCACTTGTCTGCGTACGCTGGCATAGATTGGCAAAGCTTGCGAAATACTTCTCCCTTCTCATCATGCCCAAGCCAAGGCCAACGATCTGGCCAGTGAGGCTGGAAAACTTTTTTGTTTGTTGTTTTTTTGTTTTTTTGTTTTTTTCTCTCCTCTCTTCATACTCCCTATGATTGTCGCAGAGTTCTTCTGGTGAAAAGGTGTTTTCTTTTTTTGCTTGCTTTTTTGCCAGGTGTTTGGCCGGAAGCAGGTGCCTTCAGAAACATATTCGAAATGCGGCTTCAATGTATGCGGCTTGTTTTAATCTTTACCACGGCCAATCAGAGTAGCGAATGCAACCTCACAAAGGTTCCCCCCCCCCCCCACCCCCACGAAGCTTACCGATGATCATTGCGTCTCCCTTCGTGCTCTCTGCTTGTCTGTGGAACGTGACTGCAGCTGCGGGGCCTGCCATTTGCACTGGCTCGAGCGGGCCATTGAAAAGAGTCATTCACTGGCCCGGAGGTGTTGAAGACACGAGCAGGCCAGCGGTCCTTCACTTATGTCAAGCCCTGAAAACATTGAAAACTTCTTACATTATTTGCATGGCAATTGTATTCTCTGATCATGTAGGATCATCGAGTGGTCAAGGGACATTGTGGTGATTTTAGCCTTTTATTTAGGGTGTATAACTATTTGGTGCCTCTACCATAATCATACTACTATTATAATAAATTTGCTATTTTTTTATTTATTTGAAGAAGTAACATTAAAAGTGACATTAAGGGGAAGGGATATTAAAATTCAAGTTTTATGGGCTGGTGCTATCAGTTCATGCCAACTAGAGGTTTCTTCATCGTACAACCTCATAGAGCTGCAGTTAGTAAAGGCTAACCACAAGGTAGCACTCAGTTGTTGTAAATTTGATTTCCACTGCTGTGAGGTAAAAAAAAAAAAAAGGTCAACAAACTGTTTTCTGTGAGAAATGTGCTGTCTAGCTCACTGCTGTCTGCGGTCTAAATATTTTGCCATCCCTACTCATCTTTATATAGAACTGGTGAAGCTGAGGAACACACTGGCATATTACATTGACAACAGTGTGGTGCGAGGAGAGGGAGTAACGCCACATCTAGCACCCCTGCCTGACATTGTCGACTGCCAGGCTTGCAAGTACTGCCCTCAGATGAGGAACTGTGCGCTCTACAACAGGTAGGGTTTGAGGGTTGCTTGTCACAGCTGAAATAATATGCACGCACTCCTGTCACCTAAACAATAACGGTGAGCTGTATGTGTAGCATTCTATTATATCAGGCTCTTCTGTATGATATTTTCCACAATTCATACAGATCAAGGACTAAATCGCTCATTTTCAAGGTGGTTGACCAGATGTGTTTTTTATTTCTTTTTTTTGCTTTGGATCAGGGCAACTCAGTGTCTGAATTGCTCTGGCACAAGTCTTTCCTTGACTGCATTATTTCAGGACATGTCTTATTTATTAATTAATTTATTTTGGGGGTGTGGATTTGGTGAAAGTGCTACTTAATTAAAGAGATGTCTTGGGGACTTTGGTCTTTTGGAAAGTCTTGAGTGGCCAGGGTCACCATTGGAGAATTCCCTCCTGCAGAGCTGTGGATCGCCACACTTTGGGAAACCGACCTGACCAGCCTGCCTTCCTGGAGCAGGAGACCCAGCATCTGAGAGAGGCCCACATGGAGTACTTTAGCCACTGGCTCTTGCTCTGTGCCCTGGAGAGGCGTACAATGGAGAGCAGGGGGGGGCGCCGAAACATCTGGCTACTGTCAGCTGAGGAGAGGTGTGCATGCATGCGTGTTTGTGTGTTTGTCTTTCTTTCTCTTTGGATGCAAAGGCTAAAGTCACTCAAATCTAAATTTTATTTTACTGTCTGCAGACAGCAATGCAAACACCTATTAGGATACGAGTAATGTCCTGCCTGACAAGAGCACTTCTAAGATTTTCACAAGTCGGACATGACTGGCTATCAGCTGTCTTTCTCTCAACACAGACAACATCTACAAGAAGGCCCTGCAGTGCCTGCACCTGTTAAGTGAGATTAAATGTTTTTGTCAGTAGCAACATTTTAACAACAATTTTACAAATACCTCATTGAATCTATTCTCACCTTCAACATAACGTCCTGGTGCAATTACATCACTGTCAAAAGCTAAACAAAACTTTGTAGGATCATTAACGAAGCAAGCAAAATGATAAACAGCCTCCCCGTACACAACTGCAAGACCTCTACACCCAGTCAGTTCAAAGAAAGGCTAATCCCATAACACCCCACGCAACCCTTTCACATTCGCTTCCAGTTGTATAGAATGTCTGAGAAAATCAGAAGTATGCAAGCATTTCGAGTGTCTAAAGCAGGGGTGTCAAACTCCAGTCCTGGAGGGCCGCAGTGTCTACAGGTATTTGTGGTTTCCTTTCAATCAGCACCCAGTTAAAGCATTGAGAACAAGGTGTGTGGACTTCTTAGCCAATCAGTGACTTAAATTAATCACTTGTGCTGAAACGCACCAAAAACCAGCAGACACTGCGGCCCTCCAGGACCGGGGTTTGACACCCCTGGTCTAAATGATGACCCCAAAAAAGTTAAATGTAAACTCTGCAAGCAACAATTTGCTTATTATTCAGTGCATCTTCTCAAAGGCTAGCTTCATTGTCAGCAAAACATGGAGCTCACTTCTCCCGAGCAACGTCAACAAACTTGTGTTCCTCACGCATATAGGCCTGATATGAGAAGACTGCGATCGGAGGAAAAACAGCAGTGAGTAGGCGTAATGGGACGAGTTTCGCTGGTCACAAGTAGGCTAAAACACACTTATGTTGCTAATATAGATTATAATTAATCTTTCGTTTGGCCCCACACACAATGAAAATTTACCTCTTAAGTGATGAAATGGTTAGCTATATTTTAATTACTTCAAGGAAATTATGTAGACCAAAAAAAAAAAAAAAATTATTCAAAGTTGATATTTGCGCTGCTAAATATTTTCCTCGCTTTCTGTGAAACGGCTGTGTGATGTTTTGATAATGCATACCTGCACTGGTGGGCGTAGAACAAAGTATTCCCTCCAATTACATTGCTCGATTTTCAACTTGTCCTCAACATCAATGGGAGTGACAGCTAGCTCACAATAGCAACTGTCAGTGCGAACAAAATGGGACGAAAGTGCACACCCTATTTAGTTTCCCCACAAACACATGGCTATGCACAAAATGACTCGAATTTGGCCACATGAAGAAGGCTGCACTATCCTCCAATATCCCATTATTATTAAATCAAACTACAGTTAAAGGATAAGTTCTGTATTTAGCATGTTAAGCCCTGTTTTACCTTATTTACGATCATATATAACGGTCCATATCAACAGTCTTGAGATATTGCTCATTGCTCATGTCACAGCTAACTTACATAATGGATCTGGATGGGCATATGGACCACCATAAACTCTCATTTTCAAAGACTGGAAACTCACCGAGTGATCACTGACCCTGTTGATGTTCTGACGCAAAAATCGTCGCAAAGTATGGTTCGTATCGGGTTTTATTGATCATTTTATTAAATCCATTGACTTGTATAGACAACAAAGGAGGTTTAGATAGATACATCCACAGCTGGAAACCAGAAATATTTCTGAATTGGTTTGGAAAGTTTGTAGTTTTCTGTTGCTCACTAGTAGTCTTGTGCGCTCGCAGTGAAGGAACCGGTCGCATAAACGTACACTAATTAAGCAAAATGGATCCTTTTGAAGAGTTTGTACTAGCTGCAAAGCAAACCCTGACCTGGTGACCCGGAAGAGGCTGCACTTCTTCTACGGTAACCTAGAAGATTTAGAAGAGTTACTTCTACGGTAACTCAGCCAAGACCTCCCAAAATTTAAAGCGGAAGTTTACAAACGTATGGCTGTATGGCGACTGAAAATAGTTCTATAAATTAATAACGGTTATTTAAAACATGTTTTAAACGTAAACATAAATTACAAGAAGACACCAGTGACCACTCGGTGAGTTTCCTGTCTTTGGAAACGAGAGTTTATTGTGTTTTTTGAAGGATTTTCTATATGCCCATCCAGATCCAATGTGTAAGTTAGCTGTGACATGAGCAATATATCTCAAGACTGCACAGTTTGTCAAAATGTTGATATGGACCGTTGATATGTATATGATCGTAAATAACAGGGCTTAACATGCTAAATACCGAACATCTCCTTTAACCTAACTGGTATAATGGTAGAATTACAAAACGGGATTCCAGATTCAAATTAGGGATTCTCTTGGGTGGACCACATTTTCTGCAGCTCCGGCAGTGGCAGCAGCAACAGGGGGTGGCTCAAACATATAAGGCCGCAATGGAGCGAAGCCGTCTACATACTCGTAGTCATTTTCCTCCCCGGTACTATCTTCGCCCTCCCTGTCCTTCTGCCCCACAAAATGTCATCCATTCTGACTAACGCCTTAGCTTTGTTTTGAGCACTGCTATCCAGAAGCTAACTAGCTAGCCACCGCGGCTGCCCGCCCACTTTAAAAAAATAAGTCCTGCCCCAACATCCAGTTTCACGCAGAAGCTTTCTGAAAAGCAATAGAAAAAGCAATATGACTTCCGTTGTGTGGGGTCTTTAAGTGTTTCAGTTGGCTGTGTTTTTTATTTATTTGTTTGTTTATACCATTTATAGCCTATTTATTTGCATTTTAAAAAGGAAAAAAAATATATATATATTTTTCCATCTAGTTTTGATAACCGTGAAGTAAATTAGCTACATTGTTCTTGCATTTTTGTATCACAGGACAAAAGGTTGCTTTTTTATTTAGTTGATCACAATTTTTATGTTGTGTGTTGTTATAAAGAGTGGAAATATAAATGTAAAAAAAAAAAAGTTAAATGTCTTATTGCTTGTTGTTCCGACTTATTAATTTACCGCTTTGTCAATGCCGTTAATACAGCGCTGGCCATAAGCAAACCGATCGCAAAACGCAGCCTGTGTTTGTAGCTATAATTTATATTTTAAATGCTCATAATGATGGTTTTGTATTTCTCTGTAATAAAGTAAACGTACTATAGATCAGATGGAAGTCAAACAATTTTCTGATGCTCAAAAATACATATTTAAATAATTAAATTAATATCATAAATGTGCGACGTTAGTCGACTATGGGTTTGAACTGACAACTAAGCAAATCTTTGGTGTACTTGCCATCAAAAGGAGGCCCAACTTAAAAAAATTGTCCATGCCCTCAGCAATAAATATTAAAAGTAGGCAATAACCATCACTTGACCATGACTCTTATTGCTTTTTAGAATGTTTTATTTTATTTATTTTTTAATTTTTTATTGCGACTGTCTCGTGCATGTTTTTCGTGTCACAGGAGCCTATATCAAAGAATATTTTCTATCCACGTCCCTGAGATAGACAAAAAAATCTTTCTGATTTTGATGATGCACGAGAAGAACCCCGTTTCTGTGTCATGCATAAAGTGCATGTCCATTGGCATCCGCACTCTTGGCTGCTTGGCGTTACCTTAACAAGTTGTGTGTTTGTGGGATCCCTCTGTCTCTGATCACTGTTGGCCTCTGTTCCACCCAGGGAGCAAAGTGGTGGGTGTATGGGTAACCTTCTGCGGACAGGCCATGTGAAGCCCCTCTCGGACAACGTGTACATCCACTGCTTCGAGCGACGGGGCCGGGAAAAGGCTGAGACCTGTCTGATTGTGGGCGACAGGGTCGTGGTGAGCGACCAAGAGTTGAAGTTGATAGCTGTGGCCACGGGTTATGTCACTGAGGTGGCCGTTGCTGGAGTAACCTGTACGCTGGATCGGTGAGCTTTTCCAGTTGTCTCAGAATGCGCTGTGTATTGGTTTGGTTCAGGCCTTGGCCTAATAGACTAAAATGATTGTCTTGAAGCTCTGCTAGCATCTTTCCTATGGGCAGTACACAGTAAACTGCAAAAACTGAATTTGAATTACGAGAACTGAATTTGAATTGTGAGAACTGAATGTTGAAGGATATAGAGAGTTGAATTTTCAGTGACGATCAAATACAGTTTGAGCAAATTAATTCAATTTTACAATATTACATTCAGTTTCAAGTTTATTGGAATTCAGTTCCAAACTAATAAATTCAATTTCAAATTGTGCTATTCAGATTCAGTTTTTTATTGCAATTATTCAAGTTGAGCAATTAAAATTAAAATATAAATGATTCAAATTCAGTTTCTAGTGGCACATATTTCTGCCCATACTTTTCTGCTAGTCTATAACCTTCTGCCTCATAGAAGAGCACTTTGCGGAGACTTGAGTGGTTCTCAAAATCCAGATAAATTTTTTTATGCTGGCCGCTAGTGATTTGGACCAAATAATCATAAAAAAGTAGTCTATTTAGCCTGTTTAGCAGTAGGCCTATATTGTAGAGATCATCTATTGCAGAAATCATGGCAACTATTTTGCACAGACAGATTGTTTGTAGCCATTTTGTTATGTTTACTTTATCTACCCAGCCCCTGCCACTGTAGCACTTTTTTTATGATACACCGGTTCTCAGAATTCCCCCACCTTTCAAATCCCGATTCACCCCCTGACTGTGAGGGAACTGCATGTGAAGAGCATTATTTCAGATGTATCCCAGTTTAAAAGCAGTACTCTTAATCCATGTTATGTATCCAGGGGCAAATTAATAAACTTACATAAATTGTGCTGTTTTACCCTTTTTTTTTACAGGAACCTCTCAAAGTATTCTCCTGAAACTGTGTTCAGATTGGACAAGGATGAAGGGGTGGTGGGAATGAACACTCATTTAGGAAATCTTTCCAAGCTGATGGAGAACTCCACCACAAGGTCTGCTGTCAGACAGAATCCACTATCAGTTTACTGTTAAAGGTGTCCTATGCAGGATGTTTAGCCTTGCTGTGGTCCTGTGTTTACAATATTGAGGGCAAGAAACACACGGCAAGGCAAAATGTCAAGCGAAGATAAAATTAAAATAAGATTTTTAGTGACATGCATTGTTCAATATGGATGGCAACATTAATTAGGAAGTGGATTTTAACATGTATTGTTTTCCTGGTGCGAGAGCGGGTGACATAAAACATCAAGCTTCCGCAATTAAAGCTGTGACCTGTAATCATTCATGCGGCTACAAATGACACTAGGTTGAGAATCTGAAGTTTTAAAGAATGATTTAATTTCATTATGTAACTGCATCAACCCCATTTACAAGCTTGTGATCTCAAGCCCGCTTCCTATTTTAAACCGTTGAAGTGAGTAATTCAGCCGGCTCATTCCCCTAAATGTCTGTCTGTGAAAAAATGGTGCGCTTGTTCGGTATTTAGCTAACATTTTGAACATTCTTTTGAACGTTCATTTAGACCTGGGATGTAAAGATGTGTGGAATAAGTAACATTAGCGGACCCTATCTTGTATCATAGCTAGCTAATACCCTTGTAAATGACTTTTTCATGAAGATATTTATATTGAAATATTTATTTTCTCAAATACAACCTAATACTACATTGTTATTAATTTGATACAATAGGTTAAAAAAACTGCGTCACTTTTCGAACCTTTGTTAACCCCTTTGCCAGATGGCAAATTTGGTCAATTCTCACCTACTTGGGGGGTGTTCTGTTTATGTATAAACAGTGCTGAGCAGAAAAATGCCCTCAGAAAGCTGCGTAAGCGTGTTTCCACGCAGAAATTCAGATGTATAACATAAGAGAACCTGCTTACCTATGCACGCGGTGGACACCATGCGTACGCAATGTTTGGAGACAGGCTGATATGGCGACACCGTGATAGAAAGGCAGAGGGAGAAAATGCTAAACTTTCTTCCTGAGCATAATTTTACGCATTCATTTACTCAGTTTTATACATGTTTCCCCAGGTTTGAGCATAACTGGTAAATGGCTTAGATGAAACAAGACAGTTGTACCATTTACAATACAAACTGAGATTTGTTTATTTTCATAATTTAAGTAAAAATAAACAAATGCAAAGAAACTTTGGAAATTTATAAAAAATAAAATTGTTTTTCTTTAGTGCTCAATGAAATACCGAGAGCTACATGTGGAACAGGTATATCTATACAGAGAGCTACATAATATACATGTCCTAGATCATAATGTGGAACAGGTATATCTATACATTTCCTCGATCATAAACTCCCTCTCTGTCCAC
This sequence comes from Ilyophis sp. 1 JC-2022, assembly GCA_022702515.1. Taxonomy (NCBI): domain Eukaryota; kingdom Metazoa; phylum Chordata; class Actinopteri; order Anguilliformes; family Synaphobranchidae; genus Ilyophis; species Ilyophis sp. 1 JC-2022. The sequence goes on from CM040405.1 coordinate 119,226,699, forward strand.
AAGTGTGTAAAATCTGAGGATGATATGCAGAACTACTAAAGATATATGATACAAAATATAGGCAGGGTACCCTGGTGTCCATTAGTGTTTCCAAATCTATCCAAATGACTAAATTGTGCACTGCTCTAAATCATAATAATGATATATTTAACTACAAACCAACTGTTTTGGCTCATGAAACTCACTTTTGCATAATTTTCAAGTGGAAATTACTATATTTTCATCAGTATAGGTGGGTAGATATCTATGGGTCCAAAACCGTATCAAAACGTATCATAAAATGAATATAATTGTTTTGTCCATTATAAAGGCATATACCTTTTGCCCTTCTGATGGTTTAATGAAAACATTGATATCACATTATCACATTGTTACACACACCGAAATACGGTACTCGTGTACCTCAATAAAACATCAGTTTCCCCTGTACTCTACAGCAGCGGTCCCCAACCACCGGTCTGCGGGTCATTTGGTACCGGGCCGCACAGAAAGACTGATAATCAATCAAATATTTTTTTATTCAGAATCTGAAAGATGTTTTATTTTGAAAAATGACCGGACCCATCCATCTGTGCGTCTGTGTGAGTTGTATTTTTTATGCACTTTATATTTGTTTTTATGCCAGTCGTATCATTTTATTTTGTCATATTTATCCCCCCACATCTTGAAGGCCAGTCCATGAAAATATTGTCTTAAGTGAAACCGGTCCGTGGCCCAAAAAAGGTTGGGGACCGCTGCTCTACAGTATGCATCCCTTTGCCCTTGGATCGCAAAAATAATGACTCCAAGGAAATTTATCTGTATATCAGCGCACAGTAAATTGGAATGAGTATTTTCTATGCCCTTAGTATAGCCCAGGAAGATAAACCTATAGCCTATATTATGTACGATAACATTACAATACAATAATATTTCTCCAACAGGAAAATGCTGCAGAATGTTCTAGCTTCAATGCAAATCGGTACATCAAACATAAAACATGACTGAGCCATTAATGAACGTTACACTACAATGTTTGAAATGCACTGAAAATGCGAAGATAATATCTAACATGGCCTACTGGAAACATATGTAGCCAGCGAGAAGAACCGCATATTACAAGCAGTACTACTTTCATATCAAGGACGAAAATGTGAAATACTTCAGAGCTGCATGTACAGTATATGGGGTGTTGCACGCAGAAGCTCCACATCCTGCAGAGTGCACCTTTAAGCTGAAGTATTGTATAACGCTCTCTCTTGGTGTATAAAACAAAAAAACTGACATTTTCTTCTTGATTTGGCTCTGTACTCCACAATTTCAGATTTGTAATTAAATCATTCTCATGTGGTTAAAGTGCAGATTCTTAGCTTTTATTGAATGGCATTTTTATACGATTTCGTTTCACCATGTATAAATTACAGCACTTTTTATACATGGCCCTCCCATTTCAGGGCACCTTAATATTTGGGCCGGCCACTATTATTGGCACCCCTGGTAAAGATGAGTAAAAAGGGTTATAAAAGATTCACCGTTTGGTGAATTAGCTTAATCTCACACTGAAAAAATGAGAAAAATCCTACCTTTAAATGAAGTTAATTTAATATGAGGAATAAAAAATCCCACAATTATTGGCACCTCTGCATTTATATATAGAATAAAGTGATAGCGATACTATAACATGTTGTTCTATTAGTGGAAAACACAAGCACTGTGTTTTAACTTTATTGGTAGACGATTTGCGACGATTTCTGGCCAATGCGTAGTTTGTGTCACTATTTTTCCGTAGTAAGTCCATTTAACAAGCACCCCCCACCCAATCTATACCTACCCATGCGTGACATAGTGGACAATAGCGTCTTTGTTTTAGTTCATAAATATATTTATTCATCGTATAAAATTTGAATTCCTAGCAACAAGATAAACCAAACAATCGCCTGATCGTATGCCAGAAAAGCCCTGCTAACTCAAATGCTAAATAAACATGTGAAAGTATTATCTCATTCTACCATGTATTCTACTAGCAATATATGCTACTAAATAGGAAATTAATATACAATCCTAACATTGGTTTTATACATCGAGATGTTCCTTTCAAAATTCAGTGGTCATTTATTGTCTGGTACAATCGGTTTGAGAAATTTACAGCACTTTATACTGCAATTACACTATCTGAAACGTCGACTCGTAATACCCCCCATGCTCTGCAAGCCTGTCTCGTTCATTACAGTTCATTCTGGTTTAATTGTCGGCTCTTTTATCCAACAGAGTGCATTATAACCTGAGCAACGGTATTTCCCAAGTCTTCCAGGGGGGTTTATACAATTTACTACCGTCCTGCGTATCGGTAGTTTTCGTTTTCAAGGTCTCATATTACGCAAGCTGTATATAATAATGCACAAGGGAGAGGAAATTCCCCATGGTTGGGGTCTGAAATGTAGTTGGTCTCGCTGGCTACAGATAATAAGTTAAGTTAATTTTTCCACTCGAGCGCTGTCTTTCCAATATGATTGATAGACCCCATTGTTATTTTAGCATTTTGAGTGCATTTCACATACTGTAGTGCAATCGTTAATTTTATTTTTGATGTAGCCTACTGATTTCCATTGAAAATAGAACATTTGGCAGCTTTTTGCAGATGGTGGAATACTATTTTATTTTCATGTTATCGTACATAATATAGGCTATGGCGTATATAGGCTACTTGTCACTTGTGGAATAGCAACTGCTCATTCCAATTTTCTGTGCGCTGATATGTGGTAGATTAAGGCAAAGGTTTCCCTTAATCAAAATGACGAAGTATAAAAAAAACTTTTTAAAAAGTATACATACTGTTGAGTACAGGAAAAAGTGATGTTTTATTGAGGTACAAGAGTGAATGATTAGGCTGCATATTTAGGTGTATGTAACATTGTGATATCAATATTTTATCTTAATCCATCAGAAGAAGCAAATGTATATTCTTTATAATGGATAAAACTAATTTTTATTAATTTTATGACATGTTTTGCATAGGGCTTTTGGACCCATAGATATCTACCCCTCTATACTGATGAAAATATAGTAATTCCCACTTGAAAATGATGCAAAAGTGAGTTTTATGAGCCAAAACTGTTGATTTGTAGTTAAATATATATCTTTTTTTTGTAGAGCAGTACACAATTTAGCCATTTGGATAGATTTGGAGACACTAATGGAAAACAGGGTACACTGCCTATATATTGCATCATAGACCTTTAGTAGTTCTGCATATCATCCTCAGATTTTGCACACTTGTTGACATGGAGTTTATGATCCAGAAAATGTATATATTTACCAGTTTCACTTATGTAGCTCTCAGTATTTTGTTGCAAACTAAAGAAACAAATTTTTTAGCATTTTTCAAAAATTTGTTTGCATTTGTGGCACTTTATTTTGACTTACAGTATGAAAATAAACAAATCTAAGTTTATACTATAAATGGTACACCGGTCTTGTTTCATTTAAGCCATTTACCAAGTTCATGTGATGCTCATACCTGGAGTTATAAAGCCTTAAACAGAGCACCCCCTAAATAGATGAGAATTGACAGAATTTCACAAAAATCTGCGCGAAGGGGTTAAACCATCACACTGCTGCCAGAAATACAGTAGATATGGATGGATAACTTGAAGGGTTTCTTCTCCCGACTTATTTTTCCATAGAGTTCAATAGGAAAGTTTGTCAGGAGAAACAACGCGTGCGTGCGTGCTGTCGCAAAGTATTTTGACAGTAACACAATTTTATTTTTTCTGTACTCCAGCACATTGGATTTGAAATTAAACAATGAATATGATGTTCAAGTACAGACTGTCATCTTTAATTTAAGCGTATTTACCCATTTCCGGTGATCCATGTACGAATTGCAGCCCGTTTTTATACATAGCCCCCCCATTTTAGGGGACAAAAAGTAAATGGACAAATTAACAATCTTAAATAATATTGAATACTTGGTTGTAAATTCTTTACGTTCGATGCCTGAAGTCTGCAACCCATAGATGTCACCAGATGCTGGGTATGTTCCCTGGTGATGCTCTGCCAGGCCTGTACTGAAGCCATCTTCAGTTCCTGTTTGTTTCGGGGACTTTTTTTGCCTTCAATATTGGCTTCAGCAAGTGAAACGCATGTTCATGTGGATTCAGGATGGGTGATTGACTTGGCCGGTCAAGAACATTCCACGTTTTGGCCTCATTGGTTGCTTTAGCAGTGTGTTTGGGGCCTTTGTCTCGCTGCAGGGGTTGAAGCGCTGTCAAATATGTTTCGAGGCATTTGGTTGGACCTGAGCAGATGTTTCTGTACACTTTAGAGTTCCAACTGCTGCTGCTGTTAGCAGTCACATCATCAATAAAGACAAGTGAATTTGTTGCAATGGCAGCCCTGCATGTCCAAGCTATAACACTACCTGCGCCATGCTTCAAAGTTGAGGTGGTATGCTTTGGATCATGAGCAGGTACTTTTTTCTGACGATCACTTTTGTACTTTTCTCTTCTCGTCTGTCCATAAGAGTTTGTTCCATGTTAAATGTACTTTTTAGCGAACTCTAACCTGGCCATTCTATTCTTGAGGCTGACCAGTGCTTAGCATCTTGTGGTGAAGCGTC